>OW240922.1:68634809-68700914 GCA_933207985.1 Pelobates cultripes | reverse complement strand
CTCTGTCACTAGTCACCCCCTCTCTCACTCTGTCACTAAGTACACAGTGGCAGAGTGAGAGAGGGTGTGACTAGTGACAGAGTGAGAGAGGGGGTGACTAGTGACAGAGTGAGAGAGGGGGTGACTGTCACTAGTCACCCCATCCCTCTCTCTGTCACTAGTCACTCCCTCCCTAACTCTGTCACTGTGTCACCCCCTCTCTCACTCTGTCACTAGTCACCCCCTCTCTCACTATGTCACTAGTCACCCCCTCCCTCACTATGTCACCCCCTTCTTCACTCTGTCACTAGTCACCCCCTCTCTCACTCTGTCACTAAGGACAGAGGGGGTGATTAGTGACAGAGTGAGGGAGGGGGTGACTAGTGACAGAGTGAGGGAGCAGGTGACACAGTGACAGAGTTAGGAGGGGGTGACTAGTGACAGAGGGATGGGGTGACTAGTGACAGTCACCCCTTCCCTCACTCTGTCACTAGTCACCCCCTCTCTCACTCTGTCACTAAGGACAGAGGGGGTGATTAGTGACAGAGTGAGGGAGGGGGTGACTAGTGACAGAGTGAGGGAGCAGGTGACACAGTGAAGAGTTAGGAGGGAGTGACTAGTGACAGAGGGATGGGGTGACTAGTGACAGTCACCCCTTCCCTCACTCTGTCACTAGTCACTCACTCTGTCACCTGTCACTCCCTCACTCTGTCACTAGAGTGAGGGGGTGACTAGTGACAGAGTGAGGGAAGGGGTGACCAGTGGCAGAGTGAGGGAAGGGGTGACTAGTGACAGAGTGAAGGAGGTGGTGACTGTCACTAGTCACCCCCTCCCTCTCTCTGTCACTAGTCACCCCCTCCCTCTCTCTTTCACTAGTCACCCCCTCTCTCACTATGTCACTAGTCACCCCCTCTCTCACTATGTCACTAGTCACCCCCTTCCTCACTCTGTCACTAGTCACCCCCTCTCTCACTCTGTCACTAAGTACAGAGGGGTGATTAGTGACAGAGTGAGGGAGGGGGTGACACAGTGACAGAGTTAGGAGGGAGTGATTAGTGACAGAGAGAGGGATGGGGTGACTAGTGCCAGTCACCCCCTCCCTCACTCTGTCACTAGTCACCCCCTTCCCTCTCTCTGTCACTCCCTCACTCTGTCACTAGTGTGAGGGGGTTACTAGTGACAGAGTGAGGGAAGGGGTGACTAGTGGCAGAGTGAGGGAAGGAAGGGGTGACTAGTGACAGAGTGAGGGAGGTGGTGACTGTTACTAGTCACCACCTCCCTCTGTCACTACTCCCTCCCTCCTTCTGTCACTACTCCCTCCCTCCTTCTGTCACTACTCCCTCCCTTCTTCTGTCACTAGTCACCCCCTCCCTCACTCTGTCACCAGTCATCCCCTCCCTCACTCTGTCACCAGTCATCCCCTTCCCTCACTCTGTCACCCCCTCACTCTGTCACTAGTCACCCCCTAAATCTAGTGACAGAGTGAGGGAGGGGGTGACTAGTGACAGAGTGAGAGAGAGGGTGACTAGTGACAGAGTGAGGAAGGGGGTGACACAGTGACAGAGTGAAGGAGGTGGTGACTGTCACTAGTCACCCCCTTCCTCTCTTTGTCACTAGTGACACCCTCCCTCACTCTGTCCCTAGTCACCCCCTCCCTCACTGTCACTAGTCACCCCCTCCCTCTCTCTGTCACTAGTCACCCCCTCCCTCTCTCTGTCACTAGTCACACCCTCCCTCTCTCTGTCACTAGTCACACCCTCCCTCACTCTTTCACTAGAGTGAGGGGGTGACTAGTGACAGAGTGAGGGGGGTGACTAGTGACAGAGTGAGGGGGGTGACTAGTGACAGAGTGAGGGGGGTGACAGGTGACAGAGTGAGGGAAGGGGTGACTAGTGACAGAGGGAAGGAAGGGGTGACTAGTGACAGAGTGAGGGAGGGAGTGGGTGACCAGTGACAGAGTGAGGGAGGGAGTGGGTGACCAGTGACAGAGGGAGGGGGTGACACAGTGAGGGAGGTGGTGACTAGTGACAGAGTGAGGGAGGTGGTGACTGTCACTAGTCACCACCTCCCTCACTCTGTCCCTAGTCACCCCTCCGTCTGTCACTAGTCACCCCCTTCCTCACTCTGTCACTAGTCACCCCTTCCCTCCCTAACGCTGTCAACTAGTCACCACTTCCCTCCCTCACTCTGTCACTAGTCACACCCTCCCTCACTGTCACTAGAGTGAGGGGGTGACTAGTGACAGAGTGAGGGAAGGGGTGACTAGTGACAGAGTGAGGGAGGTGGTGACTGTCATTAGTCACCACCTCCCTCTGTCACTACTCCATCCCTCCTTCTGTCACTAGTCACCTCCCTCTCCCTTACTCTGTCACTAGTCACCCCCTAACTCACTCTGTCACCAGTCATCCCCTCACTCTGTCACCAGTCATCCCCTCACTCTAGTGGCAGAGTGAGGGAGAGGGTGACTAGTGACAGAGTGAGGGAGAGGGTGACTAGTGACAGAGAGGGGGGTGACTAGTGACAGAGAGGGGGGTGACTAGTGACAGTGAGGGGGGTGACTAGTGACAGTGGGGGGGTGACTGGTGACAGTAGGGAGTGACTAGTGACAGTGGGGAGTGACTAGTGACAGTGGGGGTGACTGGTGACAGTGGGGGTGACTAGTGACAGTGAGAGTGACTAGTGACAGTGGGGGTGACTGAAGTGACGGAAGGGGGGTGACTAGTGACAGTAGAGCTAGTGACGATGAGGGGATGACTGTGACAGTGAGAGGATGACTGAAGTGACAGTGGGGGTGACTGGTGACAGTGGGGAAGTGACTAGTGACAGTGAGGATGACTAGTGACAGTGGGGGTGACAGAGTGGGGGTGACTAGTGACAGTGGGGGTGACTAGTGACAGTGAGGGGGGATGACTAGTGACAGTGGGGGGGTGACTAGTGACAGTGAGGGGGTGACAGAGTGGGGGGGTGACTAGTGACAGTGGGGGGTGACTAGTGACAGTGGGGGGGTGACTGGTGACAGTGAGGGGGGTGACTGGTGATAGTGAGGGGGGGGGAAGGGGGTGGTTGGTGCCTACCTGCATCTCTGCTCCCTCTTCTCTCCCCGCCTGCTGCTCCTTCTCCATGCTGGGCTCTGTGTGAGAGGAGTAAACAGGAAGTGATGTCACTTCCTGGCCCCGCCTCTCCCATCACACAGAGCCGCATGGGAGAGGAAGCAGGAGACCTGGCAGGGAGGAGGTGAAGCTGCCAGGTCTCATGGTGGGGGGGGGGGATGTGCAGAGCGGTAGGTTGTGGGGCCCCGCGCTGCATCAGGGGCCCCACAACCTATCAATTAAAAAGTTTTATTTTATTATTTTTCCGTTCCAGCTGGAGAGATCTCTGATCTCTCCAGCTGGAACAAGGCTGTGCTGCTGGGCCCCTGACTGCCTCTGGCCCTCGGTCCATGACCGAAGTGCCCGAGTGGTCAGTCCGCCCCTGTCTGTTTTAGTGTGTAAGTGACATTTTGTGTGTATGTCAGTGAGTATGTGTGTGTCACCATGTAAATAGTCCTTATATATTAAATTATATTCATAATATATATCATATTCTACTAAAAAAATGTTTTACATAACATGAGTCTATCATACAAGTTCACTGTAGCAGAAATTAAATTCATTTTTATGAATTAAATCCTACCAAATGCATTAAATTAATTTATCACAACAATAAATTATGTATTCAAAGAAAAAAGCATGCACTAGGCAGTATGTTTGTGTGTGTGTGTGTATGTATGTATGTATACATGTATGTATTAGGCAGTATGTGTGCATGGATGTATGTACTGGGCCGTATGTGTGTAATGGGCAGTGTATGTGTATGATTGATTGTAAGTATTAGGCAGCATGTGTGTATGGATGTTTGCATTGGGCAGTGTGTGTCTGAATTTATGTATCAGACAGTGTGTGTATGGTTAAATATTTGTATCAGACAGTGTGTGTATGGTTAAATATATGTAGTAGGCAGTGCGTGTGTAAATATAAATATTGGGCAGTGTGTGTATGGTTGTATGTATTTGGCAGTGTGTGTGTATGTATGCATCAGGCAGTGTGTGTATGTATGCATCAGGCAGTGTGTGTGTGGATGTATGTATTGGGCAGTGTGTGTTTGGATGTATGCATCTATCAGGCAGTGTGTGTGTGTGTATGCATGTATTAGGCAGTGTGTGTATATGGTTTATTGTGTGTAATAGGCAGTGTGTGTGTGTATATGTATGTATGTATTAGGCAGTGTGCTTGTGTGTACTTATATGCATTTGGCAGTATATGTGCATGGATGTATGTATTGGGCAGTGTGTGTGTATAGTTAATTGTATGTATTAGGCAGTGTACATGTGTGGATATATGTATTGGGCAGTGTGTGTATGGATGTATGTATTGGGCAATGTGTGTGTGTATGTATGTATTTGGCAGTGTGCATTTATGGTTAATTGTATGTATTAGGCAGTGTGTGTGGATATATGTGTGTGTGTGTGTATGTATGTACACGTTTAGGGAAAGGAGACAGAGTAGACATTTAAGGAAAGCAGATGCACCAGTGAGAAATTCAGGGAAAGAAAGCAGACCAGGGAGACAATGAATTTCTCACTGGTGCATCTGCTTTCCTTAAATGCCTACTCTGTCTGTCTCCTTTCCCTAAACGTCTCTTCAGTCTGTCTTTTTTTCCTGCCTAAATGTCTTCCCAGTCTGGTCCATCTCTGTTCCCTAAATTTCTCCCTAGTCTGTCTCTGTTTCCTAAATGTCTTCCCAGCTTCCCAGACATTTTCTACTAGATGTCCTGGCCTGTATCTCTTAAACAAGAACAGGTAATTAGACACTTGGGAATCTATTCACTAAACACTGATTTGAAAAATCTTTTAAAACTTAAAGGACCACTCTAGGCACCCAGACCACTTCAGCTTAATGAAGTGGTCTGGGTGCCAGGTCCAGCTAGGGTTAACCCATTTTTTCATAAACATAGTTTCAGAGAAACTGCTATGTTTATGAATGGGTTAAGCCTTCCCCCATTCCCTCTAGTGGCTGTCTCATTGACAGCCGCTAGAGGCGCTTGCGTGCTTCTCACTGTGATTTTCACAATGAGAGCACGCAAGCGTCCATAGGAAAGCATTATAAATGCTTTCCTATGAGACAGGCTGAATGCGCGCGCAGCTCTTGCCGCACGTGCGCATTCAGCCGAATGGGAGGAGAGGAGGAGGATCGGAGGAGGAGAGCTCCCCGCCCAGCGCTGGAAAAAGGTAAGTTTTAACCCCTTTCCTCTCCCCAGAGCCGGGGGCACCCTCAGGGCACTATACGAGTATGTTTTCCTGGCACTATAGTGGTCCTTTAAGTCAAAATAGCGGAATTGAGATGGTGATGTTTTACACTTCTAGTTTGGCCTAAATGTTTAAAGTTATATTTCAACTCACTGTTTAACCCCTTAATGTCCACAGACGTACCAGGTATGCCTGACAAAAAATGGTTGTTAGAGACTTTGGATGTACCTGGTATGTCCACGGCAAATGCGTCGATGTCGAGGCATCCTGCAATACCTCCCCTGACTGCCGTGCCGCCGGGTGATCGCTCCCCGGCAGTGTAGCAGAGCACCGGAAGCCATCAGGCAGGATTCTGATGCTTTGCCTGTGTGCTGAGTGGCACTCAGTGAAGAATAAAAAATTAAAGAGTAGCTAGAATAGGACCTGCCAAGAATGGGGTACATTGACATTGTGGCAGACGTATGCAATATATGATCATATAATGTAACTATACCCCTATTGTTTTTTGCCTAGATGAGGTGTTTTTAAATGAAACTATTACAATCTGTAAAGATTTAATATCATTGTTTAGTGAATAAGCAAGTGTGCTGGATTGTGTATTTCATATATACACACATATATATATATATATATATATATATATATATCTTATACATAATGTTATACTAAGTGTATTTTTATTAATATATACATATACATATATATTAATATAAAATACACTTAAAGTAAAATTACACATGTGTATATATATATATAATATATATAATAATTGTATATATATATTATTAGAAAAAAAAAAATTATTAAAAATAAATAAAAAATGGAAAAATAATAAAAAATATACATGTAATTTTATTCTAACTGTATGTTGATATTAATATATATATATATATATATATATATATATTATATCAAAATACACTTAGAATGATATATATATATATATATATATATATATATATAAATAAATAAAATTAATACAAAATACACATGTCTATATACATAATTACATATATATATATATATATATATATGTATATATATTTAAATTCTACGTGCATATTTATGTAATATTTTTACATAATTAAGTAATTTTATTGATTGCAATTTGGGTGACTTGTCTGACAACCCAGGCCGAAAGTCCAGAGAATTTTATTTGCTAGCATTATTTTTAACCCTGTAACTTTCCAAGACACCCTACAACCTGTACATGGGTGGTACTGTTTTACTTGGTAGACTTCGCTGAACACAAATGTCAGTGTTTAAAAACAGTAAAACATATCACAGCGATGATATTGTCAGTGAAAGTGAAGTTTTTTGCATTTTTCACTCACAAATGGCACTTTCACTGATGATATCATTGTTGTGTTATGTTTTACTGTTTTATAGTGTTTTTATTAGTTACAGGGTCAAATATAAGGCTTGATTTTCCATTTTTTCATATTGAAATTTGCCAGATTGGTTATGTTGCCTTTGAGAGTGTATGGTAGCCCAGCAATGAAAATTACCCCCATGATGGCATACCATTTGCAAAGGAAGACAACCCAAGGTATCGCAAATGGGGTATGTTCAGTTTTTTTTAATAGTCACTTAGTCACAAACACTGGCCAAATTTAGCATTCATAATTGTTTTTTTTGCATTTTTAACACACAAACAAATATAAATGCCAGCTTTGGCCAGTGTTTATGACTAAGTGGCTACTAAGAAAACTGGACATACCCCATATTGAATACCTTGGGTTGTCTACTTTAAAAAAAAAAATGTACATGTGAGGTGTGATTCAGTGATTTATGACTGATAACAGTGTTACAATGTCACTATTGATACATTTTTCAAATATATATTTTGAAACAGCAATGTCCTACTTAGAAACATAGAAACATAGAATGTGACGGCAGATAAGAACCATTCGGCCCATCTAGTCTGCCCAATTTTCTAAATACTTTCATTTGTCCCTAGTCTTATCTTATAGTTAGGACTTGTACTTATAGCCCTATAACTTGCAAAAAAAAAGTTATGAACATGTTAACCTTGGGTATTTCTAAAGTCAGGACAAAATTTAGAAACTATTTAGCATGGGTATTTTTGGGGGTTAAAGATGCGTAACAGATTTTGGGGGTCAAAGTTTGAAAAAGTTTTTTTTTAATTTTTCCATCATATTTTATAAGTTTTTTATAATAAATTATATGATATGATGAAAATAATGGTATGTTCAGAAAGACCATTTAATGGTGAGAAAATTAGTATATAATATGTGTGAATACAGTAAATGCGTAAGAGGAAAATTACAGCTAAACACAAACACTGCAGAAATGTAAAAACAACCCTGGTCCTTAATGGTAAGAAAATTGAAAAAAGGTCTGGTCACTAAGGGGTTAAAGAATAGACAGGGAAGAGAAAAGAATAGAACGTGACAAAACACAATAACAAGGTAATTCATTAAAGTTAAAATTGTTGGGGATTCAAAATGAATTAAAAGTTAATTTCATATGTAAGTGCTAACAGGATCAGTCCCAGTACCAAAGGACCAAATGTATAATTTAGAAAAATAGAAAGTAATCCAGGCATTCCAAAGTATCCCAAAAAAGGCAATATTATTGTACCCACGAATCAAAAAACAACATTTCGACCCTAAGGTCTTTGTCAAGCTTGACAAAGACCTTAGGGTCGAAATGTTGTTTTTTGGTTCATGGGTCCAATAAAATTGCCTTTTTTGGCATACTTTGGAGTGCCTGGATTACTTTCCATTTTTTTTTGGAGAGAATCAATGGCATAGAGCGAGCAGAGATATACTGTACGTAGAGACTGCAAGCTTCAGGAAAATGAAACAGAGGTAAAAAATGGGGATAAAAGCTGACGAGAAAGAGAAAAAAACAGATTGTTAAGTGAGAGAAAGGGGCACTGTGGAGAAAAAGGACAACTGATTAAACCTAATTGGAAACCAAATGGCAGGAATCCTTGCCATTGCCAGTAGGAAAATCAGGTCCTGTCAACACAGATATCTCATCTAAGTTTTTATTGAGACAAACTGTGAACAACGTAATGATACACCCAGCTAAACCTATTTGCAGTGCTGCTTTTGTGAGTATGATCTCCGCACAGAGCTATACATAGAGTATCTCTCTGGATTGAGTGCTCTAGCCAGGAGAGAATGATGGGTAAAAATTAGGAGTGTTGCTAAGTGGTAAAAATACCAACGGCTTCAGATCTTTTTACTTATGTTGAGTTAAGCCACTGCCCAAGCCACACACATGCACAAAGGTATTCTTTAAATAATGGGTTAGGGGTATCTAAAACTCTGATCCAGAAGTTAAACATGACAGGGGAATACCTAGCCAGGCCAAAGTGTCCTCCCTGATTATAGTGCTAGAGTAGGGGATTAGATCCCAGGCAAAATTAGCGCTAATACCATCATCCCAATGAAAAGTGTTGATTCCCCTGAAATGAAATGGTTTCTGAAATGCCCCAATATATACTACCTGGGCCATTTGAATAACTGGACAATGCACATTAATGAATTAACACATTAATAAGTAAACCCCATTCCTTTTTTTATCATCATTTTCATTATTATTATTTTTTTCTAAATCAAACCATACTGAAAAGGCACATTTAGCCCAGAATGTAACTGAGAATGTTAAAAAGCAGAACAAATACAGATATTATTAGTGATATGAATATGAATGCAGTGGGTATATATCAGATTGGCATGAAATACAGGCACACCTAAATGAAAAGGTGTCAGAATTATAATTTTTTTCTCCATTTGTCTTAAGCACCTTTTTATTCCTAGAGCTCTTATTAATTGACTGATAAGCTGACAAAAGCTATAATTCCATAAAGTCCAATATCATGTATTCAGTTTCCATAGCGATTTTGCCTTGCTCTCAGAACTTTTATGTTTTATTTTATCTTTTATTATATTATTATTTTTTGCTTTCATGAATTTGCAGTTAATTTGAAACGATACTCAGGAAATGGAATATTAATATTTTTGGAGTTCAGATTATCTACGTCATATATGTTAACTTGTTTTGCAGTAAAGCAGGCTTCCCCAAACTCCAGCCCTCCAGATGTTGCTGAACTACAACTCCCATGATTCTCAGCCTATCTATTTCATTCATAGAATCATGGGAGTTGTAGTTCAGCAACATCTGCAGGGCCGGAGTTTGGGGAAGCCTGCAGTAAAGTCTTGAAGTTTTTTTTAAATTATCAGTTGCAAATAAGTGAAATGCTTGTATCAACGCATGGAAACTCTTATTAATGACAGTGGGATTTTGTGTTCTGTTATTCAGTTGTTAGAATTCATAAAACTCATATGAACTACATTTGCTGATTTCATATTCCTCTATTCTTTTTTCATTTTTCTATTTCTTTTTTTTAGAAAAAAATGCTCTCAAGAAGATCTTCTTCAAGAACAATTCATCAACAGGATGCATTTGTAATCCATGCTTAACATGTACACTCCCACTCCGAAGACACAAAGATCTTTTTACACTTTAAATTATATTTTACATAAATATCCTTCCTCCTATTCTTCGCAAGTGGAAACTATGATGTGAATTACATTGCATTCTTCTGTTCATGAAACTAAAGTTATAAAGTCTATGTACCAAATAAATAGTTTTATAAATATTATAATACACTGTGTTTTTTTTAACAATGACATAATTATATACCGTGAGTGCAGGTGGTTTACTATATATAATTATTAGAAACCAGCTTTTAGAAAAGGGCTAGTCTTTAGATAGCATTCTGATCCAAATATTCTGGAAATTTGTGGGTCTCCTATACTACTACATTTTCATGTATGCATAACATTCCATGTGTAATCATATGTTTCAGCTGAAACACAAATGCAGAGATGGACTTGGACACAAATTCTAAAATTTTAATTTATAGCAGCCAAGCAATGTTGTGTCATCAAAAGTTGGGCAAAAGTTCTGCCCAACTCGCAGAATTAAGACAAACACAGAAAAAATAATAAACTAAGGAAACATTACAGGGCCTTATAATGGCTGGAATTAAGAATAGTATATAGAATAACCAGGAACTAACTGAAATTAAGGATACAGATAGAAGCATAAACGGTAACCAAAAGCCAAAGAGTCAGGAAGCCAGAAATACAGATAGTTAGAACAGGCCAAGAGTGAAAACTAGAAATAACAATATACCGAAAAGCACTCATGGATAACCAAACAGGATGGAAACCATGGCAGGGCAAAGAGGAAACACAGTAAGGGGTTGAAACAGCCTATTCCTCAATGTTATTGGTAGGCAGGGATCATGTGATTCCAAAACGTACGGGCGCTTGATCCCCAACCCTGCCAGAGACTGAGCTACATAGGACAGCGGCATCGCAGCAGCCGGCGTCCATAGGAACACCGCGATCTCTGAGGAAGAACGCTCCAGTGGCTTGGGCTGTGATCTGCCACGTCACACTATGGGCTCAGCTGAGTTACTGTAACGATCGTGTATGGTCAATTAAAGCACGCTGTGACACCGCCGGGTACACGCGGTGTTGGGCAAGGCAATGTAATAACATGAGCGCTATACCTCTCATCAATATTGTTTTTCAGACTTGTAAAATACTGATATAGTTCTAAGGCAGCTTAGTTACCAGATCAGGAGTCTCTCTTATCCAGTAGAGAATGAAGAGAGCAGGAGGGTTGGTGTAGAAAATTAAGACAGTATAGTGTAGTATGCCAGATTAAATAGCAGCAATATAGCAGTATAAAAATATGCATATTATGGAGCCTGAACAGTGACTCCACAGTTATGGCGTGAAGTGGTATGATCCCCACTCAAGAATATAGGTGGTGTTGGTATCCCTTTGTATATGTAAGAGAAATGAAACCACAATAGTGTATTCCGTACAGATGGAATGAAAGTATAGAATAATAAAAATTTGCTTGCATTTAGTAAAACAAAATTAGGTTTGCTCAATCCAAAAGGCACATGTGGTTTTTTATCCCTTCCAAGGATATAGGTGTTCAGGAATCCAGCAGCAATAAAAAAGTACTTTTCTCATAAAAACAAAGAATAAAACAATAAAAGGGAAACTAAGCAGTATAGAACAATATTTAGATATACTTCATGAGTTTCACCATTAAATAGCTTTATAAAAAGTGTTTACAGACTAAAAGGACCAAAGCTGCTTTTAATGGGATCTAAAATGTGAAAACAATGGACGTGTGATGGCATAGTCATGTGATCGGAAGTAAATTAACATGAATATTTAAAAATGTTACAAAAACTGTAAGAATACTCTGAGTGGGCATGGGCCCGATTACTCTGAGAGGGTATGTTCAAGTGTTAAAATACAAAAAATGAGCAATTATTATGAAAAAAATATATATAGTAAGGAGAGGGAAGAAAAATGTGAATTTCAAAATGGCGCCGTGAGCTGTGCCACGTGATTGGCACAGCCACGGCGTCGACCAAAACAGTATTACACCAAAATTAGTCAGGAGCTTTATGTGGACTTGGGAAAGCTCACTGACTTATTAGGATTAGCAGTATATTTTTATACTGCCATATTGCTGTTTGGTCTGGCATACTACACTATACTGTCTTGATTTTCTTCCACATATCCACAAGAAATGCTATTACTACAAGGACTACATGCAGATCCTGTACCACATTATATCGCTAGGTGGGGATCATTCTGCCCAAGAGTTCAAGTTGGAGCTGAACATTAGCACCTAAAAAGTGTGAGTGAACAACTTTTAATACTTTTTATCCAACATATTTTACATGCTACACTATTAGTCCTCTCCTTCTGTCGTTACATATATTTCCGACGACATCCTAGGTGCTACACCAACCCTCCTGCTTTCTTGTTTTTTTAAATGATCATGCCACTATATACCAACATAATGCCTCCAGGAATATCAACAAAGGCTTTATTTCCAGTGACATTCATGAATGGTGTCCATTGTCTCTGCTTCTATTTATATTGTCTTTGGAGCCATTAACCATGACACTAAGAACCAACAAAGACGTTTCCGGTATTAACATTCAAGATTGACCTTATTCCAAGTTATTTTGCAGGCATTATTCCCCTGTCAATATGCAATACGCTAGTATCTTTAACAAAATTCATGCCAACACTTGAATCATTTCATAAAATTTCTTATAATAACCTTAAAATAAATAAATAAAGGCAATAAGTGTACAAAAGGTGCAACAAGTAAACTTTGGTGAGTAATTGCAAAATCCAATGCATATAGGAGTCTATTAGTTGTGGAGGAAGCTCCCCTTCACAGAACAAAGGCTTTGTGAGCAACGAGGAGCAATTGCACGCATGGGACAGGCTTCTCGAAGCTTGGTTTGAGAAAGAGAAGGAGAGAGGAATAAATGCATCTCCATTCAGTGTATAAGGAGAAGAATTTGGGCAAAACTAGTGGAGCCATAGAAGCTTTATCCAAACTTAAAATCTAAGCTGTCTATTACAATGCAATATTGTTTTATATTCTTCCATATTCTGCTTCCAGAAGACTTTGCGTTTTTCCTTCACTATGTTGGTGTTCAATGTGATCAGCTAAAGATTATTTTTAAATACTTATTGTTGTAAGAGCTAAATCAAATTAATCATTCTCAAATATCCTCATGTGATTTTCTACATACAAATGGCGTAGTTGACAGGATTTCACCTGATCACTAAATATTAATATTTGAGTGCAGTGCAAAATTCTGGGTTTTAGTAAAACTAATATTCATTCAATATTAATATTCTATATGACTGATTAAGGAAAAACTTTAAACAGTTAAATTTGTTTTGAAAGCTAAAAAAGGTTATTCACTCTTTGTCAGTATTTTCTTTTTATAAAATTATGTTGAATTGTTTGATATAGAATATTTGTCATATTCAAAATTAAAACATTTTAATATTCCTATTTTTTTAAATAATTTTTTATATGAATGGGAAACACATTCTGTTAAAGCTGGCAAAATATATCACCATTCAAACACCAAACCGGGTTTTTTGTCAAGGTAAATAAAACGGAGTTTAAGCATAGAGGAAGGAGAGGTAGAAGAAGATTAAAACAAAAGAGAGAGACTAAAAAGACATTATCAGATAAAACTGAAAAAGAACATGGCATTTTTAACTTATCTCAAAAGGTTTTAAATTCTACCCAAATTTCTGTTTTAAGCAAGGGCCCAAAATTTGCTCCCACTAACCCTTTTAACCAATTCCAAGCCTTTTTAGACACCAATAAATTAATTAGAAAGGCTGCACTAAAAAGAAAATCGAACACATGTTCAGCAAATTGAACACATCTGACATTACAACACACACGACTCAGAGTAATTCAGATATTCCCAATCCTACCATTTCAAATGAATCCACGATAGTTAGAACACACCTTAAAAAACGTTCACATTTTTATCCATCCGGTTTTAAATCTGGCCCTATGAAAAATTAGTTTTAAAAGACCCTGACAATATTAAAAAACACAAACATCAACACTATAATTTAACTCACCAAGAACAGCGAGCATTAAAAGAACTACAAGCAGACGAAGAAATTATCATTAAACCAGCAGATAAAGGTGGAGGCTTAGTTATATTATCTAAAACCATGTACATAGACGAAGCACTCAGGCAATAAATGATGAAAACATCTCAATAATAAATTAACCTCAGATCCCACCCCTAACATTACAAAACTCTTAGAATATAAATTCTGGTTTGGAGTCCAATATTTTAACCAAAAATTAATATGATTATTTAAATGTCATTTGTCCAATAATTCCTGTTATCTATTTCCTCCCAAAAATACACAAAAATGAGACCAATCCTCCAGGTAAACCTATTGTCTCCAGGATAAATTCCATACGAGCTAACCTATCAGAATATATAGATATCCTTCTCCATCAGTAAATCATATGAGATCATATCTTAAAGACTCTATGACATTTCTTTGCTCTTTAGAAAATTTTATCTGGCACCCAGACTACATTTTAGTTACATGCGATGTACAATCCTTGTATACAATTATTCTTCACGATAAGGTTTGTGAAGCAGTTTTTAACATTTTAACAGCTGAAAACTCTATCCCAGCAGAAGAGATCAATTTTATTATAGAAGGTATTAATATCATTTGAAATAACAATTCATTTTGTTTTTTAGATTCTTTTTATATTCAAAAACAAGGTACAGCTATGGGGACCAGGTTTGCCCCGAGCTATGCTAACCTCTTCATGGCCAATTGGGAATCCATGGCCATCTGGGGTCAGCATGTTTGAAAGACAAACCTGGTCTCCTAGTTTAGATTTATAGATGATCTGTTTTTTATTTGGAAGGCCATGAAGATTCTCTTAAACTTTTTAAAAATCATTTAAATAACAGCCATGGTATCATTTTAACTTCAGAACACAGTCGAGAATGTATTAATTCTTTAGATCTACATATTTTTATCCACAATGGCACAATTAACACTAAAACAAAAAAGTATGCACTAATACAGTAATTGACCAATCTAGTTGTCATCACAAACCATGGTTGAAGGAATTCCTAAAAGCTAATTCTTACATTTATGTAGAAACTGCTCCCGTATCACAGACTTTGAAGAACAAGCCTTAGAATTAAAAAAACAAATTCACGAACAAAAATTACTCTTTGGATAACCTCAACAATACTCTAGAGACCATCACAAGAAAAGACAGGATAGACCTTTTTGAATACAAAGATAGAGACAAAAAAAATTCTAATTTTATGCCTGTTATATTTAACAATAACATTGTGTTATATTTAACAATAAAAGTAGCCTGTCAAAAAAATGATTAAAAACACTGGCACATATTAAAACAGGATGAGATTTTAATAGATTTTATTCCAGATAGAACAAATGTTTTTAGAGGTGCCCAAAATTTTAGAACGATCCTTACTAAGAATTATGCAAAAAACAGGGTCAACAATAACTTATCCTTTTTATCCAAATCAAAAGTGTTTTTTTAAATGTAATCAATGTATTGTATGTAAAACAATAGTTCCCAGCATAAGATCAAAAAACACTCACTTCACATCGGATTAACACTAAAAAATCCTATCCTATCAAAGATCTTATATGCTGCAACACTAAAATGTCATATACCTATTGGAGTGCCAATGCGACTTCTAGGTACCCATGCGACTTCTAGGTCCCTTAGAACAAGATTGGCTGAGCACTGCCTTTTGATCTTGTAAGATGTTGTCCAAGCAATCAAATATAAGAGGTTTAGCACTTTTTCAATAAATTATAGTCTCCTGGGTTTATACACATATCTATTAAATGGACTAATTAAACTACTAGGGTTAAATTTTCAATTTTCATGCAGTGGGATTACAGCTGAGAGTGTGAATATAGAAAAAGCAAGGCTAACAACACCTTTGTGATTTTCTCCAACTTAGACTGGTTAGCCTTTTTTCCTGGTGTTTTGCTGCCAGTGCTGTAGATGTATATAACCTAGGTTTAATCAATGCTCCACAAAAGGAGGAGTCTGGGATTTCATGCGTTATCACCTACAAGTGGTAATGCCACTGACTCTGAGTTCTGCCACTGACCTTATATATCTGTTTTAACTAGGTATTTAACTTTCATAGTCCAGTCATCATCACAAAGTCAATCATATAAAGGCTATACATCCATGAGGCCACGGTTGTCACTTGTCAGTAACTTTTAATAGCAAGTTGCTAATTGCCTGAAGGACTATTGTTAACATTTACAAGGTCACAGAATTCAATGTAGAGGATAGATGGCATAAATTATTGCTAGATGCTATTTGACTAATAATTATGCCTTCCTCAAATAGATGTAAAAGTGAAAAGTCATGCTTTGACCACAAACCTTTAATACCAGCAAAAAATACATGTAATGTACATTTAAGCACAAATAAGGTCTGTCTCTAGACATTGTAAATATAAAATATCTGTGAAATATGGCATCGGGTATATGCAAACACAAAGGACAACTTGCTCAGTCAAATGCAGACAAAGCAAGCATTTTTTGACGTTTTACCAATAACCATGGGGACAGGCCTAGCATTGGTAATTATGGGAAATAAGTCCAAAATTAATTTTCAATCATTTAATTAAAAGAAAATACATGTAATGTTTTTAACTCACATTTTTTTTTACCCTAGGTATAGAACTGCATACTCTTTTTTAATGTATGGCATTTAAAGAATATAAAACATTCATACTGCAATACTTACATACTTCAAAGCAAATCTCTCTAATGTACAAAGATGTTAACAAATAATTTAAGAATCATGAAGTGTGGCAGGTAAAGTGGCATTAATTGGCATGCAGAGTGGCATGATAAGGATAAGGATGAATGGCTTTCTTACAGTAACCTTTATAAACCTTTTATAAACATTAAACAGTTTGAAAGGATACTCTCAGCTCAAAGGCATTATTCATTTTGATAATTGTAATTTAAAATGATTCGATTCATCTTATATGGCTAGGTTGTTCTAGCATTTCAATCATAGAGTTTAGCAACAAACATTCCATTTGCAGAGAACTGAACAAAGACAGCAGATACTTGTTTTGGTTAGTGCATGTGTGCCTAGTATAGGCAATGTGATTTTCTTAAAATGTATGTGTTTTGTGATTACTGACTAGCATTATAGATTACAATCACAGTAATATAGATATTGTTGTCACGGGTGGCGGTCCGAAGACCGGGACACCTGTGTGCCTGACGAGGATGATGGGAGTCTTAGCGTGTAAATGGACTATGAGGGCCTGGTGCAGGGTAACCACACACCTCCTGGTGTTGAGCACCAGGGTTTCTGCGGCCAAATACCAAAGCCCTGATGCAGCTTAAGCGGATGCCATGAGCTGATATTAAGCAGATATGTATCCAGTACTAGAAACAAGGTAAAACTAGAACAGGCACCAAACAAGTAAAAAAGATAAGACTAGAAGAACCCAGAACCGGAGCAGGACAGAAAGCAGAACCCAGAACATGTACACAATACATGAGGGAAACATGAACAGGACATGGACAGAGCAGGACAGAATAGGACTGTACATGAACTGGGAATACAAGACAAATAAAACGAGACAAGAGATACAAGGCAAAACAAGAGGAGACATAATTACGTACTATATTTGTAATAAACATTGGAGATTCAGACATAGATAAATGACCAAGATGTATGCAGCCCACCACTGCGCCAAAGTACTCCAATTACGGTGGGTCCTTACAGCCTAGATATACATGACTAAATAAACAACAATAAAAAACACACAGTACTTACCTGTAAAGAAAGGAGCAGAGGAAATGAGACCACTGCTTGCAGGAACAGACTGAAACAAAAAAGGATTAATGGCAAAGGAATGGGTGTGGCAAGAAAAAACAAACATTTAAAGGAATCCAGGAGACTGGGAATTCCAGGAACGCGATAAAGGAATGTACCCAGAAAACCAGACATAGAATAGCAAATCAGAAAAAACAAGAAAAACTAAACAAGAATTGTAAAAAGAGTACTGGATACCAGAAGCCAAAGCCAGACATATCTGCAGAATGGAACAGGACATGACAATTGTAAAATCACTGCAGTGTTAGCAAACTACAACTGAGTGTTTGCGCTGTTCCCAATGATTATATATCTCCGAGGCTTTCCATAAACAAATTTGCTTTTGTATAATGTTTAAATATGGTTTTTTTTATATTTACTAATAAACTGGAATATAATTTACTATTAGCTTCATTAACATAAGAAATAATCCTCCAAATGTACTAACTTGTATGTGTTTACATTTGCTAGATTATTATAATACCATATATATCTAATATAGAATACAAACCTTCTTCACAGGGTGTCAACCAGTGTGATTTCTAGTAACAATTTCTTGGATGGTAGGCTCATTTGTCATAAATTTAAAATAAGATTTTGTACTATAGGTAATTTTATAACTGTGGCGGTATACCCATGAGAAGCTGGGTTACTACCGCCTAGGCTGTCCCCTTCCCTTGTGCAGAAGCTCCAGAGTGATTATGCTCTCTTGCAGAGAGTACCTCTGTCTCACCCAAGCACTAGTTGAGACTTAGTGAAGGGTGAAAATGAACTGCTTTATTGAGGCACAATTGTCACCTTATATATCTGGGGATTCCACACAAGGTCCCCAGAGAAAACAATAGATTGTGACATACCCAGAGATTTGTTGTCTGTGCCTGAGCTGGTAATTTAATTATCATCCAGAAACCTTGGCACTGGGTTAACAAAAGCAACAATAAACCATATTTCCAGTGACCATATCCACACAAGAGTACCATCCATTGAAAGGTCTCTCTGGAGTGTCCATACTGTCCAAAAAATGCACAGATTGAATGTGGCTAGCCTGAATTAGGTGAAGTTACAAAGTTTAGTGGGACCCGGCTAGTCCCCTGAGAGCAGAGTTCCAGAGTGCTAGCTAGAGTTCACAGCCACCTAAAATCTCAGCGCTTTCTGTGGGTAGATGGAACTCCTCAAGTCCTTGATGTCATTCGATGCCTTCCCACTCCCTCTATTAATCCTCCAAAAGCACCCTGACTGCTGGTGCTGGGACTGAAGCAGTCTGGTTGACGTTTTAGCAGATCGTGGTGACTCTGCAATCTACTTTAGAGTTCCAGGAGAGTTCAGGTTTGCTCCCGCTCAGGCACACCATGCCTCAGGGCCCCCTTACTGGTGAGAGGTGATTTTGGAGCCAATAGGAAGGCGAGTTAGACTGGGATGCACGGGTTGGAGGGTTCGTCCATGGTGATAATAGTCTTTTGATTGAGGGGTGGAGGTTGGGGAGACATGTACCCGGCTTCGGTGACCAGATATTCCATCTCAGTATCCATATCTATTTGCTGTTTGACAAAAGCATGTTTTACACATTTTGATAAAGGTGTGATATAATAACTTGTATAACTTGTTTCAATAAATAATTAGGAACCCAACTGCAGAAAAATACAATGTAAGTTACAGGAGGGTATCACTTTAAAAATATGTTAATAGTGATGGTAGAATAGATTGCACAGTCCATAACTATCAAATGATAGAAATAAAATGAAAAAAAAATATTAAATATCTGTCTGTCTATCTATCTGTCTGTCTGTCTATCTATCTATCTCTGTTTATATATCTCTGTATTTCTGTCTGTCTATTGTATTTGCAGTCTCCTAATAAAGCAGATAAATGCTGGAGTTTCCTTGTGTAACAAATTATACAGGAGGGTTGGAGTCAGTACAGCTGATTTGTAAGTTACAGTAATGCCAGTAGACAGATGGTTTCAATTAATGGGTAATCCAACTAAGATAGCTCATGCAACAACTTTGTATTACAAGAAAAAAAAATCTGAATGATACAAAGTTGATCAGGCATTCCTTTAACAAAGCTGGGTGCACTGTCAGTGCATGAAGGCAACATTCCAACAACAATAATGCACAAACCAAAAAAAGTTCCAGTAAATCATAACAGGTGAGATGTGAGACAGAGATGGAAAAAAATATCTATGACAAAATTGTAAAATACAAATGAATCATTTGTTGTTCTATTGATTAGCATTTACAATCATCATGTTTAAAAAAAAAATATATATATATATATATATATATATGAAAAAATAAATAAATAGCTATGTTGCGTCCAATGTGATTGATATAAAAAAATCTAAAGGCAGACAATATAACATACGTATTGTTCTTACTGGAAGTAAAATCTCTTTTCTTTAACTCTGAATTTATGTTCACTTGAACTCTCCTCTGAACTATCCTTTCTCTATCTACTGTATTGTTAATAAACAGGTCATCAGGGAGCTGTTTGTATTGGTCATTTATATTATTTTCATAATGTTAACATATACACTATAAGAAGATTTTTGGTCAATTGCTTATTAATGACATCATTCTCGAGGACTTATGATAATATGTTCTTAGAAATATTTCTTTTTGCAGAACTAACAAATACAGCAAGCCAGACACTGGACACTGACGTATACACACGTGAAAACAAAAATGTCTGTATGAAGGTTTTTAAATAGCAGTACTTGAGATTGCATCAAGGCAGTAAACACAATAGTTATTAGGAACAACCTTCAGTTGCATACTTCAGTAATATGCTCTATAAACTACCCCTGGTTCCAATCAATGCTATCAATCTTAATAGTGCCTCTACTAAAGTATCTAAAATAAATAATTGTGATGAGCTCTGGGAAGCAAATGCAGACTTTGCAAACTATAAGGTACTAAAAAAACCTTGCAACTGGGTTTCAGTTGTAGAACAAACTGGTTGCTAAGTAATTTACGTTATTTATGAAAATGTATAATATGAGAAAACGTTAATTAATTTTAATAACAACCATATTGGTTAGAATTTCTTTAGCATTGAACTGTCTGTCTGTCAATCCACACATACATCAGAATGCCTTATGTAGACAAGAATTATTTATCCTTTTCTACTCAGAATGATCCCCTTACAAATAATTTCTAGAAAAAGTTGACTTTTAAAATAATAAATTTTGAGCATCTCAAATTTAGATAAAGATGCATTAAATCTAAATGCAATACATGTTAAATGGATTGTGATCTAACAACTGGTTTGAAAACAAAAAGAAATATTGTTTTATGTATTTCAAACAGAGTCTTAAACAACCTTACATTGATTATTTGGCTGTTGATAGACAGCACCATGTTATAGTCAGATACTTAGTTAGTCAGGAAGGTACAGATTCCCAACATGCAAACCCAGGAGAGAACAAGGAACAGTATGCATTAACAATGCTTGGAGGTGACCATGCTTAACATAGTAATGGTGAGGCTGAGGCCAGGATAGTCATGATATGGGCCAAAGTCGATAGCCATAATAGCAAACACAAAATGAACATTTGGGCCACAAAAGAATAAAAAAGGGCACTGATCTCATTTTGGTCTAAGTATAAATAGCCATAGCATTCAAAATGATGCCATAACATAATTAAATGGTGCTGCTGTAACAAAGCCATGCCTACGTCATTTTAGAGTTATAAACCATCCAGTCAAGGATGGAGCATTCCATATCATGCTTGATGCTGGGATGCAGCACAATGTCATTGTGGACCCTTTTCAAATCCATCAATACCTATAGTTATATTATAAACGTTGTCACCATAAAACTGGTTAAATAATATCCTCAAGGAGCACATTATGAGAATGAAAAGAAATTGTACCTCAAATTAAAACTTTTTTTTTTTACAAGGATACCCCCCATGTGTTTTGGAGGAAATGTTCAAGGAAGCAAAAATACTGATAGAGAACATATTTTAGATGATAAACACAACAATAAACAAGTAGGTAATAATTTGAATGATTTGGGATTTGCATCCATTATTATTTAACATATCGCAACCAGGTCAATCTCATCAATTGGTCAATTCAGAAACATTAGGGGATACTTAAAAATGATAAAATCTTAAGTGGGCTATTACCAGAAGAAAACACAAATAATATACAAAAAAAAATCCCAGGAACCATAAAACGCAGATTAGCTTGAAGTAATTTATACTGAATTAATCAAGTTATACCACACAAAGATAAATTCAAGATAACCCAACCAGTTGAGTTTAATAAATATGGGAAATATAAGATGTGTTGGTTCTTACCTAGAACAAAAAACAGCCTTTCCAGTATCAGTAACAAAAACCTGTTTAAAATTAAACATTTCATAAATTGCAACTCTGCAAACATAATATATTTATGGCAGTATGCTTGTGGATTACAGTATGTGGGATGAATTATTCACCCCCTGAAGGAAGATATTTTAGAACATCTAAATTTAATAAATAAAAAAAGTACTAAACACAATGTTTCTCGCCACTGCAATAAATGTGCTAAATTTAAAATTACATTTTTTTTGTTTTGGAATTGACAAGGTAGATAACATTACATACATTGTTAAGAGAGTTTTCCAAAGGGAGAATTACTGGATTCACCAATTGAAAACATATGGAGTGAACCATTACCTAGTTTAATCATTATTGCTATCTATATTGGTATCATGGAATTCTTCGCTTGATGTATTTTTCATATATTTATAATATCTTGTTTTTACATTTTTTACAATTGTTTATAAAAATTATGCAACTCTGACCATTGTTCACATATGTATTTTATTGTAAAAGGTGGGAAAAAAAAAGAATATGATTCTACCTCAACATGTTATAACTCTAACACGTGAATTTCTTTTTGGCCACACAGGGCTTTTATGCATTTAATAAAGCTATTATGGTCCAACATTTGTGCTCAATTGAACCACACAGATTGTTAAATGTCAACATAAGCATTTGTATGTACATGTTTTATCATTAATTTCAGCCAAGAGCCTTTCGAGAGACGGGACCCTAGGAATCATGGAGGAGGGATCATCCATGATTGACCAACCAATGGAACATTAGCTGATGATATTTAAATATCAGGTGAGAGTAGACTTAATCACTAATTGAGAAAGTTGTTTAACACAATTTGATGATTGTCAAATTACCCTATAATCTGTTTCATTTTTATCTTTTTTTACGTAAATAAATGATCTAACATTGAATTCAGTATGGACATCTGATCAAGAGAAGTATACCTTTGCTTGATTACTAGTACGGTTTTGATAACACTAATATGACAGTCAACTGCACACCCCCATGTGCCACCTTGTGTTATATATTGTTATATTGCTAGCTAGTTTGGGAGAATCAGCTTGTTTGTGGCAGCACTGTAGGTGAATATACATTCAACTTTGTGGTTTTACAACTAAACGAGACATGCAAGAGTTAAAAATGACATTACTAATACATTCACTGTTACACTTTCATTGCACAAGTTACTTTTTAAACTAATTCAATAAAAATATTGTAGTAAATAAACTGCAATACAAAAATATAAACAAATGTAATAAAAAGTATATTTTTTTATTTTTATTGGAAAAATAATATTTATACATTATAACAGGCATTCACTTTATGTATCTAAATTTATAAAATTGTTGTGAAAAAACAAAAACAAATAAACAGTGCATGAGTTTAGTTTGTTTATTTTGAATGTTGTTTGGTAATTTTCCATTAAACATGAGATTTCTGATACAACTGTCACTGCCATAAATTTGTTGTGGTATATGTATTTGATAGCTTGACAAAGACCACAAGGTCGAAACGTTGTGTTACTTTGGGTTTCAATAAGCTTGCCATTTCTGAACCTTGGAGTGCCTGAACTATCTTTGTATTTTATGAAATCTGTTTCAGTCTTTATTTATTTAATACTAACATGCATTCTAATGCATAATATTGATATCATCATTTATATGAGCTTGTTCATCCAGAAAGATTCAGTAGGAATAGGTAACCCATTGTACAAAACAAAAGGAAAAAATCAGCACTGAATTGCCACACAAAATATAAATAAGAAGGCTGCACACCTCAAAGGGGAGTCCCCACTAATCCCCTAATAATAAAAAGGATATTCCACTTTACGTGCGCAATATCAGAGCTGGATTTTAGCTCTGAAAAGTGTGAGTAAGACTATTTTTATTTCTTTATATTTTACTTACCTATATACCGTGCCATTGGAGTCCTGTTTTATTTTTCTCTCTACATATGCTCCATCATATTTCAAGCATATAACCGTGAAGACTTGATCCCATTCAACACCCTAAGAATTTCTTCTCTACACGTGGGACCTACCATTACGGACTGTGATAAGTTTTTTTGGACTATTGCCAACCACTTATTTTAAATTAACTTATTTTATTTTAATATTTTATTATACTTCTATTTATGTATATGTTCTTATTATATATTTATATATTTTAGGCGCACCCTTATTTTACTGTCTGTTTTGTAACCCATTGTACACACTGCAGAAAAAGTTGTTGCTATAGTAATAAATAATAAATATACTATTTTGAGTTCGACAAACTCAAGTATTTTTTCCCCAATTTTAATAACTGTTACCAAAACCCATTGCGTGTGCTTTCTCTGAGCTTGTTCATCAAACAACAATATTATCAACTAAAATGGGAATTGTTGTGAATGAACAAGTGAATTTCAAATTATAGGCCTTAAAAAAGCTTTTATTTTTGGATACAGGTTTAAAATACTGTGATATTTTTGGACAAACCTTTAAAATTATTTAAAATTTTGAAGAATATTTTAATATATTTGTATATATTTATATATATATATATATATATATATATTTTTTAATGCATGATATATTTTTTGATATTTTAATAGCTTGAAAATTATTTTAAAGGTGTATCCAAAAATATTAAATCATTTGAAAAGCTTATCAAAAAATATGAAATCGAGACAGGTGGATAAAAAGCTGACCTATAGATTTTCTTTCACTACATATATTCCCTGATCAATTTCTGACAATTTTCAGCTTACTGAATTACCATGGCTTACCAGGAAAGGTTAAAGGATCTTAACATGTATAGCTTGGAGGAAAGACAAGACAGGGGGGATATAAAGCGAATCAACACAATAAAGGAGGGGACTATATTTAAAAGAAGAAAAACTACCATAACAAGAGGACATAGTCTTAAATTAGAGGGCCAAAGGTTTAAAAATAATATCAGGAAGTATTACTTTACTGAGAGGGTAGTGGATGCATGGAATAGCCTTCCAGCTGAAGTGGTAGAGGTTAACACAGTAAAGGAGTTTAAGCATGCGTGGGATTGGCATAAGGCTATCCTAACTATAAGATAAGGCTAGGGACTAATGAAAGTATTTAGAAAATTGGGCAGACTAGATGGGCTGAATGGTTCCTATCTGCCGTCACATTCTATGTTTCTATGTAAGAGCAAATACCATGAAAGAACACCAGGAAAAATGCATCATCTCCTAAGGAGTGGGTTTTGTGTTAGTTAATTATGGACAATAAGAGTACAAAAAAAATCAAGTGTTAAATAAACAAAGCAAGAATTAGGAATCATAATTGGTTCAAGAATAATGAAGGCTTTGAGCAGTAAAGCATCCACTATGGAATTAAAGGAAGGGAAATACTGGTCAGGTAAAGATTGTGGAGAAGTGCAAAGTTTTGCACTTATATTCAGGTGTCTTCAGTTTTCAGCATCCAAAAAGGCAGACTGGATACATTTTACTTATAAATCAAAGAGGACATATGAAAATATGTAGAAACAGAAATGATCAAACTGTGCATTATTATGTAAATATATTATATCTTATTATTGTTATTCCAAGTGCCAAATTGTGCATTGCCTATAATTTCATTATACCTTTTTTTGCATTATAATTTACATCAAGTTCTAGGGAACTAAATACACATATTGTGCACTCATTAATTTAATAGTTAGCGAGCTATCCCTTCTGGTAGAATTAAAGGGAACCAAAAATTCACACAAACATGACTCACAATCTATACAATGTGAACCTGCGATAAAAAAGGCTTATATGTCATTGATTTGGCTCTATCTCTACCCAGTGACCAAAACGTGCTCATAATTGTGCTCTCAAAATGAGCTTAATAGTCATGAAAAATGAAAAGGAACATAGATTAAAGGAAACACAAACAAAGAATATTCTAAGAACATATATCAGCCATGATGCACATTTTTTGACACTGTGCAGGAGATCCAAAATATTGATTGTTTAAAGTTTTTAAAAACAATGAATGAAGAAAAGATCCACAAAACATGAAAAATGGGGAAGGAAAAGATATGAAGACTTGCCAGCCTCCAAAGGCAGTGGAATGAATGACATGTGAGGAGCATAGGGGTGGAATTAGGGACAAGTGTTGGTAGAATGAGAGACATAAGTGAGGAAGGGAGAGAAAATAAGGTAAGGTAGATTCATCAGTGTGGTGTGACATGGAGGGAGAGGCACAAATTGGGAGGTGTGAATGGAGATAAACATAACACAGTATAGTACATGTAAAAGAACACAATAAGCACCATAACTACTATTTTAGGCTGTTTGACTTTTTGCCTGAGGTCCACCAAGCACCATTTTCCACCTCCACTATGAATCCGGGAGAGCCAGAAGTTCCTAAGCAGGAATGTCTGTTAGCTCTCCCTGACATGCTGGGCTTAGCTCTTTAAATAAGATCATAAGCTGATTGCACTGCATTGCAGTGCTTGTATGTGAGTGGAGCACAAGTGAGGGCCTTGATTACCTATGCCTCGAGGCACTGTGAGTTGTCAGTCTACCCTTGATCAAAAAGTATAAAGCACACTGAGTTGCATGTGGCTTTATTGAACATAGAATTTAAATACTTTACCAGTTATCTAAGGCCATTTTTCACATTTAAATCAAGAAAAAAATGGCAATTATTCATTCAATGTATTATACAATTCTGTTGCAAAAATGTATTTGTGTTAAGTCACAACTTATTAATCATCCTTTAAAGGAAAGGGTGGATACATAGTGCCTTCTTTAAATGCAGTTAATGATGTTAAGTAATAATTGATCTTAGAACAGAAGAGATGAGAAAAAGTATTGGGTTGTAGCGGGAGGATTAACTATGCAGTGGCTGGCCCACTTGCCACATTACCAACTTGCCAACTTGCTTATCACATTAAAAACAAAAATATATAAGCCTATCCAGCCAACATGATCCCCATATAACTATAAGGAAGGTTTTAAACCTCCCTATGATCACACCTACCATGCTGTGGTTGTGGGTCACATTAGCAAACTAAAAACTAGTGACTGAGCAGCCATTGCTGCCCAGTTTTCAGAAATGCCCCATGTGGATGAGGCCTGCAAAGTAACAGGGCCTGTCATCCACCATCCAAGTGCATCAGATCTGGGCTCAAAATTAAATAATGGGAGGTCGACAGATCATATGCATATAAAAAAATGGAGGAATACACTAAATAGGTGTCATAATAAGTTGATGTCAATAGGATCCCAATATTACTACAAGAGAGGTTTTAAACCTCCCTATATTGCCCCCACCTGCCATGCCACAGACAGGGCCATACCTTCTAAAGCAGTCAGCAGCTTTTCATTGTAACTAAAAGCTAGTGACTGTACTAGTTATAAAAGAGATGGGGGCTGCAAAAGAACAAGGGGGAGGAGCAGTGCATGAGGGTTTTTCTCTTTAAGGTGACATCTATTGAGACTTTACTACTCGTATTTTGGTATATCTAAATATCACAATTTTCCTGTTTGTCCCCAAGATTAAGCCTCGTATTTTGATTATTTAGCACAATCTGTTGCCACAGTACACTGGGATTGGGGTATTCAACATCTGCCTATTTAGAATTATTAGGATTCACTTGTATATGAGAAGTGTCTCTATACAGAGACTGAGTGCTTTGGAGAGGAGTAAGGAGTACAGTAGAATCTCGTTATTTTATATTTTGGTTTTTTTTCTATTAAAGATATATCTGTTTTTCTGTAGAAACAGTTGTTCGTTTTGTATACAATTCAGGCGCGCATATACTACATACTGCTGCTGTATCAGATGAAAAGATGTATACTATGTAGTGTGTTGAATGTATAGTAGGAATTCAGAGAAGACTGATATACATTGCACAATAACCTTATTATAGGCTAACAAGGCAGAAGGAATGACGAGGCAGAATATTTGCAGTAAAGTGATCAAAAGTGAAAGGATACAAAGAAAATATTCTAACATACTATATGATTCAAAATACCCACATCTTTGAAAGTACTTGGGTGCAGGAGCACAATCAGAGACATTGGCAGATACCATAACCATAAAAAAAATTATTTGATAGGCAAGGTTTTTAAGAACAAGCAAAACATAACCTTGAGATGGCAATTCAAAATAATGGAAAAGTCAATGTTGTGGTACTTTGATGTCCATAGCCATGGTGGCTATCCAACATATGCATATAGGATTCTTTATCACACTGCAATTATATAAGGTGATTAGTGATGTCGCGAACCGTTCTGCCTTCAACATGGATGCTGTCCAGGAGGTGGTAGGGTCTGGGAGGGAGGGTCTGCTGGAGATTGGCCGGGATGTGTCAGCTGACCGGAGTTCGCCGCGAACGGTTCATGGAGAACCGCGGCGAGCCGTTCACGGGAAGTTCGCGAATGGTTCATGACATCACTAATGGTGATGTTCTTGGAACAGGCAGTTGGAACAAAACATGACATAATACTAAGTATTTTGGTTAAGACGAACAGGAAATTAAACACCAGATAACATACAACAAATGCAGTTCAATCAAGGGAAAATGTGTGCAGCATAAACACGTGAATAGCAACATTACTCTCTATCAGGAACCATAAGACCTAAGTCACAATTGCATTAGATATGACCACATCCAAAGTTATTAGTTCACAAAAAAACAAACAAAAAAACAAAAACACAAAACACATTTTCTGAAGACATCAGACCATTTCAGACAGGGAACAAAAGACAAGAGGTTATGTCAAAAGTCAGACAATCTTTAAGATCAAAACTCTGATGTTAAAATGTAGCAGAAACAATGGGTATTGAAAGGCACAGTGTACCACTCAAAAATGTGACTGGATTAGAAAAAGCACTCTAGCGTGGCATGGTGCCCTTCTCTCTGGAAAAATGAATGCAAGGATTTTGAGTTTGTTAGCCCAGGAATATTAAACTGGGTATACAAAGAACCATATGGAACTATGGATATACTAGTAAACTCTCCTGTGTGCTCCCTCCAAGTAAAGTATTCAACAAAAAAAGTAATTTACACAGGTTTATTTATTTATTTAAAAAAAAAAAAATTTTATGGATAATAGGAACAACAAATAATCATAAAATAACGAGTGGACATTTTGCAGAATATTTTTTTTCCCTTTCATCTTGCTCAATAGAAATGGAAAATACGGAACAAAAGAGCACAGTGACTGCATATGAAAATGAATTCTGCATATATTACTAAAGGTTAAAATACAGAACTGGTGAGTGTCTGAAGGAAATGTTTTAAAAGCAATTCAAATGCAAACACCCTGCTGTGAACATAAAACAGAAATATGCACTAAAAAGCTTGCTGTACTGCAATGGTAAACACGGAGAGTTTAAATATGCACAGTAATATTCAGTAGGAAGGGATGCAATCCATTCACATATTTATACTTAATGTCCTGATCATACTAACTATACTAATATTATTATCAGCATCAGCAAAGTACAGCAGACAAACACAATAAATGTATCTGGGAAAACTGGCATAGGTATAGAAGTCTTACCATTATAGAGGCATCTTCTGGTTTGTCCTCCATCCTTCTGATGCTATTACTCTAGTATCCAAGAATCCTACATCCACTACCGAGAAGGAATATTGTAATTTGAGAGGAGTTAGAACAAAATATGACAATAGGTGTTTTTTGGACTTAATGTGCACAAAGAAAATATTAGTTTTGGCTGAACCACTTCACCTGAAAATTATTATTTTTCCAGAGCAGCCAAATTTCGGCCATATGGCTGCACATCTCACGAAATTCCATTTTGAATGTCTCCTTCAATCACAAATAAAAATTAATATGATTGCCTATTGTGCATTTTGTTTGGTTTGTGGTTTGGGAATTTGAACGATCACCTGATCAGTTTGAATTGCAGTTCGTAACGTAATGAATCTCCAAGTCTAGTATTAGTTAAATGTCCATAAAGCAATGTATTTACTCCAAATATGTAAATCAGACACGGCACTCCAAAACATTGCCTCCTGGCCTTCAACTACTGTTTTTAAAAATCTTTCCAAATACTGAGTGAATTGCATGTACTATTGCTATTCAGAGACACATTATATAATTAGCAGGTGTGTAACTGTTTGTATTGTGCTATTTTACATTATGTGATTTGTTATGTTATTTGTTATATAAACTTACTTGATACTGTCCCCTGCAGGTGCTCACATATTTGATCTTCAGCTACTGTTGCTTTTATCTGCCAGGAGCCAATGTTAGTGCTGTACTCTCACATTATTATTATTATTATTATTATTATGATATTTATAGAGCGCCGTCAAATTCCGCAGCGCTTTACAATGGGTGGACGAACAGACATGTAGTTGTAACCAGACAAGTTGGACACACAGGAACAGAGGGGTTGAGGGCCCTGCTCAATGAGCTTACATGCTAGAGGGAGTGGGTAAAATGACACAAAAAGGTAAGGATAGTATTAGACTAGTGACAGTTGCAGAAGAGGAATCAGTCAGGAGCTATTAACAGTTTAATTGATACGCTTTTATGAAGAAGTGGGTTTTTAACGATTTTTGAAGGAGTGGAGACTGGGTGAGCATCTAACGGAGGAGGGAAGCGAGTTCCACAGGAACGGTGCAGCCCTCGAGAAATCTTGAAGGCGAGCATCAGAGGTGGGAGTACGGACAGAAGATAGACGTAAGTCTTCAGCAGAACGTAAGGGCCTAGACGGGACATACTTGTGTATAAGGGAGGATAGATAGGTGGGAGCAGCATCATGTAGAGATTTGATGACAGGAAGATGAGCCTCGCCACCGCATTCATTATGGACTGTAACGGTGCAAGTTGGGAGCACGTAAGACCACTGAGAAGCAGATTACAGTAGTCAAGGTGAGAAAAGACAGTGGAATGGACCAATACCTTAGTCGCATCTGGCGTTAAGTAGGGGCGAATGCGTGCAATGTTTTTGAGATGGAAATGACAGGATTTGGCGATAGATTGAACATGAGGCTTGAAGGAGAGGTCGGAGTCAAATAGAACACCTAGGCAGCGAGCCTGCATGGTGGAACTGATGGTAGCACCGTTGACTTGGAGGGAGACAGACACAGGAGTAACAACACTTGAGGGAGGAAAGACCAGAATTTCAGTTTTGGTCAAGTTTAGTTTAAGGAAGTGGGCAGCCATCCAGGTAGAAACAGCAGAGAGGCAGTCAGAGACACTAGTCAAGAGGGACGGGGAGAGATCAGGAGAGGACAGGTAGATTTGCGTGTAATCTGCATAGAAATGATATTGGAAGCCAAAGGAGCTAATGAGTTTACCAAGGGAGGCAGTATAGATGGAGAACAGTAGGGGACCAAGGACTGAACCTTGGGGACACCAACAGAGAGGAGTTGGGGAGAAGAAGCAGAGCCAGAGAAAGAAACACTGAAAGAGCGCTGGGAGAGGTAGGAGGAGCACCAGGAGAGAGCAGTATCTTGTAGAACGATAGTGTGGAGGATGAGAAGAAGCTGTTGATGATCAACAGTGTCAAAAGCCGCAGACAGGTCAAGGAGAATTAGGATAGAGTAGTGACCACAAGATTTTGCAGCGAGTAGATCATTGGATACTTTGGTCAGTGCCGTTTCCACAGAGTGCTTAGAGCGGAAACCAGACTGAAGCGGGTCTAGCAGAGAGTTGAATTCGAGGAAGTCTGTCAATCTCGCATACACAATTATTTCAAGGATCTTGGATGCAAAAGGCAGTAGCGAGATAGGACGATAGTTGGATGGGGAGTTAAGGTCAAGATTGGGCTTCTTTAGAATTGGGGTTACAGTTGCATGTTTGAAGGGCAATGGAAATATACCAGAGGAGAGAGAGAGATTGAGAATTTTAGTGAGTGGTGGAGAAAGAGAAGAAGACAGAGTACGGATGAGATGCGAGGGAATTTGATCTAGGGAGCAGGTGGTGGGGCGGGAGGACTGGAGCAGAGCAGAAACCTCTTCCAATGTAGCGGATGCGAATGAACATAGAAAAGCAGAGGGAGTGAAGTTAGGGGAAGTATTGTAAGGGGAAGAAGAAACATGAGAGATGAGTTGCAAAGTCTGAGGCGGTCAAGTTAGTAGGTGGAGGAGGAACAGCAGGGCGAAGAAGAAAGTTAAATGTGTGAAATAGTCATTTGGGTTTGTGGGAGAGTGTGGTTATGAGGGTATTGAAGTAATTAACTTTTGCAGAGGAAAGAGCCAAGCTGTATGAGCTCAGCATAAATTTATAGTGGAAAAAGTCAGATGCACAGTGAGACTTTCTCCAACAGCGTTCAGCAGTTCTGGAGCATTTTTGGAGGTATCGAGTGAGCTTGGTGTGCCAGGGTTGTTGTTGGGGGGGGCCTGCGGTGTTTAAATGTACAAGGTGCCATGATGTCTAGTTGAGAGGAGAGGGTGGAATTGTAGAAGGAGGTTGCAGAACTAGGACAGGTGAGGCTTGAGATAGGTAAAAGGAGAGTTTGGAGATTAGTGGAGAAATGCTCTAGGTCAAGACATTGGAGGTTTCTGTGAGAGTGAATGTTCAATTGGGTCTTATGTATGCCAATGTCAAAAGTCACCAGATGGTGGTCAGATAGAGGAAAAGGAATATTGGAGAGATTAGAGGCAGTACAGAGGTTGGTGAAGGCAAGATCAAGAGTGTTTCCTGCTGTATGGGTTGCTAAATTGGATCATTGAGTAAGGCCAAAGGAGGAGGTTACAGAGAGCAGACGAGAGCCATCAGTACAATTGGGGTTATTGATTGGGATATTGAAATCCCCAAGTATAAGGGAAGGAGTGCTAGATGAGAGGAAGTGGGGAAGCCAGGAAGAAAAGTGCTCAATGTATAGTCTAGGATAACCGGGGAGGAAGGGGGGGGCGGTAGATGATAGCAATTCTTAAAGGAGTGGGTTTAAATAGGCAGACAGTGTGAACTTCAAAAGAAGAAAAGTATAGGGCAGGGGGAGTTATGATTGGTTGAAAGGTACATTGAGGGGAGAGAAGGATGCCTACGCCGCCTCCTTTACAGTTGAGTCTGGGAGTGTGAGAGAATTGTAGCCCACCAAAACATAAAGAGGCAGGAGTAGCGCTATCAGAGGGGGACAGCCAGGTCTCTGTAAGTGCAAGCAGTGTGAGTGAGTTTGAGATGAAATGCACAAGAGTACAAAACTAATGTCTATGAAGGAGACTGTGGGAACGGACAATGACAGCAATATTTCTGCCTTTTGTCTAGTTTTGTCACGTTAAGGGTTTTAGCACTGTGCACACACACACACACACCTCCCGTGCAGAATAATAGAATAATGAAGAAGTGATCCGACACCACTTCCTGATTACATTACCATGCAGGTTTAATAGGGGCATTCTGTACAACCTGGTTAAATTATCACAGCAATGGACACAAAGACCCTAAGTAAAATAAAAAAAATATAAAGTATTGCCTAGAGTAAGTGTGAAATATGTCCGGAATGGAAAAATTGCAACAAAGTCATAGATGCAGTTTTTATGATAATTATTGTTCCTATAAGATAAGCTTTCCATTCACCTATACAAACTCTGAATCAGCTTGGAAGCCTGAGATGAATTCAGGAGAAATAAATCTAATTAATGTGCAAATGTTGAGTGCGCTTACAAAAGGTCAGGATCTAATTTTGTATAAGTTGCCAAGTTTCCTTTCCAGAGCAAGAAATATAGATAGCATCTTTATGAAAAATACTCATTTTGACTGAATTGGAATTTCACTGAAATTAAAAACCAGTCAAGCAATATATTGAGACAAAATAGGGACTAGTTTGTCTCTGCATATTTCCTCCACCTGACACTTCTAGGCAGTGGGCAGAGCTACCCCCATCTAAATGTGTCAATTCACCCAGTTGTCACCAGTGATGGCTGCAGGCAGTTGGCTCTGTCTAAGGAAGATACCGATGTATTGCGGGATCTTACATAGACCTCAATGATATACTCTTGCCCGTGTGCTTCAGCTGAAGAGGACCACCAGGAGAAGATGGTGGCTCTTACGAGGGACAGGTTCAGGTAAGCAGAACTCACATTTACCTGCCCCCCCTGGCAACCGGATCTCCGGCGGCAATGTCACTATCGGGGGTCTTTGCAAATTCCCAGGTGGGGACAGTGCCGCTTTAAACTCAAATCGCCACAATAATCTCTTTGTGCGTAATTGTAGTTACTGCTACTGCTACATCCTCTGTCTCTACAATAATGTAGCAACAGTTGCTATTCTCGTAGCATTCCTCTCTGCTATGCCATATACAGTTAAATGCAATCATCTTAATGAATCTTGTAAGTATTTTTGAGAGGTTAGAGGTTTAGTTAATTTTTCATTAGACCATTAATATGAATTAACCACAGCTAAGACTATTGACAGAAAGTTCAACTTATGTCAAAAGAGCAATGGTCAGAGTTTAAATAGTGTCTTAAGGGAGCCAGTATAGAAATATTCAGAATAAAGCATCGAACAAACAACTTTTTAAGGTGATAATGTCAAATACATAAAAACAAATTTTTTTGCAAACTTTATAGATGTGTATTTAAGTGTAATCCTTTGGCAGACTAACCAGGCTAAACTTATAAATTAAAAAAAGGCTAAAATTATTATGACATTTAGATGCAGACTGACTCATGTCTCATTTTAAATAGTAAATGCTTTGACTTTTAAGATTATCTGTATTGATCTTAAAGTTTTTATTCCCTCATATTTTATGAACCGTGTCTGTAAAATCTAAATATATTTGACCAAATGTACAATTAAACTATACACTTCTTTTTTGGGGATGGAGCCTAGGACCTAAGCCGAACGGTTGCACTGTGTTTACGAGCTCCGAGCAACTTGAACTATTTTAATACCTCATGGATCCACAAGCCCAATTTGCTCATCCTGAGGGATTCCCCTGCTGACACAGCAACAGGATGGGTCAGAAAACCAAAAAATTAAAGCCAGAAAAGCCACGCTTGGGCCCGGACATCGGAGATCTCCTGCAGCAAGCAGATGTTGCAGTCAGACCCAAAATGCCCGCCTACCCCAAGGCCTATTCAGAATCCTCGGATGATTTTTACCCTGAGGAAGAGAGAGGGGTGCAGCTGGTAAAACTACCACAAATACCTGAACTCTCAAACCACATACAGCAGTGCTCAAAGCACTACTCTCAGACCTCCAGACAACCATTCAGTCCGACCTAGCGACGATCCGTAAAGATATTCAGGGCCTATCTGGGCGGATGGGAGTTCTGGAGACAACCACAGGTGATCACACGCTGAAAATAGCCTGGAGAAGGTCTTTACTGCCATTCACATCCCTTCTCAGACAACACCAAATCTAAAAAGAAATGCACCTTATACACACACTTATATACAAGGATACTTATCAGTGGTTAGTGAATGCAGCCTCCCTCAGATCGCTCCCAGCTAGCAATCAACTTGAACACAAGAATATACAAAACACAACGAGGGAACCGGCTGATTGTCTAAATGAAGATAAATAAAAAGAGGTATAGTGTAATACAGTTTTAAAATATTAACACTGCGCAATATGAAATGCACTCACAGGATATTGGACAGTTCAGGCATATATGGTGCCACCCCTGATGATATGGGGGCTAGAGAAATCCCCTGGACACTTCCACTCAAAATGCAGGACTCCAGGTGAAGATATGAAAAAAGCGGCTTTAATTGTTTAAAAATATAAAATAGATACAGATAAAGGTCCTACGCGTTTCGTCCCTTCTACAGAATATGGGACTTCCTCAGGGACCAAAATATTAAAATAACAATCAATGCAGTACAATCACAAAAACAGCCTAACATCCCTCCACCCTCAAGTCCTTTAAATAGGGCTAATCCCTAAATGTAATTAATCACATGTGCCTTTCTGTCCTTCCTCATTGGTCCTGTGTAGATGAGTTTCATCTGTTGAAGATCTTATTCCCAGGTGTTCACAGTTGATCTTCATCATTTTTGTAATTCTCCGGTTATTTTCGGCACTTCCGTGCGTTCCAAAAACCGGAAGTGCTATGCGTTCCAACTGTACTCGTAAACCTGGAAGTCATGTATATCCGGAAATGGCATGCGTGAACACCTGGGAATAAGATCTTCAACAGATGAAACTCATCTACACAGGACCAATGAGGAAGGACAGAGAGGCACATGTGATTAATTACATTTAGGGATTAGCCCTATTTAAAGGACTTGAGGGTGGAGGGATGTTAGGCTGTTTTTGTGATTGTACTGCATTGATTGTTATTTTAATATTTTGGTCCCTGAGGAAGTCCCATATTCTGTAGAAGGGACGAAACGCGTAACACCAAATCTAATACTGCTGGCAGATGGCTCACGCACTCCTGGTTAGCAAAGGTGAAGGCAAGTATACCATTCACAACCTTACCGAGGCAAAGGCCTTACTGGCTACCTTGAGTCTCCCACAGGACTCTTTGGATCTCAAGCGACCTAGTACAGCAGGATGAGCACCTCACAAGTGGAACCCAGCAAGGGCAACACCTTTCATACCCAGACAGTCCACACTGAACTTGTCTGCAGTTGACGCTACCTTAATCACTTTGGAAGGAGGCCTCTCCATGTTTAAAGTGGCTTCATCTTGTTTACTATGTTAATTTTAGCATAACCAAGTTTGATATATAGTTCATTAGTTGTTGCATATATCTTCTATGCTTTTACCCCTCACAGCTCGATTGGTTTAAAAACCAACTCTTACCCCCTTTTAACTGCCTCCTAGAGCTACCGAAGACAGGCTGAATCTCAAAGGCGTAAAATTAAAGTCATATTGCATCGCACCTGTACCACAAGCTTGATTATCCCGTTCTAATGCTAGAGTGGTTAGATTCTATTGATACTAAACATGAATGTCCTGAAAATAACCTAAAACTTCAATTCATGGTATGTTTTTTACTTAAATGTGTACTAGCTTGCTGCTCAATGTATAAACTTGTCAAATATGCTTGGAAATGTTGTTATCCCACACTCATGGATTGAAAACAAAAATAAAGAATAAAAAAAAAACTATACACTAACTTATATTCAGATAAAATCAGGCAAAATACCTGGTTTTATACTTTTTATATTTTTTTTTGCATCAAATTATTTAGATTTAAAAACTTGCCAGGAAATGATTCACCTCCTTAATATACATAGAGAACAGGGATAGAAAAAAACATGTTTGAGAACTTAAAGGAACACATTATCTATAAGAGCATTCAGGAGACAATATATTTAAAAAAAAACTAAAAAAAACAAACTATATATAACACGCTGGAAATAGATTACTCAGGAGACTCAATTTTTAAGAATGTACCACTGCTTTCTCACACAGCTTACATTCTTGCAAATAACAGACAATTTATGAAGTCCAGACTACCCAAACTAAATTTGTTTTTGGACAAATTGATTCAACAGAACCACATTTTTCTGACATGCACAGGTTTCATATAAATAGACCTGGGACTCTGCACTCAATGTTTCTCATGGTTATGTACTTGCTCCTATTGGCACATCCACAACACACTCAAAGAAGAGCACATGCAGCTTACATACTTGGAAATAACAGAATTTCAACATTTTTGTCCTCACAGGGACTTTTATCAGGACTGTGGCGAAACCGACCTCGCCACTGGGCATTGGAGAAGACTGATTGCCAGCCTCCTGCCATGTGACTATGGCCCCTGGGATGTATTGCCCTTTAAAGACATGATTTGGGCGTAAGGGATTTGTGTTGTGCTGCTGCTGGCCCTTTAAGAATCATCTGGGGACATACTGTGGAGTTACTGGGTGGCCACCATTTCCTGTATCAGAGGCACATGGTGAGAACAATGGATGAAGCACGTGGTAAGAACAATGGATGGCGGCCATTTTAACTCACAGACACTGTTTGGACTTTTCAACACGGTGCCATCTCGCCGGTATTTGGTGCACAGAGACATCGGGCAGTGGTTTTGGACTATACAACAGGGGACACATTATACAGTAATTGTTTTTCATTTATCCTGCATATGTTCTGTGGAATCTGCATTAAACTGTATCTTCTAAAGTACTGAACGGATCTGGGTGAATTTTGGATATGTGGTTCACCCAGATCCCCCGGTACTTTTTATGGGGTTATTGCATGTTTTGGGGTCCCTGTGATGTGTTTTATGATACTGTATTTCTCTGCCTGTGATAATTAGATTAACCATTGTGTTCAGTAATCATATCACAGGCAGAGGGGAGGATTTTGTGTGGGAGTGTCTGTGTGTATTGTACAGATTGATTGGTTGTTCTGTAAAACCTTGTGGGCATTACTAAGTTTGTGGATTGGGAATAAAAGAGGCTGTATGTACCAGTACAGTCAGTTCTGCTTGACCTCAAAACGAAGTGTCGTCTCGTTATTGGGGGAATTGGATTGTATGTTGATTGCCAGGAGTGTAAGTTGATTGTATGCTTTTCCTGTTCAGCTGCTTACAGCATTCATATGCTTGAGAGCATTCGTATGCTTCTCCGGTTCGGTGGTTGTGGTGTCTGCTGCGGTGCTTGGAGTCCTCAGGAAGCGCTAGGAGCATCCTTCAACGGAGTTGGCCATACAGGTGTGAGCAGCGGACAGGAGAAGGTCACCGGCAGAGTGGAAAGACAGAGAAGGGGCATACCTACGGATCTGTGATGATATATAGAAGAATATATATGAGGGGCTAGAATTGATCAGTGCCTTATGGGGGTGGGTTAGCACTGAATTGACTCCAATAGGACACAGGAAGTCAATTTAAGGACTGACAGAGGGGTTAGGTGTGAGAGGATCGACTAGAGAGGAAAATCAGTCTGGCGGCAGCATTCATTAGACTAGAGGGGCAATAGGGCTTTTAGGAGTTGAACATTTTGGGATGCTGAAAGTTAATAGATTACTAAGTCATATACTGTAGAACAAAATCTTAAGAGCAAAAAAGGAAACATTGTATGGTGGGATCAAGGGGCAGAAATGATAGGCTTATGAAGTATTTTCTTTTTTATTTTTTTTATTTGAGAAGATAAAAAAAAAACCACACCCAACATAAGTTTAATTTAACTGTCACACCGAATATGCCTGAAATCCCCTTCAACACAGTAACCAGATATTTTAGGAGTTTTAAAAGTTTTTAAAAAATTTTTTTAAATGTTATTCTAGGACTGTTAAATGGTTCACTGGTAACATTCTCCTGCTGTACATACTGTTCTCATATTTCCTAAATGAAAATGCTAATTAACCACCAATATTGCTAAAATTCTCAGTGGGAAGAAAAGAAAAAGCAATCATGAATTTTGTAAGGGACTCGTCATTAATTTTCACACACAGGCTCCAGATATGTCAATTAAACTGCAGGTAACAATTTGCATGACGACGCTCTGTCTAAACCTTTTTTTAGTCATGTCCATCATTAATTATCACAATCTTTATAATTTTAACCTCTTGCTGCCTGCACAATATGTATTGCCCTCCTAGTAGCAGTGCAGACTTGGAAAGAGGAAAAAAAGTTAGGTTATGGAATTATCAGTTAATATTACATTTCATATATATATATATATATATATATATATATATATAAATATATATATTACTTTTATGTACTTATTTACATAGATACAAAATTATAATATGTTTGCAAACCAACATAAAAGCTAAAACAGGATAAACGTTCTATATAATTTCACCATTTAGTATAAGCAATTAGAAAGATTAGTTTCTGAATGACAGTCAATATTGTTAAACGTCTTTTAACATTATTTCCTGATCAAACATGGCAGCATTTACTAATGGGTTAGCTCTTCCCCTCACAGGACAGGAAATAGAACTGAAATTAGTATAAATAGATCCACCCCCTCCCCAACCATTGGACATTTTTCCAGACCCCTCCCTGGACTCATAAGGAAGGGGGGACATGACTGATGCTAGGCTAAGGAGTCTTGAGGGAAGCTAAGCAGAGGGGTGGGGTATAGATAGATACATAGTGGCCACAATGGCAGGAGAGTTATAAGGACAGTGAGGGGAGGGAACTTACCAGTCAGCTCTTGGAAGTGCAGGGATCCTGACTTTCCCACCCTCCCACCCTAGTACTTTCTGGTACAGAGGGAATTTTGGGTCTGTTTCTGGTGCTTGTTGTTGGTTTCTGTTCTCTTGTTTTGTCACAGCACGCGGAAGTCCTGGCCAGCGCAGGCAGAAGTGAAGACGTTGCCGAGGAGGCTTGGGGAGTCGCAGCCTGCCGGGAGCTAATGGCGGAGGCAGGTTGCTCTGGACTCATGGTTTGTTGGGATAGACCTGTTTGTTGGGTAATCACCCCAACAGCTGACAGTATGGTTTTGCTGGCATGTTTAATTAATAAAGCTGTGGCCGTTGCCCTTACCCAACTTAACATGGTCTCTTGTGTGTCATTGGGGGCAACGGGTGGGTTGGGGACATTCCATCTAGACAGCAGTCATGTCCTTCACAGCTGTTTGGAATGAGTCTGCTTAAGCAGGCCTAGATTTTTAGTTTTTGCTCACCAGGCCAATATTTTTGTAGGCCATGCGTCTAATCTCTGAAAACCTAGCAAACAGCATATATGTTACAGTTGCCTCCCTGGTTACCCTTGTTAGTGACCAGGGGTCTGACTTAACTTTCTCACTGAGGGGATAACAGTGGTCCACTGAATACATGAGGCTAAGCCAGGGCTAAGTCTCTTTCTAAACAGCACTTACATAAGGTGACTTCCTGGTATGCCTCTTTTATGCATATCACCATGTCTGAGGTTGTTTTAAACCTTCCCCTACTGGTGATGACTGTGGTGGACCACATGGCACCCCGACTGGGTGCCTCCACTAATCAATGCTTCCTAGTGCTCACCGAGTACTCCAAGCACTCCACCAGACACCATAACCACCGTAAACCCCAGAGCCAGCGTTACAGCTTGGATGGGGTCTCGCCGTCCTCCACCCACCCTGGACCCAAGACCAAAATCCAGCTTCCAGTGGATAGACCTCTCCCAATCCAGAGAGTAAAGCAGGATGCTCTTACAAGAGCAAGTGTTGTAATCCAAGGTAGGAAAGTGATGTAGCAAACCTCAGAGTAAATATAGCTGTCCCATCTACAAATGAGACAAGGCTCTATGCTGAGGGTGAAGAGGAACTGTTTAATTGCAGTCACAACTGGCTTTATATGCAAGTCCCCATGCAAGGGGTTTTCCATAACATATTCCAGGGGCATTCCCCACTGGACCTGAAAGGGGACTGTGACAAAGTACACACTGTAATTACATTGGCTCTCAGGTGCAGGACACTGCCACACAAAAGAGGATAATCCCTCCCCTGTGCCTGAGAGATAATTGAGTCAGGAACTGTACTAAACTCAATTATCTCCAGGCATAGAAAACACATTTTACAATAACCCAAAAGTACCCCCAAAACACATGGAAACCAGGGGCGTATTAGCCGCGAGGCAAACAAGGCATTTGCCTTGGGCGGCATTTTTCAGGGGGCGGCAAAAAACACCGCCCCCCAAATGCCCAGGGCAAATGTCTAGTTAGCCTTGCGGCTAACTGACATCCCGAGCGGGCGGGCGGCGCTGGCAGGCGGGCGGCTGGCGAGGGAGCACTTCCTCTGAGCTCTCTGCTCAGCTCCCTCGCGCGCCACAGAGTGAGGCTGGGAGCCGGAAGATGACGTCATCTTCCGGCTCCCAGCCTCACTCTGCAGCCGGCGCGCAAGGGAGCTGAGCGGTCAGCTCATAGGAAGTGCTCCCTCGCCAGCCGCCCGCCTGCCAGCGCCGCCCGCCCTACCTGCAGCCACTGGACCACCGGACCACCAGGGAGAGAGACCCCCCCCCAGCACTCCCAAAGGTAAGGAGGTTGGGGGGGATTTAAATTAAAAAAAAAGTTAATGTGTGTGTGTGTCTGACTGTGTGTGTGTTTGTGTCTGACTGTGTTTGTGAGTGTTTGTGTCTGACTGTGTTTGTGTATGTGTGAGTGTGTGTGTGTTTGTGTCTGACTGTGTATGTGTGTGTTTGTGTCTGACTGTGTTTGTGTATGTGTGTGTGTTTGTGTCTGACTGTGTTTGTGTTTGTGTCTGACTGTGTGTGTGTTTTGTGTCTGACTGTGTGTGTGTGTGTCTGACTGTGTGTGTGTGTGTGTGTTTGTGTGTGTGTGTGTGTTTGTGTCTGAATGTGTGTGTTTGTGTCTGACTGTGTTTGTGTGTTTGTGAGTGTGTGTGTGTGTGTCTGACTGTGTGTGTGTGTGTTTGTGTCTGACTGTGTGTGTGTCTGACTGTGTGTGTGTGTTTGTGTCTGACTGTGTGTGTGTGTTTGTGTGTCTCTGACTGTGTATGTGTGTGTGTGTTTGTGTCTGACTGTGTTTGTGTCTGTGTCTGACTGTGTGTGTGTATGTGTCTGACTGTGTGTGTGTGTGTTTGTGTCTGCCTGTGTGTGTGTGTGTATTTAGAAGGTGGGGCGGGGGGAAGGGTTGGGTGGGGGTGGCGCGGGGGGAGGGGGGCGCCTGAGTTTTGTCCTGCCTAGGGCAGCACAAAACCAGGATACACCACTGATGGAAACTCCACAAAAGTAATATCCCTGATAGCCCCAATTTGGGGCACCAACATATCCAAAAATCACCCAGATCGGTTCAGGGGTTCGGAATTTCCATGGAAGTCATAATTTGACCGTCCACACACATGGCTCCTGCCCAAAACAGTTCTAGATAATCAGGGCTTGCGGTGGGTCTAGTTCGGTAGTTTAAAACCCAAACAAAATACCGAACATATACAAACACAAAGATAAAGCACTGCACTTACAGCAGCAGTAGCTTAGTATCCAACAGCTCAAAATACATAGTAAAAACAAAGAGAACATTACCTGCACTCTGGCCTAAATCCCCATGTACATTTAAACAAAATGGAGGCTCTTTAGTTTTATTCCAATGGCCATTTGAATATATAAGCTCACCTGCCACGTCAAGGCCAGCCTCAAAAGGTGAGTCCTACAATAGCCATTAGATATGCTGATATCAGCCAAGAATCTCCAGTGAGACAGGAAGGGGTATTTTATAAACCCTTTCACATTTAACCCTTTATAGGGCTTCTACACATAAAATAAACTTGGCTGGTATTAGATAAAGTGTAAACATCTCTAATGAGACATGAAGGGGTGTTTTATAAACCCCTACATACTTAACCCTGAATAGGGCTATAACACATACAAATGACCTTGCTGGTATCAGCTAAAAGGCAAATTTCTCTGTTGAGACAGGAAGGGGTGCTGCCCCTACATACTTATAAACTCTTAATAAGACAAACGTGGGGAGGCTGGCAGCAATGTAACATAGCTGTGTGATACAAACATCACATACAAACACAAAGATAAAGCACCGCGCTTACAGCAGCAGTAGCTTAGTATCCAACAGCTCAAAATACATAGTAAAAGCAAAGAGAACGTTACCTGCCTCTGGCCTAAATTCCCATGTACATTTAAACAAAATGGAGGCTCTAGTTTTATTCCAATGGCCATTTGAATATAAGCTCACCTGCCACGTCAAGGCAAGCCTCAATAGGTGAGTTCCTACACTAGCCATTAGATATGCTGATATCAGCCAAGAATCTCCAGTAAGACAGGAAGGGGTATTTTATAAACCCTTTCACATTTAACTCTTTATAGGGCATCTACACATACAATAAACTTTACTGGTATCAGACAAAGTGTAACCATCTCTAATGAGACATGAAAGGGTGTTTTATAAACCCCTACATACTTATTAACCCTGAATAGGGCTATAACACATACGAATCACCTTGCTGGTCTCAGCTAAAAGGCAAATTTCTCTTTTGAGACAGGAAGGGGTACTGCCCCTACATACTTATAAACTCTTAATAAGACAAACATAGTCAATAATCTTACCCTGGAGCTTGTTCCCCTCATCCAGATGAACAATTCCACTAAGCAGTGCCCTTCTAAGTTGTGTAGAACCGAACGCAGGCGATGATGGAAGTCCAGTGGTGTTCGGGAGTTTCCGTGTCCGATTTTAGTTCCAGGAACGCGACGACCAAACAACGCTACCTGCGTTCATGCGAACAAGATGGCTGCCACCTCGTGGTCATTCGTGTGACAACAGCGGCCACCGAGACAAACAATTAGAACACTGCGGTTAGAATTGTTACCAAGTGCTAATAGGGTTTAACAACCTCCCGGGAGGTCTTTGGTTCATGCGGCTGTTCGGTTCGGGAATCACATAATCCCAAATGCACAAACAGAGCCTTTTAAAAGTATATTAGTCAAGATCTATTACAGGGGCCATAGTCCTGAGGCAGGAAGCTGACAAGTATGCCCCTCCAAGAACACGTGGCAGAGGCATTTCTGCCACAATGACAAATAGCATATGGGGTGCAGATTGAAGCCTATATTTTAAACAGTTTTGGCTGTCAGCTGTTCAAATTCCCATTTGCCACTGGAATACAGGCCTGCAGCTGTTCATCTGTCTCCATGGCTGTTTAGTATGCTTTCCCACCTAATGAAGTACATTAGTAATTTAGATTAAAGACTAGTATAAGTACTTTGGTTTCTGTTCATTAATTTCCTCTCCGTTACTTACATTAAGCTTACTTCTAATAAATAGGTCACATTTAGGAGGTTGGTGCAGGTTTACACGATCAAGGATGCATTTTACAAAAGAGCGCTGATAACAAATATCCTGGCTGCATAATGTCTGTCTGAATACCACAGTCCTGAAGAAAGAGAAGAGGCCAATACCCATGATAAGAGAAAACATTCCTGGGTTACTTATTGCAGTACACACTTTTATATGACATGACTTTAAAAGCCTGACTCTAAGTCTATGCAGACACTTGTTCCTATTAAGGCATGTTGCACTGATTTATGTTACCTGTGCATTTTAGCACATAAGCAGGCTTCTTTCAGAGAGTTAGCAGCAAATTGTGAAGAAATCCCTCTTTTATGTGTAATATTTCTTCCCTATTCATTCTGTAGATATAACTACCAAACAGAGACCACCCCCCTGGCTCGTTAAACTTCAAAGAATGCCTCAATTGAACCCTCTATCTGTGCGGCCGGCATTCGTACTACCGAACGCCACGTGGCTGAGAAAATGGTGGCCATCTTTTTTCATGCGAACAAAGGCAGCAGGACTTGGTCGTCGAGTGTCTGGAACTAAAATCGGACACTTGACTTCCCGAACACCGGTCTGAACAAGCGAACGCTGGATCTCTATTTCCCGAACAGCTAGAAGAACGCTTTTTGGTACTTTTGTGCATTCGAATGAGGGGAACAATCGCTGCTAAGAGCCAGGGGAATCCATTCGTGGAATTATTTGTTTTTTACCACTTAACTGAATAGACCGTCAAAACCACCCAAACTCCTGGAACTATTTTGGGCAGCCACCTCCCGGTTAGCCGGTCACAAAAGACTTCCTTACTTTTTGAGAACCCCTGAGCCGATCTGGGTGAAATTTGAATATGTTGGTCACCCAAATCGGGGATATCAGGAGACATATTGTCTGTGGGGATACCCCATGCCTAAAGGCGTGTTCTGAATATTGGGGAAAATTGTAATTTTTCTGCCTGGAGATAATCAAGTTATTACTTTATCAGACTTGATTATCTCCAGGACTAGGGGAGGGAATTGTATATTTGTGCTGGGTGTGTTTTACTGTTTTCCTATAACTGATTGGTTGTACTGTGTCCCACCCTGTGGGATGTCCCGTTGCATGGGGACTTGCATAAAAGGCAGTGTGTGATCATTAAAAGACAGTTCTGTTGTACCCTTCTTCTTGACTTCGGCTGATGTTTGGGGATTCGTATGCTTTATTAAGGGAATTATCTTGTAAAGCTATTGCGTTTGTATGGATTTTGTTTATTTCATCTACCGAATGGAGAGCTATAATCACTGAGGCTCTGGCGGTTCGGGAGGAAACTACTGAATGAGGATTGGATATAATAGGTTTCTTTACACAACTCAAGGAAAAGTACAAAGGAGGGCACAAAATATATTCGTCAAAAATGGGGGCCCTTATAATTTCCACCAGTAAATCATATTAGTAGTGGTGGCAAATTGTATAGAGTCCGTAGTGGGTGCAGAATGATAGGGACTATAGTGGAAGAGGCTGCAGTGGGTGCAAGGGAAATTAGGGTCTGTAATGGGTATAGGGTGCTTATGGGCTTGAGTAGGTGCAAGGCGTAATAGGAGCTGTAGTAAGTGTAGGGGTGGGTTGTAGTGGATGAATCAGCGGGTCAATGAGGCTGTAGTGGGTTCAGGGGGCATTATGGGATGTTGTGGGTGTAGGGGAGGGATAGATGTTGCAGTGCAGGGGTTCCCAACCCAGTCTTCAAGTACTCCCTAACAGGCCAGAATTTAGGGATTACCTAGTTGTGTCTAAGGTGTTTTTAGAAAGAAAAAAAAAACACTTTAGACACAACATGGTAATCCCTAATTCCTGGACTGTTAGGGGGTACTTGAGGACTGGGTTGGGAACCCCTATTGTAGTTGGTGCAGGGAAGGATACGTTCTATGATCCGTGCAGGGGAGGGATAGTGGCTGTAGTGGGGAGGGATAGGGTTTATAGGGGATGAGAGCAGCACAGGGTTGTAATGGGTCTAAAAGGCATAGAGTTTGTACTGAGTGCAAGGGATATAGGGGCAGTAGTGAGTAAAAGAGAGACAGAGGCTGTTGTAGGCATAAGGGATGTTGTAGTGGGAACAATGGGGTAATAGAGGCTGTAGTGGGTGCAGGGGGGTAATATTTATTTAATTATTTTAAAAATATTTTACCAGTAAAGGATGCATTGAGATTTCACATGGTTTCAACTATGTCTTGGAGCTTCTGGAGCTATAGTGGGTGCAGTGGATAAATGCTGCCATGTATAATGATCAAGAAAATAAATGTATGGTAGTATTGATTGTGAATTAATAAGGAAACTATTTTACTATTACTTAATTGATTGGAATCCTGAATATAGCATACACTGATCAGCCACAGCATTAAAACCACCTGTCTAATATTGTGTAGGTTCCCCTCTTGTTGCCAAAACAGCTCTGATGCGTTGAGCCACGGACTTTACAAGACATCTGAAAGTGTTCTGGGGTATCTAGCACCAAGACATTAGAGCAGATCCTTTAAGTCCCGCAAGTTGAAAGGTGGGGCCTCGATGGATTGGATTTGTTGTTCCAGCACATCCCACAGATGCTCAATCAAATTGAAATCTGCAGGATGTGGAGGCCAAGGCATCATCTTGAACTCTTTGTCATGTTCCTCAAAACATTCCTGAACAACAGGAACAACAGTGTGGCAGGATGCATTATGCTGCTGAAAGAGGCCACTGCCTTCAGTGAACACCATTGTCATAAAGAGTGAATGTGGTCTGCAACAATCTCTATGTTAGGGGTACTCTTCAAAGTAACATCTGCATAAATGCCAGTTCCTAAGGTTTCACAGTAGAATATTGCCCATACCATAATACTGCCTCCACTGGCCTGCCTTCTTCCCATAGTGCATCCAGCTGCCATCTTTTCACCAGGTAAATGGCCACACACAAACACCCGGTCCTCCACCTGATCTACAGTAGTTCTCCTGTGTGATTAGTCCAGGTGGGCTAGCCTTTGCTAACCATGTGCATTAATGAGCCTTATGTGCCCATGATCCTGACAATGGTTAACCGGTTGTCCTTCCTTGCACCCCTTTTGGTATGTACTAACCACCCCATACTAGGAACACCCCATAAGACGTGCCGTTTTGGAGATGCTCTGACCCAGTCATCTAGCCATTACAATTTGGCCCTTCTCAAAGTCACTTAGATCGTTTTGCCTGCTTCCATCACATGAAATTCAAGAACTGACTGTTCACTTGCTGCCTAATATATACTACCCCTTGACAGGTGCCTTTGTAAAGATATAATCAATGTTATTCACTTCACCTGTCAGTGGTTTTAATGTTGTGCCTGATCAGTGTATGTTGTATGGTGCAGATCGAATGGTGTATTCTGTGCAGTTTAGCTGCCATAGGGTTGTAGGTAAGAAAAATACAATTATTCTGAATAAACACAATGCACTAATGCCCTAATGAACTTTTGTGGTACATAGAACCATCCAAAAAGGTTTTGTAGAGGTTTTGTACACATTGTCCACTACAATGTCCTATTTTCTAAAAACTGAACTAATGAATACTACCAATTATATTTTTCAAGCCATACAACATTTATCTAACAAAGTAGTCAATTATACTTATTTATTAATACAAAGAAGTCCCATTTATAATTGTGATTGCAAATCCCCGGAATGAAGTTTTGTTGAAAATCAGGCTAGCCATTAGAGTTCAGATGTAAATTAGCAGAGCTTTTATGTCAAAGCTTTTGTTTACCTCATATTATCTAGCAAAGCATTTTTTTCACTGCCCAGTGTAGAAGATCAAGCCAGCCTCTGCCTCCTCCTCCTCAAACTCTTTATAGATGAGAACAAACTGGTATGAAGGATGCAGGATCTGCTCTACTATATGCAAAAAAGGAGATCTGCACTGTAGTTTGATGTGCGGCTGTCTTTACTGTTATTTGCTTGTTTATAGAAACTTTGCTAATCATTGACTGCTTTTGGACATACATCACAGACTCTCTAAGACATTTTTTTTCGTTTCTATTTTTAAGTTTGAGATCTACAGGTATCGCGATTCTTGATTATCCATCATCGTGGTTTGGCTGATATTGAAAAGTAGTTGTTATCCTTGAGAGAGAGGTTTTATGCGACTGGGAGAGATTTTGGATATATGTGCGCTGCCTGTTTATATATAGTAATTTAGATATTTTTGATACATAGAGATGCTCCATTATGCCTTTTGGCACCACTTTTGTACTATCTTTGAAGCTTGCTAATTTACAGGATAGGTAGTGTGCAACCTATCCTGCAAGTATTTACATCATATTTTTGGATATAGGTGTCCTGTTGAAGACCATTTAACTATTTGTCTATTTAAACACACGGTGCAGAGGACAGCCACAAGTAGTAAATTAATATAAATTGTATTCCCAAGGTGAAAATGTTACTAGGTGAACTAATAAGGCAATTGTACTAATTCCAAAAAAAAATTTAAAAAAAATTTGTTTTGTTTTTATGTAAAAATAACAGTTAAAACACTCCTACATAGTAATTATGAAATGTTTTAAACTGGAAAAAATATTGATTAAAGAAATGAGAACCAAGTGTGAGAGAGTGACATTATTGAAATCTAATATAATTAAAACAATCTAATCTAATCTAAACTATCTAATCAAAAAGGAAAACTTGTTTAGTTAAGCAGATGCAAAATGTGCTGAAAAAAAGGGAATGACGCATTGGAGGACATTGGTTTGTATCTGGTAAACATTACACCAAACTGTTAATCTCATTAAATGACCAAATTAAGACAATTTTAACTGCTCATGGATAACTTGAAAACCAAATTGGAAGGTATGATGCAGAGGATTAAAAAGTAGCTGTGCAAACAAAACAGATAAAAAGGAAAAAAATATTCAAGAGATAAGTCTGATTACCAACAGGGAATATATAAGACTTTATAATAAAATTTTCTAAAATACATAGATGGACCACCTAAAAATAAAATGGACAGATCTCTCCAAAATTCAAATGATAATAATACACAGAGAATGGAAAGCAAAATTCATTTAAAAAAGGTGAGTCCTACGATAAAAGATAAATATATTTTTAAAGAACAGAGCACAGTGTAAAATGAGAACTAAAACAGGTGCCAAACAGTGGTGGATCCGGGGGGGGGGGGGCAACTGGGCAATTGCCCCCACCCACCACCCCCCCCCCCCCGAGAAAACCGAGCCGACCAAGGGTCTCTCTCTCCCCTGCCAGCACATGCAGGGCACCAGCCCTGCATTGTGTCTTCACGGACCGGGGGGAGATTAGAGATCTCCCTCCCCGGTCCGCAAGCACTGTGCTGGCAGCCGGCAGGGGTGGGAGGGAAAGAGGATTCAGGAGCTCAGCCTACAGCTCCTCTGGGTCCTACTCTCGCGAGCATGGAGCGTTGCCGCGGTTACCACAGCAACGCTCCAGATCTCACGAGAGTGAACTCTAGCCCTGGAGCTGCGGAATAGAGTTCACTCTCACCACTGGGACCGCCAGGGATTCCCCACGGGACCACCAGGGATTGAGAATTGTCCCCCCCATCCTCCTCCCAGTAAAAGTAAGAAGCGAGGGGGGACAAGATGTATATTTATTTTAATTAAATTAAAAAAAAAAACACATATCATCACACACACACACTGCCCCATACACACACAGCCTCCCATTCACACACACTGCCCCATACACAGACACTGTCCCCATACACTGCCCCCCATACACATACACTGCCCCCATACACAGACACTGCCCCCATACACAGACACTGCCCCCATACACACACACTGCCCCCCATACACAGACACTGCCCCCATACACACACGGCCACCCTACACAGACACTGCCCCACATACACTGCCCCACATACACAGACACTGCCCTCTATACACAGACACTGCCCCATACACACACACTGCCCCATACACATACACTGCCCCATACACATACACTGCCTCCATACACACACTGCTCCCATACGAACACTGCCCCCATACACATACACTGCCCCCATACACATACACTGCCCCCATACACTGCCCCCATACATACCCTGTCCACATACACAGACACTGCCCCCCATACACAGACACTGCATCCCATATACAGACACTGCCCCCCATACACACATTGCCCTACACATACACTGCAATCCTCACACACAAACACTGCAACTGTCACACACACATACTGTCCAACACACTGCACCCCTGACATACACTGCCGTCCTCACTCACACATTACAACCTTCACACGCACACACTGCTCACACACTGTCCCCCTCACACACACACACACTGCACCCCTTACACATTGCACCACTCACACACACCACTGCTCCTATGCCCTACTACAGCCCCATTTCCCAGCAGATCTCAGGTAAGATGTCAAACTGTTCTTAAACAGTTTGACTACTTACTCTGGGAGGCGGTCCCGGCACTATTGACACCATAACCACTACACTGAGCTGTAGTGGTTATTGTGTCTGGATTAGTTATTTAAATAATCTACAAGTGCCCCTTCCGAGATTAGGCTCTGGATCCGCCGCTGGTGCCATATCAAACATTTCACTAAAAATTTGATTTAAAGTGTTTGCTGAAATAAATACAGTACCAGCCTCACAAATACAAAGTATTGTTACTACACCACTGTATTAGATAATAACACAAGTAGGAGAAAATTGATCCTATACGAAAAGAAAAAGCAGAAGCAATTATTCCCAAGAAATGACAAATAGTTCCCTGAACTTTGATTTTTAAAAAACATTTTTAGGAAAAACCCACCAATCTTTAACAGCGCTGTTTCAATCATTTAATTGTTCACCAATAAATAAAAACAGAAAAAGAGGGGTACACATTACTTCCTCTATTACAGCTATACTGTACAATGTGTACAGTATAGACATAATAGAGGAGGAGGAAATTATTATTAATATTAACTGGTATTTATATAGTGCCAGCATATTCCGTAGCGCTTTACAATATTAGTAAAGGGGGAGATTTAACAATAAACGAGACAATTACAAAAACTTACAGGAACAATAGGTTGAAGAGGACCCTGCTCAAACGAACTTACAGTCTATAGGAGGTGGTGCGTAAAACACATTAGGACATGAGATAGCAATTAAACAAAGTAGAGTTAAGCAGAGTTAAGCAGAGCTGGAGGAGAGAATAGAGTGCTGCCCTTTAGGAGAGAGCAAGAGACAGGTATGTGAGGTAGAGGTTACTCTGGGAGGCCATAAGCTTTTCTAAAGAGATGTTTTTTGAGGCACTTTTTAAACGACTCAAGACTAGGGAAGAACTTGATGATCATAGGCAGGCCATTCCAAAGGAAGGGAGACACCCGGCTGAAGTCCTACAAGCGTGAGTTGGCCATACGGGAGCGAGCAGTGGACAGGAGAAGGTCATGGGCAGAGAGACCGAGGAGGGGCATACCTGCGGCTCAGTGAAGAGATATAGGAGGGGCGAGAATTGGTCAGTGCTTTATAGGTGTGGATTAGTACCTTGAATTCTTTGATTTGTATGCAGTGACTGTGAAAAATGACCATTAATGCAATTATTTGTTGTGAGCAGGGGCGGACTGAGAGCCTTTGGGGCCCCCGGGCAAAATTAGATCCCAGGCCCTTTGAAGGCCAAATATACGTGCATTAAATAAATGTTAAATATAACTCATAATACGGCATTCCTTTGGATGTGTATATTGTGAAGACCTGTGTATCAATGCATGTTTGTATTTGAGTCTGTGTGAATGCACTTGTGTATGTCTGGATGACTACATGTGCTTTTTTGTATATAGTGTCTGTGTGAATGCATATGTGACAGGTGACAGAGTGTATGAGGGAGAAGGTGACAGGTGGAAGAGTGTGGGAGGTTGTGACAGGTGGCAGAGTGAGGGGGTACCTGGTGGTAGAGTGAGGGAAGGAGGGGTTGAGTGGTGGCAGAGTGAGGGGGAGACACAGTGAGTGGGGGTGACTGGTGACAGAGGGAGGGAGAGGGGGTGACTAGTGACAGAGTTAGGGAATGGGTGACTAGTGGCAGAGTGGGGGAGGGAGGGAAGAGATGACTAGTGGCAAAGTGAGGGAGGGAAGAGGTGACTGGTGACAGAGTGAGGGGATGACTGGTGACAGAGGGAGGGAATGACTAGTGACAGAGGGAGGGAATGACTAGTGACAGAGGGAGGGAGTGACTAGTGACGGAGTGAGTGAGGGAGTGGGTGACTAGTGACAGAGTGAGGAAGGGGTGACACAATGACAGAGTGAGGGAGGGGGTGACTAGTGACAGAGTAAAGGAGGTGGTGACTGTCACTAGTCACACCGTCCCTCACTCTGTCACTAGAGTGAGGGGGTGACAGGTGACAGAGTGAGGGAAGGGGTGACTAGTGGCAGAGTGAGGGGATGACTGGTGACAGAGTGAGGGGGATGACTGGTGACAGAGTGAGGGAGGTGGTGACTGTCACTAGTCACCACCTCCCTCACTTTGTCCCTAGTCACTCGTCACACCCTCTCTCACTCTGTCACTAGAGTGAGGGGGTGACTAGTGACAGAGTGAGGGGGTAACAGGTGACAGAGTGAGGGAAGGGTTGACTAGTGACAGAGTGAGGAAGGGGGTGACACAGTGACACAGTGAGGGAGGGTGGGACTAGTGACAGTAAGGAAGAGGATGACTAGTGACAGAGTGAGAGAGGGGGTGACTAGTGACAGAGTGAGGGAGAGAGTGGGTGACTAGTGACAGAGTGAGGAAGGGGGTGACACAATGGCAGAGTGAGGGAGGGGGTGACTAGTGACAGAGTGAAGGAGGTGGTGACTGTCACTAGTCACCTCATCCCTCCCTCTGTCACTAGTCACCCCCCCTCTTTCTCTGTCACTAGTCACACCGTCCCTCACTCTTTCACTAGAGTGAGGGGGTGACAGGTGACAGAGGGAGGGAAGGGGTGACTAGTGGCAGAGTGAGGGGATGACTGGTGACAGAGTGAGGGGATGACTGGTGACAGAGTGAGGGAGGTGGTGACTGTCACTAGTCACCACCTCCCTCACTTTGTCCCTAGTCACTCCTCCCTCTGTCACTAGTCACACCCTCCCTCACTCTGTCAAAGGTTGTTACAATAAAAATGAAAAAAAAAAAACCTTGTGAGGTTTTTTTTTTTCATTTTTATTGTAACAACCTTTGTTTGAAATAAATGTTAAGTATTTTGTTTGCTAAAAATGGTAATGGATGGGTTAATAATAAGGAAATCCATATGGAAACATTGGTACATATCACAATCAAAAAGCTACAATATTTAACTCCGGAATTATGGGTGGTTCTTATAGATGTACCTCAAAAATTGATATGCATGCATTTTATATTTTTTTAGACATAGGTTAATATCAACTCATCACTTATCTCCTGCCTGTATCACTGAGGTGATTTAAAGCTGCACCGGTTTTATTGTTTTTTTAAGTATAGTGCCCTTCTTCCTTTTATTGATATTTTCTTTGTAATATTTTATATTACCCTGCAGCAATTCTTGCAATGTTTATGCCACAAATGGTTCTATTGTGTATTTTAACTTTTGTATTTTAAAAATGACAAGTTGTTTTCTTTGACAGCTCAGAATATTCATTGAATAAACATATTGAGATTGTCTGTATACTTTCCAATTAGTTATATTTTCCTGCAGGTTTTATACCTGTAATTTAGATTTTCATATAATTACGTCCACCCATGTATATTAATCGTCACAGCATGTAATGCATTTTCAACCAGTATGTGTATTTAAGGTATATAATTTTAGTACTATAACCCTGTAGAGATTCAAGCTGAACATGCATTTTGAGCAATTCATTATTTTTCTTTTCATAAAATTCCATGTATTTTAAGTGTTAAAAATCTAAAGTTTCTTGATATAAACTTTTCAGATTTTAATAAATTTATGTAGTTGCAGATATAAATTGCATCCAGGACCTTGAAAAATACATGGGAACAAACCAACTACCCCCCATCTCCCCCTCAGTATTTTAAATATGGCTATAGTATGTAACAGGTTAATGTTTGGTGTGTTTGATAAGAACATTATTCCCTCGGAGTCAAATGGTGCATGCTCATGGATAGAAAAAAAAGATAAAATAATTAAAATGTTCAAATTTTTAGATATTTGATGGAATCTTGAAAAATATCTGATACTATAAATATTATATAATAAATAATTGGTTTCAAACAAAGTGTGATTCATTTTGGGCAATCACCAGTTCTTCCGTATTTGTAACTCCAAAATGCTATATGGAAAAATCACAAAACAAAGGAAAATAGGCAATCGACGAACAGGTTTTTTTTTTGTTTGTTTTTTTTTTGTTTTTTTTTGTGAAACTGAATTCTGTCTTTGATGGCAAAAAAAAGAGATGATTGATGGGAAAAAAAATGATTGATGTTTAAGGTTTAGCCACTAAATGTTTATTTTATTTCTAGATCAAGTGAGAACTAACCAATAAAGAGAAAAAAGGAGAAGCAGAAAAAAAAATCTATATTTATGTATCATATGAATATGTACAGTATTTATATATTTAACAAATATATAATATATAAATATCTTACATGCCCTCCTTTATTCCCTTTAATGGCTGCTTCTCACTTAATCTTTGAACCAGATGGTGGTAACATTTATCAGCATACTCACTATATATATATATGCTGGTATTTTGGGGAATGTAAATTTCCAAAATGTGATTAGAAAATCTAAATCTTTTGTAGCCCCTCATCCCCCTAGCTCTTATTGTAGCATTTTAAAACTGATTATACAGCCAGGGAGTGTTCCACCTAACTACATGGTGAATGTGGTTAACCAGTCTTATCATTCAGGGAAATGAAAGAATGCAAACAAAAAGTTGAAACAGAAACTAAACAAACAAGAGTAAAGAAATATGTCAGAGACAAAAACCCCCCACAAACAAATAGGAATATCCAATCAAAAACAAGATTATACATGTCTAATTTGAAAAAAAGAAGAAGAACCCCTATAAGACTTTGCTATCCCCAGCAAATCACTCATAATATATATCAAAAACTGCTTCATTAAACTAAAGTAGTTTTAATAGCGTGGCGGAGCAGAGCAGAGTACAGGAGCTTTTGTTTCCTGTACCCGGCCAGACTGACAGGAGGTGCTCACTGAGAGAGCACTCCCTGTCAGTATGGCCGGGTACAGAAAACTGAAGCTCCTGTAGGGGATCTGCTCTGTTCGACAATGCTATAAGAGAGATAGGATGCACACCAGGAAGGGGAGTGTGACCACTAAAGGGCTGGGGGGTGCACCAAGGGACAGGGAGGGAATGGGAGAGAAACACCAAGGGACAGGGAAAATAGGGGGGAGGGAGAAGAACACTAAGGGACAGGGAAGGGAGGGGACCACTAATGGACGGGGAGGGGAGAGGGGCTGGTTAAGAGGCACATAGGTGAAGATGTTTTTTTTGGAGGGGGTGGGGGTCAAGATGAATATTTTTCCTAGCTTGTTGCAAAATTGGAAGTGCTTCAAACTGGGGTTTTTTGCCTTCTTTTGGATCAACAGAAAAAAAACAAATGTGAGGAAGGGTGAACTTGATGGACGCATGTCTCTTTTCAGCTATGTAACTATGTTACTATGTAACTATGGGGAGAATGAGAACATTAAAACTCAAAATATTTTATTTTAAGTTTATACGAGTACTTTTATCGGTTATACAAGTTGTCATTATACCCCTTGGCTCAACAGTATTCCTAAAAGCCAACTTATCAGACTCAGAAGAAATTGTACAGCTTTTTCAACTTTTAAGGAACAAGCTAATAGCCCTAAAGAAAAACTTGTGGAGAATAAGTACGACAGCAATAAAATTTATATCCTTCAGAAGAGATAAAAAAACAGAGGGAAGATTTATTGAAGTATAAAGAAAGAGCTAGAGGGTAGGTAAACATATCTATAGTTTTGGATTTCAACAATAAAAGTAAATAAATTGGAAAAAAAATCACTAGAAAATATTAAAACAAGATGAAGATGTAATATTAAAAGATATTCCAGTAAAACCAACATTGTTATAGTTTAAAGTCATTTTTTAACAAAATGTATTAGTAAGTGACTAATTTAAAAAAAAAAAAACTTTTTAGATTGAAATGGATGTTTTAAAGGTAAAACCTGTGTTGCATGCAAAACCACAAACAAATCCCATAGTAAAATCAATCAATTTAAATCTAATCATAATAACAAAGAATATAAGAGCTTTTTAAAATATTTCTCCTATGTCTGTTTAGGCATAGTGGGATGTCATTTTAGTGAAGCCATATCCATGCACCAAGACAATATTTTAAAAGCTTGTTTTGTGATTTCTCCTGGGAAGATGGCCTCCCGTACCTACATTCCATTTATCATGTCCTTTATTTTCTGCATTGTAGCGGCATCCACCCCATAGAGCGCCTAGAACTTCTTCTTGTATTATCAACTGCTTTCTTGATATACTTTTCTTAATGGGTAAGATACCACCTACACCATGGGGATTGAGTAACCTAGTTTGCTCTCTGTTCTATCAGTAGATTTCCAGTAATCAGCACTTATTTGAATTACAGTGTTCAGTATGTATTTTTATTCTGTTTCTTACATACAAAATGAGAACACATCAAGACAACATATCCTAGATTGGGGATTGTGACGAGACCAATCTCGCCACATTGCATTGGAGAAGCCTGGTTGCTCGCCTGCTGCCTTTGGACTATGGCCCCCTGTTAAAAGACATCTTTTTTTTTACCTGCAGAAAAGATTCATTCGTGCTTTTCTGCCTGGGGTTCGGTAGATTTGTTTGAATGTGTTACACCCCAGATAGGAATCCCATGGAGCCCATTCGTATGAAACTGACTGTAAAGACTTTGGCTCCATGGCGATTAAACTGTATTCGTGTGGTCTGAGCGCCATTGGCTTAATAATGTGCGCTCGGACCTGAGCTATCTGGGGATATGTTACATGTCTGTGTTTTATGTAATAAATGTGACTTTATGTATTTTAAAGTGTTTTGTGTCTTTTTGAAACCATGTGCTTAATGGAGTCTTGTGTCTATCCTGGGAGATAATTGAATTACTTATCTCCAGGATAGAAGACTCTGAAACTGGTTTGGGCCAGAAAGCCATGCTTCATTTAGTCACAAAGGACTTTTTACTAACTTTTGAACCCCTTGTCTGATTTGTGCCAGGATCAGAGGATGAAAGTATGTATGGGAGAGGAGCTTGCTACCACCTCTCCCCAGCGGCGGATCATTAATGGGCAGGGAATAGAGAGCTCAGTCTCCTTTCCCCAGCGGCAGAGTGTTCTATCGGGAGAGGAGCCTGTTACCCCCTCTCCCCAGCGACAGCTTAGAGTATCCAAAGGGGAGACAGTCGGTCTCCCCCTCCGGCAGCAGAGCTGTGCAACAAAAGGGGAGACAGTGGGTCTCCAGCAGCAGAGCGGTGTAGTTAAAGGGGAGACAGTCGGTCTCCCCCTCCAACAACCAGGCTTAAACCAGGCTACCCTCCCAGTAGCGCTGGCAACAGGGCAGAGTGCCGCTGGTCTCTGCCCACGCAGCAACCCACCCAGTCAGTGTACCCGTACCCAGCACAGCTGTGGTGAGGCACCTGGACATGGACAAGCTTCTCCTTTACCCAGGTGTAGTAACCATTTATTGTGGGTGGGCTGTGCTGGTGATTATGTTTTTGTGGGTGGGCTGCTTTCTGGACTAACAAAGGGCACTGACCGGCCAGGAGGTCAGATACCCTGTTGGTCTGTTTTGGAGAGGGAGAGATGTGGCCGAGACCAATCACAAGCCACATTGCATTGGAGAAGCCTGGTTGCTCGCCTGCTGCCTTTGGACTATGGCCCCTGTTAAAAGACATCTTTTTTACCTGCAGAAAAGCTTCATTCGTGCTTTTCTGCCTGGGGTTCGGTAGATTTGTTTGAATGTGTTATACCCCAGATAGGAATCCCATGGAGCCCATTCGTATGAAACTGACTGTAAAGAGTTTGGCTCCATGGCGATTAAACTGTATTCGTGTGGTCTGCCATTCACTTAATAATGTGCGCTCAGACCTGAGCTATCTGGGGATATGTTACATGTCTGTGTTTTATGTAATAAATGTGACTTTATGTATTTTAAAGTGTTTTGTGTCTTTTTGCAACCATGTGCTTAATTGAGTCTTGTGTCTGTCCTGGGAGATAATTGAATTACTCTCCAGGATAGAAGACTCTGAAACTGGTTTGGACCAGAAAGCCATGCTTCATTTAGTCACAAAGGACTTTTTACTAACTTTTGAACCCCTTGTCTGATTTGTGTCATTTTTTAATATGTTGCTCCCCTGAATGGATTGATTCCAAATATGTAATTTTATGTGAATGTGATGTATGGTTTTAGAGTTATGAAAGTTGGGTAGAAAGTATGTTTTAACTGTATGTGTAATTGAGTTTCCTCTCAGGATAAAGGGAGGGAATATGTGGGATGTAACTGTGATGTGATTGGTTGTTTTATACCTCCCTGTGGGCGGTCCTGTATTTGCAAGACTGTAATAAAAACCAGGCTGGGTGTGCCAGCACCTCAGACCACTGCTTGACCCTCAACACGGAGCCTTGTTTCGTTCTTGGGAGGATTCACTGTATGCTGTTAGAGACTGATTGCCAGGAGTGTAAGCTGTTCGTCTGCTTTTCCTGTTCGTCTGCTAGCAGCTATTTGGGAGGTTCCAGTTCGGGGGTTGGAGTGCTATTTTGTATCCAGTTCGTGAGTTTTGGTGTTCTGCAGTAGCTGTGCCTGGATCTCTGGAAAGGGGGCCGATCGCCTAAACGGTTTTTACCCCTTGTGTGCAAAACGGTCCGTTACAATTGGTGGCAGCGGCGGGATCGTTCCCACAGACAACAGGACAGCTACAGGAGACACCATTTCTTTGGATTTACAAGTGGGGGCGACGCATGTCCCAGTACAGCGACCCTAAAAGCAACAGAATGGAACCAGCAGTGTTATACAAGGAGGAGGACCTGGATGGCCGGGATGCATTAAGGAAAGGCATCTGGTACCAGGCCCTGGATAATGTACAATACCAGCGGGTGAGAGTCTCCCCAGTGAAGAGCAGCGGTTGCAGAAGCAAGTGGCCCTGCGGATGCCCTTCCTGGGAGAGCAGCCCCTGGAGGAATGGGTGAAGGAACTAGAGCATCGGGTATGGCAGGAGCTATGGCTGGAGGATGCCTACCAGGCGCTCTGGTGGTATATGGCACAGTATATACCCTGGACAGCTGAGCATGACAAGCCAGAGGGAGAGGAGTTTGATGGTCCTGGCTTGTTATGGGAGTCCTTTGCAGAGCCTGACTTCGGGAGCCCTGTGTAGAACAGACTTCAGGAAATTTTCTACGAGAGGGAGGCTAGGCATGACTGGGATGACCCCCATGAGGTAGAGCAAGACCTGGCTCACCTAGCAACCCTGGAGTGGGAACTGGAGCAGGACTACAGAGATCTCTTCCACTCCATTAGGAAGGCTCCGCAGGACAGCAGAGTGACAGATCCAGTCTCAGACCCATTCAGCTGGGAAGATATTGTTGAAATTTACTGGGAGGAACCCCAGGCGGCAGGTGGAGAGGGGACCGAGGTCTCTCCACCGGTACTGCAGGAAATTGGGAGCCCGAGCTCCATTCCCCAGCGGGAGATATTGCAGGGAATTGGGAGCCCAAGCTCCATTCCCCAGCGGCAGTGTGATATGCAGAGAATTGGGAGCCCAGTCTCCATTCCCCAGCGGCAGTGTGATATGCAGGGAATTGGGAGCCCAGTCTCCATTCCCCAGCGGCAGTGTGATATGCCGGGAATTGGGAGCCCAGTCTCCATTCCCCAGCGGCAGTGTAAAGTGCAGGGAGAGGAGATCAGCGACCTCCCTCCCCAGCGGCAGGCTGAGTTACAGGGGGCAGAGGTAGTTGTTCCTGCCCCCCAGCAGCAGAGTGATATGCCGGGAAGGCAGTGTGAAGTGCAGGGAGAGGAGAGCAGCGTCCTCCCTCCCCAGCGGCAGGTTGAGTTACAGGGGGCAGAGGTAGTTGTTCCTGCCCCCCAGCAGCAGAGTGATATGCCGGGAAGGCAGTGTGAAGTGCAGGGAGAGGAGAGCAGCGTCCTCCCTCCCAAGCGGCAGGCTGAGTTACAGGGGGCAGAGGTAGTTGTTCCTGCCCCCCAGCAGCAGAGTGATATGCCGGGAAGGCAGTGTAAAGTGCAGGGAGAGGAGAGCAGCGCCCTCCCTCCCCAGCGGCAGGCTGAGCTACAGGGGGCAGAGGTAGTTGTTCCTGCCCCCCAGCAGCAGCGTGATTTTTTGGGAATTGGGAGCCCAGTCTCCATTCCCCAGCGGCCGAGTGATGTGCCGGGAATTGGGAGCCCAGTCTCCATTCCCCAGCGGCAGTGTGATGTGCCGGGAATTGGGAGCCCAGTCTCCAGTCCCCAGCGGCAGAGTATCCAGCAGGGAATAGAGAGCCCAGTCTCCCTTTCCCAGCAGCAGGACACTGTATTGGGAGCGGAGACAGTCGGTCTCCTTCCACAGAGGATGAAAGTATGTATGGGAGAGGAGCTTGCTACCACCTCTCCCCAGCGGCGGATCATTAATGGGCAGGGAATAGAGAGTTCAGTCTCCTTTCCCCAGCGGCAGAGTGTTCTATCGGGAGAGGAGCCTGTTACCCCCTCTCCCCAGCGACAGCTTAGAGTATCCAAAGGGGAGACAGTCGGTCTCCCCCTCCGGCAGCAGAGCTGTGCAACAAAAGGGGAGACAGTCGGTCTCCAGCAGCAGAGCGGTGTATCTAAAGGGGAGACAGTCGGTCTCCAGAAGCAGAGCGGTGTAGTTAAAGGGGAGACAGTCGGTCTCCCCCTCCAACAACCAGGCTTCAACCAGGCTACCCTCCCAGTAGCGCTGGCAACAGGGCAGAGTGCCGCTGGTCTCTGCCCACACAGCAACCCACCCAGTCGGCGTACCCGTACCCAGCACAGCCGTGGTGAGGCACCTGGACATGGACAAGCTTCCCCTTTACCCAGGTGTAGTAACCATTTATTGTGGGTGGGCTGTGCTGTTGATTATGTTTTGTGGGTGGGCTGCTGGACTAACAAGGGCACTGACCGGCAGGAGGTCGGATACCCTGTTAGTCTGTTTGGAAAAGGGGAGAGATGTGACGAGACCAATCTCGCCACATTGCATTGGAGAAGCCTGGTTGCTCGCCTGCTGCCTTTGGACTATGGCCCCCTGTTAAAAGACATCTTTTTTACCTGCAGAAAAGCTTCATTCGTGCTTTTCTGCCTGGAGTTCGGTAGATTTGTTTGAATGTGTTATACCCCAGATAGGAATCCCATGGAGCCCATTAGTATGAAACTGACTGTAAAGACTTTGGCTCCATGGCGATTAAACTGTATTTGTGTGGTCCGAGCGCCATTCACTTAATAATGTGCGCTCAGACCTGAGCTATCTGGGGATATGTGAAATGTCTGTGTGTTATGTGTAAAATGTGACTTTATGTATTTTAAAGTGTTTTGTGTCTTTTGCAACCATGTGCTTAATGGAGTCTTGTGTCTGTCCTGGGAGATAATTGAATTACTCTCCAGGATAGAAGACTCTGAAACTGGTTTGGGCCAGAAAGCCATGCTTCATTTAGTCACAAAGGACTTTTTACTAACTTTTGAACCCCTTGTCTGATTTGTGCCATTTTTTAATATGTTGCTCCCCTGAATGGATTGATTCCAAATATGTAATTTTACGTGAATGTGATGTATGGTTTTAGAGTTATGAAAGTTGGGTAGAAAGTATGTTTTAACTGTATGTGTAATTGAGTTTCCTCTCAGGATAAGGGGAGGGAATATATGGGATGTAACTGTGATGTGATTGGTTGTTTTATACCTCCCTGTGGGCGGTCCTGTATTTGCAAGACTGTAATAAAAACCAGGCTGGGTGTGCCAGCACCTCAGACCACTGTTTGACCCTCAACACGGAGCCTTGTCTCGTTCTTGGGGGGATTCACTGTATGCTGTTAGAGACTGATTGCCAGGAGTGTAAGCTGTTCGTCTGCTTTTCCTGTTCGTCTCCTAGCAGCTATTTGGGAGGTTCCAGTTCGGGAGTTGGAGTGCTATTTTGTATCCAGTTCGTGAGTTTTGGTGTTCTGCAGTAGCTGTGCCTGGATCTCTGGAAAGGGGGCCGATCGCCTAAACGTTTTTTACCCCTTGTGTGCAAAACGGTCCGTTACACTGAACTAATATAATCAGTTAAAGAAAAGTAATTTTTTCACAACAGCAGTCAGAACAGTTAACTTCACTGCTGATGCTGAGGTGAGCACAAAAAATATGACACTAAAAGTGTGAAAAATGTAAAACAAACAATAGACTGTTTGACTGACTAGTGTGTTCTGTTCTAACAAAGCACAAATAAACTGTGCTACAACAAATATAGATGTCCGTTCTCAGAATACTCTTGCGACCCATTTTTTGCACAACAAATATATATTTTAAACTGAAGATAATTCTATCAGCCTAATAAATTTTTTTAATTAAAACTGAAGATAATTGTATTAATTTAATTAAATAAAAAATATTACTTAACTTTTACACTGCCTGCAAAGCAAGCATACACAGACAGTGAGTGAGTGACACAAAAATCAGTCGGTCAGTCACTGTGACTCTGTGCTAGTAGTTGTTTTACTAGCACAGATTAAACTAACTTTGTGTGGAGTGGAGTATAGATTTACTTTAAAAAAAAAATGTAAAACCCAGTCAAACACACTTAGCCAAGACTGACAGAAAATTAACTCTCTCTATCAGCACTCAGAATGAAACAGCACTGCAGCAACAGCAGCACCTATGTGAGATCAATGTCTAACTAAAATCAACTAATGTGGCTTTTCTGCTAAAAAGACCTAACCGCTAAACAGCTATTTATTTTCTTCTCGGCTAACAAACTAGTCTACCCCTAGGGCAGAAGCCTACTAAGCTAAGCCCACTAAGTTAAAGTACTTGATTGATTCTACCTTTACTCTAAATCTAAATCAATTTAAGCTAATTAAATATTAGTAAATAAAAAAAGCTGACTTGTTATAAAAAGTAAAACCTGGTTTCTGTAGGCAGTAAGCAAGCAGGGGAGGCAGGCACTGGCAGTGCCAGCCAGGCACCGCGTGGCAAACTGACTCAGTCAGCAGCACAGCAGTGCACAGCTCTCAGAAAGCACTAAAATAAATAGTCTCAAATTTAAAGGGACATTATATTCACCAGAACAACTACAGTCTTCAGGCTTTTTGCTGTCAACACTGTCTTTTAAGAGAAAATGCAGTGTTTCCATTACAGCCTAGTGGCCACTCCTCAGATAGCTGTGAGAGATCCTTCCTGGATCAAGGCTGCCTAAAATGCATCCAAACATTCAGTGTCTCCTCCCTCTGCATGCAGACACTGAACTTTCCTCATAGCGATTCATTGATTCAATTCATCTCTATAAAGAGATGCTGATTGTCCAGGGCTGTGTTTAAATCATGCTGGCTCTGCCCCTGATCAGCCTCTTTGTCAGTCTCAGCCAATCCTATGGGGAGGCATCGTGATTGGATCAGACTACCGCTTCTGATGATGTCAGCAAGCAGTGGGCAGGTCTAAAGGAAACAGAGCCAGAGCTAGCAGCTCCATTCTTGAATACAAGTAAGATTTACATTTTTTAGGAAGGCATGGGGGGACCCGGGTGGCTAGATGGTGGTTTTAACCCTATAGGGTCATGAATACAAGTTTGTGTTCCTGACCCTATAGTACTCCTTTAACAAGTGAGAAATGACAGGCACACCAAGACTCACAGAAAATCTCTAAGACAAGCAATGAGGCTAGCACAACACAGAAGCACAGTTTTTCGCCATTAAAACTCAGTCAAAGAAGGGCAGAGAAAGATCCCTTGCCTGCTTTTATACTGCTGTTTGGTTATTTTTTTAATCCCCACTAAAGCACTTACTATTGCATAAGCCCCTAAAGCATCATGACACAAGAGTGAGCTGATTGGACAAATGAAAATCAGCTCACTCCCAAACCCAAAGAAATATATACAGCGAAAAAGAGGGAACCGGCTGATATCTAAAGATAAAGAGATATACAAGATATGTAAATCCACATAAAATACAATAGGTGCATTGTTATAGAATTCACTCACAGGATAGTAGTATTTTTAAGCATGTATAAGGTGCCTCCCTTGAGGGTGAGGGGGGCTAAGGTCCATTTCTCTGGACTTTCACCACTGAGATGCAGAATTCCAGGTGGTAGGTTAAAAAAAGCAGCTTTATTCAATACAGCATAAAATTATAATAAAACAATGATAAAAATATATGGTCAGTCTTACGAGTTTCGGCCCAATCAATCAGGGACCAATAAGTAAAAACAGTAAGCACAATTGTAAATGCAGCAAAAAAGCAGCCTAACAACTCCCTCCCGCAAGTCTCCCTAATAGGGCTAATCCCTGAATCCATCTATGATCTGGTGGGCCACTAAACCCATCTACGATACAGCACATACCATTGGATAAGCCCCCACAGCATCATGTCACAGGAGTGAGCTGAATGGATAAATGAAAATTAGCTCACTCCATTACCCCTACTCTTTGTTTCATACAAGGCATCTGAATGAACGAATACATGAATTGAGGCAAATTAGTTAAGTTGTTCATTCGTTTCTACCATCCCCATATGCTAAAGCAATGCATTGAAAAAGCATGAACAGTTTATATGAATGCACAAATTATTTTTTTATTCTGTGCGCGTACGTTGTTCGTCTCACTCCCATTATTATTTCATAGTATTGCTCATTTGGGAGTTTACATTGCAATATGTATTACACACACATATACTTTACAGACAGTACACTGCCTGTCTGTAATTCAAAAAGCTGGACTAGTGATAGGAATGAACAAAGGCACATTCATTCATACGCATTCTTTAGTTCGGCTCAATCCCGTCAGATTTGATGGGAGTGAACAGAACTAGTGAATGAAAGATATATTGCCATTCGTTCATTCGGTTACTAGTTCGGCTTTTTGAATTACACAGACCGTGTAATACAACAAGCCGAATGAACGAACAAACAAAATTTTGTTGGACGCTCATTTGTTTGTTCGTTCATTCGTTTGTCTAGACATTTGTTATTCGGTATTTGTAAGAATGGATGAAAATGCAGATTTTCATTTGAAAATTAGTGATGTACCGAACGGTTCGCCGGCGAACGGTTCCTGGCGAACATAGCATGTTCGCGTTCGCCACGGCGTGCGAACATATGCGCGGTTCGACCCGCCCCCTATTCGTCATCATTGAGTAAACTTTGACCCTGTACCTCACAGTCAGCAGACACATTCCAGCCAATTAGCAGCACAGCCTCCCTAGCAGACCCTCCCACCTACTGGACAGCATCCATTTTAGATTCATTCTCAAGCTGCATGCTTAGTAAGAGGAGGGAAAGTGTAGCTGCTGTTCATAAGATAGGGAAAAGCATGGCTAGGTTAGGGATAAGGGTATGCTTTTTTTGGATTTTTTTTTTCTATCTAATGTAAATGCACTTAGTTGTCTGCCACTGCTGCCAGCTTCTGTGTCAGGTTCACAGTGCCCATTTCCCCAGTCAGTGCCACCAATTACATCTGGTGTCACAATAGCTTGGATTTAAAAACAAAAAACTTTTTTCACTGTTATAG
>OW240922.1:68590728-68634709 GCA_933207985.1 Pelobates cultripes | reverse complement strand
CACATGGGGTGGCAGGGTGACAGGGTGAGGGGGGTGACAGGTGGGGTGGCAGGTACCTTTTTCCCTGGTGGTCCAGTGGTGGCAGACTCCCTGGTGGTCCAGTGGGCTTTCCGGTCTGCAGCTCCGCCGGATACAGAGCTGCAGACAACATGGTGAATGTCTCGCGATCTCCAGTCAGAGAGTGGCCGTGGTAACCCGCGGCAACGTTTTGATTGGCTGGAGATCGCAAGACACTTCAGTCTGCAGCTCACACCCGGCGGAGCTGCAGACTGAAGGCTGGCTCTCCCGGGCAGACTGACAGGAGGGGCCTCGCACCCGGCGGCATACAGGGCAAGCCGCCGTGTCCCCTCCTGTGTCGGGTCCTCGAGGACCCGACATGTCAGTCTGCTCTATGGCGGTTTAGGCGGCCGCGAGGCCCCACACAGCGCGAGGCCTTAGGCGGCCGCCTAAACCGCCTAATTAGAGAGTCGCGTCTGGTCATTTTATAGTCCTATGTCAAAGAAAATTCAAGACGAAATTCCTCTTTTTCCCCAGAAAGTTTACTGCGGTCAGCCAGAGAAGAGAGACCCCTGTCTGTGTTGTGTTAATGCCAATTCACTCCATTAATGTGTTCTCTAGTGCTAGCCATTTGTATTGTATATATATCTATCTATCTATATACTTTAAAAAATTTAAAAATTATTCAAGATCTCCGGGGAACTTGAGAGAGATTATTGCAGGTTCCCTTTGGATATTAGTTTTCTTTGCATGTATTTTTTTTTACAATCTTTATTTAGATATTTTTAAAAAAATACAGAGAATAAATAAGCAGAAAGATGGCTCAATAACGAAACATTCAACAGGATATAGGCAACATCCAATATACAAACTGTCAAAGAAGTAGATGATATTTTCAAGCATCAATCAATAAAATCATTTAATAACCAATAAGTGCAAGTGATCAAACATTATATGTGTGTATCAAAACCAACTAGCAAAACAATATGGGCATCTTGCTAGTAACTGAAATATGCCATACTTCAAGACATTGGAAAGCTGAGGACCCACAATACCTGTTAGAGAAGTTAGGCCACAGATCAGCATGTTTGTTGCTCTTGTTCGAGAGAAAGGCTATTCAAGTCTTTTCATGTGTTTATTGTTTTATAATGTAGTTGTAGGTTCCATTTAAGTACGGTAAAATCTCTTAATTGTGACACTAAAAAAAGTTAACATATAATTAACCAGTGAGGTTATACCTGCATAATGAGATTTAGTGTATATTTAAACTATCTATTACCTGGTAATGCATTTAGAAGATGTTTAGGCCAGAAAGAATCAGACTTATTTTATTATGATTAAAGTTCAATATGTTTAATGGCTGTGGTAAATTACAGGCAGAGAGTGACTTATTCTTTACCATCTCCCAAAGGGTGTCATAGAAGGAAAACTTAAAAAAAAACATTGTAAACACCTAAAGCTCTTTAGCCTGCTAAAGAATTTTGGGTGCTAATTGCCATCAGGTTTCCTGAAGCTCCTGAGGAAGTTGGTTCGACGAAACGCGTAGAGCCCCAGCAAGAACCCTATATTTTGGTATAAGCAGTCTTTTTTTATACATGTTTTTTGAGTATACCTTTTGTGATATGTGCTTTTTCTATTGTGCTTTTAATACAGTCTGTTAAAGAGTAGTGGGAGTTAGCTGCTATTTTGAGCTGCTTGACAAGCACCCTGCACTTTTTCTATTTGCACTACAGCACATGCACTTTATACCTAAATCATGTTGTATTAAGCTGCTATCCCTGAGGGTTTTTTCTTTGCTACATATATTGTGCTATTGTTTTGTTTTTCTTTCAATAAATTGGATATTACATTTTTATAAATTTTTATGGATTTGTATTGATTTTGATTGACTGTTTCCTCTTTTTGGAAATCTAGTTGGCAACTGAAGTGATTGTGGCGCCCTGTTATCTGATTATATTCAGTTGTGTTTCCTGCCTCACTTGCTTTGAACTATAGTTCCAAGTAGAAATGGGTGCTTCTTATAGACAAGCATTGGATTTATGTGCCCATAATGCTTATTTGTGAGAATCAATACATTGGACAGAGATTTTCAGGATTGATGAAATCATTGTTGGGGATTAGACTGTAGGGAGTGAACAGCCCTAGCGTTAGAATTAAGGTAAATGTATCTTGTTTTTTCAACATTTTTGTAGGGGGAGTCCTAAGTATAATCTAAAAAAATTACAGAGCACAACTTAAAAAACATATATGTTATATACACACCGGGGTGTTCTTTTAACATCTGATGATTTGTTTAACCCCTTAAGGACACATGACATGTGTGACATGTCATGATTCCCTTTTATTCCAGAAGTTTGGTCCTTAAGGGGTTAATGTCATCTGTTAGTGAATGGTGGTGCTCGGGTGGGGTTCTTCAGTTCAGCTTTCAAAGTTCTTTTTCCCAAAGTTTAAAATTTGTTTGAAACATTCAATGCTTATCCATATTGTCATTTAGTTCAGTCAAAAGTTGGCCGTCAGAAAAAAAATTAATGGAAACATTCGTACATGTGAAAAAAGGTGCCTATTAGTGTGCAGCAATAAAATAAAATGGTTACAGTATTGCCAGGCATTTTTACTATGCCAATTTCTGAGTTGCCAGATTTGATTATTAATATACACTAGGGACCAAAATTAGGGAAACAATTTGGAACATTTTTAGAATTACTGCCGCACAATGTAATGCAAGATACATTTAAAATAACTTATAAACAGTAAACCATGATAAAGTAAAAAAAAAAAAATTTCCAAAATGTATGTTATAATATATATGTTATAATATCTCACCATTTCTTTTAGTATTAAGTCTGGAAAACTTTTTGCCGCATTTACAGCCTTATGCCAGCATCCCATGGAGTGTACCCAGGGTTTTAGTTAATCAGATTTTATAATGTGAAACCAAGATTCTGTCATTTGTCTTTTATTCCTTGTTTGCTTCTGACTAACAGGTTTCTTTAATCAGTGCCACATTTTTGTTTCTATTGGATTCAGGCCAGGGCTATTCCGTGGCCATTCTAGCAGTGTAATATGATTTTCCTGAAACCACATTTTGAACACAGCAGAGGCAAGATGTCAGGGAGCTGAATCTTGTTAAAATCTATTGGCTTAATTATCCTGCAAAAGATCATGCACGGAAGACTTACACTTTTGGCTCTAGTATATTATTGATGCATTTTTTTTTGTTGCCATTTTTTTTAATTTACAGTACCATCAATCATGCAAAATCTGCCTGCACTGTTTATACTAATTGATTGTTTTACCTTTGATAGTCTTGTAATAAAGAAAATGGGGAGCGGCAGGGCTAATTTAACTTACCCCTTCCACCCTGCCTAGGGCAGCACAAAACCAGGATACACCACTGTCCTTATCAACTACGTCTGCGGAAGTAGAGGTTGTAGTCACACCACAAGACTTTGAAAACAAAACAAAACCCCTGCATGAAAGGCATTTGAAAACATTACCACTATCACATTCAATAATTATTTTTAGAATAAAATTTGTTGTCTTTTTTTTTTTTTTTTTTTTAATTCACTAGATAATGAGGTTTTCAACTGTCCTTACCAACCTGTCTTTGTTAACTACTGGCACTATCCTCACCATCCTCCCTGTTCTGTCTAATGATGGCGGTGTTGAGGAGGTACTGCTGGTGGTAGCTGGCTGTGCAGAGTCAGACACATTACCAGTGGACTTTCTGCCTACCTTAGTGGTTCTCTTTCTGCTTCTTTCCACAGTAACGCAGACTTGTGGTGTTTATGCAGATGTTCGTTCCGACCAGCACTAGTGAGATGACCCTTCATACTCACTTCCTTGCTGCACAAATTACACTTCACAAGTCAATCTTCTGGAAAATGCTGGTGGTGGTGATGGTAGCAATGACAGTGTACTTGTGCCAGTAGTTCAGACATCTGTTGGATTAGTCAATTTAAAAAAAAAAAAGGTGGTGAATATGCAGAATGCAAGAACACACTACCTGGCAGAGAAATAATGGGCTACTGCCATACATTATACTCTCTACTTCTAATATTTCTGTCTCATTATACTCACAGTCAAGTTGTTTCTGGGCCGGAGGTGAAACTGCTATGTCTGCAGTGGAATAATTACATAATTTCAACACCGGATTCATCACTGCCACCAACACTGAGACCAGAAATTTGGGACACTACTTTGGTACTCTGCTATATCTTGTCAGTAAAGAGTGAGTCTGATAGTACCCACAATGTATGCTCAGCTGAGCTTTTCCTTAGTTGCATCATGGCTAGGGACTACAAGAAGCTATAATGCATGAACTAGTTGTAGTAAAAGTAGCTGCAGTGCCTCTGGAAGTGGAGCTGGTGGTCTTCTTCACAGCAGATTCTTCTGTAGACTCCAAAGTTTCCCAAATGCAGCCAAAAAAGCAGAGAAAACAACAATCACCCTAGAGTGGTGCATCAGATGTAACAAATATACTAATCCAACTATCCCGAGGCTGTATAATACTACTAACAATAGTGGTGATGTTCGTGGTGGTGGTGGTGGTGGTGATGTCAGCAAAGGTGTCAGCAGTTCCCATGGCCAAGGAATCAGTGTGAAGACTGTGCAAGGCATTTGGACTACTACAAGAGGCTGATTGGGGAACATGACCCTTACCCTCCCTTATATAGTCTTGGATTTAGCATGTGACAGGATGGCGGGATTGTTTTTATTTCTTAAATATATTTGGTCATGAATGTCTAATAGTATCATATAGTTATAAAGCTCAAATAGGTGTATTTGTTGAAAAAGGTGTTGCTGCTTGGTAGATTTACTAGTACTGTAGTGCTATTTTATTTTACTTTAAGAAACTCTACACTGTACACAACACACACTGCACTGCACAGTGCTCACACATTTGCACAGCACACACAGGAATGAACACACTTCCAAAAACGTACTTTATTTTTACAAACAGTTAACAAAAATAACTATTATTAAACAGGATATATCTATCTCCAAATCAGTTTGTGTAAGTGTCACTGTGTCGATGACAGGTACTAGGCACAGCAGTAACCGATCCAGTTTCACACATTAGGTTCAATGACCCAGGACATCTCCCACTCCCTCACAGACATAGCTTCTTCGAAATAACATTTTTTTGTTGCTCTCCCCCCACCCTTCCATCCTGTTTTGGTAATTTCACTTGATCTGTGAATAAAACCATCATTTAATGACTGTCTCCTAACCATTAATCATTTTTTTTTTCAACATCTTTATTGGACAGCAGATGCATCCAACATCATTGGGCAGACCTCTTGACCATCATGGCAAACTAAGCAGCTTATTGTCATAAAAAAGCAACAAAAAAAAAACTAGCATACTTTCAATTTCATCCTTCTTTTTTGGGACCATGTGTGAAACAGCGTAAACCCAAAGTATTCAAACATATTTGGGCATCAACTTTTCATATGCCCCGTTTTATGTCGGAATGGTGCTTTTTGAGATATCCCATTTTGCTGATTCTTGATTCAGATGAAAAAAACCAAAAAATAAATAAATAAAAAACACAAAACAGTCTACTGTTCATTCCAATTTCAACAGTTATTTTCTGGCAGCATGTTGGATTATATACAATACATCTTTGAATATTTTCCAAATCAGAGACCTATTTCAGAATCCATTAACACCCAGGGCCGGATTAAGTGTTCATTGGGCCTGGTGCTGAAAAGTATGATGAGCCTAATTACAGAACCATGTTGACAGAAAACACCAAAACACTCATACCTCTCAAATGAATGTGTCTGGTGAAGGTCACAGGATGCCTTTGTAAAATACACATACCCTAAGCTAATCTGTCACTTTCATCTCTCACCCAAATCCATACCTTGCAACATTGGCATTCTGTGAAGTCTGGGGTGTGGTAGAAAATAGTAAGCCAGTGACATGAATCACGTTCCTGGCGCTGCCCAAGGAGGCAGACCCATCTGGAAAGGGGGCAGTTCTGCCCAAAGAATTGGAAGGTCAGTTTAATGTGAATGCATGTGGACTAGGCAGAGAGTGCTGAATATAGACACAAATGTGTCTTATGATGAGCTCACTCTAAACTTTCTGGTGACAGTACCTTGATGTCCCTCAGGTCTCACGTGTCCACTTCTACTAGCAGGCAGGAGCTCCCAGTGGGCAGCTTGGAACAAAGAAAAAGATAGTTATAGTGAGCATAGAATTAAGGGGACGTGCCATACTGTTACAGAGACTGAGATTAACTAAAATTCAATCACTGAAAAAGTTAATGATAGACTAACATTCCAGCACCAAAAGGCTTAATGTACAAATCTAAGAGTAAGGGTGTATGGAGAGAAGAACCAACGTCTATCTCACACAATACACTCAACTAAGGGTATACCCACTAGGAGAATATATAGCATCCACTGGTTACACAAAAAATAAATGATAATAATGAAAAATAAAGAATACTTTATTGAGAAATAATATAAAGATAAAACACATGGGGATCCGGGATGGGGAGATGGCTTGTAGTCTGTGAGATTGTAATAATACAGAAAGGAGGCAGTCAGGCAAGTATAAATTACTAAATGGCAGTGTTATAAGCCACTAATAGATGGGAGCTTATGTCTTTCGAAGTAGCATATCATGCTAAAGCCTCTGTGATGCAACACATTTCAGGGAGCTCCTTAATGAGCCGACAGTATCTGCACAGAATGTGATCACACTGCTATTGTGGGAAAAACAACCTTTTGAAAAAGGCGCCACACAGCGCCGAAACGCGCGTCAAGCTTATGAGTTATTTAGAAATCCTAGCCTAGGCAGCTTAATTATCATGCTTACCTTTTAAGTTCTACTCAGATCTAGGCGGATTTCCCTTCCCATCTCCTATCACTTTGAGTGGAAGTTCAGTATAGCTACTTGGAATTTTCAGCTTAGTCAGCCTGCTCTCTAGCTTTGTATCTCCTATATCTGATTTTGGAAGCTCAGCATAGTGATCCTTTTACTTGGATTTAGAAGCTTATCATAGCGATTGAATAGCTTAGTCCAGCCAGCTATTTTTCACTTTGTTGTTCGTCTTTCAATTTAGGCGTTTATCTTGAATGAGCACCTGCCTATAGTCTGATATACTCCTGATATTCGTAAGCTATACGGCCATTTTTAATTTTATTCTTATTATTTCGATCTGGGCAGCATGGGGCCGGGTGTGCTGGGATGATGTGCCTGTCGGTTGAGAGTTATTTTTCTCTTTTCTACTTAGGAAGCAGGGGCAGATTTTGGAGCCACATTCTGTGTACAAGTAGCTCTTTTTTAGCAACAGTGTACACCCTCTCCCTGAAGCAACATTTTCAGGGTATATTACAAAGTAGCAATATGCTCTTAATATTGTTACTTGATCTGCATTAGCAAGCAACCCATTATTATCTCTGTACTGTGGGGCTGATTACCTATCAGATGAATTGAGGTACCTGGGTAATATCATATACAAGAGGGATTTTGCTTCTGAGTCTATCCCTCCGAGAGTATATATTTCTGTTTCCAGTTTACTTCACTGTTGGAAGTCAGCATTCTCCCCGATCGATTTATTTAACATCCATATAACGGGGTTTCCAGCTTGTTACAAACTCCAAGGAATTACACCCCACCTATTGGTTGTTTTTCCCACAATAGCAGTGTGATCACATTCTGTGCAGATACTGTCGGCTCATTAAGGAGCTCCCTGAAATGTGTTGCATCACAGAGGCTTTAGCATGATATGCTACTTCGAAAGACATAAGCTCCCATCTATTAGTGGCTTATAACACTGCCATTTAGTAATTTATACTTGCCTGACTGCCTCCTTTCTGTATTATTACAATCTCACAGACTACAAGCCATCTCCACATCCCGGATCCCCATGTGTTTTATCTTTATATTATTTCTCAATAAAGTATTCTTTATTTTTCATTATAATCATTTATTTTTTGTGTAACCAGTGGATGCTATATATTCTCCTAGTGGGTATACCCTTAGTTGAGTGTATTGTGTGAGATAGACGTTGGTTCTTCTCTCCATACACCCTTACTTTTGGGAACTTCTTTATCATTGTTTCTGTTGGGTTATTCCCTTTCTATTTGCCCATTTAGTCCTTCTTTGACTCCAGGCGTGGAGTGTCTCCAGTCCAGTCCTGTAGTCACTGTCCTTTCTTTCTATAATGTACAAATCTGCCTCTTAGTTATCAGTAAAAGTTCTAGTTTCAGTTTCCTCTAATTTTTAATGTGACAATCTTTGTTTCTTAAAATGTTCCATCTTTTTTTTTTAGCAAATATGCACATACGTTTTATCATTTATGAGTATTAATTGACGTAATGAAAGCACGAGCCAGACATGCATTTAGACATCACATATTCACTTTCTATTGGTTCATGTACCAAGGAATAATTAATGTATTCATTTATTTATTTGTTGATAAGTATTATTGTTTTTATTGGTGTGCCTGGGATCCACCTAGACATACCTTCTCTGTATAAAACCTTTGTTCCACCATTAAACGGGTGGAATAATCTCAGAACGACATGCTGTCTTAGTGATTTTGTTCCCAGCATGCTTGAAACGGTGGTGCATGTCCATGGCAAGGCTGATGTTTTAGAGTGATCGATCACTACTTTCTGGGAAGGTTTCCAAGATGTCTAACAGACTGAAGCAGAAAGAGAATTTGCACAGTGTGCAAAGTCTGCTTTACCTTAACTAATTCATGGTCAGCAAGTCCACACATGTTTTGATCCCATACTTAATTCCCTCTGCATAAAGTAAGAACATGTGAAAAGTAGTAAATATAAAAATATTTTTATTTATTTTTTTAAATCAATGAACTATTCCATTGATATGGGTCTGGAACTTCAGTTATATTATCCCCTAGGTTAATATGGCCCTTTCAACACCTTAAAATAGTTTACAGTCAGCATGTTTCCAATGAAAGGGACTAAAATGGTTACTTGCTAAAATTAGATTTTCTAAATTAAGGTCAAAATTGCTCAACTGGAAAAAATGTCTGTCAGCTACTGTGGCCTTCAATTTGAAACTCACTTTGTATTTTCAGTTTAGTTACCTGGAAGTAACATACACTCTGTTAATGAAACAGAACATTATAATCAGCTAATAATGTATTTCATTTAAGTTAGATGAGTTGGGAAATGAAACAGCTCAAGAGGGAGTTTTCTTCAACCTGACTATTTTGATCTAGATTTTTCAAGTCTGTTATCAACCCACAAAAAAAATCAAGGCTTAGTAAAGAGAACCCCATAATCTGTTTTTCTTCAAAGTTTCAAACAATGCTTTATTCAAGCTATATAATATATCTCTTCAATTCTTAAAGGATTATAAGTACAAGGTAGAAGCGAATAAAATCATATGAAAGCAATCATCAGAAGTTCAGAAACAATGCGTTTTTGTGTTACAGAATTCATGATGCTTTAAATACCACAAAGTGCCATGATATTGCTTCATATTTTTAGAATACATTACATTTATTATCTGTTAAAGCAGTTGTGACGAGACCAATCTCGCCATTGTGCATTGGAGGAGCCTGGTTGCCCGTCTGCTGCCTTTAGACTATGGCCCCATGTTGAAACGCTTGATTTTCCCCTGCGAAGACACGAAAGCCGGGTCATTCGGGGCTTGTCCTGTTTGAGCGGTGATACCCCAGAAAGCTATGCCATGGAGCCCATTCGTATAATGAAAGACTATGGGAAAGACTTTGGCTCCATGGCAATTGAACTGTATGTGTGTGCTCTGAGCGCCATTCAGTAATAATGTGCGCTCAGATCTGAGCTATCTGGGGATATGTTGAATGTACCTGTTTTGTACAATGGCTGCACAGTTATATGTTTTATGTGTTTTATTGTCTTTTGCTGCCATGTGTTCAATGGAGTTTTGCCTCTGTCCTTGGAGATAATTGGATTACTTCCCAATTATCTCCAGGATAGAAGACTCTGTGGAACTGGTTTTGGGCAGAAAAGCCATGCTTCCTTTGGTCACAAAGGTCTACGATCTATCTTTTGAACCACTGGACCAATTTGGATGATTTTGACATATGTTTGCTGATTCTGAAAATGTAAGTGAATGGTGTTCATGTGAATGTGATGCATACTTTTCAAGTTATGAATAATGTGGAAAAGCTGTATTTCTCTGCCGGTGATAATTACATTACCCATTGTGTAAGGTAATTGTATCACAGGCAGAGGGGAGGATTTTGTGTGGGAGTGTCTGAGTGTATTGTATGTGCTTATTGGTTGTTTTCCAAAACCCTGTGGGTGGTACTAATGTGTATATAAGAACAATAAACCCATAGCTTTGTCTGTTCTTGCTTGACCCTCAAAACGGAGCTTTGTCTCGTTCTTGGGGGTATTTATGGTATGCTGTTCCAGTTCGACTGCTAGGAGTGTAAACCTTTCGTATGGTTTTTCCTATTCGGCTGTTTACAGCATTCGTATGGTTCCAGTTCGGCTGTTTACAGCATTCAGATACTTCTCCGGTTTGGTGGATTGGTGTCTACAGTAGCTGTGCCTGTGTCTCTGGAAGGGGAAGATCTACTAAACAGCAGTTTAACCCTTTTATGCCTGGGGGTGACGTTACAGCAATGGTTCCCAATCTTTTTTTTCTTGAGTACCCATTGGCATCCCATTTCCATAAATAGTACCCCTTATATTAGCAAAATATTTGTAATTATTATAGTTGCTGTTATTTCAAATGTATAGGCTTTTCTCTGTCCCATCTCCCATTCTCTTTGTTCCAGGCTCCTCACAGTTCAGATACACACATGTGGATACACAAAACACACAGACTGACACATGTGCAGATACACAGATACAAATTCTGACACACAAAGATACAGACACACAAATACAAACACTGACATACATACAGATGTACAGACACACTGATACAAACAATGACACTCTCATACAGATACATAATACAGATATACACACACTGACTCTCATACAGATACATAATACAGATATACACACACTGACACACATGCAGATACATAGACACAGATACAAGCACTGAGATACACATGCAAATGAAGAGACACACATACAGCTGCACAGACACAATGACACATGCACATACGACAGAGAAAACACTGACACATAGATACAGACACAAAGACTGACAAAAACACTGACACACATACAGTTGCACAGACACACTGATGCACATACTGGCATACATGTAGATACACACACTGGCTTACATGTAGTTTCAAGGACATACGTATACACACACTAACACATATACAAATGTAAAGACAAACAGGTACACACTGCCACACATGCAGACAAAGAGATGGCAACACTAATATAAATAAAGCTGAACAGACATGCTGATAAACACACTGCCAAAGATGCATATACACAGATACAAAAACTGCCACACATATACATACAGATACAGACACACAGATACACATACAGATATACACACTGGCACATATACAGATGTAAAGACACACACACACTGCCAAACATGCAGATACATAGACACACAGATACAATCATTGACACACATACAGATACAGATACATATGTAGATACACAGACACACTTTCAGATAAAGGGACACACACACAAATACACAGATATACAGATACACACACATAAACAGACATGCAGATACATGCACTGACACACACATACAGATACAGACACATAGATACACACACTCATATGCATACAGATACAATGACTTACACAGATGCCAGGGCTTGCCCAAGACATTTTTCTGCCTGGGTCCCCAAAAACAACGCCACCAAAACACGCCCACATTCATTATGTTGTATTATGATAATTAAAACCAAAATTAAATATATCATGATTAGATAAATACATTCCAGTAACATATTTAGATAATCGTACACTAAATTAAACATCACAACATATATGCTTCTGCAGTGGTAATAAAATATTAGCTAACTACGTCAATCACTAACAATAACATGGATGTATGCCATTAGTCTGGAGAAGTAGTGGTGTGTGTGCTGGGGATGTACTGCGTCTGTGTGTGTGCTGAAGATGTAGTGTGTCTGTGCACACTACACACACACATACAGACACATACACATACAAAATGTTTAAGTCACCCTCCTGTTTCCTACCTTTTGCAGGAGGGTGACTTCCCTGGGGTCAGCCTGATGGGAGTCAGAGTTCCCACTCTGACTCCCACCTCCTTCCTCCCGTGCGGCTCTGTCAGATAGCTGGGAGGAGTGACGTGCAGTCACCTCCTCTCAGCTCTGTCTGACATCATCACAGGGGGCCTAGGCAGCGCTGCACGCGCTGTTAAAGCTCCTAGTGCTGACTGGGCCCCCTGACAATCCGTCTCCATCGGTTTGCCCTGGCAACATGGGCCACTCAATGGACCCCTTAAAATGCGTCCCCGGCAGTTTACCGCACGTGCTGGGGCCGTAAAAGATGGTGGCAGTTGGTACCCGGTCGCAGGGGCTTTTTAGTAAAAAAATAACTGTTAATAAAACTAAATAGAAATTTGTCGCAAAAATTAACATAGGCAGGTAAGACACATGGAGGAGGGAAAAGAAGGAATTAGACACATGGGGACTGAGGCAATGAGACACATGGGGGGAGGAGTAAAAGAGACAGAGGTTTTAATTAAACCCACTAGATTTTAGTCATGTTGACTAAAATCTACTGGAGATTTAGTCTACTAAAACTAGACTAAAACTAAAACAATTCAGATGACTAAAATAGGACTAAAACTAAAATGGCTTTCAGGTCAAAAGACCATGACTAAAACTAAATTGAAATTTACCACCAAAATTAACACTGGTGTGCATTGAAGCTAATAATTACTTATCCTTTCAGCATCTGCGGTGTGGTGGATCCTGGCTGAAGTGGAGTCTGAACTGACTCCTTGCAGTTCCGCTCCTCTTGTCTACACTGTTGCTGGCTCAGTCAGACTCGTGCACTCCTGCATATCCAGAAGTCTGTGCTAGATATGTGGCCATTACAGCACATATAGCGAGACACAAAGGGGAATTCTGATGCTCACGGGTGCTAGCCCACAGCAACAGCCCTGCAGCAAATTGATGTAAGTAAAGTTCACACTGAAGTTCTGGCACGCACAGCCAGAAATTTTGGGGGCCCATAACTCAGCTCAGGGTCTGGGCCCCCTGTGGCCCGCTTCCAATCCCGCCCACAGGCTCCGCCTCCAAATCCTGCCCACAGGAATACACACACAGACACAAAAACACACATTGATACAAAAGGACACAGATACACACACAAACACAGATACATACTAACACATACTGAAACAGACATACACGCATATAGGCATACATACTGACAAACACATACTGAGACACACATATACAGACACACAGGCATACATAGTGACAGACAGACACATACTAACATACATACAGACACACATGCATGAGGACATACAGACACATACACACATACACACTGACATACATACAGACGACATACATACATGCATACACACACACAGACATACATTTATAATGACATATAGGCATACATACATTCATACTGGCATACATACAGACATACTGACAGACATACATACATACATATAGACAGGCATACATGCATACAGACACTGACATCCATAAACTCATACATACATAGACAGACATACATTCATAATGGCATACAGACATACATACATATATTCATACTGGCATACATGCATATATAGACATCCATACATGCATTAAAATATTAGAAATATGGGAAAAACAGTAATAAATGGTGCTACTATCACTAGGTGTGAATCACTCAACCACACAGAATCAAAGTGCATAAGAAATAATAAAATAGTGAGAGCACACAATACATGCAAAAAACTATATTACCAATATTGTCCTGGGTAAATAGCTAGAACATTAAAACAGGGAGAAGAGAAAAAAGAACATAGGGTAATATTGTTTAAACTGTATACAATAACCATATATAATTGGTTACACTCACATGCTTCTGAGTCACTTATATAAGCTGACTCAGACTAAGGGCTTTGGTTAGAGATGAAACCTTTAATACTGGACACCTTGTATTGATATGCAAAATGAGAGTAAATTGTCTCTGGCAATCTCTGGATGTCAAATTCAAAATATTCCAGGATACTGGATCTCATTAAAACTATTTATTTGCTCAAGGTTCAAAAACAATTTAAAAATGGAATACAGGTAAAATTAAGTCCATATAAAGTACCACGACGCGTTTCGGCAGGAAAGCCTTTCTCAAGTGGTATTACAGTTCCATCTCCGAATTGCCCCTTTATACTGTGTAGGATTAGCGCTCATTCCCGCGTTCTCCGTCTCTCTTTACTTCCGCTTTCGTCATCAAACGTCGACGGACGTGTCCCGCACGTCATGACGTCATCCCGGCATTGTATACTGGAAGCATTATCGATGCCATTTTTAGTCCTCTAATTGTTCATATTTGCCAGTTCTCTCTGGCATAATCACGAAATAATACACATTCTCCACATAAGGTCCTCAAACAGAGGAAAAATAGTAAACATATAGATCAAGGAGAAATAAAAACATTAATATATTATTCAACATGAGGAAATAGCCTTAACAGCACCATATACATATTAAAACATATCTATATTAAGGTTAATAAAAATCAAGATAAACATATAAATCCACACATTAAAAGTATACCCTATATAAATAAAAAAAATTTAAAAAAATTTTTAAGAAATTTTTTTATAAATATGAATTGACCTCAAAATCTATATTAAGACCATATAGAGACAAAATCTCTATATTAAAAATCCATTTCATTTCGGATTTATTAAGGAGGTTTTCTATATTCCCTCCCCTCCAATGAGTTTTAACAAATTCTATCCCCATAAAGTCAAAACCTTGTATATTTCCTCCATGGACTTCTAAAAAATGTTTAGATACATTATGTAGGGTATATTTTCTATTAATATTGTAAATATGTTCTCTAATTCGTATTTTAAGTACGTGCATACATGCATACTGACATTCATACACACATATACACATATACACACAGACATACGTTCATAATGACATGCAGACATACATTCATACTGACATACAGACATACATGCAGACATACATGCATACATACAGACATACATTCAAACAGACATATATTGATACATACATACAGACATACATTGATACATACATACAGACATATATTCACACAGACATATATACACACAGAGCTCATTTTTCAGCCACCCTCCTGTTTCTTACCTTTTCTGGCTGGGGCTGATAGGAATTGGCACGGCTCTCCCTCTTCAAGGCCTGGCTGAAAGTTACCACTTCCACCCAGCAGCACTTGCTGCGGCTGCATTTTTTTTTTTAAAAGGGGCCCGGTCGCGCTATTACACGGCCACAGCGCTGACCGGGCCCATCGGATGGCCCTAAGTGCGTGGGCCACCTGATAGGCCCCATCAATGTGCGGGCCCCGGTGCAACTGCACCGGCGGCAGTTCCGCCGCTACATGTGGGACCCGGGTGGCCAGGTCCCCCAGGGCCGCCGGGCCCGTGACAACCGTTTTTTCTTCTTTTCGTTTTGAGCGGCCTCCCAGACCTTCCGCTGATCGGGGAAGACTGGGCTTTCCAGGCAAAATGCCGCCCCTGTCAAAGTGCCACCTGGAGCCATGGCCACACTGGGACCTATGTATGGTCTGGCCCTGACAGATACAGACACACACACAGAAATATAGATGCACACACACAGATGCACACACTGACACAGACACACACAGACATACAGATACAAACTGCAACACACACATATACACAGACATACAGATACACATAGATACACTCACACACAGATGCAGACATACAGATACACACACTGACTGACAAACAGATATACAGACATACAAATATGCACACTGACACACAGAAAGATACAGACATAAAGATACACACAGACATACAGATACAGACTGACATATACACACACTGACATACAGACATACAGATACGCACAATGACAAACACTCAGATTCACAAACTTACAAATATACACATTAACAAACACTCAGATACACAGACATACAGATACGCACATTGACAGATACAGACATATAGATAAACACACTGGCAGGTACACAGACATACAGATACACACTGGCAGGTACACAGACATACAGATACACACTGACACACACGCAGACATACAGATACACACTGACACACACGCAGACATACAGATACACACCCTGACACACAGATACACACATTGGCACTCACATGCATAGGCATACAGGTATGCACATTGACACAAACACAGATACACACGCTGACACACAAATACACACACATATACACAGACATACAGATGCAAACACTGACACACACAGATACACACGACATACAGATACACACTGACTCATACATAGATACACAGACATACAAATACGTACACTAACAAACACACAGATACACAGAGATATGCACACTGACACACACAGATATACAGACAGAAAGATACACACACACGCACAAAAATACAGATAGATACACAAGAACATACACACAGACATACAGATACAGATACAAATACCTAGACTGACACACACTGACACACAAACATACAGATACACACACTGACAAGCTCTCAGATTCACAGACTTACAGACACGCACACTGACAGATACACAGACATAAAGATACACCCACTGACACACAGACATATAGATACGCACATTGACACACACATACACAGATATACATATATACAGATACGCACATTGACACATACAGATACACTGACACACACACACATATATATATATATACAGATACACTGACACACACACAGATACGCAAGACATACACACACAGATACACTGCACAAACACTACATACATACTGACACCCAAAACACACATAAACATACCTTTGGGGTGGCTTCTGTGGTTGAGGCTGTTGAGAGTTGAGCTCCTGGTCTGATCCTCTATGCCCCGCCCTTCTTCGCGGCCTCGTGCCATGCAGCTTGATAACAGCTGGGAGGAAGTTTGCGTCTTGCACTCAATCCCTCACAGCTTTCCGGTCAGGTTAGAAGCGGCCCGGTCGCGCTATAAAAGAGCTGCAGCGCATGACTGGGCCCCTCATAGCACTTATCCATCAGGTGGCCCTGAGTGGATGGGCCACCCGATGGACCCACTCACCTTGCGGTCCCCTGTCCATGCATGGCGGTTGCCATTTTTTTTATGTGTACCCCATTGGGCACTGAATTGTACCCCTGGGGGTACGCATACCACGGGTTAGGAACCGCTGTGTTAAAGGAATACTGTTGTTAAATAAAAAAAAAATATTAATTTTATTTTACAATTAATGTTTATATTTTAATTTCTGCTTTTTAAATTCAATTCTCTTTGCAATTTGTATTTATGTATTTTCTATTTAAATTTTTTCTTTTAAAAAAAAAATATTTACAAGGACACTTTTATTATATTGCCATGTATTATCCGTTATACATACCAATGAGTAAATATTTCACTTGTGTTTTATTACAGTAGATATAAGAATAACTATGACTTTAATATTTTTGGATATGCTTGTCAAGTGATCCCAATCTGTTAGAAAAATGTTCCAAATCATTTATCTACAATAATTCAGTAAACATTAACAATTTCTTGAGAGTATAAAAAAGTATTCCATAAGTATTTTATATGCAGTGTTTTTTTTAATGTTTTTTTTTTTAATTGAAGATTTAATTATAACAATATTGCATAAGCTTTATTTAGACTTTGATATATATGATAATGGACACTTAACATAGGATAACACAACATGTATAGTTTGCCATTTGGATATCTAAAAATATATAAGTATATATGTAATAGAGCTCTAATAACAAAGTATTTAACCAGGAAAGGTACATTCAGATATCCCTCCTATTCCAACAGGATACCTTCAGTGATTATAACAGCTCATAGAACCTCATCCAAGCCAAGACTTGATGAAGGGTGAAAATAAAAGATGGAGCATGGGGTCTCCTGCAAAGCATAGGTAAGTCCGCCCAGGCGCCTGTGTGCCTGGGAGAGGATTGCAACACACACACCTCTAATCCAATCAACTTCCAGGCACACAGACACTTTATACAATTATCCCCCAAACATATTAAAATCCTCCAAAAACATAATGACGCATATGGTATCTCAGAATAGCTTGTGTTCGAGCACCCAATCTGTTAAAATAGCGACATAATCCTTTGCATGGGGTTCATGCTGGTTCCACTTAAAGTTTTAGCATGTTGTGTCACAGTTCTTAGGTTTGTCCCAGTCAGGCACATGGTTCCCTCTTGGCTGCATATAGTTCTTCTGACTGCTTAATCTGTGTAAATCTGGTCTGAGCAGACCAGCTTGAATTTCCCCTGTCACCCTGTGCCTCCAATACGCACAGGGTGGGTGACTTGGACATAAGAGGAGACAGGGCAGCATTGAAAGTGAAATTGCCATGGCCCCCCATCCAAACTCAAACATACCCCCATATGTCAACATTCTCAGGGGTTGTTCTGAGAAACCCACATACAAATAGTTACCCCAGAACTCAATGTTCCCAGCCCATAATATACAATGTTCATTTTTTTAAGTATTGGAGAGAGAAAAAGTTTTGGTGATTAGCTTAAATAAGTAAACAACGGTATCACTTAGCTTGTAAAGTTTCAGACAGGCAATTTAAGAATAGAAGAAAAGACATCACTTTTTAATCATGGTCTGCAGATGTGAAAAATATTGATAAACATAAATGGTTCAAATTACCCTGCTTATGGGTAATTTTACGGAACATGGTAACCATAGGAGAAATGTTGCTTTATAAAAAAAAATACCATTGTTGCAATTGCTTTAAATATAGTTGTAAGAAGACCCCTAAATGCTGGGATCAATGACTTTGTCAAGTGTTTCTGCATATTTCCATTCCTCTTGTAATCTAATGAGTTAAACTATAATATAATTATTAAACAATAGAGTATATGAATGTGGGTGCTAAAAAACATGTCTGACATACAAGGCTATGTTAATGGCTGTATGTGTGAATAACGAGAAGGGTAGAGTCCCTGTTATCTTGATATTCTCCTCTGTTCTTGAACTTTTTTTTCACAGCCAATCAAATTATAATTGTGTTTGTCCATTTACTCTTTGGTAGGCAAAATCCAGGATATGTACCAGTTATCTGTAGGTGTCAGTGTTGTCCACAGAATGGCACGTCACAACTTTCTCTGTGCCACTGTTAGGGCCGAAGCTGTCTGAACCCTGTTGTCTATGTTTACGAAGTTTATGACAGTATTCAGTTATTCTCCTGGACAGATCTCACCTACTGTTGTCTGGGGATGTACTTTGATATTGGTACAGAGGGTCATTCTTGGTATGTTTGGTTGGACTGTAAACTGGGTTAAAAATCAAGAGAGGTCCAGAAAAAGAAGGCCAATTTTTTTGCAACATAAACTCACCTTTACCATAAGCTAGCCTTGGAAATCAAACTCTATTATAATTATAATTAGAGTATATATCTATAACAATAGTTATATAAAACATATGCACTGCCTAATGCATTGCAGATAGTAAATCATACCTGTATTGTACCCAATGTCTTCAAAACCATCAATCTCTCTGCCCGGGCTGCCTTGAAGTCTATGTTATGTGCTCAGATGACTGAAACCAAGAGGGCTGCACTCACCTGAACATGCATACATTATAGAGTGCTGCTGGGGCCAATGCTATGTTTTTTTTGTATGTTGTATATATTGGCCCCAGCAGCCTAGGTGAGGTGTTTTTAAATAAAACTATTACAATCTGTGAGATTTGAAATCATTGTTTAGTGAATAAGCGAGTGCGCTGGATTCTCTATTTTGTATGTGCTCAGATGATGACAGATTGGACATATCGGAGGCTTGGTAGTAAAATATTTTTTTCAGCATGTCAGACAGTTTCTAGAGCTAAGTGAAGTGTATACAGGATTTATTCATTTTCAACCAGTTCTCATTTACTGAATATACAAGCTGGTTAAAGTAACATTTTAATATGGTAGAATAAATGGAGGTATTTTACTATAATTATGTATCCAGAAAAGCATTGTAGGGCTTCTGGCACTAAATATTACCTCCTCTGCTCATATGCTTTCATTATAATCCATCAGTGATAGATGTATAATAATGGGAGAATAGGAACATTGATGGAACCTTGAAAATTGTATTTGAAGATGATGCCTACATAAAATCATTAGCTGAAATGTGGTCATGTACTCAAATTAAAGGCTAGAAATATCGCTGAAAGGTTTCAATATTTTCTTTTCATATCGTGCCTTAGTTGAATCAATATTTAGGCCAAGACATAATTTCTAGATTAAAAAAAATGTCCTCTTGTAGAAATATATATATTTTTTCCATTTTAAAATTAGAAACTGTAAAATAGTAATGAATATATTAGTAATAGTAATAATAGTAGTTAATATATTAGACTCATATTCTAGCTATGTTATAACCGTACTATGGCAAAGCACATTTTTGATCTGTGAATATATTGGATTGAAATAATAATGTGCATGATAATGTATATATGTTTTAATTCCTTGCAAAAGAACTTGCATTTTTGATCTGAACAATATCATATTGGGTCTTTTAAATCAGATCTCCACACATGGATTGTCAGCTGTGCAAAATTCCACAAACATGTCTAAAATAATTAAATCTTCATCTTTAATATTTTCCAGCACTATTTCACTTCTAAGTTTTGGTCTTAAAACCTGATGTGAATGTGTCATAGATAGGCTATAAGCCTCTATGGGTAGTGAAGATTTTGTTAGATAATATTGGCCACTAGATTTGTGCACTGTGGGTTTGTTCGGTTTGACCAAATAGTTTTTCAGAAAATAAAAGTTGTGACGTTCAGTTTGGCCGAACGTTGTTCATGAAAAGCTATTCTGGGAAACATTCAGACAAACCAAAAAGGGCACAAATGGGACAATCAGTGCACTGCAAAGTATATACATAATATAAATAATAAATATAATACCGGTATTTACAGAAAAAGTGAGAAAAAGTAACTAATAGAGGGAAATAGAGAAGGAGTAAATACTCTCTATATATTTAAAATATCAAATATATATATATATTTTGGTAATATAAGTATATGTTGGTTACTTGTCATTTGATCTATGAATAAGATACACATTTAGTGGCTGTCACATAGCCATCAACTATTTCCCCCCCAATAATCTTCTCTTTTTTTGGCACCATGAGAACAACTCATGGATTTTTACGTTGGTGTTACTCATTTGCTAGTATATATGTCCATATGGCGCTTCAAAGATATAGATTTTGGCCAAATCACAATTTGGCCAAATCTGAATGCACAAGGTTACATATGGGACATTAGTAATTTACTTTAAGTTTGTTTTGGCCTGAATGGCCTATTTGAGATCAGGTGTTTTTCAATGAGTGTGCAAAATCAATACCTAGCACAGTTTTATGTATCCTCAAAAACATCATCCCTTTCTGAAGACTGTAAAGACACACAGATTTCCAAATTAAAATTATTTTCTTACTGATACAGCCAACAATCTAAAACATATTGAGCTCTCACAATGGTAACCTCCCATATCGGCAGCAGTGGATTTAGTGTTAGTGCTTTGTCTTATGCTTTTTGTCTATGCTGAGAGTTGCAGCTATTGGTAAAATATAAAGAAAATGAGGAAGTAATTGAGAGAGACTCTCAAACAGCTGATTATAATAAAATTAAATAACTGATTTTCTAGCCCTTCCTGGGTAGTATGTTTATTCCTCATTCTCGGGTCCTCTACCAAAGGGCTGGGAGTTTGAGGGTTCTCGCAGTATCTTAGCTGTTCCTAGAACTGCACTCTTCTGGACAGCGATCTCAGATGTCCCACCTGGAATCTGTTGAAACCACTCCCCCAACTTCGGAGTCACAGCCCCGAGTGCTCCTATCACAACTAGGACTACTAGTGCCTTCACTTTCCACATCCTTTCAATTCTTCTTTCAGTCCTTGGTATTTGTCCATAGAAACATAGAATGTGACGTCAGATAAGAACCATTCGACCCATCTAGTCTGCCCAATTTTCTAAATACTTATTAGTCCCTGGCCTTATCTTATAGTTAGGATAGCCTTATGCCTATCCCACGCATGCTTAAACTCTTTTACTGTGTTAACATCTACCACTTCAGCTGGAAGGCTATTCCATGCATCCACTACCCTCTCAGTAAAGTAATACTTCCTGATATTTTTAAACCTTTGTCCCTCTAATTTAAGACTATGTCCTCTTGTTGTGGTAGTTTTTCTTCTTTTAAATATAGTCTCCTCCTTTACTGTGTTGATTCCCTTTATGTATTTAAATGTTTCTATCATATCCCCCCTGTCTCGTCTTTCCTCCAAGCTATACATGTTAAGATCCTTTAACCTTTCCTGGTAAGTTTTATCCCACAATCCATGAATCAGTTTAGTAGCCCTTCTCTGAACCCTCTCTAAGGTATCAATATCCTTCTGAAGATACGGTCTCCAGTACTGTGTACAATACTCCAAGTGAGGTCTCACCAGTGTTCTGTACAATGGCATGAGCACTTCCCTCTTTCTGCTGCTAATACCTCTCCCTATACAACCAAGCATTCTGCTAGCATTTCCTGCTGCTCAATTACATTGTCTGCCTACTTTTAAGTCATCAGAAATAATCACCCCTAAATCCCTTTCCTCATATGTTGAGGTTAGGACTCTATCAAATATTCTGTACTCTGCCCTTGGGTTTTTCCATCCAAGATGCATTATCTTGCACTTATCAACATTAAATGTCAGTTGCCACAACTCTGACCATTTTTCTAGTTTACCTAAATCATTTGCCATTTGGCTTATCCCTCCTGGAACATCAACCCTGTTACATATCTTGGTATCATCAGCAAAAAGACATACCTTACCATCAAGACCTTCTGCAATATCACTAATAAAAATATTAAAGAGAATGGGTCCAAGTACAGATCCCTGAGGTACCCACTGGTGACAAGTCCAAGCTTCGAATATACTCCATTGACTACAACCCTCTGTTGCCTGTCACTCAGCCACTGCCTTACCCAACCAACAATATTGGAATCCAAACTTAAAGATTGCAGTTTATTGATAAGCCTTCTATGTGCAACAGTGTCAAAAGCCTTACTGAAATCTAGGTAAGCAATGTCTACTGCACCACCCTGATCTATAATTTTAGTTACTCAATCAAAAAAATCAATAAATAAGAGTAAACCCATGTTGTCTCTGATCTTGAAATCCATGTGTTTTTAGATGTTCAACAATCCTATCCTTTAACATGGTTTCCATCACTTTCCCCACTACTGAAGTAAGGCTTACTGGCCTATAGTTGCCCGACTCCTCCCTATTACCTTTCTTGTAAATGGGCACAACATTCGCTAACTTCCAATCTTCTGGGACTACTCCTGTTAACAATGATTGGTTAAATAAATCTGTTAATGGTTTTGCTAGTACACCACTAAACTCTTAATAGCTTTGGGTGTATTCCATCAGGTACCATTGGCTTATTTGTCTTTACTTTTGACAGTTGAAATAGGATCTCTTCCTCTGTAAACTCACGTGTAATAAATTACTCATTTATCCTTTTTCTTAACTGAGGTCCCTTTCCTTCATTTTCATCTGTAAATACTGAACAAAAATATTCATTGAGGCAGTCAGCTAGACCTTTATTATCTTCTACATACCTTCCTTCTTTTGTTTTTAATCTAACTAATCCTTGTTTTACTTTTCTTTTCTCATTTATGTATCTAAAAAAAGTTTTGTCCCCCTTTTTTACGGACTGTGCTATTTTCTCTTCTGTGTGTGATTTGGGAGCTCTCATAACTTGCTTAGCCTCTTTCTGCCTAATCTTATAGATCATTCTGTCTTCCTCACTCTGGGTTTTTTTATAATTACTAAATGCTAACTTTTAGTTTTTTACTATTTGGCCACATCTGCGGAGTACCACAGTTGTTTCTTGAATTTTTTGCTTTTACTGACAAGCCTAATGCAATTTTCTGTTGCCTTCAGTAGTGTAACTTTTAAAAAATCCCATTTCTATTGGACTCCATTTAAATCCCTCCAGTCTGATAATGACTCCTTTACACATATTCTAATTTTAGAAAAGTCTGTTTTTCTAAAGTCTAAAACTTTAGATTTTTTGTGGTGTGACTCAGTCACTGTTCTTATATTAAACCACACTGACTGATGATCACTGGATCCTAAACTTTCACCTACAGTAATATCTGATACCAAATCTCCATTTGTTAACACTAAATCTAGTATGGCCTCTTTACGAGTTGGCTCCTCAACGAAGAGAAAATCCCAGTAGGGAGTTTAGAGTATGTGTGCTCCTGGCACAAGCAGCTATTTTATTTTCCAATTCACATCAGGAAGATTAAAGTCACCCATGATGATAACTTCCCCCTTCATTGTCATTTTAGAATTTGGATTGATGTTTTATCACCCTTTTGCCCCCCCACCCCCCCTCCTAGTTTAAATACATCCTAGCAAAATCTCTGAACTGCTCACTGAGAACATTTGTTCCCTTTTGAGAAAGATGCAAACCATCTTTTTTGTACAGTTTATTTCCATTCCAAAAAGAGCTACTAGGAGAAAAAAAGCCAAATCCTTGCTCCCGACACCATTCACCAAGCCACAAGTTAAAGTCCGTAATACGCTTCCGCCTGTCGTTCTGAGTGTTATGCACAGGCAGAACTTCAGAGAATGACAGTGTGGAAGCAACCTGCCGTATATCATTGGCAAAAACACTAAAAACTTATTTAACCTCTGAAACCTCATTGCAGCCAAGTCATTTGTCCCTAGATGGACAAGTGCATCCAATTCCCCTTCCTGCTTTGCTCGCTTAACAATATTACAGATACGTCTCCTGTCTCTGTGAGCAGTAGCTCCGGGAAGACACCTCACAAGACCACCATTGTCCATCTCCACACCTCTTATGATGGAATCCCCCAACAACAACTGCTTTCTATTAGGCCTCACCATAGTCTCCAAGCCTGTCTCCACAACACCACTACCCTCAGTACCTGAGCCTGTCTCCACAACACCACTAGCCTCAGTGCATGAGCCTCTCTCCACAACACCACTACCCTCAGTGCCTGTCTCCATAACACCATTACACTCTGAAAGTGCAGAAAATGAATTCTGTAGAGCAACAGACTGTGCAATATGCCTTTTATCCACAACTCTAAGTCTACCAGATCCTACAGTAATCCATCTGCCATTCCTAGTATGTCTCTGCGGCAGTGGCTTTGCAGCAGTTCCAGCCTGAGTTTGTTTACCAGATAATTTACAAATCTCAGACTTCAAAAATACAATCTCCTGCCGCAAGATAGAGAACTGTCTACAGATTAGACAACAACCAAACCTCCAAAAAGTGGAACATGAAACAAATGCATAGTAACTATTACACTGAACTAAGTCTGCCATTCCAATGAGGTGAATAATTTAAATCAAACGAATCTTAACTTTTTATTTATCCTCCTGTATACCTCAGATTATCTCCAGGTTATCTCCAACTACACACTTAGAAGCAGCACTTAGATGAAGCAACCAAGCTATATTAGCCAAGCTAATGACAACAACCCTTATATAACTCCTAAAATCACCACCCACTAGGAATGTTTAACACATGGGTAGGCCTCTGCTTATTTGCAAACAATAGCTAATTAAACAGCAACCAATAGCAAGTAGTTAACTTATCAAATCAAATGCCTTATAATTACCAACAGGAAATCAAACCTTGTGCAATCTGTAACCTTTTCCTACAGATGAATCTTACCTGTAACAGTAAAAAAGAAAACTCTTAGCACAAATCTCAGACAGTTGAAGCTTCTGTAAAACTCTCCATAATATCTCCAACCACTCACTTAGAAGCAGCACTTAGATGAAGCAACCACCTTCTCATGTTCCCTCTTCCTGATGTTATAGTCACTGGGTATTGCCACATCCACCACACCTGCAGACTTTCGTTCCTTGTCTACCACCATGATGTCTGGTTAGTTTGCCAGAACTTGCTTGTCTGTATCTTGAAGTCCCACAGGATCTTAGTCTTGTCATTCTCAGCTACCCCTTTTGTGGTATCTCCCATCTGGACTTAGGCAGGTCCAATCCATATTCTGTGCAGATGTTTCAGTGTATGCGTTTCCTGCTAACATCATGCATCCAGCTACTAGTTTTACTGTCTGGACTGTCTCAGAGGCCTCTTTGCACAGTCTGCACTTTGGGTTTTGCCTGGTGTGGTAGACTCCAGCTTCTATTGATCTGGTGCTGAGGGCCTGCTCCTGTGCTGCTAGGATTAGTGTCTCAGTGTTGTCTTTCAGTTTTGCCTTTTCCAACCACTGGTAGGATTTTGTCATGTGAGCCACATCCACTATCTGCTGGTGGTACACCCCATGGAGAGGTTATATATATGGGGAGATTTAGTATTGTTGGTTCTGGGTGTGTGAAGTGAGGCCTGAAGAACAGAGATGGAGATGGAACAGCCAGTAGGAGCAAGAGGGGGCTGGAGGCAGGGGATAAAGTAAACATTTGATGTAGATCATTAAAATGTTTACCAACCAAATTCTATCACCCAAAATATTAATAACTGTTTACATAAAATATTGGTTTAATACATTAAATTACAATAAAAAAAGGCATGCACAGAAAATTAACAGTGGCAAACTACAGGTATAAATGGTAACGATGCTATAGTAACAAATGTTAAAATTGTATCTTCAAAGATTTAATCAGTACCTGGAGCTTGCTGAAAGTTGCTGGGAAATGTAAAATGGAGAAATTCAGTATTTTAGCTTCTGGGAGGTGAGGCCAAAATATACTAAAAAAAAAATAAAAAAAATATAGTCATAGCCATTAGTCAAATGCACATTATAATGTATTTTGCTAATGGGGGTAACTCAAATACACGTTTTAGGCCAAAACACGCAGACGGTAAGAAAATCTCTAAGTCGGTTATTTTTCTAGCTCTAGTTTTGGATATAAAATTGCAATTAATGTGTAATTTTCCCAAAAATTCCCAGGTCGGGTCAATAAATTCCACAATAGTTTCAACTTAATGCAGTCTAGTGACCGCATTGAGGTTATTTTAGAGTTTAAAAGCAATGTCCTTGGGAGCATCATTTCACAATAGTTTTATTTTTTTCCCAAACAAGTTTTACATAATTTTATTGCAGTATAAATGTATTCAGCTGAACACCAAAAGCTTTACTAAGTGACAAACACTTGCTTTATGCATTAAACAGGCTCAGTAAGGGTTCATTGGCATGCAGCCAGCCAGAAATTGCAGATGTAGTGATTTTTTTTCTCGATTAGAGCATATTAAGTAAAGGCTGAAGCAGCTAACATACATAGAAGCCCTTTGAAAAACTGATGACTTGTCTAATGAGTAATTTATAAATGGATTCAAATTGGATACATATTTGTTGAATAATGAGAGGGTTAAGTGATTGCAATGGAAAGATAAAGCACAAAGGTCTAGCCTTGCACAATAAAACAAGAATGTATTTCATATCTCTACTCACAAAAAAACTATGTAACAGTCACAGAGCACAGACCTATTAAACAAAATGCCCTAAATAATGGCATTTAATGTAAGCGTTGAAGACACCCTGAGGAACAAGATGGAAGAGAAAGGTTAGTGGAAGGTGAGATGACATACCTAGATGAACTGTAATGAAAAATAATCATCCCTTCTTAAGACAATACAACACAGTCTTACTAATGATCAGTTGCATGAGGACCGCCCCAGGTGTCACTCATTAGGGGTGCACTCATTTGGGAGGTGCTGCTTTTTACCCCCAAACTAAGTGTTTACCCTCATCTTGACACTCACCCTGCCACAGTTACTGCTTAAATCACCCTGTCACAGTCACCCCCTGAAGATATTTAACATACACACAGTCATGAAACAAAGCTTTGACATAAATACAATGCACAAAAGCCACAGGCAGCCCCCCCCCCCATACACACAACACAAACAGCTACCCCACACACATAGGTTCCCAGAAACAAACATATACATGCTAACAGAGACATACATAACACACGAGGATACTCTCTGTCAGACACATACTCTTGCACTGTGACTGCGTATCAATGTGTGTGTCCATGTGCATCAGTGTGTGTATGCATGTGCGTGTCTATGGCTGCAATGTGAAGGTGGTATGATTTGGACAATGCAAACGTAAAGTGGATATATATATATATATATATATATATATATATATATATATACACACACACACACCTGCACTTATATGCACATGACTGCCAGGCTATGCAACCATACCCATCAATCATCTGTACACATATTTAAATATTTAATTTATTCATTGCAAATTAATTTAGTTTGCCATAACTACAGTCAGAGCTCACAATGCAGCAGCACAGGGAGACACACGACACTGCCAGCCTCTGAATGATGAATACAGAGATTAGCTCTCTGTATCAAGCTCTGTAAGCCAGCCCATCAATATAACTACAGCTCTTTATACACATACAATGCAAACCCTAGTTTTTTCACTGTAAGTGTTAGTGGGGGCTTCAGGTTTGAGTTTCTCCTAAGGCCTCACAAAGTCTAAAGACACCTCTTGTGGGGTGCCATTGACACTGGGCTACTCTAAATGGAATGGACTGTAGAATTTGGCCAATGTGTAGCCACGAGGCAGCATAAATATGTGCCTCTGTTGGGACAAATTTGTCATTTTTTGCACTCTTGCGCAGAGCAGCTGATGAGGTTCCTGAGTGCTGTCGGATATGACAGCAAGTCATAAAAAGTGTTGTTTCCCTTCAGCATGCTGCATGCAGACCACAGTGTATCATGTGAGCATTAGAGTTCTTCTGCACATCATACTCACAGATTTCCGTTGCCTTCTGATCCCAACCTTTTGGTAAGTACTACAAATCATTCCCCTTTTTTAGCAGCAGTTATAAAAAGTTATTTTTGAAAGCTCCCCTCTAATCTATCGCCACTTTGGATCTGTGTTTTTTGTTTATAGAAAGCAGCAGTATTATTAGTTTAGCAAACGTTATAAATAAATGAAACAAGTTTAAGTAAATAAGTTAATTTATTTTTCATAGTTTTAGTTTTTAAAGTTGACATACAGTTTACAAATTTGTGCAACAAATATTCTTAAACCCAATTTGTGCAGTTTTTGTTTACATTTTTAGTTGGGGCAAATATAAAATCCCCTGCCCAATCACTTGCGAATGATTGGCAAATGGTAAGCAAATGTAAACACTAGAATCAATATGTAATCATAGAAAGAGATTAACATGAATGATAACCAACTGACCATACATCATATAAATTGGTTGGAGGTGAGCAGACCAGAGTGGGATTGCAAATAATGTCATAGGTTCCTGTGCACCTACTCAAACAGGGTGTCATGCACATTGGGCATGATTTTGCCTCAGCATTGTCTTTTTGCTTGTAATATTTGGCCCTGTGTAAAAATGTTTTGTCTTTTTGTTATTAAAATATTAAATATCTGTTTCACAAACCCAAAAATGTGTTTTGTTTCATAACAGATATTTTTCTAAATTGTTTTTTCTGTTTTTTTTTTTTTTAAATATGTTGTTTGGAGTAAAGGCCCTCCATTATAAATTGCCTGGTTGCATTGATGGTGGCAGCTTTTGTGGGTGGGTTGTGAGAAGTATGATTTTTTTTTTTATTAATTATTTTGTTACCCTTTCATCCTCAAAACCTAGTCACAAGTACACTTGTGGTAGTGTGAGCTCTGACAGTTTTATTCATGGAAATTCAAAGTAAACTCAAAATTAATTTCAAAATTTCAAATGAAAATTCTATTTAAAAATTCTATTTTCGGCTTTGCAATTTTGGCCTTAGATTTGAACTTCGTTTTGAATTTCTAGAAAGTGCACTTTAGCGATTAACCCTAAATATATCACACAGAATGTGTAAGGTATTATTAGTGAAACATCGCAACATGTTATCACCTGCCATTGACATGTTTCATTGTTCTGTTCCATAAAATAGTATTTCTCTGTCTCTTATTTTCTGTTATGTTACTTTTGTCAATGTAGAGTTTTGTATTGTGATCTTTAATGTTCATCTTAGATGTGTTTTTGAAGACAAAGGCAGATTAATTAATTGCAGTTAAAATAGGCATGCAGACACGTGCAAATCAAAATTGTCATTACATAAGCCCCTTGCCTTAGAACAGGAACTGTGCTATGTAATGATAGACAGCAGCTTTTTAGATGCTGATTGAACTTCCATTTAAGTCAATTCTTATGCACCCATTAATACATGGCTTTCTATTTCTCTAGGGATAGCAGAATGAAACACTATATGGGCAACAAGACGTCAATCAGTGGTGCTCTTATATTCAATTTTCTGTTAAGATTGACAGTTGAAAGTTCGATGCACCTGAAGCTAAAAAAAAATAATAATTTTGATTTAGTATATTTCCTTGCTTTACATGTGTACATTTCTATTATATTATACATTTTCTGAGCCTGTATAAATAAAGGTCTTCTAACTTGGAGTTATAAAGTCTGCAAAGTCCATGTTTTGCAAAAATAAGTCTAAACAAATCAAAAATATATAATATATATCTTTGCAGCCCAGTGCCAGACTGGCCAACCGGGATACCGGGAAATTTACCGGTAGGCTGCCTGCCTTAATGCCGCCTTACACTGTGGCCCACCCGCGGGCCTTGCCCATTTGTGTGCTCCTGCGACAGGCCAACGGCAGCAAGAGCAAAAAACAAACATTCTTCAACGCCTGAACCTGGATATGCGCATAAAGCATATGGAATCATATCCGGCGGCAGCACGGTGGTGCTACAGTGCTCAGAGTGGCTGGCTGCATGCAGAACAGGCCAGCCACTTCCCCTTCCCTGCTGCTCACAGTGCCATGTGATCTGCATGAGCAGGGCTGGACTGTAAAATGGCTTAAGGCAGGGGAAGAAGGGCTTGGGGGAACCATCCTGTAGTGTACTAGATTGGAGGGACGGGTGCAGTATATTAAATTGGGGGGAGGGAGGTGGGGCAGTGTATTATATTGGGAGAAAGAAGGGGGCACCGTATTAGAGTGGTGGGAGGGGCAGTGTGTTAGATGGTGGAAGGGAGGGGGAGGGCAGTGTATTAAATTGGGGAAGGGAGGGAGCAGTGTATTAGAGTGGTGGGATAGAGGGGCAATGTATTAGAGAGGTGGTAGGGAGGCAGTGTATTAAATTGAGGCAGGGAGGGGAGGCAGTATTAAATTTGAGTGGGGCAATGTATTAAATTAGAGCGCAGGGAGGGGAGGCAGTATTAAATTAGAGTGGGGCAGTGTATTAAATTAGAGTGCAGGGAGGCAGTGTATTAAATTAGAGGAGAGGGAATGGAGGCCGTGTATTACATTAGAGTGAGGGCAGTGTATTAAATTAGAGTGCAAGGGGGCAGTGTATTAAATTAGAGTGGTGGGAGTGGGCTGTGTATTAGTTTGGGGGGCAGTGTATTAGATTGGGGAAGCAGTGTATTAAATTGGGGTGACGGAGTGGAGGCAGTGTATTAAATTAGAGTTGTGGGACTGGAGGCAGTGTGTTAAATTGGGATGAGAGAGGGGAGGCAGTAATAAATTAGAGTGTGGGAGTTGGGGCAGTGTATTAAATTAGAGTAGAGGGAGTGGTGGCAGGGCAGTGTATTAAATTGGGGGAGGGAGATGAAGCAGTGTATTAAATTAGAGTGGTGGGAGTGGGACAGTGTATTAAATTAGAGTGGTGGGAGTGGGACAGTGTATTAAATTAGAGTGGTGGGAGTGGGACAGTGTATTAAATTAGAGTGGTGGGAGTGGGACAGTGTATTAAATTAGAGTGAAGGGGGTCCAGAGTATTAGATTGGGAGGCAGTGTATTAGATTGGGTGGAGGGGAGGGCCACGGGAGGCATTGTATTAGACTGGGGGGCATAGTAAGTAGCTTGAAGTGAAGCCTTTGAGTAAATTATATATATGTACCCATGATTACATATTGTTTGCATGAGAATGATAGAAGTAATTTTCGTTTGTGTTGGTCTAGGACTCTAGGTCGAACTTTTTTTTTTTTTGCGGCCCACATAAACTTTAACCTTGTTTATTTGGCCCATGCTAGACTTTGAGTTTGACATGATCTATATGATGAGTTTCAGGCCTCAACACAACTCATTTGGACAGCTAAACCCTGATATTTTACAGGTAATAATTGCTCTATCCATTTAGAATTCTGCTCTATCCAAATATAATTATGCTAATACCTAAATCATTATGGTTTTAGGTCTCACGAATCCCTTTGACAATGGTTTGTTTTGCTTTGTAAAGCTTTAACTTTACCATCCTTTCTGTCATAAAGCATTTTTTTTGTTATGTAAGCTGTCAAGATAAATACAAATAGCATACATTATAAAAATATAGTGGAACAATAGTTATTCTTACAGATACATTGCAAGTTGTCCAATCATTTATGATCTAATGATTTTTTTTTTTCTTAGATACATGCATTCATACAAATTAGTAAAGATCAAGTGGCATAAAAGGTTGTCACAAAATGACATGTTGGGCAGCCCCAGAAAGAAACAATTAATAACACAGAAATTGTTTCATAACTCTGGCATTCACATCTTTTTGGTCTTCACATGCATAATGTATATCATGTCTGAAATCCATTTTTGCTTCAGCTAGCAAGTGATGATGTCATTTATAATAAATCATTATCTGTCATTGATTTATTAACGTGTCATTTATATAAATTCTCTATAAGTAAACACAAAACTGTTTGGAGAGAGTATGATTGAATCACCCTATCTCAGAAATAAATCGGTACATTTATATTGTTAAATTTATACATGTATATACCCAGGCAACTTCACAATTTCATCTCATTTAACTATTACGTGTTAAAAACAAATTTAGCATAGACAGCTTTTTGGAGCTTTCTATTTGTTTTTTACTGTGCCAATAAATGACAAAATTCCATGTTTTGCGCTCCTTCTTTCCATGTTAATACATTGAAGAATTTTGACTCTTAAATGTCCTTGTTTCCAGTTTTGACCATAGCAGTTTGAATTTTGCCTCTAAATGAAAAAAAGTAGTCTTGCATCTACTTTAAAATTTCAAACTATGCATATGTAAAGGCAGCATATTTATACATAACTAAATGTATCTGCCATAAATATTATATTGCTGTGAACTGCAATCAGCTTTATTTCAATCAGGGACATCTATCTGTATTATGTTTTCTCAACATAGGCCTCATTTTAATATTGTTGAATTCACTTTCCAAGTGATTTAATATTTGTGCATAAACCTTTAAAAATATTTTTCATAATATTAAATCATTGTAAAAGTTTATCCAAAAACATTAAATTATTTGGAGTGCTTATCCAACAATATTACATTAAGGCCATAAATAGTATTTTCTGCAAAAAAAGTCAATATCATTTTACATTTGCTTTAACGTATAACATATATGCAGTTTAAGAATTAAAATCTTTATCTTTTTAATACAGGGACACAATTTTACCAAAAATTTAACTTGAGATTCTCAGTCAACAGCTGTGTCCAGCTGCCATGACTGCTTCACTCAAAGTTTATGACCCGGCAAAATAATTTCTTTAGAATGCTAACATACTACATCTTGCTATCCTCATGACAAGTAAAATTGATTTCCCTGTCAGCCCTTTGTCCTTAGGATCTGACAAGACTCACTACTTCTAACCACAATAATTGTAAGTTTTATATGTTACTATAAAATATAGACATATGCAGTGTGTACTACCTAGCAAAGGTAGAGTTTCAGAGAGATTGCAATAGTATTGGTCATTGGAGATTTATTTAACTGATACAACAAAGTGCAAAGTTCTAAAGGAGTATTAACTATAAAAGCAAACAGAATGTTCCTGCTGATTCTTTGGTTTTCAACGTGATTGTCCTTTAGATCTTTGCACCACTATTCTATTAACAAGGTTTTTATATATCTTACCCAGTGGGCTTGCTTCCATTCCAGTCAGTAAAAAGCAGCCATTAAGGATCATTAATACCAACATCCTGTAGTTCATTGTGATGTAAAAAAAACAGGTTTCCATAGTCCACACTAGTAGTGATGCATCAAACGGTTCGCTGGCGAATAGTTCCTGGCGAACAAAGCATGTTCGCGTTCGCCACGGCGGGCGAACATATGCGCCGTTCGATCTGCCCCCTATTCGTCATCATTGAGTAAACTTTGACCCTGTACCTCACAGTCAGCAGACACATTCCAGCCAATTAGCAGCACACCCTCCCTAGCAGATCCTCCCACCTACTAGACAGCATCCATTTTACATTCATTCTCAAGCTGCATGCTTAGTGAGAGGAGGTAAAGTGTAGCTGCTGTTGATTAGATAGGGAAATGCATAGCTAGGTTAGGGTATACAATGTCCACTACAGTCCTGAAGGACTCATCTGATCTCTGCTGTAAGGACAGCACCCCAAAAAGCCCTTTTTAGGGCTAGAACATCAGTCTGCTTTTTTTTTTTTCTGTGTAATGTAATTGCAGTTAGTTGTCTGCCAGCTTCTGTGTCAGGCTCACAGTGGATACTGTGCCCAGTGCCACCACTCACTCACTGGTGTCACAATAGCGTGCATTTACCAACCTTTGCCAGTTCACAGTGTCACTCTTATCTGGTGTCACAATAGCTTGCATTTAAAAACAAAAAACTTTTTTCACCGTTATAGATTGAATAGCAGTTAGTTGTTTTCAAGCGGGTGTGTCAGCCCTACAGCGTGTACTCTGCCAACCTCTGCCAGTTCACTGGTGTCACAGTAGCTTGCACGCATAGTACCACTAATCGAAAAAAAAATGACAGGCAGAGGCAGGCCACCCCTACACTGCGCATTGGGTAAACCTGCTGACGGCTGCCAAGCATGGAATGCGTGGCTCTGCAGAGGAGTTGCTGACACCGCCATGACTTGCAGGCAGGCCTGCTGCCACCTCCTCTACTCCTCCTACTCCATCCTCTTCCATAACCTCCTCGGCTGAGTCCTCTTCTGCTGCTGCGTCTTGCTCCACATCAACGGATAGGGGACGTAACAGGGATTAAACTGATAAGAATAGTACTACTTAACACACCACTCCTATCTGGGGGCACATTAGATTGCATGCGCAGTGCTCCAAATTTGAAGTAGGAGGACCGACCAAGCATCTTTTTCCATCTCCCGGTTCCTAAAATCGATGCCATATACATACATCGATGCCCCTGATAGGGGACGTAACAGGGATTAAACTGATAGGAATAATACTACTTAACACACCTTATAATAACGCAGAGAGAGGAGTCTGAAGAAGAGGAGTCAGAGGAGGAAGGTGGCTTTGAGGAGGAGGAAGACCAAACACAGCAGGCGTCCCAGGGGGCTTGTTGTCACCTTTCGGGGACCCTAGGTGTTGTACATGGCTGGGTGGAGGAAGAGACCTTCAATGACATCAGTGAGGACAAGCAACGGGACATGGCTAGATTGGTATCCAACCTTGTGCAAATTGGGAGTTTGTGGTTGTGCAAATGGACTGTTTGCGGTGCGTTAAACGGGGAGTTTGGTCTGTCACTGTGAAGCGGGCGTAACCCTTACACTACCTGATCGATACATCATACAGTAGGTCCCCCCCCTCATTATTTTTATGGCCCCCACCCACCGCTCACGGGTGGGGGGGGGCGGGAGGACAGTAAGTCCCCCCTTATCCTTATTTACTGAATATTCCCCTGTATAACAATGTTTGGCATTTAGTGAATATTCCCTATTCTGCTCTGTGTCAGTGTGTATCAGGGATCCTTAGGATAGGTGTCAATCCATATCTGCCAAGTGACCCTATGTAGGGGGAACAATCTCTATTCTGCTCTGTGTCAGTGTGTATCAGGGATCCTGAGGACAGGTGTCAATCCATATCTGCCAAGTGACCCTATGTAGGGGGAACAGTCTCTATTCTGCTCTGTGTCAATATGTCATTAGTGATGTCGCGAACACAAAATTTTCGGTTCGCGAACAGCGAACGTCCGCAAAATGTTCACGAACCGCCATAGACTTCAATGGGCAGGCTGTAGCGGAGATGCAATATTCCCCAGGTTATCTCCGCTTATAATCCAAGTGAGGCTCATGAACAAGGTAAATGATAAATCCACAGGCAAGATTTCCAGCAGGTAAAACAACAGCAATATCCCCACAGCAATCCCAATAACTGGACGACACACAGTTTCAGGAGCAGAACTCAAAGCTTTAATCCACAGTCTCCTTATAAAGCATGCTCCCATGCAAGGGAGGGATTTACAGTAATTATTACAGTAGCCAATCCTGTCCTGGTAACCTCCCACACATCTCCTCCCCTCAGCAGCCAGCATCATAATCCCCTTATCCAGTACAGTAATTCCCCCCGTTTCTGGATGTACCCCTAAACATAGGGGTACCTCTTTAAATCCTACATCCCTGGATACCCCTGATCTGGGGGAACAACATATCCAAAAATCAACCAGATCAGACCAGGGGTTCGGGAAATGTATGGAGGGAATAAAATGACCGACCGCACTAACTGAGATAGCCGAATAAGGTTCCATACGAATGGGCCCTGCGGTCGGTCCTGGCATAAGGGAACAAAATACACAAAAGCCTCTAGCTATAGAGGCTAGGGAGGGTTCGCCTGAATCCCCTCGTTCGGTATTTTCTATCTACCGAACGAGGGGCCATTCGGTAGTTTGGAACCGAACGGACCAGGGCTGTGGAGGTCTCAGCGGTGTTCGCCTACTCGAGTGTCCGATTTTAGTTCCAGACACTTGACGGCAAAACACCGCTGTTCGGGAGTTTTAAAATGGCCGCCGCCACGTGTTCGTTTGTCGAATGGCGGCCACCCCCGAGAACAAAGGACGGCTACTTCCTAGTCAATTACCCGTTCGCAACAATGTTGCAACGGGTAATTGAGGACACACTTCACACAGGGGAGGTCTGGTTGTTCGGTATTTTCATTCGAATAAACTAAGGGAATGAAACTACCGAACAATCAGAAGAATACAACACCTGGACTGTGGCATGCCGCAGCTTAATTGATAATGCTGGGAGGTCTTTGTTCGTTTGCCGAACACGTGGCGGCGGCCATCTTTGATCATTCGATGAGGTCAGCGGTATGTGTAGCCAAATTCATGGAACTAAAATCGGCTACACATTTCCGCGAACACCGCTGAGCTCTACCTTCTCCCCTACTGGTTTTACAGCTGCAGAGACTAAATCCCATTCGGCGATGGGACTTAGTCGTTTTTTCAGCCTGAAATAGACCGACCGCACAGCCCAAATCTATGGAACTGTTTTGGGCAGGAAAATGTGCTTGCGGTCGGTCATAAAGGGACCTCCAGCTAACTTTTTAACCCTTGGATGGATTTGGCTGATTTTTGGTTATGTTTATGTTTTAAGTGTGCTGATTCCAAATATGTAATTGTTATGAAGATGGGATGTATAGTTTTAAAGTTACAGTGTATGGCTAAAAACTGTATTTTTACTGCCTGTGTTTAATTATGTTAATCTCTTCCCAAACGTCATTTCGTTCAAAGTGGAGAGAATGTTAAAAAATATATTTTTGTTCGGAGTGTGAGAAATGCTTTTCAGCCGCTTCTAATCTTAAGCATCATTTGAGGAGCCATACAGGAGAGAAACCTTATTTGTGGTGTGTTTAGTATTGTTCTGATCAGTTTAATACCTTCCGCGTCTCCTATCAGTGGACGTGTATATGGCAGCCATTTTAGGAACCGCACACCTGGGACCCGAGCAAGGTCACCTCGTTCAACAGGCGACAACATTTGTCCCTGGAAAACTATCCTGGACATTCTGTACAATTTGTATGGATATGGCAGTGATTTCTGTAACAGGGAGATGGAAGAAGAGGCTTGGTCGGTCCTCTTACTGCAAATTTGGGGCACTGCGCGGTCAAGCTAATGTGACACCAGATAGGAGTGGTGTGTTTAGTACTATTTTCATCAGTTTAATACCTTCCGCGTCTCCTATCAGTGGTCGTGTACACGGCAGTAATTTCTGTAACAGGCAGATGGAAGAAGATGCTTGGTCGGTCCTCCTAACTGGACACTGTGTTGCTGTACGGCATTTATAAAGTACCCACTGCTTTGCAGACCAGGTATCAGTGGTCAGATGGACCCTTGCCCCAACACTGTGTGCCAGACATGCCATTACTTCCTTTTGCACAGTCGAGTACAGGTTGGGGATTGCCTTTTGCGCAAAGACATTTTGGCCGGGTACCTTCCACTGCGGTGTCCCAATAGCTACAAATTTTTTGAACGCCTCAGACTCCACCAGATTGTATGGTAAAAGCTGGTGGGCTAATAGTTCAGACAAGCCAGGTGTCAGACGCCGGGCAAGGGGGTGACTTTCTGACGCTTGCAGACAACTAACTGCTATTCAATCTATAACAGTGAAAAAAGTTTTGAAGCCACAGTGCAGCACCAGAGGGCCTAAAAATTAGGCATGTACACATGCATGAAAAATTCGGTATTGTTGCAGCCGCTGCTGTAGCAGCGGCCAGAAAAAATGATGTTTGTTTCACAGGCAGAAAGTGCCCTAAAACTTGCGGCTTGAACCCTAGTTGGTGGCGGATAAGTCACGCAAGTCAACCGGCATTCAGAGCTAAAATACAGCAGCTTGTGGACCATTTTTAGCCCAAGGCAGCTCATCTCATCAGGCCTTTTTTAATCTAATGTATCGCCCAGTGTCAGTCCCTTCGGGATCCATCCCTCATTCATCTTAATAAAGGTGAAGTAATCTAGACTTTTTGACCTAGGCGACTTCTCTTCTCAGTGACAATACCTCCTGCTGCACTGAAGGTCCTTTCTGACAGGACACTTGAAGCGGGGCAGGCTAGAAGTTCTATCGCAAATTGGGATAGCTCAGGCCACAGGTCAAGCCTGCACACCCAGTAGTCAAGGGGTTCATCGCTCCTCAGAGTGTCGATATCTGCAGTTAAGGCGAGGTAGTCTGCTACCCGTCGGTCGAGTCGCTCTCTGAGGGTGGATCCCGAAGGGCTGTGGCGATGCGTAGGACTTAAAAAGGTCCGCATGTCCTCCATCAACAACACGTCTCTAAAGCGTCCTGTCCTTGCCGGCGTGGTCATGGAGGAGGAGGATGACTTCCACCTCTCCCCCTGTTAGATTCCCGTTGTGCTGTGACATCACCCTTATACGCTGTGTAAAGCATACTTTTTAATTGATTTTGGAACTGCTGCATCCTTTCCGACTTGCCGTAATTCGGTAACATTTCAGGCACTTTCTGCTTATACTGGGGGTCTAGTAGCGTGGACACCCAGTACAGGTCGTTCTCCTTCAGACTTTTTATACGAGGGTCCCTCAACAGGCACGACAGCATGAAAGACCCCATTTGCACAAGGTTGGATGCCGAGCTACTCATTTCCCATTCCTCCTCACTGATGTCAATTAAGGTATGTTCTTCCCCCCAGCCACGTACAACACCACAGGTACCAGATAGGTGACAACGAGCACCCTGGGATGCCTGTTGTGGTTGGTCTTGCTCCTCCTCCTCCTCAAAGCCACATTCCTCCTCTGACTCCTCTTCCTCACAATCCTCTTCCAGCGTTGCCGCAGGTCCAGCAAGCGATGCTGATAAGGCTGTTTCTGGTGATGATAGTAACCACAACTCTTCCTCTTCACGCTCATCTATGGCCTGATCCAGCACTCTTCGCAGGGCATGCTCCAGGAAGAAAACAAATGGTATGATGTCACTGATGGTGCCTTCGGTGCGACTGACTAAATTTGTCACCTCCTCAAAAGGACGCATGAGCCTACAGGTATTGCGCATGAGCGTCCAGTAACGTGGCAAAAAAATTCCCAGCTCCCCAGAGGCCGTCCTAGCACCCCGGTCATACAAATATTCATTAACGGCTTTTTCTTGTTGGAGCAGGCGGTCGAACATTAGGAGTGTTGAATTCCAACGTGTCGGGCTGTCGCAAATCAAGCGCCTCACTGGCATGTTGTTTCGCCGCTGGATATCGGCAAAGTGAGCCATGGCCGCGTAGGAACGCCTGAAATGGCCACACACCTTCCTGGCCTGCTTCAGGACGTCCTGTAAGCCTGTGTACTTATGCACAAAGCGTTGTACGATCAGATTACACACATGTGCCATGCACGGCACATGTGACAACTTGCCCAACTTCAATGCCGCTAACAAATTTGTTCCGCTGTCACAAACCACTTTGCCGATATCCAGTCGCTGCGGAGTCAGCCACTTTTCCACCTGTGCGTTCAGGGCGGACAGGAGTGCTTGTCCGGTGTGACTCTCTGCTTTCAAGCAAGTCAAACCCAAGACGGCGTGACACCGCCGTATCCGGGATGTGGAATAGTACCTGGGGAGCTGGGGGGGTGCCGTTGATGTGGAGCAAGACGCAGCAGCAGAAGAGGACTCAGACGAGGAGGTTATGGAAGAGGATGGAGTAGGAGGAGTAGAGGAGGTGGCAGCAGGACTGCCTGCAAGTCGTGGCGGTGTCACCAACTCCTCTGCAGAGCCATGCATTCCATGCTTGGCAGCAGTCAGCAGGTTTACCCAATGCGCAGTGTAGGTGATATACCTGCCCCGACCATGCTTTGCAGACCAGGTATCAGTGGTCAGATGGACCCTTACCCCAACACTGTGTGCCAGACATGCCATTATTTCTTTTTGCACAATCGAGTACAGGTTGGGATTGCCTTTTGTGAAAAGAAATTTTGGCCGGGTACCTTCCACTGCGGTGTCCCAATAGCTACAAATTTTTGGAACGCCTCAGACTCCATCAGCTTGTATGGTAAAAGCTGGCGGCTAATAGTTCGGACAAGCCAGCTGTCAGACGCTGGGCAAGGGGGTGACTTTCTGACATTGGCTTCTTACGCTCAAACATGTCCTTGACAGACACATGACTGTGGGCAGATGAGCAGGAACTGCTCAAGGCGGGAGACGGAGTGGCGGATGGTTGAGAGGGGGCAAGGACGACAGCAGTGGTTGACGTGGCTGAAGATGCTGGACCAGGAGGAGGATGGCGGCTTAGAGTAGGCGTGCTGCTTGTACTCATGTGTTGATCCCATAGGCGTTTGTGATGTGAGATCATGTGCCTACGTAAAGCAGTTGTACCTAGGTGGGTGTTGGACTTCCCACGACTCAGTTTCTTTTGGCACAGGTTGCAAATGGCATCGCTGTTGTCAGAGGCAGACACACACAAAAAATGCCACACTGCTGAGCTCTGCAATGACGGCATTCTGGTGGTGGACACAGCATGCATTGATTGGCGTGCTGTCGCGCTGACCCCGGGTGCCGATGCGTGCTGTCTGACTGTGCCACTAGCTCCTTGCGACGACCTCCCCCTGCTTCCAACTCGTCTCCTCCTCCTCTGTCTCCCCATCTGAACTTTCGCCCTGTTCTTCTTCTTGCCGAGCGGGCACCCACGTGACATCCATGGACGCATCGTCATCATCAACCGCTTCACTTGTATCTGACAACTCAGCAAAGGAAGCAGCAGCGGGTACATCATCATCATCATCATCCCGTACGTCCATGTGTGTAATGCTGCCTGCCTGAGACATATCCCTGTTATCTACATCCTCTGGCAATAATGGTTGCGCATCACTCATTTCTTCAAACGGATGTGTGAATAACTCCTCTGACATACCAAGTGAAGCGGCTGTGGTGCGAGTGTTGGTGGTGGCGGCAGGCGGGTGAGTGGTATCTTGAGAGGTGCCTGAAGCTAAGCTGGAGGAGGATGGTGCGTCAAGGTTCTGAGCGGAGGCTGCAGAAGATTGGGTGTCCTGTGTTAGCCAGTCAACTATGTCCTCAGAACTTTTCAAGTTCAGGGTACGTGGCCTCTGAAAACTGGGCATTATTCTAGGGCCAAAGGGAATCACAGCACCACGACCACGATGGCCCCTGCGGGGTGGCCTGCCTCAGCCTGTCATTCTTTGGGGGATTAGTGGTACTATGCAAGCAAGCTACTGTGAGACCAGATATGAGTGGCAATGTGCACTGGCACAGTTGTGCAGGGCACAGGCTGTAGGCCTGACACACCCGCTTTAAGGACACTGACTGCTATTCAATCTATAACAGTGAAAAAGTTTTTTTGTTTTTAAATGCAAGCTATTGTGACACCAGATATGAGTGGTGGCACTGACTGGGCAAATGGGCACAGTATCCACTGTGAGCCTGACACAGAAGCTGGCAGCAGTGGCAGACAACTAACTGCAATTACATTACACAGAAAAAAAAAAGCACACCCTAACCCTAACCTAGCTATGCCTAACCCTATCTAATCAACAGCAGCTACACTTTCTCTCCTCTCACTAAGCATGCAGCTTGAGAATGAATGTAAAATGGATGCCTTCCAGTAGGTGGGAGGATCTGCTAGGGAGGGTGTGCTGCTAATTGGCTGGAATGTGTCTGCTGACTGTGAGGTACAGGGTCAAAGTTTACTCAATGATGACGAATAGGGGGCGGATCGAACCGTGCATGCGTTCGCCGTCCGCGGCAGACGCGAACACGCTATGTTCGCCAGGAACTGTTCGCTGCCGAACCGTTTGGTGCATCACTATATGTCATATGTCAGGTATCAATTCATATCCCTTGTGTTTTAGGAATGTTAGGTGATTTCTGCCATTTATGGATTAAGACCAGACTGCATCAACTGTGTAATTTTCCATGGGAGTTTTGCCATGGATCCCCCTCCGGCATGCCACAGTCCAGGTGTTAGTCCCCTTGAAACAACTTTTCCATCACTATTGGGGCCAGAAAGTGTGTCCCTGTGTGTTTTAAAATTCGCCTACCCATTGACGTCTATGGCGGTTCGCCCGGTTCACCGTTTGCGAACCGAAAAATTTGTGTTCGCGACATCACTACACACTAGTCTTATATGTTTGCACACTATGCATATCTCCCTCAACTGATAATGGCTGCCACTTAATATTTACTATTTTGCAAGTTTGACTTGGGAAAGACAAAGTAAGAGAGGGGGCCCCCAAGTTATCAAAAGATATCCTTTTTTGGAAAATGGCATGATGGAGGCAATGTTTGAAATACAGTGGGATTGCTCAACTCTTGTTTTTAAAAGGCTATGTGCAATGCTCACATTGAGCACTGCGCATAGCTCATCCCAGCCTAGCGCATAGGCTGGGGTGACTAACTGTGGACCCACCTGATAGAGGGGAGGGACACCCGGGTATCAAAAGATACATGGGGTTCCTTGGTCCCAGGAGGAATTTAGCACCTGCTGGTACCTTTACTGCATGATTGTCTATGCCAGGGATTCTCAACCCAGTCCTCAAGGACCCCCCACCAGTCCAGGATTTAGGGATTACCCTGTTGTGTCTAAAGTGTTTGTCCCCCCACCCCCTAAAAACACATTAGACACAGCAGGATAATCCCTAAATCCTGGACAGTGTGGGGGGTCCTTGAGGACTGGTTTGATTACCCCTGGTCTATGCCATCAGGGTATATTAAAGCTATTCACTGCATGACAGCATAGACTGTCATGTGGTCCTTAAGTGGTTGAACATCTTAAAAACTGTGTTTATAGGACAGTTATCTTCAACTGCGAGATATATATATATATATATATATATATATATATATATATATATATATATATATATATATATATATATATAAAAAATAAGATGTCTCAGTGCTAGATTTGGTTAGGCATGCTGTGTGTAATGAATCCTTTAACCCCTTAAGGACACATGACGGAAATATTCAGTCATGATTCCCTTTTATTCCAGAAGTTGTGTCCTTAAGGGGTTAATATGTAGCCTTAGAGATCTTGACCCCTGTAGTGAGTTTAAAGGTTAAACAAATTGGGTACAAATTATGAGGTCTGTGTCAGACTAACTGGGATGGGCCAGATATTGGCAAATTTACTTCCAGTATGCCATCAAGGTTTCTAAAAACTTGACTACCAAATTAAATCC
>OW240922.1:68574933-68590267 GCA_933207985.1 Pelobates cultripes | reverse complement strand
CTTCAGAGTGGTTTTGGCAGCATGAGTGGGACTTATGCAATATTAGGCAGGTGGTTTTATTGTTGTGGCTGATAAGCGTATGAGTAGTATTACCATAACAGCATTTTAAAGAACATAAAACAGAAATTAAACCGAGATTTCAAGTACAATGAAATTACTCTTCAATGACATCAATTGAATTAAATTAAAGCTTTTATGAATCTCAGTATCTTTGATATTTCAGAGAAAACAGGCCATTGATACTATTCTTCAAATAATTTCTTTTAATCACTGAAAATTTAAATCACCAAAACTTAAGGGCATCTAGCCTTCTCAATATCTTTAAGTATATTTACATTCTAAATGTCTTACAATAAATATTTGATATAAATAATAGATTTCTTACAAGATACACCCACGTATGAAAATCAATTATCACATTGGAATATAAAGAAATATATAACAAACTTCATGTTTTAGGATTTACTGACTTGTTATAAAAAAAGAATGTCTTCAAACATTTTAATGTGGTCAGAAATGATCTTCAGTGATAATTTTTATGTTGTATGGCTTAACCTTAGATGTGAAGAGGACCCAGGAAGGGACACATGTATTCTTAAAGGGACACAGTCACCTGAACAACGTCAGCTTAATGAGGTTGTTCAGGTGAGAACTATAGCTCCCTGCAGCCTCTCTCATGTAAACACTGTATTTTCTTAGAAAAGACAGTGTTTACATTGAAAGCTAGGAACACCTCCAGTTGCAGTTACTCAGAATGCCACCAGAAGGACTTCCAAGTTGATAGAGGCATACAACTCCTCAATTCACTCAGATCTGCTGTCAACAGAGCACAGGGCAGCACTGTGTCTCCTCCCTCTGCATGCAGACACTGAACTTTCTTCATAGAGATTCATTGATCCAATTCATCTCTATGAGGAGATGCTGATTGGCCAGGGCTGTGTTTGAATCATGCTGGCTCTGCCCCTGATCTGCCTCTTTGTTAGTCTCAGCCAATCCTATGGGGAAGCACTGTGATTGGATCAGGCTACCACTTCTGATGAGGTCAGCAGACTTTTTTATTTATTTTTTTAAGGCAAACAACATGCAGAGTTACAGCTTCTGGCTTGAATACAGTAAGATTTTGCTATATTTATGGAGGCATGAAGGGCCCAGGGGGGCTAGATGGTGGTGTTAACACTAAAGGGTCAGGAATACACGTTTGTGTTCCTGACTCTATAGTGTTCCTTTAAATAGGTGAGCTTTCTAAATCCATCATTTTAGTTTGAATTTTTATTTCAGCTCAATACAATCATTAATTTTGAGAATAGTGCTGTATTTTGTTTATTTTAAGACACTATACAGTAGGTTGTAAACTATAATATATTAAAAATGCCATGCTGTGACTATAGTTGAATCAAATTTTTTTTTTTACCAATAGTTTCCAATATAGTGCGTAAAGAATGAACCCGATGTAAAACGTGGTTGATGGAATAAGGAAAGGTACATTATTGTATTTGCCCCAGAATTCAGAAATCAAATGTTTTTTGTCAAGATGCATCCCATCAGGAACTTGAAAACTGGGTCAGGTTGTTATGGCTGGCAACATTTTCATTACTGTAAAAAGGAACACGCAATAGCTGACAATTCAGCGAATGAATCATCACAGCACAACATCCTTTTATCTGTTTGTTACATTGTATTTGCATCTGAAACATAAAGAAGAGGGAATCAATATGTTTCTGACATCTCAGTTGTGCAAAATAGGTTGGTCATTATTATAAATGTACACTATAAATACCGGTAAATAAGGTAGAGGCAAACGGTCGGCCTACACAAATTTCAATATGAACAAAAAAAGTCTCCACAGTGCAGCAATGTAGTTCCATGTAGTTCCAACAGTGTATAATAGCCGAACAGGAAAAGAGATAGGAGTCTTGCACAACTTGAATTTGCAGTGCATCCCCTGGTGCTACACCTTTAATTTCAGAAGGAGAAAGTAAAACAAACGTTTGGGAAATAGCCTTTTATCAACGCTAATGTCCTTGATAAAGGGCTATTGCCCGGAAAGTTTGTTTTACTTTGTCCTTTTGAAATTAAAGTTGTAGCACCAGGGGGTTGTGTAACACTCCTATATTTTTTTCCTGTTTGGCTATTATAAATGTACATTGTAAGAAGTTCATAAAATGAGGAGTATGCAAAAAAAAAAAAAAAACTAGATCAGAGAGCAGCACTCATATCCTTTTGTATAATAAACAAAATTAGAAAACAATTAAATAATCACATCAGTTGAAGAAACTTCTTGCTACAGAGTATTTGTTTGTTTCTCAACAATACAAAATAAGGTAACATTTGAAAATACTGGATGCCTAAGTAACATATTACTGTAGATTAGGGCCACACTTTTGTGTATAGGTTTCTTGGGGATACCAAATAAATAAATAAATAAATAAATAAATAAAAATAAAGTAGTATGTAACTCTTCAAAATGTCGATTGTACAATTGCTCATTCATTAACTACTTCACAATCAAAATGATGTATACAATTTGCTCAAGAAATTTTTTTCCATAAGGCTTCAGTTACATTAATTTGTGATCATTAACCTCTATGGGAGCAAAAATCTTTACCAGAAGTCCGTCCCACCAATTTAATGTTTGTAAATGTCCTGAAAATGACAGCCTGTCACCTTCCTTCCTAACAGTGAAGGAACCTGTGAGAGATCTTACTATTCCTACATGACACCCAGGACATACTTGGAAACAAGAGAAATTTCAATGTATCCTTCCTAGTAACATATTTAATACATAAATAAAATTAAAGGAAGGGGGAGGAGTAAATGGTATATCTTAAATGTCTCTTGACATTATATTAACGTTACATAGATTGCAATAAAATTCTTTATTTTAGAAATATATGCTTCACAGTTTAATTGTCCTCAAATGCAGTCATTCCTTTTTACATTATGTTGCAATTATCACTAAGCCGTGCAGCTACTAATGCAATCAGGGTCCTTATCTGACCACTATTTATCCTTTTGTCACACCTAATGTATGTGACAAAAATGATAAAATATACTGTAAATGGTCTAGAGCAGACGTGTCTAAAAGGTAGATCCCTAGATGTTGTAGATAAACAACTCCCATGATGCTTTGCATGCCTTTAGAATGCTTTAGAATGACAATGCATCATGGCAGCTGTATTATTATTTAAAACATCTGGTGATTTACCTTTTGGGCACCCCTGGTTTAAAGTTTTTCATTCCCTCAATATTCCTATAGAAGATGAGCAAATAAATATAAATGAATTGTGGAAATGTGCATAATTGAATTTGTTATGTTTGTATGAACACCCATCTACACACATCATTTCTGTGTTATGTTTATATGCTAACTATGCACCTAATGTTTCAAATAAATGTTGTGCTAATATTTTGTCAAATACATACTGCTTGTTGTGAAGAGGTAAAACAAATATTGGGTGAATTAAAAGATTTAGCGACTGTGTTATAACCTTCCCTTTCTGTCTTTAAGATGGCATACAAGCAAGACTACCATTAGGTATGGCAATATAGATAGGTAAAATGATTAAATGGACACTCTAGTCACCTAAACAACTTTAGCTTAATGAAGCAGTTTTAGTTTATAGATCATGCCTCTCAGGTTTCACTGCCATTTAGGACTTAACCCCTTCAGGACGGAGTCAATAGTGCACGTTCTGACCAAAACAAAACGTAAACAAAAACTGGAATTTGCGCTATATGTCTGTTCAACCGTAATTCACCGCTGTCACATTAAGTGCTCCCACATTTATTATATATCATTTTGTTCAGGAGAAACAGGGCTTTAATTTATCATTAACTATTCATATATTTGGAACATAATCTATTATAAATAAAATTAAAAAAAATGTGAGAAAATAAGATTTTTTTTACATTTTAGCTGTGAATGTCATAATACTGTTAGGTTTTACTACAAAAAAATGCACATATTTGTAATCAGCGATGTCTCACAAGTACAACAGTACCCCCCATTAACAGGTTTTATGGTGTTTTGGAAAGTTACAGGGTCAAATATAGAACGTTCCATTTTCAAATTGAAATTTGCCAGATTAGTAATGTTACCTTTGAGACGGTGTGGTAGCCCAGCAATGAGAATTACCCCAATAATGGCATACCATTTGAAAAAGTAGACAACCCAAGGTATTGAAAGTGGGGTATGTTTAGGCTTTTTTAGTAGCCACTTAGTCACAAACACTGGCCAAAGTTAGCGTTCATATTTGTTTTTGTGTGAAAAAAAGAAAAACTAATATTTGGCCAGTGTTTGTGACTAAGTGGCTACTAAGAAAGACTGGACATACCCCACTTGCAATACCTTGGATTGTCTACTTTTGCAAATGGTATGCCATCATGGGGGTAATTCTCATTCCTGGGTTACCATACGCTCTCAAAGACAACATAACCAATCTTGCAAATTTCAATGTCAAAACAACGAAATGGAAGCCTTATATGTGACTCTCTAACTTTCCAAAACACCATAAAACCTGTACATGGGGGGTACTGTTATTCTTGGGAGAATTCACTAAACACGAATATTAGTGTTTTAAAACAGTAAAACATATTACAACAATAATATAGTCCATAAAAGTGCCGTTCGTTTGTAAAAATGCAAAAAACGTCACTTTTACTTAAAATATCATCGTTGTAATACAATTTACCAGTTTGAAACACTAATGATTGAGTTCAGCGAAGTCTCCTGAGTAAAACAGTACCCCCTATGTACAGGTTTTATGGTGTCTTGGAGAGTTACAGGTTCAAATAGAGTGCTTGAGAATTAAATTCTCTGCACTTTCTCCCTGTGTTGTCAGGCATGTCAATCAAATTTTAATTAATCAGATCACATAATTATGTTAAAATATTACTTAAATATACATGTAGAATTTTAATATATATGCATTTTTATGTATTTAAATTCTACGTGTATACTAATGTAATCTTTTATGTAATTATATGTATATATATAGTAATTTGTATTTTATATATAGATAGATATATATAGAATGTCATTCTAAGTGTATTTTGTTACCAATATAGTGGAAAATTTATTCATACTTACCGTCATTTTCTTTTCCTGTCTATTATTCATGGCAGCATATACACATGGGTTAGCTCCTCCCCTACAGCCGATAGGACAGGAAAACCACCAAGGTTTTAAAAGGAGGCTCCATCCCTAAGGTCCTCAGTCAGTTTACAAGCTCTACAGTACATAAATAGAGACATTAATGGGTGGGAAGTATATGCTGCCATGAATAATAGCCAGGAAAAGAAAATTACGGTAAGTAAGAATAGATTTTCCACTTTCCTGGCTAATCATGGCAGCATATACATATGGGGAATACCCAAGCTTACCAAGGGAGGGACAGAATAGCCAATCAAATTTTCAGAATAATTCAACATAGATAGAAGAATGAACTGAGTTAAGTACTTGAGTACCAAATTGTGCATCATAGACTGATTTAACGAACAGTATGAAATGCCAGACAAACGTGTCTAAAGAGATTCAAATGCTAGCTTACAAAAAGTGTCAGCAGAAACCATTGCCATGGCAACCCATGATGCTGCAACAGCACGAGAGGAGAGTGCCCTGACACCCTCCAGCACAGGTAGAGAACGAACGTGATGTCCAAATTGTGCCTCATTAATTGCTTCAATGTCCAATATGTAATGCAGGACAAACTAGTTCAAAGAGGTCCAAATGCCAACTTTACAAAGTTTCAGCAGAGACCATTGCCATGGAAGCCCACGAGATGCTGTAACAGCACTAGTGGAGAATGCCCCAAATCCTTTGTTACAGGTAGAGAACGGCATTGAAAGGCTCTCACTTTAGGCAGGATCACTGGTGCTACATGCAAGACAACCATATCCTGTTGAAATTCAGTGAATGAGGGTACACAGGATCAAGCCTGGAGTTCATGCATTTCCCTTGCTGGGGTACCAGCCACCAGCACTTTCTGTGCTACCACCATGGAAGCTCCTTCTAGAGGTTCGAATAATGGTTCAGTCAGGGCCCGTGAGACCAGTGGTACGTCACATATTGACTTCACTACACTCAGTGGAGGCATGATTTCAATCAATGCCTATATGAAGCAAAGTGCAGCTAAGTGCACACATTCACCTTGCTGAGGTACCAGTCACCAGCAACATCTGGGCTAACATCATGGAAGCTCCTGCTAGAAGTGCAGTCAGAGTCTGTGAGACCAGTGGTACGTCACATATTGGTTTCAACACCCTCAGCGGAGGCTTGAGTTCAATTGTTGCTTACATAAAGCAAAGCAACAGGGGCATCAACGCTCAATCGGTACCCTTCAGTACAGGTAGAGAATGACATAGATAAGCATTCACCATAGGCAGGATCTTCAGGTGCCAAATGCAAGACGACCATATCTGTTGAAAAGTAGTGAAAGGGGGTTCACAGGATCAAGCCTGGAGTTCACCCATTTTCCTTGCTGGGGTACCACCCACCAGCACTTTCTGTGCTACCACCATGGAAGCTCCTTCAAGAGATTCAAATAACGGTTCAGTCAGGGCCTGTGTGACCAGTGGTACGTCACATATTGGCTTCACCACACTCAGTGGAGGCATGATTTCAATCAATGCCTATATGAAGCAAAGTGCAGCTAAGTGCTCCTCTAGAGTGTTATAACACAGAACCTTTCAAGGCCTGAACGAGGAGTAACTCCAACAGACAAAAGCATGTCAACCTTAGTAAAGCCTGTATAGGATTGTAAGAGGATCTCAATGATCGTCACAGGGATGCCTATACTAATATGGACTCCCGCATCAACACCAGAACTTGAGGATCCTGGTGTGTCATGGGGCCTTGTAATAGGTCTGGATGTACAGGAATTTCCTTTGGAGGTTCCAGAATCATCTTATTCATCATAGGAATTAGAGTCGACATGGTTTTCCACTGTCACCTTTTGCATTGCCTTTTTAAGAAGGTCGAAAACAGGAAAATATGTACATCAGACTAAAATTCTAAATTTGAGCCAGTGTATCCTGAACTTGAGCATTCTGGTCCTAGCATGTAAAAAAATACTTCTGGACCTGGTAGTTCCAAGAAATGGCCCTCAGATATATGTAGGGTATCAGACAATCTGTGTCAACCACGAGGATACGTCAGGACATGGTTGCCAATCCACCTTGTCCACAGTTATTCGGCTCCAGCAAACAGCCATGGTATTCTGAGCCACTGGTCGTTCTTCTGTGCCCTGATCATTATGGGCTGGAATTCCATCCATACGTATCTGTGAGACACATCTTGGTAGATATAGGATACAGTTGCATTGATGTTTGAGCAAATTTGGATCCACTCGTTCTTCAGCAAGTCTCTGAAGTGAAGAAGAGCCTTGAAAATGACTCTTAATTCCATACAAATGAATGGAAATATTGTGCAACATAGTCGAAACACTGTGCAACCAATCTTATAAAAACTGGAATTCGAGCTAATAATTGACCAATGAGGTTCTGTTCACTGGAAACTCGGAGATCTAATCCCTCTTTCAGCCTCCAGGGTAAGGTGCAACTCCACTGATGAGGACATAGTAAGTGGCTGGCTCCAATAAACTTTCTCTTGTTAGACCAAGATAGGAAGGATCTGTAAGGAATCCAGAGATGCCATTGGGCCCATCTGACAAGTCTGCTGGTGGAAGCCAGGATTCCTAGTAGTTGCATCTATTTTCTTGCTGTTACCAAGCAGAAATGAAGAAACTGGGAGAGAAAACCTTTACAATCTGTGGAACTGTTCCCAAGATAGGGAAAAGCAGAGCCTAGAATTTTCCACTCAGGAATGTCAAACACTGAGCTGGTCTGAAACTGCTTTTCTTGATATTCATCAAGCAGCCAAACTTTAGGAGTTATGAAAGAACTATATACCTATGTGTGCCTGCCTTCTGAGGGTCTAAGGCTATCAGAAGTAGATCCTCCAGATAATGGAACCAGGTGGAGTTCTGGACTCTCAATAACACTACAAGTACATAGAAAGATTATTGGGGCCGCATTGAGGCCAAATGGTAGGGCACTAACATGGAAGTTCTCTTCTGAGCTAATGCCGAAGATCTCTGCAGATTAGACTGAAAGTAAGCATCCTTGAGATATATAGAGGTAAGGAAATTATCCTTCCAGATTGCTTGAGATATGGATCTGATTGACTCCTTCCCGAAGACCAACATTCAGCCTATTGCTGGCCCCTCTTAGGTCCAGTGTAGGCTTTCATGTGCTTTTCCTCTTAGCACCAGAAGAGAGGCGAAACTTGTCCCTGGAACTGCTCTTGTTCTGGGACCTAAAAAAAAAAAAAAAAAATCACCTCTGCGTCCAGAAGGCTTCTTCCTTCAGTGCTTTACCTTTTGATTCATTGGTCTTAATACTCCTGTTGGTATGGAGACTCCTGTGCCCGTTAAGAAAAAAACTCCAGTCTGTATCAATCTGGACCATGGATACCACTCAAGCCTCCAGAGTATGACGAGCCCAGGTATGTGTGATCAGAAAAATTAGGCTCCTAGTACTGGAGGAGATATGTTCATTGCTGAAGAGCAAAACAACTGCGTTATAGCTCCATTAGAACCTTGAAAGGCAGGTTTACCAACTGCCATGAGTTACCTCTGGAGTATTCCCTGCAGGGCTAGTAGCTCCATGTATCTCAGAAATACTAGTCACTGGAGGTTCTCCGGTCAGACTATGAGGAGCTGAGATCCTTGGAACTTCCATCCTAAGGTACCAATATCTTGCAGCCCTCCTGCGCCTTTTCAATGGAATTATCCAAAGTTTTCCCAAACAGCACCACCCCTTCAAATAGAATGGTGTAGAAGGCAGACTTGGAGGATGAGTCATCATCCCAGAAACAGAACCATAATGCTTTCTTAGCTGCTATAGATAAAGCCGTTTGATCCAGAGAATATCCTAGTTACATCTAGGGAAGTTTCTGTGAAGAAGTCAGTTGTAACCTGAAGACTTCAGACTGCCTCTTCAATCTTGGCTTTTAATATCTCTCTCCATAGTAGCCTTTAGATCTTTAATCACATATTTCATGTTTGTAGAAACAGCAGCGGAAATCACAGCTGGCTGGCCACCTGCAATGGTCGGCGTAAAATTTTGGACAGGTCTGCGTCCACCTATGATCCATTAGTGAGCAACTTAGGTGGTGTAGTTCTGGGGTTGGAAATAACATCCTCCACAGGGTAAAGACTGGCCTCTTTTCTTACCCTTAAGGCCTCTGGAATTTACTTTGTAAGCCCTGCCCGCATGTCATGTGGCTGCACAGTGATAGGCAACAACCTTCTGGAGGAAGTCAGTGCATAACCGATTCCATCCACTGTTTTCTCCTCATAACCAGATCCTGGTGAAGAATCAGACACCTGACAAATAATAAAAACTAAATATTACCTGTGGTAAAGTATTAAGAAAAAATGTGCACTGTTAAATTCTATAAGAAACCAACAAAACAGCTTTAAAACAGGCTAAAGACAGCACTTATCCATGTCTGGAGACCCTGCAAATACTTTCCCAACACGTGTCTGTTTACTGTAATTTTCCCTCTATTTTAGGCACTTTCTGGCAATTGCCCTTATCCAAGATGGCTGCTGCAACTTTTATTCCCACAATGCAAGTCATCTGTATAAGGCCCAATAAGACACAAACTGCACACATGTGGGCCTAGTCCGAGTGTGTTTGCTGTTTAGAGACCAGGGAGAGGACTCTGTCTGAAGCCTACATGGCCCCTAAACACCCAGGGAACTGGGAATAAATCACTGGGACCGAGGGGAAGCAAAATAGATAACAAAAGTGCCTGCAAGTAGGTTTAAAAGGCAACCACGTGCAAAAAGTCAAAGTTGAAAGGCACCCCAGTCTAAAGGCCTCAAGGTATAAAAGGTAACACAGTTTTCAAATCTAACACAGTTTCCAAAATGTAACAGTTTTTAAAATATCAGTCTTCAAATGCACTGCAGTTTTCCAATGCAACAGTATTAAATGCAAATTCAAATGAAACAGTTTTAAATGCCACACAACTTAAATGCAACAGAGCTTAAGTGCTTCCTAGCAAAAGCACAATTGCATAATGTACCACAATCTTAAAAATAAGGTACAGCTGTATAATGCACTAGTTTAAAGATATCAAAGCTTAAATGCATAAAAGCACAACTGCATAATGTACTATAGTAAAACAGCAAATAAAGTAATGAAGATAAAACAACTTACATGTCCGTAAATAAAGGGAGCAAATTGCTCACGTCCTAAGGGCTGTAAGACAGGAAAAAGACTGAGGACCTTACGGATGGAGCCTCCTTTTAAAACCTTGGTGGTTTTCCTGTCCTATCGGCTGTAGGGGAGGAGCTAACCCATGTGTATATGCTGCCATGATTAGCCAGGAAATATATATTAATAACAAAATACAGTTAGAATGAAATTACATATGAATATATAATATATTAAATTTTGTTTCAATATTTTATTTATTTATTATTGTAATTAAAAGTATATATATATAATATGTGTATATATCTATTATATATATATAATATATATCTTATATATATATGTAACGTCATTCTAAGTGTATTTTAATACTAATATATGTACTTATATTAATATTAAAATACACTTTGTATGACATTACATATATATATATATATATATATATATATATATATTATATATCTAATATATATACATATATTATATATATATATAAATACATTTCTATTTTATTTTATAACATGTTTAATTTTTTTTTTTCCCACCAGCAGGGGGACTGTCTGACATTTCAGACAGTCCCCCTGCTGGCAGATCCACAGCCAGCTATAAGGGGCCTCATTTGCCGGGGGAGGGCTGCCTGGGCTGTCAGGCAGCCCTCCAGAAGAGGATCGCGGCGGAGGTAACTCCAGGGGCTCAAAGCCGTTACGGTGTTCTATGCCGCCGCAACAGCTTTAAAGCCCTTTTAATGCGGAACGGCACAGAACGCCGTAACGGCGTTAAGGGGTTAAATCACGTTGTTTCTGTTTATGCAGCCCTTGCCACACCTCCCCTGGCTTTGATTGACACAGCCTGCATAAAAAAATGGTTTCCCTTTCAATCAGATGTCATATAACTTAAGCAATTTTATCTCTTGTTCTGTAAATTGAACTTTAATCACATACAAGAGGCTCTTGCAGTGTTTAGCAAGCTATTAACATAGCAGGGGATAAGAAAATCTAAATTAAACAGAACTTGCAATAAAGAAAGGATAAACTTAAATGACTCTTTACAGGAAGTGTTTAGGAAGGCTGTGCAAGTCACATGCAGGGAGATGTGACTAGGGTTCATAAACAAAGTGATTTAACTCCTAAATGGCAGAGAATTGAGCAGTGAGAATGCAGGGGGCATGATCTATACACCAAAACAGTTTCATTAAGCTAAAGTTGTTTTGGTGACTATAGTGTCTGTTTAATCCCTTAAGGACACATAACATGTGTGACATGTCATGATTCCCTTTTATTACAGAAGTTTGGTCCTTAAGGGGTTAAGTAGTGTGAGAGGTTCTCTAAGGAATCTTAATCATTTTTGGAAATGCAACTGTAAAAATAATGTTTGCACATGGGTGTAATCTAATCGAATTATACAATCACAAAAAGTACAGATACCATACAGACTGTTTCAAGCTGCTATTGCAGCCTCACAAAGAGGTCCAGGAGGGCTTCAGAGTCTTACGCGAACCTTGACTATTTTAATGTAGTCTATGTTTTGGGAAAGGTTTCTGTACAGTATGAAGAGTCAAGATGTTTTTATTATCAGCCCTGAGCAGAGATGGAAAACAATGCATAATCTGTGTCTACACTGGGTTAAGAGGGAAGGTTTTATGGATAGGAATTAGGGAATTATTCGAAGGTAGACAAAAAAATAAATAAAACAGGGATCAGAAATTCTGTCCCGGTGATCTAGTAACAGAGCGTACAGAAGGCAAAAGAAGGCAAACACATCCAGTGTTATATGTTCTAAATGAAGTAAAACACTACAAAAATATTGCATAATATGTAGGTTTAACCCCTTAAGGACTGAGCCAAATGTACACGTTTTGATCAAAATTAAACGTAAACAAAACTTGGAATTTGCGCTATATGTCTGTTCAACCGTAATTCACCTCTCATATTATGTGCACCCACACTTATTATATAGAATTTTATTCAGGAGAAATATGACTTTCATTTAACATCAAATATCTAGCTATAAAACATAATTTAATATGAATAAAATATAAAAAAATGTGAGAAATGAAGAATTACTATTTTTTTTTAGTTCTGCATGACATTTTAACTGTGAATGTCATAATACTGTTTCTTTTTACTGCAATAAAATACACATATTTGTATTCAGCGATGTCTCACGTGTAAAACAGTACCCCCTGTGTACAGGTTTTATGGTGTTTTGGGAGGTTACAGGGTCAAATATAGCATGTAACATTTTTCAGTTTTTTCACATTGAAATTCGCCAGATTGTTTACGTTGCCTTTGAGGCCGTATGGTAGCCCAGGAATGAGAATTACCCCCATGATGGCATACCATTTGCAATAGTAGACAACCCAAGGTATTGCAAATGGGGTATGTCCAGTCTTTTTTAGTAGCCACTGTGGCAGTTGTAAGAATATGAAATAGTTAACTTGTTCATATGTATTTTATGCTTTTATAAGGTTTATAAATATTATTGCTGACTGAAAGGATATGAAATAGTTAAACTCAATTTAAGACATAATATGCTGACTGTGACAGACTAAGGTATTTCTTCTATAGGATGTAAGACAATGCTAAATCTCAGGATGTCTTGCCCATTCCGATTTCAGGATATTCTTCCCCAGACGTATGCAAAAGCTTATCTTTCCATTGTCAGAATAACATGTAATATAAGGAAGTTATAAATCTTATAGTCTGTACTGTATTTGCATATCTCATGGCTAATGTAAGCAAACTATGTATAAAAGCTAGCTCTGGAATACACTCATTTGAGAGTCTTGTCAAGCATCCTGTTGTCCGTGTCTTATTGCTGACAATGATTCTCCATCAACATTGATTATGGTGACCGAGGGATCGAGAACCGAGGGGATTTGAGTCCATTACAGCATTAACCCTTTCAGCTTGGTTTCTAGAAGTGGGATAGAAGTGGGATCAGCAAAACCATTTGCGGTGAGTAGCCTTTTTGTGTCTTATTTGACGCTGATTGTCTATGACCCCCCTTTGGTTCAGTAGTCTGTATCCAGTAGATAGGAAAGGTGTAAGGACTCTAGTTTATATTGAGACTATAAGAGGTCTCCAGTTTATTAGACATTTGGTCTAAATATATAGGGTTTTGGTAACCCAGGTTAGTATCTAAGATAGATACAGGGTATCTCAGGTAGATACAGGTTTTTGAGACCATAAGAGGTCTCCGGTTTATTAAGACTATAGGTGTTCTGAGGAGCACGGTTTATAGATCTATAAGTATAACCCAAACTTCTCTTTCTCCCGGTCACCTTTGTTTGTCTTAAGTGTTCTTTGTGAGTGATTGTTTGTCTATATTGGGGACACACTTTGGTAAGTTAGTAGTGTCCCCACTCTGAGTCAGCAGTATGGGAAATGTGAGTTCAGGTCCTGAGTGACCAATATATGTATGTATATATGTGTGTGTATATGTGTATGTGTATATATAAGATAGCAGTACTTTTAAACAAATGGAGGTTTTAAAAATACATAGGGATTAAGGAGAGAACGCAGGTAACTTGTTTTTCTTTGGTTTTCACCATATATTGGGGCTGATGTGTACTGTAGTCCTTGCTGCTGCCCAGTAGTGATGGGAGTGAGCGCAGGACTTATCTTTCTGCAAGATAGCAGTACTGTATATTAGAAAAGAAATGACTCACAGGTTGTACCTGATAGACCTACTTAAATCTTTTTACTTTATTCTTTCTGTCGCATAGAAGTATATGTTTATTACTCTGTTTTATTGTAAGTTATTTCACATGGGATCTGTGTGCCTGGTATGATTGTTACTTTAATACTATAAGCCCACTACACTTATTATGAGAGTGGGATAGCGTAAATGTGTTACATTGTTTGCATGATGAGCTCAGTATATTTTATACTGAGACAAAAAGGAAGCACTTTATTAGTATTTGAAAGTTAATTCCCCATATGAGATTAATTGTATAGAAACACTAATCAGCACATCTTCCCTGCCCTGTGTGTTTGTTGCAAAGGATCCATACTAAATATGATTTTTGTTTGTAAATAAGAGCAACATTTACATTTTCAGCGGTCCAACACATGCTTTATTTTGCACTGTAAACTAACCTTTTTATTGCGACAGATTCCTTTCAAATGATCCAGTGTAATAACTACTGCTTGTGTCTTCTATGTCTCACATTATGTGTTATTTTAAATTGTGGTATATAGCCTGAATCAGACATCATGGACAAAGGTTTTTAAAAGTGTTACTAAGGGCTCTTGGAGACTGACCGGTCTAAAGGTTTGCCATGCCTTAGAACATGGTATAGAATACATTTTTTTTAAGTCTCTGAGAGTTCTGAAAGATTCAGGTGAAACCATGTCTGTGTAATCAGGTCCAGATGTTTGTTCAATTTCTATAAGATTTAAGTTGATGCAGCATCATCTCAAATTAGTTAATGGAAGTTTTATACAAATAGTTGAGTTATGAGCGCGCTATATAAATGGATCCTTTCTTTATATACAATACTATAGTAGATTAAAGTAATGAAGTTAATTAAGAAAATGTATACATAAGAATCCCTAAAATAAATCTACCGTATTTTTCGCTCCATAAGACGCACCTCACCATAAGACGCACCTAGTTTTTAGAGGAGGAAACCCAGAAAAAAAAATATTCTGAACAAACTGTTCCATAGTGTTTCTTACCATGGGACAGTTTGTTCAGAATATTTTTTTTTCTCCCCTGTCCCATAATGATCTTTAACCCCCTTTCCTCTGTCCCATAGTGATTGTTAACCCCTCCTACCCTGTCCCATAGTGTTCTTTAACCCCTCCTCCCCTTGTCCATTAGTGTTCTGATCCCATAGTGTCCCCCCCTCCCATTGTCCCATAGTGTCCCCCCTCCCATTGTCCCATAGTGCACTTTCCCTCCCATAGTGTCCCCCCCTGCCCTTGTCCCATAGTGTCTCCCCCTCCCCTTGTCCCATAGTGTCCCCCCTCCCCTTGTCCCATAGTGTCTCCCCTCCCTTTCTCCCATAGTGTCCCCCTCCCCTTGTCCCATAGTGTCTCCTCCCCTCCCCTCGTCCCATAGTGTCTCCTCCCCTCCCCTTGTCCCATAGTGTCCCCCCTCCCTT
>OW240922.1:68556841-68570311 GCA_933207985.1 Pelobates cultripes | reverse complement strand
TTGGGACCCAAAGCTCCATTTCCAGACTGTGGTGGTTGATTTGACCTCCATGTCTTTGGGGGTTGGGGTACCTTCAACTTCTGGTTTCTGACCTGAGGTGGAGCCTTTAGTGCTGTTACAGCTATATAGCATTCCACTATGGTCACCATCTCATCATAGGTGGTAGGATGGCCCTGTCCCACCCACTGGAGTAATCCAATTGGTAAAGCTCGCAAAAATTTGTCCAGGACCAGAGTCTCAATTATTTGTGCTGGTGTAGAGCTTTCTGGGGTAAGCCATTTATTCGCCAAATGTATTAGGTCAAACAGTTGGGTTCTTGGGGCCTTTTGATCCTGATATTTCCAGCTGTGATATCTTTGGGCCCTGACTGCAGGTGTCACACCAATTCTGGCTAGAATCTCAGCCTTAAGACAGTCATAGTCATCGGCAGCCTCTTCCCCCAGATTAGTATATGCTTTTTGTGCTTCTCCCAGAAGGAAGGGTGCAAGGATAACAGCCCATTTTCCCCTGTTCCCTGGCTGCAGTCCTCTCAAAAGCAAGGAGGTAAGCTTCCACATCATCATGGGGAGTCATCTTTTGTATATACTGGTTTGCCTGGAGAGACTTTGAAACACCGCTGGGCTCTTCTTTGTCAGATTTTGAGAGACTGTGTACTATCTCTTTAAGTATACAATGGTCAGCATGTTGTCCCTCTACCACTGCAGTAAGATGTGCTTCCAGCAAGCGGTTGCTTTCTTGCTGCACAGCAGTAGCTTGTAATAAGCCTTTTAATACGTCCTCCATTGCAGCAATAACACGTTCACGCTATATGGCTTTATATTTCCTCAGGGTCTGTACTGGTAAGGTTTTCAGTACACAAACATCCCACTGCTAACACCACTTGTAGTAGGCTGGACGGGTCTTGGGTCATAAACAACAGAAACAGTTCTTTCTTCCAATATGAGGGAAGCTTTTTTAGCAAGCAGGCCCCAGTTGAGCCACAGCAAAACATAAAAACCAAAATAAACACCTACTCCACACTGGAGACTAACTAACATAGAGTACCCTTTCTATGTTACTGGGCAGCTAAGCTGACCCTAGTAGCCTAACAAATAAAAATAAAAGCTTGCAAAATACCTTTTTTGTTCCCACACAGTATCAGCAGTCTTTTCGACTCTCTGTCTCCACCCCAGCTCTTCACAGGAGAGACTGACGTCCCTCTGCATAGGGTTTATGTGGCTCCCTAATTGATGTACTAGAGCAACCTGATTTTTAACCCCCTCTAGTCAGGGAACACTGAAAGTGCCATATTGGGGCTAATATAGCAGTGTTCACTCACACTGCTGAAAGGGTTAATGCTGTAATGGACTCAAATCCCCTCAGTTCTCGATCCCTCAGTCACCATAATCAATGTTGATGGAGAATCATTGTCAGCAATAAGACACGGACAACAGGATGCTTGACAAGACTCTCAAATGAGTGTATTCCAGAACTAGCTTTTATACATAGTTTGCTTACATTAGCCATGAGATATGCAAATACAGTACAGACTATAAGATTTATTACTTCCTTATATTACATGTTATTCTGACAATGGAAAGATAAGCTTTTGCATACGTCTGGGGAAGAATATCCTGAAATCGGAATGGGCATCCTGAGATTTAGCATTGTCTTACATCCTATAGAAGAAATACCTTAGTCTGTCCCAGTCAGCATATTATGTCGTAAATTGAGTTTAACTATTTCATATCCTTTCAGTCAGCAATAATATTTATAAACCTTATAAAAGCATAAAATACATATGAACAAGTTAACTATTTCATATTCTTACATTCCCCTCTATAAAAAATTGCTCATCTTATCGATAAAATCTTACCAGGACAGAGAAACTTCCACATAGTATTTTCAGGGGTGCTAGTCACTCCCTGCGGGACTTTCATTAATTTCTTCACCTCTATTCCCATGTGGTAATTCCTAAGGCCCAGTTTAAAGATGGGTTGATACCCTCCAGTGGCAGAGAGGAGAATTTCTAATTGTTTCTGTTCTGCATTATGAATTAATTTCTGTACTCTCTTCCTCAATGTACAAGTAAGGTGGCAGTTATATAAAATCATACACAATAAAATCAGGACTATAATAACAAAAGGATAGAAGAATGATTTCATTATCTGGGATCCAGTAGGGGACCAACCAGTAAAGCATCGTACCAATGATGGGCTAAATCATTCTGAATTTGTGAACTCACCTTAAGGAGTTCTCCTTTTAGGATATGTGTGGCTACCTGTGTGTATTATCTTTGGGAAAAATATAGTCCCCTGTGTATGTGGGTGCCCACCAGGTTAAATTCTTGGCAAAGAGATCATAAACTGGTACTGGTAATGTGTTAAATTGACAAGCTAATTTAACATCCTTTGATGTTGTATGATATAATGTAAAATAGCATGAGCATGAAAAATGTGAAACATTACCAGTTAACCATCCATGCATTTAGTGGATTGGGGTTTTAGAAGTAACCATTCATTATCTGTGAGGTTACACATTCCTCTAATCTTCTCTAGTTTAGGAATCATTAGTGTGTTTTCTAATGCCAATCCTTGTTGTTGTATCCATAAATACCTGATGGCACAAGTACTCCAGTTACTTAGACCTGTAGTGAATTTCATAGTTGCAACAGTTAAATTATCTAAATAATTATATATTGATTTATCTAAATCCAATCCTATAACCTGTGATTTAACAACAATTGGAGCCCAGTTTGCAGTAGCATGGAAACCAGTCCCTATATGCATACTGGCTGTGTTTAACTTATTCTTGAGGGTCTCCATATCTATAACTATTTAGTATACCCATAGTGGTTCCAGCACCACCTAACAGTGTGTCATACCATTCCCTTTTCTGCCTTTGTTTGTTGTGTTACATAATGTTACAACAGGAGTAGTGATTTTTAATGACACATGTACAGCTTGTAAGAAGGCAGTTGTATTAATACATGTAGACGGAATAGGTGTGTGTGTGTGTCGTTGTTGACTTTTGGTTCTATGGTAGAGGATAAAGGACAGTAATAAGGTGTAAAAATATAAGGTAGTGTATAGTTCTCAATTGCAGTGTCGTTCATAATGACTAACATTTGTCCCCTTCTCCAATTAATGATACCAGTTATATAATCATTATTAAAAGTAATAAGGCCTGTCTGTTTACATTGATATGCAACCTTAACTGTGCACATTTCTGCGTTATAAGATCTAACAATTTCCTGTGAACCTTCAAACAAACATAATGCATCGGTTTCATTAGCTGTGGACACATTTCATATGGGTAACTGGTACTTATAAGGGTTACTATTTGTCCAATTCATCCAAATGCGTACAGTGAATGAATGATTGCATATTACATGCTGATAGAAAGGTGGTGGAGAAAGGTTCTTGAGGGGGCGTGTGTGACGAATGCTAGATGAGGGGCTAAGGCCTAATTGGGCTGGGGGTATTGAAGAATTGTTCATCATGTCAGAGTCTTTTTTCCAGAAACAAACAGGTTTCAAACTTGCCATTGACTTGTACTCATAATGGCATTCAAGGAACAATATCACAGGGAGTATAACAACTCCAGAAAGCATAGCGCACAACATAATCTTGGTCTCAGGTACGTATGATCCTCTCAATCTACGATATGGTGTAAAAGCCATGATGCTTCGCTGAGGAGAAATTCTTCTGTTTCCAAGCGAGGAGTGGTGTTGTCTTCCTTGGTTCCCCTCTTTGGACACAGCTTCTCTCGGGATGCGTGAATCCAGATGTCATGGGAATCTGTGAGGACAGCGGTTCTGGGTACAGCAATCACAGTAGCAGGTGGTCCAAAAGGGTATCCTCCTTTCTTGGTCCTGTTCAGCTGATGAATATACACCTAGTCGCCGGGCTGGTATGGATGAGTAGGTTCCTGTGAAGGTAAGGGAAAACTGCGAAGAAACATTGTCATACATACCATTTGGTTTTATCAACAATTCCTGTACATATTGTTCTTGTATTAGCTGTAAATCCCCAGACATTATAACAAGCGGTTCCCTGGCCCAGGGTGTGGGAAAAGGTCATCCCATCAAAATCTCAAATGGAGATAATTTAGTCACCTTGTGGGGATTCATTCTTATCTCAGCTAAAATAGCTGGTAGATATCTAGTCCAATTTACCCATGTGCCTGGGTAAATTCTGTGCTTTTCCTTAATAGTCCTATTCATCCTTTCAACTACCCCTGTATTCTGTGGATGATAGGGTATATGAAACTGCCAGGTAACTTGCAAGAATTTAGCAAGTTCCTGGGCAACCCCACTGGCAAAAACCGGGCCATTATCAGAGCCAATCTGCAGAGGGCAGCCATACCTGGGAAAAATTTCAGTAACAATAATCTTCACTAGCACCCTCCCTAGATGTCACAAAGGCCTCATGCCATCTACTAAACTGATCATACTATGACCAGTAAGTATTGCTGTTTCTTACCAATTTTGGATACATGAATAAAATCAATCTGTAAGTGTGTAAAAAGAGCAGCGTTCACACGATCTTACAAAAGACTGTACATGCTGCCTGAGATTCCTAATATAAAATGAATTCATGAGGAATTGAATGGTGCTTGCTATGTGCCTGACTGATGAAAATAAAGCAAGTATGCCTATTCTCCCCTCTTTAGAGAACAGATCATTTTGATCTTTCTCTAAACCTTGTTTAATCCAAAAGACAGATTTTGGGTATTAAAAAAAGAATCTCATAACCACTTAAGCGCTGGGCTGTCATGTGTTGTGTGGTGAGATTTGTTATCAGCTGAGTGACCTGGTGACTGGCATGAAGTATTGTAGGATGCCCTAGTGTGATAGTAGTAGCAGTTTCAACAGCCATTGCACATGCTATCAATGCTCTGAGACACGCCGGCATACCCTGTACCGGAACTTGAACTACTTTGGAAAAGAATGCTATGGGACGCATACTGCCTCCTTGCTCTTGTGCACAGACTGCGGCCATGGTTTTACAATTGTCCCAAGCATACAAATGAAATGGTTTACAATACACAGGTAGTCCTAAAGCCTGGGCTTGCACAATAACAACTTTAAGGGCAATATATGCAGCTAACATGTCTGGTGACCAGCAGACATTTTCAGGGCTGTCAGAACGTACAGCCTCCCTTAGGATTGAGTAATAATGGGAGCATTCAGGGATCCATTAGTGGCAGTAATTAATCATGCCGAGGAAGTTGAGCAACTCCTTCCGAGTAGTGGGTGTAGGAATCCTCTGAATGACCTCAATACATTTTGGACTCAATTGTCTGGTGCCTAAAGCCAGAACAAAACCTAAGTATTCATCCTTTGATTTACACAATTGCATTTTGTGTTTAACAACCTTGTGACCCACAGTTGCTGACAGTATCCACAGTGCTTGCCTCATAGCTAGGGCTACATAACAACAAATCATCAACATTTTGCAAAAAGGACAGAACCATGACCGGGGGTCCATGTTTTTTAGAGTATGTTGGAGTACCAACGAATAAACAGCTGGGGAATCCACATAGCCTTGGGTAAGCGTGTCCAGGTAAACTGACAGCCTTCAAAAAGTAAAAACCATAAGTAGCTGTGTCTCTTGATCAATAGGTATAGAAAAAATGCATTACTTAAATCAATGACAATGAAGCAAGTGGCATCATGTGGAATGGCTGTAATGAGGGATGTCACATCAGGGACAATGGGTGCAATGGGCACAATACAATTATTCAGGGCTCTAAAGTCCTGAACTAAGTGATATGCTGGCCAGTGGTGTTGGGAGTGGGTATGGTGTTGTTCTTGCCTACAGGGCATATTTTGAGAATTGTGGGGTTGTTGGGGTGTGTGGGGTTTCCTGGGGTGTGGACACTCATTCCTCCAGTGGCCATATTGTCCACAGTTGAAACAAGTGTTCCTGTCTATTCCTCCTTGGTTACCCCTGCCCCTATAATCCTGATTTCCCTGTCTCCATCCCCTTGCCACTCTTTGACCACCCCTTCCACGGGCTTTATGTGCTCCATCCCATCCTCGCTCTCAGGTGTAGGTGGACAGTGTTGCAATCCCTGAGCATAATAAGCAACCTTACTTTCCTAAATCTTTTCTTAATTCAGAACAACCTGCATTTTCCTTTTCTATAACCTTGGTAAGAAAATCTGAGCTATCCAAATTGGCCCAGTCTGAAATCAATTGTTTCACAAGCAAAGAATACTGTGGCAACATATTACCAAGGCATAACTGTATTTTAAGGAGATCTATATCATCTCCAGACATCAAACCTGCCTCATCCTTCCAACACTTGTAAAATTTCTTTACAAAAATCATATTACCAATCTCTTTCTTTGCATCTTGCTTATATGCCAAAGCAGTGAATATAGACTGCTTATTCTTCCATAATTCCAACATTTCAGCTTCCACATTGTTCCAAATTTTAGCACATCTTACTGAAGTACTAAGCTCATAATCACCAATTCATTTCAAACCATATAACTCATACTCAGCATCCAATGTAATATTACACGTCATCTCACAAAACAATATCTTTGTAGAAACACATAATGGGTACCCAGCAGATATGCCAATACAGAAATCACATTTATGGGCACACAACTACACACTCTGTCTCCCTCCTAGGAAACACAGATAGACACAATATAAAAGCAATCTTAAACTAACACCTCCAAATCTCCAACTATTCTTGGCCAAAACGCTAGTATTCAACAACTAATAAAACAGTTATTTGCTAGGTTATTTGGCTGTCATTCTTATCAGTATCACTAGACTGTGACAAACTGATTCACATATAATTTAAAACAATACAGCAACGTATAAATTAAACCACTTTCACGTTAAACTGCACACTTATCACACATTATCACAATCACCATTTACACAGAATAAACAGTTAACATCTATATTCAGAACATATTATTGGAAGGTATACCAATTTTAGTTTAGATTTATTTTAGGGATTCTTATGTATACATTTTCTTAATTAACTTCATTACTTTAATCTACTATAGTATTGTATATAAAGAAAGGATCCATTTATATAGCGCGCTCATAACTCAACTATTTGTATAAAACTTCCATTAACTAATTTAAGATGATGCTGCATCAACTTAAATCTTATAGAAATTGAACAAACATCTGGACCTGATTACACAGACATGGTTTCACCTGAATCTTTCAGAACTCTCAGAGACTTAAAAAAAATGTATTCTATACCATGTTCTAAGGCATGGCAAACCTTTAGACCGGTCAGTCTCCAAGAGCCCTTAGTAACACTTTTAAAAACCTTTGTCCATGATGTCTGATTCAGGCTATATACCACAATTTAACCCCTTAAAACCGGAGGACGTACAATTACGCCCTCTAATAGGCGGCTCTAAACGCCGCCGGGCGTAATTGTACGCCCTCCGGTTTTTGTTAACTTACCCGGTCGCCGGCGGTCCCACGCCGGCGATCGCGGTGGGGGGGACTCCCAGGGAGCCCCCCGATGCACATCCGTCCTCGTTGAAGCCCCCCGGCCATGTGAGAGTGGGGTCCTAGCGAGGACCCCACAATGGCATGGCCGGGGATAGCTGGCTTCTGTATTGCCGGCAGGGGGGCTGCCTGTAATTACAGGTGGTCCCCCTGCTGGCTGAAAATAAAATAAAAATAAGTTAATGGTGTAAAAAAAAATAATTATATATACTTAGATCATATATATATATTATATATATATATGATCTAAGTATATATATATATATATACACATATACATACACACACGTACACCGTCTAGGTGTATTTTACTATTAATATATATATAATTATATATATATATTAATATCAAATTACATGTAGACTGATACTGATTAAATATATATATAATTATTGTTATATATATTTATATATAATATAAAAAAAATAAAAATGTAAATACGTTAAAAAATAAAATTAAAAAATAATTAAAAATAAATAATTAAAAAATATATAGATGTGTGTTATTTCGTTCTAACTGTTTTGTGAAATTAATATATATATATATATCAAAATACACGTAGAACGAAATAATATATATATCTATATACATAAATATATACTTATATATCACTATATATATACCTATATATAAATAAAAATATTTAAAAAAAATTATATAGATATATACATAAATATACACATACGTATATATATATACATATATTAATTCTACATATATATTTATGTAATATTTTTACATAATTAGGTATCTTAATTAATTACAATTAGCGGGACCTGCCTGACAACCTATGCCGAAAGTAAAGGGAATTTAATTTGCTAGCACTATATTTAACCCTATAACTTTCTGAGACACCATAAAACTCAATATTGGGGTATTGTTCTTGAGATTGAACACAATATTAGTGTTTCAAAACAGTAAAATGTATTACAACGATGATATCGCCAGTAAAAGTGAAGTTTTTTGCATTTTTCACGCACAAACAGCATTACACGGACAATATTATTGCTGTGATACTTTTTACTGTTTTGAAACACAAATATTTGTGTTCAGCGAAGTCTCCCGAGTACAACAGTACCCCTCATGTACAGGTTTTATGGTGTTTTCAAAAGTTACAGCGTCAAATATAAGGCTTGTTGTTTCATTTTTTTCACATTAAAATTCGCCAGATTGGTTACGTTGCCTTTGAGACCCTATGGTAGCCCAAGAATGAAAATTACCCCTATGATGGCATACCATTTGCAATAGTAGACAACCCAAGGTATTGCAAACGGGGTATGTCCAGTCTTTTTTAGTAGCCACTTAGTCACAAACACTGGCCAAAATTGGCGTTTTTTGCATTTTTCACACACAAACAAATACTAACGCTAACTTTGGCCAGTGTTTGTGACCAAATGGCTACTAAAAAAGACTGGACATACCCCATTTGCAATACCTTGGGTTGTCTACTATTGCAAATGGTATGCCATTATGGGTGTAAATTTCATTCCTGGGCTACTATAAAGTCCCAAAGGCAACGTAACCAATCTGGCGAATTTCAATTTCAAATGTAACGTGCTATATTTGACCCTGTAACTTCCCAAAACGCCATAAAACCTGTACATAGGGGGTACTGTCTTTACGTGAGACCACTAAATACAAATATGTGTATTTTATTGCAGTAAAATCAAAGAGTATTATGACACTGACCTTAAAATGCAATTTAGAACTAAAAAAATCAAAAATCGTATTTTCTCCCATTTTTTCATATTAAATTATGTTTCATAGCTAAATATTTGATATTAAATGAAAGCCCTGTTTTCCCCTGAATAAAATGATATATAATAAGGGTGGGTGCATTTACTATGAAAGAGGTGTATTACGGTTGGACAGACATGTAGCGCAAATGCCAGGTTTTGTTTACATTTTGTTTTGTTCACAATGTGTACATTTGGCTCCGTCCTTAAGGGGTTAAAATAACACATAATGTGAGACATAGAAGACACAAGCAGTAGTTATTACACTGGATCATTTGAAAGGAATCTGTCGCAATAAAAAGGTTAGTTTACAGTGCAAAATAAAGCATGTGTTGGACCGCTGAAAATGTAAATGTTGCTCTTATTTACAAACAAAAATCATATTTAGTATGGATCCTTTGCAACAAACACACAGGGCAGGGAAGATGTGCTGATTAGTGTTTCTATACAATTAATCCCATATGGGGAATTAACTTTCAAATACTAATGAAGTGCTTCCTTTTTGTCTCAGTATAAAATATACTGAGCTCATCATGCAAACAATGTAACACATTTACACTATCCCTCTCTCATAATAAGTGTAGTGGGCTTATAGTATTAAAGTAACAATCATACCAGGCACACAGATCCCATGTGAAATAACTTACAATAAAACAGAGTAATAAACATATACTTCTATGCGACAGAAAGAATAAAGTAAAAAGATTTAAGTAGGTCTATCAGGTACAACCTGTGAGTCATTTCTTTTCTAATATACAGTACTGCTATCTTGCAGAAAGATAAGTCCTGCGCTCACTCCCATCACTACTGGGCAGCAGCAAGGACTACAGTACACATCAGCCCCAATATATGGTGAAAACCAAAGAAAAACAAGTTACCTGCGTTCTCTCCTTAATCCCTATGTATTTTTAAAACCTCCATTTGTTTAAAAGTACTGCTATCTTATATATACACATACACATATACACACACATATATACATACATATATTGGTCACTCAGGACCCGAACTCACATTTCCCATACTGCTGACTCAGAGTGGGGACACTACTAACTTACCAAAGTGTGTCCCCAATATAGACAAATAATCACTCACAAAGAACACTTAAGACAAACAAAGGTGACCGGGAGAAAGAGAAGTTTGGGTTATACTTATAGATCTATAAACCGTGCTCCTCAGAACACCTATAGTCTTAATAAACCGGAGACCTCTTATGGTCTCAAAAACCTGTATCTACCTGAGATACCCTGTATCTATCTTAGATACTAACCTGGGTTACCAAAACCCTATATATTTAGACCAAATGTCTAATAAACTGGAGACCTCTTATAGTCTCAATATAAACTGGAGACCTCTCATGGTCTCAATATAACTAGAGTCCTTACACCTTTCCTATCTACTGGATACAGACTACTGAACCAAAGGGGGGTCATAGACAATCAGCGTCAAATAAGACACAAAAAGGCTACTCACCGCAAATGGTTTTGCTGATCCCACTTCTATCCCACTTCTAGAAACCAAGCTGAAAGGGTTAATGCTGTAATGGACTCAAATCCCCTCGGTTCTCGATCCCTCGGTCACCATAATCAACGTTGATGGAGAATCATTGTCAGCAATAAGACACGGACAACAGGATGCTTGACAAGACTCTCAAATGAGTGTATTCCAGAGCTAGCTTTTATACATAGTTTGCTTACATTAGCCATGAGATATGCAAATACAGTACAGACTATAAGATTTATAACTTCCTTATATTACATGTTATTCTGACAATGGAAAGATAAGCTTTTGCATACGTCTGGGGAAGAATATCCTGAAATCGGAATGGGCAAGACATCCTGAGATTTAGCATTGTCTTACATCCTATAGAAGAAATACCTTAGTCTGTCACAGTCAGCATATTATGTCTTAAATTGAGTTTAACTATTTCATATCCTTTCAGTCAGCAATAATATTTATAAACCTTATAAAAGCATAAAATACATATGAACAAGTTAACTATTTCATATTCTTACAACTGCCACAGTGGCTACTAAAAAAGACTGGACATACCCCATTTGCAATACCTTGGGTTGTCTACTATTGCAAATGGTATGCCATCATGGGGGTAATTCTCATTCCTGGGCTACCATACGGCCTCAAAGGCAACGTAAACAATCTGGCGAATTTCAATGTGAAAAAACTGAAAAATGTTACATGCTATATTTGACCCTGTAACCTCCCAAAACACCATAAAACCTGTACACAGGGGGTACTGTTTTACACGTGAGACATCGCTGAATACAAATATGTGTATTTTATTGCAGTAAAAAGAAACAGTATTATGACATTCACAGTTAAAATGTCATGCAGAACTAAAAAAAAATAGTAATTCTTCATTTCTCACATTTTTTTATATTTTATTCATATTAAATTATGTTTTATAGCTAGATATTTGATGTTAAATGAAAGTCATATTTCTCCTGAATAAAATTCTATATAATAAGTGTGGGTGCACATAATATGAGAGGTGAATTACGGTTGAACAGACATATAGCGCAAATTCCAAGTTTTGTTTACGTTTAATTTTGATCAAAACGTGTACATTTGGCTCAGTCCTTAAGGGGTTAAACCTACATATTATGCAATATTTTTGTAGTGTTTTACTTCATTTAGAACATATAACACTGGATGTGTTTGCCTTCTTTTGCCTTCTGTACGCTCTGTTACTAGATCACCGGGACAGAATTTCTGATCCCTGTTTTATTTATTTTTTTGTCTACCTTCGAATAATTCCCTAATTCCTATCCATAAAACCTTCCCTCTTAACCCAGTGTAGACACAGATTATGCATTGTTTTCCATCTCTGCTCAGGGCTGATAATAAAAACATCTTGACTCTTCATACTGTACAGAAACCTTTCCCAAAACATAGACTACATTAAAATAGTCAAGGTTCGCGTAAGACTCTGAAGCCCTCCTGGACCTCTTTGTGAGGCTGCAATAGCAGCTTGAAACAGTCTGTATGGTATCTGTACTTTTTGTGATTGTATAATTCGATTAGATTACACCCATGTGCAAACATTATTTTTACAGTTGCATTTCCAAAAATGATTAAGATTCCTTAGAGAACCTCTCACACTACTTAACCCCTTAAGGACCAAACTTCTGTAATAAAAGGGAATCATGACATGTCACACACGTTATGTGTCCTTAAGGGATTAAACAGACACTATAGTCACCAAAACAACTTTAGCTTAATGAAACTGTTTTGGTGTATAGATCATGCCCCCTGCATTCTCACTGCTCAATTCTCTGCCATTTAGGAGTTAAATCACTTTGTTTATGAACCCTAGTCACATCTCCCTGCATGTGACTTGCACAGCCTTCCTAAACACTTCCTGTAAAGAGTCATCTAAAGTTTATCCTTTCTTTATTGCAAGTTCTGTTTAATTTAGATTTTCTTATCCCCTGCTATGTTAATAGCTTGCTAAACACTGCAAGAGCCTCTTGTATGTGATTAAAGTTCAATTTACAGAACAAGAGATAAAATTGCTTAAGTTATATGACATCTGATTGAAAGGGAAACCATTTTTTTATGCAGGCTGTGTCAATCAAAGCCAGGGGAGGTGTGGCAAGGGCTGCATAAACAGAAACAACGTGCTTTAACCCCTTAACGCCGTTACGGCGTTCTGTGCCGTTCCGCATTAAAAGGGCTTTAAAGCTGTTGCGGCGGCATAGAACACCGTAACGGCTTTGAGCCCCTGGAGTTACCTCCGCCGCGATCCTCTTCTGGAGGGCTGCCTGACAGCCCAGGCAGCCCTCCCCCGGCAAATGAGGCCCCTTATAGCTGGCTGTGGATCTGCCAGCAGGGGGACTGTCTGAAATGTCAGACAGTCCCCCTGCTGGTGGGAAAGTAAAAAAAAAAAAAAAAAATTAAACATGTTTTAAAATAAATTAAATGTGTATATATGTATATATAAAATATATATTATAAATATAATATATATATATAAATATAATATATATAACGTGATATGTAATGTATTTTAATGTTAATATAAGTATATATAAATTTTAAAATACACTTAGAATGACGTTACATATATACATACACACACATATATATATATATATATATATATATATACACATATACATATATACACACACACGTATAATTACAAATAAATGAAATAAAAATAAATAAAATTTAATATAAATTATATATTTATATGTAATTTCATTCTAAATGTATATTGTTTATATATATATATA
>OW240922.1:68542979-68556741 GCA_933207985.1 Pelobates cultripes | reverse complement strand
ACAGAAACACACCTTGCAGCCCTTACACATACAAACTCAGATTCACACAATGCATTCCCTACACACATATCAGGACATCCCCTACACACTCCACCCCCTGTGAACAAACTCATTGGTGGAACATGAAGGTGGACCCTGGGACCCAGACCTTGAGCTGTGTAAAGGACCCCAAAAAAATGGAGCTGCTTCCCGTTCTCCCAGAACATTGATTTTTGTGACCACAGTTACAAACCGCCTCCAGAGAGCCTGTTTTGCACCAGACCAGTGGAGCCAGACTGCAGCCAGAGCCCATCATCATCCTCATCTGGTTGTAAGTAGGCAATCTAGTATATTATTCGTGGCACTGAGCTCTAATTTACCTCACATTAAAGAAACACTATAGTCCCCAGAACCACTTCAGCTTAATGTAGTGGTTCTGGTGTCTGTAGCCTGTCCTTGCAGGCCTTTTAATGTAAACACGGCGGCACTGCAGCACTGGCGTTAGTTAACATGGCAAATCATATGGCTGGGGCATTGTGATGTCACATGGGGGCGGCAAACTTTACTTTTGCCTTGGGCGGCAAAAATCCTTGTACCGGCCCTGGCTGGAGGGGGCTGTGTGAGCTGTGGCCGCACAGTGTCCCATGGTAGTTAGGGTGCCGTGCGGCCAGTACAGCTCACTCAAGCAAACAGCTGATAAACTGGCCGCACGGAGGAAATGTGTATGTGTGACTGTCTGCCTGTGACTGTGTGTGACTGTCTGCCTGTAACTGAGTGTGTGACTGTCTGTCTGTAACTGAGTGTGTGACTGTCTGCCTGTAAATGTGTGTGTGGGGCTGCAGGGATTTTGTAGAAGGGGGGGGGGTTTTGTATTGGGACAGGAGTCTTTATAAGGGGGGATAAGCAGGGGATTTGTGGAAGGGGGTTGCGGGGGTTTTGTAGATGGGGCAGTACAGGATTTGTAGAAGGGGCAGGACAGAGGTTTTGTAGGAGGGGCAGGGCAGGACAAGGGTTTTGTAGGAGGGGCTGACAGCGGTTTTGCAAAGTTTACAAATTGTAAAAATAAAGAAAGAAAACCTTTAACATTTTTTACAGGTTTTTTTTTTTTGGGTGGGGGGGGGTGCCAAGCACAGGATCCGCCCCGGGTGCCAAATGCTCTAGGTACGCCCCTGAGTCCTTGTAAATGCATATACTCCAGGCACTTTATTTTTAAATCCACAGGATACAGCAGTAAATGAAAAACATAAATGTAACACAAAACCCTATAAACAAAAACCTAGCTTGGTCTGAGCACTAACTCACTTTGAACGTCCCTCTCTATCAGGGTTAAACTAACAAAACATATGGCACCAACCTTATTAGAGAGCAACACTCTGCTAGCTAGCCTGTTGCTTTCCTTTCTGCACTCCCAGTGCTCCAAGCCAGCCTTGCCCTGACTGTTTTCCTTTCTGCACTCCCAGTGCTCCAAGCCAGCCTTGCCCTGACTGCTTTCCTTTCTGCACGCCCAGTGCTCCAAGCCAGCCTTGCCCTGACTGCTTTGCTTTCTGCACTCCCAGTGCTCAAAGCCAGCCTTGCCCTGACTGCTTTGCTTTCTGCACTCCCAGTGCTCCAAGCCAGCCTTGCCCTGACTGCTTCCTTTCTGCACTCCAAGTGCCTAGTCTCCTTGACTCTATCTGGAGAGAACAGCCTCTCTCTCCTACCTGCTTCCTGGGAGGAAGCCAGCAATCTCTCTCCTTTTCCTGCCTAGCTGGGAGGGGTTTATTCCCACTGCAACAGCTCATTAACTGCAGCTGAGCAGTGGGTTGGAGACGGTCCAGAAAACCCTGGCCTGGATCTGTGTCTCCCCAGAAAACCACTAAACTGTGGAGTGGAGCATTGGCCCACCCTTCTCTCCAAATGCTCCACCCCAGGGGCCCATAACTAAACAATGCGTTGTGTTGTGCAACACACAAACTACACATACTCCCCCTGGGGTTAAAAGGCCTATCTGCCTTCACTTTATCACAGTATGTATGTCTGTCAGTATGTCTGTATGTATGCCAGTATGAATGTATGTATGCCTATATGTCATTATAAATGTATGTCTGTGTGTGTATGCATGTATGTATGTCGTTGTCTGTATGTATGTCGGTGTGTATGTATGTATGTGTGTATGTGTCTGTATGTCCTCATGCATGTGTGTCTGTATGTATGTTAGTATGTGTCTGTCTGTCACTATGTATGCCTGTGTGTCTGTATATGTGTGTCTCAGTATGTGTTTGTCAGTATGTATGCCTATATGCGTGTATGTCTGTTTCAGTATGTGTTAGTATGTATCTGTGTTTATGTGTGTATCTGTGTCCTTTTGTATCAATGTGTGTTTTTGTGTCTGTGTGTGTATTCCTGTGGGCAGGATTTGGAGGCGGAGCCTGTGGGCGGGATTGGAAGCGGGCCACAGGGGGCCCAGACCCTGAGCTGAGTTATGGGCCCCCAAAATTTCTGGCTGTGCGTGCCAGAACTTTACTTACATCAATTTGCTGCAGGGCTGTTGCTGTGGGCTAGCACCTGTGAGCATCAGAATTCCCCTTTGTGTCTCGCTATATGTGCTGTAATGGCCACATATCTAGCACAGACTTCTGGATATGCAGGAGTGCACGAGTCGGACTGAGCCAGCAACAGTGTAGACAAGAGGAGCGGAACTGCAAGGAGTCAGTTCAGACTCCACTTCAGCCAGGATCCACCACACCGCAGATGCTGAAAGGATAAGTAATTATTAGCTTCAATGCACACCAGTGTTAATTTTGGTGGTAAATTTCAATTTAGTTTTAGTCATGGTCTTTTGACCTGAAAGCCATTTTAGTTTTAGTCCTATTTTAGTCATCTGAATTGTTTTAGTTTTAGTCTAGTTTTAGTAGACTAAATCTCCAGTAGATTTTAGTCAACATGACTAAAATCTAGTGGGTTTAATTAAAACCTCTGTCTCTTTTACTCCTCCCCCCATGTGTCTCATTGCCTCAGTCCCCATGTGTCTAATTCCTTCTTTTCCCTCCTCCATGTGTCTTACCCGCCTATGGTAATTTTTGCGACAAATTTCTATTTAGTTTTATTAAGTTATTTTTTTACTAAAAAGCCCCTGCGACCGGGTACCAACTGCCACCATCTTTTACAGCCCCAGCACGTGCGGCAAACCGCCGGGGACGCATTTTAAGGGGTCCATCGGGTGGCCCATGTTGCCAGGGCCAACCGATGGAGACGGATTGTCAGGGGGCCCAGTCAGCACTAGGAGCTTTAACAGCGCGTGCAGCGCTGCCTAGGCCCCCTGTGATGATGTCAGACAGAGCTGAGAGGAGGTGACTGCACGTCACTCCTCCCAGCTATCTGACAGAGTCGCACGGGAGGAAGGAGGTGGGAGTCAGAGTGGGAACTCTGACTCCCATCAGGCTGACCCCAGGGAAGTCACCCTCCTGCAAAAGGTAGGAAACAGGAGGGTGACTTAAACATTTTGTATGTGTATGTGTCTGTATGTGTGTGTGTAGTGTGCACAGACACACTACATCTTCAGCACACACACAGACGCAGTACATCCCCAGCACACACACCACTACTTCTCCAGACTAATGGCATACATCCATGTTATTGTTAGTGATTGACGTAGTTAGCTAATATTTTATTACCACTGCAGAAGCATATATGTTGTGATGTTTAATTTAGTGTACAATTATCTAAATATGTTACTGGAATGTATTTATCTAATCATGATATATTTAATTTTGGTTTTAATTATCATAATACAACATAATGAATGTGGGCGTGTTTTGGTGGCGTTGTTTTTGGGGACCCAGGCAGAAAAATGTCTTGGGCCAGCCCTGGCATCTGTGTAAGTCATTGTATCTGTATGCATATGAGTGTGTGTATCTATGTGTCTGTATCTGTATGTGTGTGTCAGTGCATGTATCTGCATGTCTGTTTATGTGTGTGTATCTGTATATCTGTGTATTTGTGTGTGTGTGTCCCTTTATCTGAAAGTGTGTCAGTATGTGTGTCTGTGTATCTACATATGTATCTGTATCTGTATCTGTGTCAATGATTGTATCTGTGTGTCTATGTATCTGCATGTGTGGCAGTGTGTGTGTGTCTTTACATCTGTATATGTGCCAATGTGTATATCTGTATGTGTATCTGTGTGTCTGTATCTGTATGTATATGTGTGGCAGTTTTTGTATCTGTGTATATGCATCTGTGGCAGTGTGTTTATCAGCATGTCTGTTCAGCTTTATTTATATTAGTATATAGTATATTAGTTGCCATGTCTGCATGTGTGGCAGTGTGTGTACCTGTTTGTCTTTACATTTGTATATGTGTTAGTGTGTGTATACGTATGTCCTTGAAACTACATGTAAGCCAGTGTGTGTATCTACATGTATGCCAGTATGTGCATCAGTGTGTCTGTGCAACTGTATGTGTGTCAGTGTTTTTGTCAGTCTTTGTGTCTGTATCTATATGTGTCAGTGTTTTCTCTGTCGTATGTGCATGTGTCATTGTGTCTGTGCAGCTGTATGTGTGTCTCTTTTTTGCATGTGTATCTCAGTGCTTGTATCTGTGTCTATGTATCTGCATGTGTGTCAGTGTGTGTATATCTGTATTATGTATCTGTATGAGAGTCAGTGTGTGTATATCTGTATTATGTATCTGTATGAGAGTGTCATTGTTTGTATCAGTGTGTCTGTACATCTGTATGTATGTCAGTGTTTGTATGTGTGTGTCTGTATCTTTGTGTGTCAGAATTTGTATCTGTGTATCTGCACATGTGTCAGTCTGTGTGTTTGTGTATCCACATGTGTGTATCTGAACTGTGAGGAGCCTGGAACAAAGAAAATGGGAGATGGGACAGAGAAAAGCCTATACATTTGAAATAACAGCAACTATAATAATTACAAATATTTTGCTAATATAAGGGGTACTATTTATGGAAATGGGATGCCAATGGGTACTCAAGAAAAAAAAGATTGGGAACCACTGCTGTAACGGCACCCCCAGGCATAAAAGGGTTAAACTGCTGTTTAGTAGATCTTCCCCTTCCAGAGACACAGGCACAGCTACTGTAGACACCAATCCACCAAACCGGAGAAGTATCTGAATGCTGTAAACAGCCGAACTGGAACCATACGAATGCTGTAAACAGCTGAATAGGAAAAACCATACGAAAGGTTTACACTCCTAGCAGTCGAACTGGAACAGCATACCATAAATATCCCCAAGAACGAGACAAAGCTCCGTTTTGAGGGTCAAGCAGGAACAGACAAAGCTGTGGGTTTATTGTTCTTATATACACATTAGTACCACCCACAGGGTTTTGGAAAACAACCAATAAGCACATACAATACACTCAGACACTCCCACACAAAATCCTCCCCTCTGCCTGTGATACAATTACCTTACACAATGGGTAATGTAATTATCACCGGCAGAGAAATACAGCTTTTCCACATTATTCATAACTTGAAAAGTATGCATCACATTCACATGAACACCATTCACTTACATTTTCAGAATCAGCAAACATATGTCAAAATCATCCAAATTGGTCCAGTGGTTCAAAAGATAGATCGTAGACCTTTGTGACCAAAGGAAGCATGGCTTTTCTGCCCAAAACCAGTTCCACAGAGTCTTCTATCCTGGAGATAATTGGGAAGTAATCCAATTATCTCCAAGGACAGAGGCAAAACTCCATTGAACACATGGCAGCAAAAGACAATAAAACACATAAAAACATATAACTCTGCCGCCATTGCACAAAACAGGTACATTCAACATATCCCCAGCTAGCTCAGATCTGAGCGCACATTATTACTGAATGGCGCTCAGAGCACACACATACAGTTCAATTGCCATGGAGCCAAAGTCTTTCCCATAGTCTTTCATTATACGAATGGGCTCCATGGCATAGCTTTCTGGGGTATCACCGCTCAAACAGGACAAGCCCCGAATGACCCGGCTTTCGTGTCTTCGCAGGGGAAAATCAAGCGTTTCAACATGGGGCCATAGTCTAAAGGCAGCAGACGGGCAACCAGGCTCCTCCAATGCACAATGGCGAGATTGGTCTCGTCACAACTGCTTTAACAGATAATAAATGTAATATATTCTAAAAATATGAAGCAATATCATGGCACTTTGTGGTATTTAAAGCATCATGGATTCTGTAACACAAAAACGCATTGTTTCTGAACTTCTGATGATTGCTTTCATATGATTTTATTCGCTTCTACCTTGTACTTATAATCCTTTAAGAATTGAAGAGATAGCTTATATAGCTTGAATAAAGCATCGTCTGAAACTTCGAAGAAAAACAGATTATGGGGTTCTCTTTACTAAGCCTTGATTTTTTGTGGGTTGATAACAGACTTGAAAAATCTAGATCAAAATAGTCAGGTTGAAGAAAACTCCCTCTTGAGCTGTTTCATTTCCCAACTCATCTAACTTAAATGAAATACATTATTAGCTGATTATAATGTTCTGTTTCATTAACAGAGTGTATGTTACTTCCAGGTAACTAAACTGAAAATACAAAGTGAGTTTCAAATTTAAGGCCACAGTAGCTGACAGACATTTTTTCCAGTTCAGCAATTTTGACCTTAATTTAGAAAATCTCATTTTAGCAAGTAACCATTTTAGTCCCTTTCATTGGAAACATGCTGACTGTAAACTATTTTAAGGTGTTGAAAGGGCCATATTAGCATAGGGGATAATAGAACTGAAGTTCCAGACCCATATCAATGGAATAGTTCATTGATTTAAAAAAACAAAAACAAAAAAAAACTTCTATTTTTATATTTACTACTTTTCACATGTTCTTACTTTATGCAGAGGGAATTAAGTATGGGATCAAAACATGTGTGGACTTGCTGACAATGAATTAGTTAAGGTAAAGCAGACTTTGCACACTGTGCAAATTCTCTTTCTGCTTCAGTCTGTTAGATATCTTGGAAACCTTCCCAGAAAGTAGTGATCAATCACTCTAAAACATCAGCCTTGCCATGGACATGCACCACCGTTTCAAGCATTCTGGGAACAAAATCACTAAGACAGCATGTCGTTCTGAGATTATTCCACCTGTTTAATGGTGGAACAAAGGTTTTATACAGAGAAGGTATGTCTAGGTGGATCCCAGGCACACCAATAAAAACAATAATATTTCTCAACAAATAAATACATGAATACATTAATTATGCCTTGGTACATGAACCAATAGAAAGTGAATATGTGATGTCTAAATGCATGTCTGGCTCGTGCTTTCATTACGTCAATTAATACTCAGAAAGGATAAAACTTATGTGCATATTTGCTAAAAAAAAAAAAGATGGAACATTTTAAGAAACAAAGATTGTCACATTAAAAATTAGAGGAAACTGAAACTAGAACTTTTACTGATAACTAAGAGGCAGATTTGTACATTAAGCCTTTTGGTGCTGGAATGTTAGTCAGTCTATCATTAACTTTTTCAGTGATCGAATTTTAGTTAATCTCAGTCTCTGTAACAGTATGGCACGTCCCTTTAATTCTACACTCACTATAACTATCTTTTTCTTTGTTCCAAGCTGCCCACTGGGAGCTCCTGCCTGCTAGTAGAAGTGGACACATGAGACCTGAGGGACATCAAGGTACTGTCACCAGAAAGTGTAGAGTGAGCTCATCATAAGACACATTTGTGTCTATCTTCAGCACTCTCTGCCTAGTCCACATGCATTCACATTAAACTGACCTTCCAATTCTTTGGGCAGAACTGCCCCCTTTCCAGATGGGTCTGCCTCCTTGGGCAGTGCCAGGAACGTGATTCATGTCACTGGCTTACTATTTTCTACCACACCCCAGACTTCACAGAATGCCAATGTTGCAAGGTATGGATTTGGGTGAGAGATGAAAGCGACAGATTAGCTTAGGGTATGTGTATTTTACAAAGGCATCCTGTGACCTTCACCAGACACATTCATTTGAGAGGTATGAGTGTTTTGGTGTTTTCTGTCAACATGGTTCTGTAATTAGGCTCATCATACTTTTCAGCACCAGGCCCAATGAACACTTAATCCGGCCCTGGGTGTTAATGGATTCTGAAATAGGTCTCTGATTTGGAAAATATTCAAAGATATATTGTATATAACCCAACATGCTGCCAGAAAATAACTGTTGAAATTGGAATGAACAGTAGACTGTTTTGTGTTTTTTATTTATTTATTTTTTGTTTTTTTTCATCTGAATCAAGAATCAGCAAAATGGGATATCTCAAAAAGCACCATTCCGACATAAAACGAGGTATATGAAAAGTTGATGCCCAAATATGTTTGAATACTTTGGGTTTAGGCTGTTTCACACATGGTCCCAAAAAAAGAAGGATGAAATTGAAAGTATGCTAGTTTTTTTTTTTTTTGCTTTTTGTGACAATAAGCTGCTTAGTTTGCCATGATGGTCAAGAGGTCTGCCCAATGATGTTGGATGCATCTGCTGTCCAATAAAGATGTTGAAAAAAAAAATATGATTAATGGTTAGGAGACAGTCATTAAATGATGGTTTTATTCACAGATCAAGTGAAATTACCAAAACAGGATGGAAGGGTGGGGGGAGAGCAACAAAAAAGTGTTATTTCGAAGAAGCTATGTCTGTGAGGGAGTGGGAGATGTCCTGGGTCATTGAACCTAATGTGTGAAACTGGATCGGTTACTGCTGTGCCTAGTACCTGTCATCGACACAGTGACACTTACACAAACTGATTTGGAGATAGATATATCCTGTTTAATAATAGTTATTTTTGTTAACTGTTTGTAAAAATAAAGTACATTTTTGGAAGTGTGTTCATTCCTGTGTGTGCTGTGCAAATGTGTGAGCACTGTGCAGTGCAGTGTGTGTTGTGTACAGTGTAGAGTTTCTTAAAGTAAAATAAAATAGCACTACAGTACTAGTAAATCTACCAAGCAGCAACACCTTTTTCAACAAGTACACCTATTTGAGCTTTATAAATGTTTGATACTATAAACATTAGACATTCATGACCAAATAAATTAAGAAATAAAAACAATCCCGCCATCATGTCACATGCTAAATCCGAGACTATATAAGGGAGGGTAAGGGTCATGTTCCCCAATCAGCCTCTTGTAGTAGTCCAAATGCCTTGCACAGTCTTCACACTGATTCCTTGGCCATGGGAACTGCTGACACCTTTGCTGACACCTTTGCTGACATCACCACGAACATAACCACTATTGTTAGTAGTATTATACAGCCTCAGGATAGTTGGATTAGTATGTTTGTTACATCTGATGCATCACTCTAGGGTGATTGTTGTTTTCTCTGCTTTTTTGGCTGCATTTGGGAAACTTTGGAGTCTACAGAAGAATCTGCTGTGAAGAAGACCACCAGCTCCACTTCCAGAGGCACTGCAGCTACTTTTACTACAACTAGTTCATGCATTATAGCTTCTTGTAGTCCCTAGCCATGATGCAACTAAGGAAAAGCTCAGCTGAGCATACATTGTGGGTACTATCAGACTCACTCTTTACTGACAAGATATAGCAGAGTACCAAAGTAGTGTCCCAAATTTCTGGTCTCAGTGTTGGTGGCAGTGATGAATCCGGTGTTGAAATTATGTAATTATTCCACTGCAGACATAGCAGTTTCACCTCCGGCCCAGAAACAACTTGACTGTGAGTATAATGAGACAGAAATATTAGAAGTAGAGAGTATAATGTATGGCAGCAGCCCATTATTTCTCTGCCAGGTAGTGTGTTCTTGCATTCTGCATATTCACCACCTTTTTTTTTTTTAAATTGACTAATCCAACAGATGTCTGAACTACTGGCACAAGTACACTGTCATTGCTACCATCACCACCACCAGCATTTTCCAGAAGATTGACTTGTGAAGTGTAATTGGTGCAGCAAGGAAGTGAGTATGAAGGGTCATCTCACTAGTGCTGGTCGGAACGAACATCTGCATAAACACCACAAGTCTGCGTTACTGTGGAAAGAAGCAGAAAGAGAACCACTAAGGTAGGCAGAAAGTCCACTGGTAATGTGTCTGACTCTGCACAGCCAGCTACCACCAGCAGTACCTCCTCAACACCGCCATCATTAGACAGAACAGGGAGGATGGTGAGGATAGTGCCAGTAGTTAACAAAGACAGGTTGGTAAGGACAGTTGAAAACCTCATTATCTAGTGAATTAAAAAAAAAAAAAAAAAAAAGACAACAAATTTTATTCTAAAAATAATTATTGAATGTGATAGTGGTAATGTTTTCAAATGCCTTTCATACAGGGGTTTTGTTTTGTTTTCAAAGTCTTGTGGTGTGACTACAACCTCTACTTCCGCAGACGTAGTTGATAAGGACAGTGGTGTATCCTGGTTTTGTGCTGCCCTAGGCAGGGTGGAAGGGGTAAGTTAAATTAGCCCTGCCGCTCCCCATTTTCTTTATTACAAGACTATCAAAGGTAAAACAATCAATTAGTATAAACAGTGCAGGCAGATATTGCATGATTGATGGTACTGTAAATTAAAAAAAATGGCAACAAAAAAAAATGCATCAATAATATACTAGAGCCAAAAGTGTAAGTCTTCCGTGCATGATCTTTTGCAGGATAATTAAGCCAATAGATTTTAACAAGATTCAGCTCCCTGACATCTTGCCTCTGCTGTGTTCAAAATGTGGTTTCAGGAAAATCATATTACACTGCTAGAATGGCCACGGAATAGCCCTGGCCTGAATCCAATAGAAACAAAAATGTGGCACTGATTAAAGAAACCTGTTAGTCAGAAGCAAACAAGGAATAAAAGACAAATGACAGAATCTTGGTTTCACATTATAAAATCTGATTAACTAAAACCCTGGGTGCACTCCATGGGATGCTGGCATAAGGCTGTAAATGCGGCAAAAAGTTTTCCAGACTTAATACTAAAAGAAATGGTGAGATATTATAACATATATATTATAACATACATTTTGGAAATTTTTTTTTTTTACTTTATCATGGTTTACTGTTTATAAGTTATTTTAAATGTATCTTGCATTACATTGTGAGGCAGTAATTCTAAAAATGTTCCAAATTGTTTCCCTAATTTTGGTCCCTAGTGTATATTAATAATCAAATCTGGCAATTTAGAAATTGGCATAGTAAAAATGCCTGGCAATACTGTAACCATTTTATTTTATTGCTGCACACTAATAGGCACCTTTTTTCACATGTACGAATGTTTCCATTAATTTTTTTTCTGACGGCCAACTTTTGACTGAACTAAATGACAATATGGATAAGCATTGAATGTTTCAAACAAATTTTAAACTTTGGGAAAAAGAACTTTGAAAGCTGAACTGAAGAACCCCACCCGAGCACCACCATTCACTAACAGATGACATTAACCCCTTAAGGACCAAACTTCTGGAATAAAAGGGAATCATGACATGTCATACATGTCATGTGTCCTTAAGGGGTTAAACAAATCATCAGATGTTAAGAGAACACCCCGGTGTGTATATAACATATATATTTTTTAAGTTGTGCTCTGTAATTTTTTTAGATTATAGTTAGGACTCCCCCTACAAAAATGTTGAAAAAACAATATACATTTACCTTAATTCTAACGCTAGGGCATTTCACTCCCTACAGTCCAATCCCCAACAATGATTTCATCAATCCTGAAAATCTCTGTCCAATGTATTGATTCTCACAAATAAGCATTATGGGCACATAACTCCAATGCTTGTCTATAAGAAGCACCAATTTCTTGGAACTATAGTTCAAAGCAAGTGAGGCAGGAAACACAACTGAATATAATCAGATAACAGGGCGCCACAATCACTTCAGTTGCCAACTAGATTTCCAAAAAGAGGAAACAGTCAATCAAAATCAATACAAATCCATAAAAATTTATAAAAATGTAATATCCAATTTATTGAAATAAAAACAAAACAATAGCACAATATATGTAGCAAAGAAAAAACCCTTAGGGATAGCAGCTTAATACAACATGATTTAGGTATAAAGTGCATGTGCTGTAGTGCAAATAGAAAAAGTGCAGGGTGCTTGTCAAGCAGCTCAAAATAGCAGCTAACTCCCACTACTCTTTAACAGATTGTATTAAAAGCACAATAGAAAAAGCACATATCACAAAAGGTATACTCAAAAAACATGTATAAAAAAAGACTGCTTATACCAAAATATAGGGTTCTTGCTGGGGCTCTACGCGTTTCATCGAACCAACTTCCTCAGGAGCTTCAGGAAACCTGATGTCTCTTTATAAAATAAGCTTTTCCTGGAACAGGCAATTAGCACCCAAAATACTTCAGCAGGCTAAAGAGCTTTAGGTGTTTACAATGTTTTTTTTTAAGTTTTCCTTCTATGACACCCTTTGGGAGATGGTAAAGAATAAGTCACTCTCTGCCTGTAATTTACCACAGCCATTAAACATATTGAACTTTAATCATAATAAAATAAGTCTGATTCTTTCTGGCCTAAACATCTTCTAAATGCATTACCAGGTAATAGATAGTTTAAATATACACTAAATCTCATTATGCAGGTATAACCTCACTGGTTAATTATATGTTAACTTTTTTTAGTGTCACAATTAAGAGATTTTTACCGTACTTAAATGGAACCTACAACTACATTATAAAACAATAAACACATGAAAAGACTCAAATAGCCTTTCTCTCGAACAAGAGCAACAAACATGCTGATCTGTGGCCTAACTTCTCTAACAGGTATTGTGGGTCCTCAGCTTTTCCAATGTCTTGAAGTATGGCATATTTCAGTTACTAGCAAGATGCCCATATTGTTTTGCTAGTTGGTTTTGATACACACATATAATGTTTGATCACTTGCACTTATTGGATATTAAATGATTTTATTGATTGATGCTTGAAAATATCATCTACTTCTTTGACAGTTTGTATATTGGATGTTGCCTATATCCTGTTGAATGTTTCGTTATTGAGCCATCTTTCTGCTTATTTATTCTCTGTATTTTTTTTAAAATATCTAAATAAAGATTGTAAAAAAAAATACATGCAAAGAAAACTAATATCCAAAGGGAACCTGCAATAATCTCTCTCAAGTTCCCCGGAGATCTTGAATAATTTTTTAATTTTAATTTTTTAAAGTATATAGATAGATAGATAGATAGATATACAATATACAATACAAATGGCTAGCACTAGAGAACACATTAATGGAGTGAATTGGCATTAACACAACACAGACAGGGGTCTCTCTTCTCTGGCTGACCGCAGTAAACTTTCTGGGGAAAAGGAGGAGTTTCGTCTTGAATTTTCTTTGACATAGGACTATAAAATGACCAGACGCGACTCTCTAATTAGGCGGTTTAGGCGGCTGCCTAAGGCCTCGCGCTGTGTGGGGCCTCGCGGCCGCCTAAACCGCCATAGAGCAGACTGACATGTCGGGTCCTCGAGGACCCGACACAGGAGGGGACACGGCGGCTTGCCCTATATGCCGCCGGGTGCGAGGCCCCTCCTGTCAGTCTGCCCGGGAGAGCCAGCCTTCAGTCTGCAGCTCCGCCGGGTGTGAGCTGCAGACTGAAGTGTCTTGCGATCTCCAGCCAATCAGAGCGTTGCCGCGGGTAACCACGGCCACTCTCTGACTGGAGATCACGAGACATTCACCATGTGGTCTACAGCTCTGTATCCGGCGGAGCTGCAGACCGGAAAGCCCACTGGACCACCAGGGAGTCTGCCACCACTGGACCACCAGGGAAAAAGGTACCTGCCACCCCACCTGTCACCCCCCTCACCCTGTCACTCCT
>OW240922.1:68521060-68542879 GCA_933207985.1 Pelobates cultripes | reverse complement strand
GGGGGTGCCAAGCACAGGATCCGCCCCGGGTGCCAAATGCTCTAGGTACGCCCCTGCCCATATGTCACCCCCTCACCCTGTCACCCCCACCTGTCACCTCCCTTCCCCTGCCACCCCATCTGTCACCCCCTCACCCTGCCACCCCACCTGTCACCTCCTTCCCCCTTCCACCCAACCTGTCACCCCTCTCTCACCCTGCCATCCCACCTGTCACCCCCCTTTCACCATGCCACCCCCTGTCACCTATTCTCACCACACCTGTCACCCCCTCTCACCATGTCACCCTAATCCTGTCACCCCACCTCCAACTCTGTCACCCACCCTGTGTCACCCCCACTATGTCAGCCCCCTTACTCACCCAGTCACCCCACTCACCCTGCCACCCCACTCACCCTGCCATCCCCCATCACCCTGCCTCACCACCTGTCACCCTGACACCCCACTTGTCACCCTGCCATCCCACCTGTCACCTCCCTCTCACCATGCCACCTCCTGTCACCACTTCTAATCCCACCTGTCACCCCCTCTTACCCTGACAACCCACTTCTTACTCTGTCACCTCACCTCTCACCCTGCCACCCCACTTGTCCCCCCTCTCTCACCCTGCCACCCCACCTGTCACCCCCTCTCACCCCACTTCTCACCCTGTCACCCCTCACTCACGCTGTCACCCCACCTGTCACCCCCTCTCACCCTGCCACCCCACATCCCTCACCCACTCTCACCATGCCACCCCACCTGTCACCTCCCTCTCACCTCACCTTGTCACCTCTACCTGTCACTCTCTCACCTCTGTCACTCTCACCTCCTGTCACCCCACCTCTTACTCTGTCACCCACCCTGTGACCCCCCCACACTATATCACCCCCCCTTACTCTGTCACCTCACTCTGTCGCTCCCTACACACTAGGTCACCCCACACTTTCACCCCCTCACACCATGTCACCCCTCTTATTCTGTCACACTCTGTCACCCTCCCTCTCACTATGTCACCCCCCACATTATGTCACCCTCCCTCTCACAGTAGGTCTCCCCCCTCTCACACTAGGTCTCCCCCTCTCACACAGTCACACCCCTCTCACACTATGCCACCCCTTCACACTGTCATCCCCCTACATTATGTCACCCTCCATCACACACTAGGTCTCCCCCCCTCACACTCTAGGTCACACCCTGTCACCCTCCTCTCACCCTGTAACCTCTCTTACTCTGTCACCCACCTTGTGACCCCCCAAACTGTCACCCACCCGTACTCTGCCACCTCACTCTGTCGCTCCCTACACACTAGGTCACCCCACCTCACACTTTCACCCCCTCACACTATGTCACCCCTCTTATTCTGCCATACTCTGTCACCCTCCCTCTCACTATGTCACCCACCCTCTTACTCTGACACCCCCCCTTACTCTGACACTCCCCCTCTTACTCTGACACCCACCCTTACTCTGTTACCCACCTTCACTATGTCACGCTTCCTCTCACTCTGTCACCCCCCTTACACTAATGTAACCCTCTCTCACTATGTCACCCCCTCTCACACTAGGTGTCACCCTCTCACACGGTCACACCCCTTCTCACCCTGTCACCCCCTCTTACTCTGTCACTCACCCTGTGAGCCCCCACACTGTCACCCACCCGTACTCTGTCACGTCACTCTGTCGCTCCCCACACACTGTCACCCCACCTCACACTTTCACCCCCTCACACTATGTCACCCCCTCTTATTCTGTCACCCTCCCTCTCACTCTGTCACCCCATCACACTATGTCACCCACCCTCTTACTCTGACACTCCCCTCTTACTCTGTTACCCACCTTCACTATGTCGCCCTTCCTCTCACTCTATCACACCCCTTACACTAATGTAACCCTCACACTCTGTCACCACCCCTCACACTCTGTCACCACCCCTCACACTTTGTCACCCCTCTCGGCACACACTGACACCCCTTCATACACATTGTCACCCCCCTCCATACACACTGTCTCTCCCTCCAAACACACACTCCAGGCACCACTCTCCGCACACACAGGCACCTCCCTTCATTCTCATTGTCAACCCTCAACACTCTGGCACCCACCTCCAAACACTCTGGTACCCTCCTGCTCTCTACACTCACCCTGCCACAGTTACCCCTTTACTTACCCTGTCACCCCCTGAAGGCAATAATTATACACACTGTCATAAAACATAGCTTCGCCATAAACTCAGTGCCAAAGGCCACAGGCAGTACACAAACATACACATGCTCAGAGAAACATACATACATATACAAGGATCCTCACTGCCAGACACACACAGGTAGACAATGCAACGATGTATACAAAGACTAGCTCACTATATCCAGTGCTGCAAGCTCCCCCTTCAGTATATCTACAGCTTCTTTTACACACACAAATCAACTGCTATTTTTTTCAATAATGGTGTTAGTGGGGGCCTCATGTAGGAGTTTCGCCTAAGGCCTCGCCAAGTCTAGAGCCGCCACTGACCAACATATCCACTTACCCAAATTGTGAAGGAATTCCATCTGAGACCTCCTGAGACGGAATCTGCACAGGCCAGCAAATGACCCCGATTGTGTCACCACGCTGCATGACGTCATCAGAGGTCATTCCCATGGAAACCAAACAAAAAATTTGTCGGAGGATTTAAAAGTAAAACTTATGCATAGAGACTACACAAGGCAATTGTAACTAGGTAGTTGAGGGGGCAGTCAGCTTCCCACATATCTTAATGTTGTCCTCCACATTACAAAAACAAATACTATAGCTTGGCAGGCATATCTGAACTAAGCATGAACCACAATAATTTTAACAAAACTGTACTGATCAAGTAACAAAGCACAAATATATTAGCAGAACTGTAATCTAACATGCAGACAACATGTAAGTGAATGATATATATTACTCAACCATAATGTCCATTATCAATACTGACCCTAATCATAGGGTCCAAGAGCCAAGGGACATAAGCTTAGGTGTCCCAGGTTTTTACATGATGCCATATCTTATCCCTTTTATGTCTATAAAGCACATATATACACAATGACCAATAACCTTCTTGGCTGGACATCAGGACACCGACTGTACTGTGTGAACTATTATGAGTAGTGTATAACTGTATTTACAACAATTTCAAGAGGGTGTAACCCTTATGTACCAATGCACTATAAAATAATGAATCCGGTATGAATCTATACATATGGAAAGCAACAGTATCATGAAGAACTAGTCCAACAGAAAAGAACGAAAAAACTAATTACCAAATAAAGGAGCCAAGCAAAAATCACCATAAATAAATATAGCCTAAGTGACCCTCATTCGGGCTTCTGGCATATATGGCAATAGTACGATTTATCCCTTGAACATATACATGATGCTAAACAAATAATAATAGGTGCGCAGGTGATGGCAATGAAGTGTGTTGCAAGTATTGCTAAAGGCACTAACCCCCAGGGTGGGACCTATATAGCAGTCCTTGGGCTTTATATCGAGACCCTGCACACCACTTTTCATGCCTCTAGTCTTAGCAGATTGTACACTAGATACAAAAGTATATTATTCTCATGCTCCAAAGGAAGCTTCATGCCTCCTATTGGCGAGAGGACTGAACCCCCAGGGTTAGTCATGTGCCTAGTTATGACTTTGACGGGATCAGCCTATTGGACTAAATAGCCTAAATACCCTGTTGACACCAAATACACTATATAGGGTCGAGTTGATGAATATACCACATGTTCCTATGGAGAAACAGACTGGAGTAGCAGAGATGCCTATCCCCCAGGGTGGGCTCACTCCCCATTTAGTGCTTTACCATAGAAAAGATGCATACGTACAACCGAGAGTGATTTTCTCATATGGAAAGGGAATACTTTTTGTTTAGACCATACGGCGGGAAAAGCTGCTCTGTTTCCTCATTTTGAATATGTCCACAACTTTGAAACATGACTTTGAAGGGTGTTTTATCCCTCCATTGTTACCTCAGCTGTGTTTTTTTTTTCTTTACAATTTCTTGTTTTTCCCGTTGGAGCAAGAGTTTGCTCCGATCCCCATCACTCTGTAAGGGGGGATATGGTCAATGGACATCAATTTTAAAGTACGTAAAGTGTGTCCCATGTCCAAGAAATGTTTTGCCACCGGTTGCTCTGACTTATTGTCCCTGTATGCCGTACGGATACTAGATCTATGATTCCTAATTCTTTCAAGAAGTGGTAAATCAGTTTTGCCCAAAAAGGCTAGCCCACATGGGCATGTTAACTTATAGACCACAAAATCCGTGATACAGGTTGGGCGATATTTATTTATGTATTTTTTCCCGGAATGGGGATGTGTGAAGATTTTACCTGGCAACATATGTCCACAAGTCACACATCCCAAACATCGATAGCATCTGAAGTTGGTCATTCCCTGCTTTCGAAACACATCATAGGTGGATTCCTGAATTCCACCGGTAAAGATGAATCGTTGGCCAGTGTACTGTCCAATTATTGTTGATAATCTTCTTAAATTCAGGCGAAGCTGTCATACATGTTGTAGGGAATACGGTCCGAGTGGTTTGTACCTCCCTGCTATGATCTTAAGTGTCACCTTGGCACTTCTGTAGGGCCCTTTGTAATGTGGTCTCCTTGTAACCTATGTATTTAAATTTATCCCACATTGTGGCAATTTGTGTCTGTGCATTTTCTTGATCAGAATTGTTCCTAAATACTCGTAGGAACTGGGAATAGGGTATAGACTCTCTCAAGGCAGTGGGATGGAAACTTGTAGCATGCAACAGTGTGTTCCTTGTTCCAACCGGCTTTCAAGTCATTTTTATGTTCTGTACAAAAATAAACTTCTGATTATTTCAAGGGCACAAACCAATACTACTCAAATTGCTCCAGAAGAGAAAGGGAGTTCATCAAATCCCTATCAACAGACAATAACATTGTGATAGAACCAGCAGATAATAACATACAATATACAAGATACAGCACACTCACTCATGATATGATAATACAGTGCATAAACCTGCCACAACATCAATGTACCCCCTTTTTGGCAAGTCCTATCCTTGTAACCTAATGACTGCTCTTATGAGATTAATCCACTTTCTTGGGAAATTCTTCCTCCTGTGACTCTCTGCAGGTCAAGGCTAAATAGGGTCCTAGGCATTAGGCTGCTAAAGAAGGACCTGCCAAGAATGGACCTGCCAAGAATGGAGTACATTGGCATTGTGGCAGGCTTATACAATGTATGATCATCTACTGTAACTAAACCCCATGTTATTTTTTGCCTAGGTGAGGTGTTTTTAAATAAAACTATTACATTCTGTGAAACTTGAAATTGCTATTTAGTGAATGAGTGAGTGCCCTGGAGCTTAAATCTTGTATGAATTGGCCCCAGCAGCACCCTATAATGTATGCATGTTCAGATGAGTGCAGCCTCTTGGTTTCATTTATAATTTTATGCATTTTATATGTGTATATGTATATATAACTAACACATGCCTTTAAGATTGTAATGTATAAAATCTTTAAAATTACCTTTGCAATAAATCATCCTTAAATGATAAAAAAAAAGTATTCATATACATGGTAAAAAAATAAAAAAACAGCACCTGAAATCAATGCTAAAACTCCAAAACATGTTGCAATTTTTGGCTGAAGAAAAAGTTCAGAACCAGAAAAGGTGCCAACATTTTGATTTTCATTTCTTTTTGGATAAGCAGTAGAAACAGAAATGTGTGAAATGCTGAATTTGATCTTTTTGAAGCCCTTTTTAATATACAGCTATAAAAATATATATCTGTGTTATGGTGAGTTTCTAAAAGATTTGGTAAATTAAAAAAAGCAATATAAACTCAAAGAAAAAAACTAAGTTGCACATCATATAATAAAGTAACTTTTTAAGTGGAGCTATTATTTCAAATCACTCAAAAATGGTTTAATTTAAACTTTTTTTTTTGGGGGGGACTCTATAGGCTATATGCATCATAACTACTATAATAAACTATAGTGGTTATAGTGCTATAGTGCTTAGAATGCTCCTTTACATTTCCACTATTCCACTAAAAAAACAAGTTGGTAGGTATGTGATTAATTGTGATTGGAGTACAAATGTCTATAAATTCCTGCGTTTCTGAAGCATTTGAAGAAAAATCTAGGCCACAAAACAGTGCTATATGTTTGCCATCCATGTCAAAATGTCTGTTGTGTGCAAAGATTTGCATATGTGGTTTCCTACTATAAGAGAAAATACAATCTACATATATATTATACATGGCTGCATATTTGTATTCATGCACACAGGTTCTTGAGCCTGACCTGTCACAAGAGGCCTGGCTACATCTCTACTGCTTTTGATGAATTGCATGACCAAACCAATGTGCTATTGATATGAGATTGCATAATGTGTTACCCGTGCATAGGAGAGTATTTGAGAAATGAAAAGCAGTGAATGAGCGAAATGAAAGAATGGGGAGAAAAAAGCCCTGTTCAGCAGTTCTTTATCTTCCCATGGTGTGGATACCCTTCCATACATCACACAGCCCATAAAAAAACTAATCTTGCCGTGAAAGCTTATAAAAAATACTCATTAAACAAAACTATCTACAAAACAAAACTATCTACCATTATCCTATATCACAAGAAATAATCTATGGAAGTGAACTTGAGTAACTGTAAACAATGCTACAAATGTCCTCATCATTCTAAAAACATGTGTTCCTTGTATTGGAAATGGCATTACAGTATTAAAAAAAAAAAAAAAATACTCCGGTACTTGTACTGCTGATTGTAAGAAATTGGATTTATGATGCAAATAGAGTGCAGTTAGAAGTTTTATTCTCTCAGGACCAGTTTAATTTGTTTCTTCCTTTTGTGATATGCCCCTTTTTTTGATAGTAGTGAATATTCATGTAGTGCCAAAAATCTGAACACATACCTGAACAATCCAATCCCCTAAAACAATTCAGGAAAATTGATAAGAGAGTTTCCCTTCTTAAAGGAACACTATATGATCAGGAACACAAACATGTATTCCTGAACCTATAGTGTTAAAAACACCCTCTTGCCCTCACTAAATATAGTAAAATATAGTAAAATCTTACCTTTGCTCCAGTCTGCAGCTGCTGGCTCTGCTTCTAATTTGCTTGCTTGGCTGACATTATAAGAAGCGTTGGTCTGAACCAATCCCAATGCTTTCACTTAGGAAAGCCTTGGATTGGCTGAGACTGTCAAGGAGGCAGATCAAGAGCAGAGCCAGCACAAGCTAAACACAGCCCTGGCCAATCAGTATCTCCTCAAAGAGATTAATTGAATCAATGCATCTCTATGAGGAAAGTTCAATGTGTCCATGCAGAAGGTGGAGACACTGAATGGCAGTGCTGCACACTGTGCAGTACTGCCACAGGAAGCACCTCTAGTAGCCATATGAGGAGTGGCCAGTGGAGGCATCCCTGGGCTGTAATATCAACATTGCATTATCTCTGAAAAGACAGTGTTTACTGCAAAAAGATTGAAGGGAATGATTCTAGTCACCAGAATAAATACAATAGCTGTAGTTGCTCTGGTGACTATGATGTGCATTTATAATGCTGACTTCAAGAGAAGTCAGAACGTTTAAAAAGCATATAGGTTGCACCTTTTGGCTATCAGTCTATCTGATTGGAGGGTGCTAATCTTTATATACTTAGCAGTAGATTCAATGTTTCTCTAATGGAATCATTTTGTTGGTGGAATGGGGTAATTGCCACGCGTGCACTCTAGGATCCCAGTGCTTTTTTATGACAACCATTAGATTTGCCTTCAATAGTGAGTGTCTTTGGGGGCAGAGCTGCAGAGAGGAGACTACTTTACCACTAGATTGGAGGTAAGTTAACTTGATAGCTGCTAAATCATAAATAGACAACTGAACACTCCAAAATTAGACACTAATATATTTATTTCTCACTGGAGTATTCTTTTAACTTCTATGATCACTTAATTTTCTGTCTTTATTTATTATTTAATTTTATATTTTTGAACTGGTTTGTTATTTGAATTGTCTTTAGCCTGATTTGTCTTTACCTATGTGGAACAGGAGAGTGTTAAGTTGTAATAATTTTCTCTACTGAACCATGCAAAAGGAGGTATGCCAACTACACACTGTAAGAAATGTCTGGGCTAACTATATTTCAACTATATGTTGCCCTAATATTCCTGCCATCTACAGTTCTACACCCGTGCTCTTGAAGGCAAGGGTTACAAAGCAAGAAGAGTCACATATTGGCAGCACATATTTTGGAATTTTCCGCAGCACAGAACTGTATGCAGTGTTCCTGCAGCACGGAACGTGACATCACTGAAATATAATTAGGTGAAAAAAATAGCACATAAGGCACATTTTTTTTCTTCCTCTGCCGCACTACAAGGCAACTAAATATCAATTTGAAATGTCTCTGGGACAGCTGGTTCTATGACAGAATGGTTAATTATGTTTCTATCTCGCCAGGAGAATATCCACAGACTAGTAATCAATAATGTCAAAAGGGAATACTATTCGCTTCAGGGCATCTCTGCCAATGTGATTTTCTGGGTGGTTTTTTTTCCGCTTTTCTCATGTTTTGTTGAAATTGGAATGTTCTATGTACAATCATTTAAATCAACAATTTGGGTGAGTAATGGCTTGATGAGTATATCTGTTAACATGTCCAACTTTGTGTAAAAGACTTCAAAGAAAATTGTGGGCAATTTCCATTTCATAGTTCAACAAATATTAGAAAATGAACAGGCTCCAAACAGGGGTGGTAGAGTCTCGCGAAGCATGGGAACCAATATAGATTGTCACTATTAGAAAACATGTAAAGTAAATATTATCTACAATGTTATTATCTTTAACCATAAGATCAGTTTAGACAGTGCAAAGCACTACACAAAACCGCAGTAACAGAACCACTCCACCTACCCAGATATATACTGTATGTACTTCCAGTAGCCCCCAGGAACTCAATTGTGTGTCACATCTGCCATAAGACGCTGGATGTCCTTGTATTACAGACTTAGGGCAACTACAATGTTCTAGGCTGGCTATAATCTCCTTCACATGATAAATGTGCCTTCTTAAAGGGCCAATATGGTCCCCTTTTCATCCTGTAAATGTTGAGAATCAGCATTGACTCATAGTCCCATGTGTAGATTCCTTTCAAGTCTGGCCCTTTGATGATTTCTAATGAGTCAATTGAATAGCTTTTTAGATGGTTGTAAAATGCCACCCTAGCTATCATTATTATCTTAATTATTACTATTATTTTCAATGCAGCTGAGACTGACAAATAAGGACATAGACACAAAAGATGTCTCCAAATTCTTTGTTAAAATTCACATGGGAGGTGTATTATTCCCTTTAACAATCCTGTTCTCTCATGATATAATGTATGGCAAGTCCTTAGGAAGCAGGTGGGGATATAACTTTGAGACATGCGCTTCTTGTATTGGAAATCACATTACAGTATTTGTTGATACATCTCAGCCACGTTATCTTTCCTGCAGAAACAACACACTTACTGCAAAAATATTTTTTGTGGGTTATCTCCACTATGCATTAAAATAATAATTGTAACATTTTACATAAAAGCAGCATTTCCACCAAAACATTACCCAACCCGCTGAATTGCAGTTCTCGTGACCGTCCTTGTTTCAGTTGGGCATAGCCTATTTTAAAGGACCACTATAGTATGTTTTCCTGGCACTATAGTGCCCTGAGGGTGCCCCTACCCTCAGGGTCCCCCTCCCACGGGGCTCTGGGGAGAGGAAGGGGTTAAAATCTTACCTTTCTTCAGCGCTGGGCGGGGAGCTTTCCTCCTCTCTCCTCCTTCCTAGCGACGTCATCGGCTGAATGCGCATGCGCGGCAGGAGCCGCGCGTGCATTCAGCCAGTTCATAGGAAACATTTACAATGATTTCCTATGGACGCTGGCGTCTTCTCACTGTGATTTTCACAGTGAGAAGCACGCAAGCGCATCTAGCGGCTGTCAATGAGACAGCCACTAGAGGCTCTAGAGGCTGGATTAACCCTCAGTGTAAACATTGCATTTTCTCTGAAACTGCTATGTTTATAAAAAAAAGGGTTAACCTTAGCTGGACCAGTCACCCAGACCACTTCATTAAGCTGAAGTGGTCTGGGTGCCTTTAGTGGTCCTTTAAGATCCTGTCCTGTTGTCTCAACTTTAGTCCCTGGTGTACAGCTATTCGGAACAATAGGGAAATGTTTCCAGAAAGCGTTGCGCAAGTGCATAATTAGACACGTTTTCTTTATGCTCCAGGCAGTAGGATCCTGTAGAGAGTGCTGAGACAACTGCACTTCCTGTATGGTCTGCCCTTGTTGGACCTGCCTGCTTGATTGGCAGGCACCCTGGTGTGCATTAACCTGCCAATTCATCATGTGGGCTTGCCCCATTTTTGGGTGGCACCAGTGACATTTCACTTCACGAAACACTATATTGGTGGATTGCATTACTTTTTAATTCATATATATCTTTTAGTAATATATATTTATATTTATATTATATCCCTGGAATGACCTCATAATGCCTAGGATGACAAGACTTTAGTTGAAAACTTCCGTTTGGTCCACACATTGTGTCTGACTCCACTGGCAGAACCACAGGTCATGGGTGATCGCATTTTTCTGTTTTTTTCTGTTAAGACACTACTTCCATCCTTGGATCCTACCCCTGCATGGAGCACTTAAATTAAATTAAAAAAACAAACAATGTATGACTGTATATTATCATAAAATGTTTTAAGAGTTTTCAAACGCTTGTGTTTGTGTATTCACTGGTAGGGCTTTTAAGTCCCTTATATTGGACACAATTGAACCTGTGTGAATCCCTGATGGAACATATCTTGTATTGTTATTGCTCCCTGTCCAGAATATTGCTAAACCTGTAAACGTGATATAATGCCATCAGCTTCTGTATTCCTTTCATCTCGAGGAATTCTGGATCAAGCTGCATGTCATCGCACTGCTGCTTAGCCAGCTATGGGATTCCAGGAATCTTACAGTGTGATATTACTTGTGCTCCTGGAAATTATGTTGCGGCCTCAATAGGCAACTAGCCAAAGTAATTACTGAGAAATCTAATGCACCATTTAAAGTATATTTTGTCCCTACTTCTGTCACTAGACATTTAGTATTTATTCAATTTTTTATTTGTTGATACCCTGCTCTGTGGTCCTTCAAAATACTTTCTTCATTGACTACTGCTAAACTGCAACTCAAGCTACAGTACAGCAGAATAAAGACACAAATTATGTAATCATAATCACTTGCCTCTCATAATTACAATGTCTGTATACAGACTTTCAATCCTTAGTGTGGGCTTTATTTACAACTTGAAGTGAAAATCACATTTTTTTGAGCAAAAAATATATGTATTTTTTTTCTCAAAAAAAAATAAAAAATGAGTTGCTCAAATTTTTAGAGTACTTAATGAGCAAAAGTTGAGTTTCACTTTCATAAACAAAGTACGCTGTCACTGACATTTTTTTTACTCAAAACATGTGTGCAAAAGTTGTATAAATACCCCACACAAGGAGGAGACACGATACACAGCTGGGTAGAGGACTCTGCACTGAAAAATGGCATCACCCGCACACATGTTGACCACTGATGCTGTTACTGGTACCGTTATCCAGCGTCATCTTCGACAAAGGTGGAGGAGTTGAGATCAGGTGTACATAAACAGGGTGCAGTTTCTCAACGTGACCCCAGCAATCCATCCACACCCATAATATCAGACATCCATGCTCACTAATTACCACAGACACACATCTACACCCATTATCAAAGCCACACATCCACACCCATTATTGCTGCATGCATCCATTACCCCAACCATCCAGCCTCACCATATGTCCCAAAATTAGAAATGGCTAAAGAGAAACACTTTACTTTTAGGGCTGTTTTTAGAAATCTTACAGGGAGTGCAGAATTATTAGGCAAGTTGTATTTTTGAGGATTAATTTTATTATTGAACAACAACCATGTTCTCAATGAACCCAAAAAACTCATTAATATCAAAGCTGAATATTTTTGGAAGTAGTTTTTAGTTTGTTTTTAGTTTTAGCTATGTTAGGGGGATATCTGTGTGTGCAGGTGACTATTACTGTGCATAATTATTAGGCAACTTAACAAAAAACAAATATATACCCATTTCAATTATTTATTATTACCAGTGAAACCAATATAACATCTCAACATTCACAAATATACATTTCTGACATTCAAAAACAAAACAAAAACAAATCAGTGACCAATATAGCCACCTTTCTTTGCAAGGACACTCAAAAGCCTGCCATCCATGGATTCTGTCAGTGTTTCGATCTGTTCACCATCAACATTGCGTGCAGCAGCAACCACAGCCTCCCAGACACTGTTCAGAGAGGTGTACTGTTTTCCCTCCTTGTAAATCTCACATTTGATGATGGACCACAGGTTCTCAATAGGGTTCAGATCAGGTGAACAAGGAGGCCATGTCATTAGATTTCCTTCTTTTATGCCCTTTCTTGCCAGTCACGCTGTGGAGTACTTGGACGTGTGTGATGGAGCATTGTCCTGCATGAAAATCATGATTTTCTTGAAGGATGCAGACTTCTTCCTGTACCACTGCTTGAAGAAGGTGTCTTCCAGGAACTGGCAGTAGGACTGAGAGTTGAGCTTGACTCCATCCTCAACCCGAAAAGGCCCCACAAGCTCATCTTTGATGATACCAGCCCAAACCAGTACTCCACCTCCACCTTGCTGGCGTCTGAGTCGGACTGGAGCTCTCTGCCCTTTACCAATCCAGCCGCGGGCCCATCCATCTGGCCCATCAAGACTCACTCTCATTTCATCAGTCCATAAAACTTTAGAAAAATCAGTCTTGAGATATTTCTTGGCCCAGTCTTGATGTTTCAGCTTGCGTGTCTTGTTCAGTGGTGGTCGTCTTTCAGCCTTTCTTACCTTGGCCATGTCTCTGAGTATTGCACACCTTGTGCTTTTGGGCACTCCAGTGATGTTGCAGCTCTGAAATATGGCCAAACTGGTGGCAAGTGGCATCGTGGCAGCTGCACGCTTGACTTTTCTCAGTTCATGGGCAGTTATTTTGCGCCTTGGTTTTTCCACACGCTTCTTGCGACCCTGTTGACTATTTTGAATGAAACGCTTGATTGTTCGATGATCACGCTTCAGAAGCTTTGCAATTTAAGAGTGCTGCATCCCTCTGCAAGATATCTCACTATTTTTGACTTTTCTGAGCCTGTCAAGTCCTTCTTTTGACCCATTTTGCCAAAGGAAAGGAAGTTGCCTAATAATTATGCACACCTGATATAGGGTGTTGATGTCATTAGACCACACCCCTTCTCATTACAGAGATGCACATCACCTAATATGCTTAATTGGTAGTAGGCTTTCGAGCCTATACAGCTTGGAGTAAGACAACATGCATAAAGAGGATGATGTGGTCAAAATACTAATTTGCCTAATAATTCTGCACTCCCTGTAGGTGACTTACTAATAAGAATTTGTGCAACTAAAAGGAATTTAGAACAAAAACTGTTTACCTTATTTACACAGATTGATTTCTAAACAAATTTATTGTAGTTGAAAAACACATAACTTAGTGTATTGTTGCTGTAGAGCTCTGTTATACACTCAGACACACCATCAATATGAAGATGCTAGAAAAGGAAAGGCATTAGGATAGAAGAGAATAATTTGGGCCCAAGATGACTGTCCCTTCTAAATAGGGACACTTGGGAGGTATTGAACCACACCCATTATACCCATCTATCCATCCATCCACATATGTTAATCCCAGCCTACCTTTAAGAACTATTAGCTCTATCCACCTATATCTATTAATCCCAGGCACTATCAACACCGCTAATCCACAGCTATCCAACACAACTTCTAAAACGTCTGTCAAAATGTTTGTAGACTGCATCTACCAATTCCTCCAGCTCACTTTCAACAAATGTCTAATTTATCTTTTGCTTCCACAGTTGCAACTTGCAGCCTCCATCTTTTTTTCATACAATAGTAAATATCTGAAGCAGTTACCAAAATGACTGCTAACGTGCAACAGTTGCTATCTGTAACTAAGCCAACGAAATGGACAAGACATATAACCTACGAATAAAGAAAGTTTCAACAAATTTGCTATTTGATGTAATTTGCAAGTAAACTAGTCAAGATATTTACTACAAGATGTAAATCGCTGACAGATATGTGAAAATATCTCATGCAATTCAAAATGCACGCCAAAATTGTTTACTTTTTACTTAAGGGTGAAAATAGGGATGTATCTTTGACTTTCTTCTATCGGGTCCTTTGCCTGCTAAGATACACTGAAACATATAAAAGAGTATGGAAATGCAAATAAATACAAAAATATAGAATGTATTGCTGAACAGAAATCAAACAGAAATCAAACTGACAATAGTAATCAGGCTGGCAATGATATTGCGCACCAGATTTTCACAAGAACACAACACAAATCAAAATGTCCAATAATCTGGAATAAATAAAAAAAAGAAAAAAAGAAACTACAGTCCAAAATGTTGTTAAGGGCTAAAGCTGATCCGTTTAATTAAAGTGCACCGCTAGCTGCTTTTAGAACATTCCATGCTGTAGGTCAGGGCTGTCCAACCCTGCCTCTTTGAAGTCTGCATTCAGCCTGCTAAAGAATCACTTACTTGCTCTGACTTCATTGAATATTTTTCTGAGATACCCATTAGTGCAGTTGCCTTGGGGAAAATATTTACCTCATTATTGCCATTATGCTGCCCTCTAGACTGCACTTACCTTTGTTTCAAGCCTCTGCCAAAACCCTGTCACTGCATAATGTTATTGGGGATTTTAGATAAACCAAGCAAATTATTCTGTCTGCTATAAAATTATGGAGCGGGATGTGAGATGTGAGTTTTGAAGTCTTGGGTCAGTCTGAAAACATTTAATTCTGCAAATTTTGGGTAATTTAAAGTGTGTTGCTCTATTCTCTATTTGTAAAGGAATAGTTAAAGCAACATAACTACTACAGCCTACTGTAGTGGTTATTGTGTTAGGTATGCCCTAGTACCTTCCCAAAGTTAAACCATTTTAGCACAAATTGACACCCGCACAACACCTGGTGTTCTTTGGGTTGGAGAAGCCGGATGTCAGTGTATGAGCACATTTTATTACTCTGAGCATCTAAACCAATGAATGATTGGAATGTGATGCTGTATTGTACAAACTGACATATTCTAATCTAGATCTGAGAGGACTAGATACCACATGGGCACATGACAGGATCCTGGTAATGTCATACCGTACTAAAATATTTGACAAGTTAGTCTCTGATGGTGCCAGACACCTCTGACGCCATAACCGCTACAGTTGGCTCTTACATAGATTTGGAGCATTCTTTTAGAACTGAGATTCCATAATGTGAAAGGAACTGCAAATGGTAACCCAAAATACATTTTATAGAAGAATAGCTATGTTGAAAAATGCTACTAATGTGGACATTGGAGTCTAAACTTTGCAATTCCTGCAGTGAGTTTGTAGTAAACTATGAGTGAGATTGTGTGCATTACGTTTATGGTACAAGTAGGGAGTGATGCTGTGTGCTATAGCGCTCAGTGCGTAATACTTTGTTTTAAGTAAGGATGATGGATATGAGTGGAACTTGTAGAGAGTAAGTGATGATGTGAACTACATGTTTAAAGTGCCATGTGTTGGATGTATATGTGACATGAGTGTTATTACTTTAGTTAATCTGTGGGCTGTGAACATTACCATGTTAATGTACACATTCCTGAATTATAATTTGAAGCAGATAAATAGAAGGCGTATGCCTGTAATTGTGGGAGGGATTTAGGCCTATTTAAACCCAAGGAACCCTCACTTACCTGTCTTCGTCGGTTCCGGAAATCCGTCTCCTCGCTTCCGGTACGCGCAGACCTCTGACGTCACTTTCCCGCGTCGCTCGGAGAGTACGCCCAGCATCTCAGTGAAAGCTCACGAACGGCTCCGTTCGGCGATTTCCAACGCAACTGTAAGTCCTCATAAACTGTTCGTTAAGCAACTTGTTCGCATGGGTTTTCTACAGGGGGGGGGTTGCCGTTCGTTTTCCTTACAGCTATTACCATAGCTGACATGTAACTGATCAGTCTACTATTCGTTGTGGTAATAAGAACATATCCGTGCTCAAAGGGTTAAAACACAATTGATTTTTTTTTCTCTTTTCTTCTCTAATTAAAAAAGTACGTGAATTCACTTTTATTCCATCATCTGCTTATCACACACCGTGCTCTAGATACCTGTAATTACAGTGTTGCGAATTAGCCAAACTGTAGAAGGTGCCGCAAATCAGGTTTTAATTAACATAATTCCACAGGTTTCCTAAGAGAGAAGATCACAAATAATATATATTTATTATTTAGATATTATCTTTCTACATACATGTGTGTTTTTTTTTTTAAATTACAGGAATGTGTTCTCAATGTTTGTTTTTGTGCCCATGATCTGGTCACATCATACATTATCGCGCTAAAATAACATTTAAACTGAAGACCAGACTCGTTGGTTATACTAAACACTGTTTTGTGGCCATATGAGGGCAGACAGTACACTGGCATTACTCAGAGCTCAGTTCGCTTGCTCATTAATTCAATCATACAGCTACCCAGTTATTCATCTTACTACGAATTGGTATCACGTACGCTATTTATTTTATAAACAAATTCTTTCCTTTCTAGGAATTCAATTTCGTCATTCAGTACTACCAATTTTCGCAGGTTTTCACGTTCACGGTCCGGTTAGTAAATAAAAAAAAAAAAAAAAATTTTTTTTTTTTTACTAGCAAGTTTCGCCTAGTTTACTCCTCCCATTTGTTTTTTTTTTGCAATAGGTGATTCAGCTCGGGTAAATAAAAAAAAAAAAAAAAATATACCACCCGACCAAACAAACTCATTAGTGCGTCTCGAGTACGTACCAAGTTCACATACAGGTAAGGATAACGAACGTTTATTTTATTTCTTTTTCGTACGTATCATCCCTCATAGTTTAGGTGGCTGGCTGTTAAGGTCATAGCAACCCAGTAGTGTTAAATATCATCCCGGCTCTCTCGCCTTAAAATAGTGGTCCCGCGAGGCCAACACCCATCCTCAATTCAGAGGTACTACGTCCCTCGGGCCAATCCATAGGTAGCCGCCTCGAACGTGGCATAGAGAGGGCCTCACCTGTCACTCCCATTCTATCTTATGACTACTACTCATCGAGAGGCCAACACCCCGCCACAACGTTCGGTGGCCACGAAATTCCCTCGCGCCAACTCATAGATAGAGCCTCTCAAGCCGCTTGGCACTTAGCAGGGCCTCACCAGTCACCGGCTTAGTGTAATTGCTTCGCCGCAGAGCGGCACTAGCTAGTCAGCCAGCACACTCACTTGCACTCAAAAAAAAAAAAAAAAAAATGTATTTCCTCCTAACATAACGTCTCTTTTTCACGCCCATAGCATGTCTAACGATTCAGTTCAAGAAGAAGACCTGTCACTTGCCAGCACTCCCTCCAGACCTGGCAATCAGCCAAGACAGTCCAGTATGATGTCCAACTACAGATCCTGGACTGTCCCAAAAATCACTGCTGAACTGAATAAAAGAAACATTCCTTTTCCGGCTACAGCCAGAAAAGCTGAACTTTTCCGCTTATTAAACTCGCAAGACATGGAGTTACCAGGCCCCAGTTCCGATACTATGATCCAAAATAGCTTGTCAGAATTACGTAATATGATGACCTCCCTGGTGGCTTCAGTAGCTACCATAAATAACAGATTAGATAATCTGGAAACCTCTTGTCAAGCTAGCATTCCGGAAGTACAAGTCCCACTAGGACAACCAGAAACAAGCTCAGGAGGTAACTCCAATCCATTCCCTGCTAAAACATCTAATATAATCAACCCAGTACATTTGATACCACAAAACTTAAAAAGAGATATACTAGAAGGGAAAGATGTTAATCTAGCCTCTCTCCTCATTGCCTCACAGGATATAATCGAAAATAGAGCCTATACTTTCGGCGATATATCCGTGGTAATGAAAACTAGAGATCCTAGGCTCAACAAAAAACTTAATATTCCTGAGTTTGTACTAGCCTTTGGCCTATATAGAGACGTAATTTGCACTGCCTTCCCACACCGTAGAGAAGAGCTGGATCTATATCTGCACAAACTGGTGGAATTAGCCTATAAATACGGGGGGTACGCGTTTTACGACTACCATAAGTCCTTTGCTGCCAAGTCAGCCGCATCGTTGGCCCAGTTCAACACCCCCACCGATTGGAGTCAATTAGATACAGAATTATTCTGTAGACATTTTGCCGGGCTTAAAACGCCAGCATGTGCAATATGTGCCTCAGCATCTCATACGGCAAACTTTTGTCCAAATAATATAAGTGGTCCGTCTAATAGCAATACCAGTCCGGATTATTTCCCTAATCAAAGGGAAATGAAAGATAAGTTGGGGAGACCTATAGTATTTCTCGGGAAAGCTCAAGTCTGTAACAACTTTAACGCAGGAGGCTGTAGTTACAGCGCTTGTAGATTGCTTCATGTTTGCTCAATCTGTTTCAGAGCACATGCGAAAACTATGTGTCCAAACAAACTGTTCCCTAAAAAAGCTATGACCCCAATAAACGTAAACAATTTACAACATTACTTGACTGTACATCCTTCTTCTTACTTGACAGACTTTCTCGTATCAGGTTTCACGACAGGCTTTCACACAGGTTTGGTAGCACTCCCTTCAGGCATACTAGAATGCCCCAACCTACAATCAGCTGTTACAGACCCAGTCACTTTAACGGATCTCCTCAACAAAGAAATTGAACTTGGTTTTATGATAGGTCCCTTTACTACTCCACCCTTCACTTCCTGGAGAACTAGTCCACTCGGTATAGCCACGGGCAAGTTTAACAATAAAAAGAGGTTAATTATCGACTTTTCAGCACCTCATACTTCCACATCCCCAAGCTTAAATTCTCTCATACCGTCAGAAGACTTTTCACTGCAGTACGCAAAAATAGACGATGCCATACAAGCTATCGTCAACTCGGGCGAGGCAGCCTGGTTGAGCAAAACAGATATTTCAAACGCTTTCAAACTCCTACCAATTAAACAGTCACTCTGGCATCTACATGGTGTTAAGTGGGAAGGGAAATACTATTTTGCAACCAGGCTGACCTTCGGCTCCAAAAGTAACCCGAAAATCTTCGATATATTCGCAGAAACCTTAAACTGGCTACTACTAAACAATTCCAGGTGCCCAGTAGTAATTCACTACCTCGATGACTTTTTATATATCGAGCCTAACTACTACACGCCACATAGTCTAAGTAATGCACTATCCCTATTTAATGACTTAGGAGTCCCGGTAGCTCCAAACAAAACAGAGGGTCCCAGTACAGAAATTACTTTCTTAGGCATCACTCTTAATTCCGCGACTATGCAAGCTAGCCTCCCTCAGACGAAAGTAGACAGAATTCTTACTAACATTCACAACTGCACCAACCAAGGGTCTTGTACCAGGAAAGAGTTACAGTCGCTTTTGGGTTCCCTTAACTTTGCCATGAGAATTGTCCCTCAAGACAGGTCTTTCATCTCTAGGCTTCTGTCTCTCCTACACGGCCTCCCTGACGACGACACTAGAATTAATCTAGACAATCCTGCGAGGGCCGACCTTAAAATGTGGGAACTGTTTTTAACAACATGGAACGGTAGGTCACTTTTTATTCCCCCCATATCAGATGAGTCCCCGGTTATCTGGACAGACGCAGCAGCTACCACCGGGTACGCGGCAATATTTGAGGACGAATGGGTGTACGACAGTTGGCCACCCGAAACAGTTACCCTAGAGAAATTCGACAAAACCTCTGCATTCTTCGAAATTTTCCCAATAGTAGCGGCAGCTCTCATCTGGGGAAATCATTGGAGGGGGAAAGCAGTGAAATGTTACTCTGATAACCAAGCAGCATGCGACATAATTAACAAGGGCCGTTCTCAGTCCCTGCCAATCATGAGTCTTGTAAGGAAACTTACATGGTTGGCTGCAAATTTACAGTTCTATATGCATTGTATCCATGTTCCTGGTGTCTTAAATAACGCAGCTGATGCTTTGTCTCGTTTTAATTTGCAGGAATTCTTCAAACTACACCCTACAGCAAACAAACACTCCATAAATCCCCCACAATTCAAAGACCTAATCATGCTCTAAATCAGTTACTAGAACACAGTAGAATTCTTGCACAGGCAGCCTTGTCGGAAAACACAAAAAAAGCTTACGATAGGGCATTTGACCTGTTCAAAAAATTTGTACGAGATTTCAATATAATAAACTGTTTTTCTGTAGAAACTATGGTTGCATTCTCAACTTTTTGCCACCTCTCATTAAAACTAGCCTACAATACCATAAAACTTTACTTAACAGGAGTACAACATTTCATGCTAATTCTTTTCCCGAACAAGTCCCCTTTCTTGTCCACATACCCTATTAAAAGTATACTAAAAGGTATCCAGAGGCAAAAGTCACATGTAGCCCTAAAAAGACTCCCCATAGACAGTAACATCTTTAAAGATATCTCCAATCTATTAGATAAAAATCCTTTTGAATATAACACTAACCTAGTAATTAAGACAGCAGCGTATCTAGCCTTTTTTGGGTTCCTCAGACCTAAAGAATTTTCAGTGGAGAAAATATCCGACACAACAAATTGTCTCAAACAAGGAAACCTAACTAGAGTACATGATCATTTCATACTATCGATTCCCCGCACAAAAACTAACCAATCAGGTCCCCCAGTAGACATTAAATACTTTCCTACCGGTTCCATCGGGTGCCCAGTACAAGTACTAGATAAGTTCATACTGAATCAACGAATTAAAAGTCCAGATTTGCCTCTGTTGACCCTACAAGGTAAGCCTCTCACCACTAAACAATTCATGCTATACATCCGCGCTTTACTCCTTAGACTAGGCCTCAATCCTAATTCCTTCACAGGACACTCATTCCGCATCGGAGCAGCCACAACAGCCTCAAGTATTCAAGTGCCAACACATATTATAAAGAAAATGGGCCGTTGGAAATCCTCCGCGTATAACCAGTACATTCCAAACCCGGAGAAAGAGATCAGACTTGTATTTTGTAACATGTCTAAATAATGTTGTGTTAATAAATGTTGTTTCTCTTACTTTTGCCCTCTTTTTTACAGGCCTAACCTCTCGTCGGTTTCGGCACACCTCAACCGACTCTCATTTTAAAAAAAATATAACTCTCCATTTTAAGTATACGCCCCTTTTATAATCCCGTACACAAATAGAAGGCGTATGCCTGTAATTGTGGGAGGGATTTAGGCCTATTTAAACCCAAGGAACCCTCACTTACCTGTCTTCGTCGGTTCCGGAAATCCCCTCCCTCCACACCCTTTTTTAAATATCAATAATTCAGCGTGGGCCCTCTTTTTTACAGGCCTAACCTCTCGTCGGTTTCGGCACACCTCAACCGACTCTCATTTTAAAAAAAATATAACTCTCCATTTTAAGTATACGCCCCTTTTATAATCCCGTACACAAATATAATTATTTTTAGCCATCACTCCAACAGAAGTGGTTTAAAGGAGTATAGCATTTAATGGTGTTTTGTGTGTTTGTCTTAGCTCCCCTGCCAACATATATCAAAGCTACTGTTTATCAGCCAGTGTACTATGCCACTCTGGTCTGGTTCCACATTTTCTGGTTACGTAATGGAAAGAAAATTCTGCTTTAAAACAATGTATTTGCTTTGTTG
>OW240922.1:68495453-68520583 GCA_933207985.1 Pelobates cultripes | reverse complement strand
TTTTTGTACAGTTAACATTACACTTGGAGATGTTTCAGTCCGAATTTCCCTGGATTGAGGGCTCAGTCAAAATTTCAAACTGTGATACGCAATGTAGCCGAAGCACTAACCAATCGAAATGTGTAATTGCCGAGTAAGTCCCTTTCGGATTGTGATTCTGATTTTAAGCTTGTAACACCCATAAAAGAGATGATGAGGGGGGAAAAAAAGATGATTGATGGCATGTGGACAGTCACTTTATTCACAGATTGCTTGGAGTTGGGGGGGGGGTGGGAGCATAGGAAGAGTAGTAAAAAAAAAAATCTATATTTAATTATATAATACAGTATATAAATATAGATTTTTCTCTCTATTAGATACTTTTTCTCACTAGACCTATGAACTATATATTATATCATTATGTATATATTTTGCTATACACTGATTGACCAATTTTTGCATCCCATTGGTTTGTCCTATTCAGTTCCTGAATAAATTTTTCAATACCAAAATTTTGCGAAGCTGGACCGGCATTGGACCAAAATTCAGGTATTTTGGAAGATTTATGTTTTCAGGAAAAAATTTTAATCCAAGCCGAATTTTCTCACAGTGCATAAGTCTAGTTAACATACAAGTCGGAAGAAGTTGGTCAGTAGAGTTACCAATTAAATCAATAGACACTAGGCTATATTTCTGTTACCAACTTTTACGAGGCAACCCCTTAGATCTCAGATGAAACCAGATGATGTATAATTGTACTATGCTTGCTTCATTATGAAATTATGCACACGGTAGACATTCCATCAGCTTAGTATAGATAAAATTATTTGAAATCTAATATGAAACGTTATTTTATGCAAAACAGAGTTCCTTTAAAATATGTATTTAGGCTCTCTAACCTAGTTCACTTTAAAGATTACAATGCTCATATAGATATACTCATTATGGATGTCAGTGAAAATTGTAATACTCTATAGGATAGCAAGATCCCATAAAGATAGAATTACTTTCTCATACCAAGATTCAATGCACTCTTTTAAAGCTCTGAATAGAGGCATTGAACTGACTCCTAATCCGCTCAGGGGTGGGGGCCAGGAGGGGGCAATAGGTCCCCCCCTTTAGTTTAAAAGCGCGGGTGGGGGCTCAGGAAGGGGGAATTTTTTTTTTTTTTTTTAAACATGCAATATAGCGAGTAGGGGCATAATTTTATAATACTAAGTAACCAGCTTTTATAGAGGCTGGGTCACATGCTGTATCATAACATACAAACACACCCCTGTTTTAAAACACCATATATACAAGCACCCCTTCAAACACCAACACTGTACATTACACTATAGCGCCAACAAATGCCACAGTGCTGTACAGATATACAGTTAGGGTGCTTGAAAAAAATTGAAATATTAAGGGAGCCTTCAACCTAAAAGGTTTGGGAACCACTGCTCTAAAGTCTTCGTTCCAGTGGGCCCGGCAGCAGCAGCAATCCATGCGACTGTGTGCCAGTCGGGCGGTACAGCCCTATCACTGGGACAGAGGGAATGACACACACAGGGGCTGGGACAGAGGGAGTGACACAGATTGGGGTGTGGGGGGGCTGGGGTAGAGGGAATGACACACATGGAGAGGCTGGGACAGAGGGAATGACACACGTGGGGGCTGGGACGGACAGAATGACACACATAGGGGGGATGAGATGCATGGAGGGTGTAATGGATCACCTGGCACTGGGTACCTCCATTGAAGGATGCTCCTAGTGCTTACAGAGGGCTCCAAGCACTCCGCCAGACACCACAACCACCGTAGACCCCACGAACCGCCGCAGCTTGGCTAGGGTCTCGCCGTCTCCTACCCATCCTGGACCTACGACAAGGCTCCAGGTTCCAGTGGGTGAACCTCTCCTCCAAGAGAGTGAAGCAGGAACAAGCTCTTAAAAGAGCTTAGTAGTGATTAGCTAAGGGAGTATGCAGAGCATAGCAATTCCCCCAATAAGAGACAGGACTCTAGATTGAGGGTGAAGAAGAACTGTCTGTACTGGCACATACAGCTTCTTTTATTCACATTCTACAAACACAGTACTGCCCACAGGGTTTTGAAGAACAACCAATCAACAAATTACAACACAGCTAGTACTCCCATTCATTACATCAGAAATTATCCCCTCGGGGGATCTGGGTGAACCACATATCCAAAATTCACCCACATCCGTTAAGTAGTTTGGAAGATACGGTTTAATGCAGATTTCGCAGAACATATACAGGCTGTATGAAAAATAATTACTGTTAAATGTGTCACCTTTTCTGTAATTTAAAACTAATGAACGATGTCTTTGTGCACCAAATACCGGTGAGATGGCACAGCGGAGAAAAGTCAAAACAGTGTCTGTGAGTTAAAATGGCTGCCATCCATTGTTCTCACCATGTGCTTCATCCATTGTTCTCACCATGTGCCTCTGATACATGAAATGGTGGCCACCCAGTAACTCCACAGTATGTCCCCAGATGGTTCTTAAAGGGCCAGCAGCAGCATAATAAAATACAGTATGCCCAAATCAGTTCCTTAAAGGGCAATATATCCCAGGGCCATAGTCGCAGGACAGGAGGCTGGTAAACAGGCCCCTCCAAAAACCAGTGGCGAGGCCACTATTGCCACAGAGGGGTTGGGGAGGTATGAGATGCATGGAGGGGTTGGGGAGGTATGAGACACATGGAGAGGCTGGAGGTGGTGAGACGCATGAAAGGATTGGGTGGGATGAGATGCATGGAGGGGACCCTACATTTACACTGTTATACAGGCTGTACACTTACTACTTTACATTGTAGCAGAGTGTAATTTCTTCAGTGTTGTCACATGAAAAGATATATATTAAAATATTTACAAAAATGTGAGAGGTGTACTCACTTTTGTGAAATACTGTATATATGGAAATTATATAAACATATTTATAAAACTATTATAATAATAAATGATCTGATTATTTTTGGCTTATTGTTTATAAGAGCCTGTTCACACACTGTGTTGTGTCTTTCCACTGTCAAACATTTTTAAAAACATGCAATATCACATGCTACACTTAGCACCATTGTAAGGCAAAGTAAGTTGTAATTAAGCTGCATAAACAATTGAACGATTAGGGTTCTTGAGTATTTTGTAAAATATACGTTACAGGTATCACATGACAATTTTGTAACTTTGTGCCATCTAAATAGTCCGTGTGATGGCCCAACGTGTCTAATTCGTGAATGGTATGTTGAAACGAACACTACAGATTAAAAAAAATAAAACTGTGATTCACAGTTATGGAGCAGGAACAAAGTTCATTTATAAAAGTGCTGATTTCTGTTGAAATCGACAATTTAATAAGATAAATATTGAGAACACACTTTTTACGCATAAATCACTTCAGCTGTGTTTTATAATCTTTTCAAATAGACAGTGGAATCTGTATTCTTGTACAGTGTTTCAAAAGTTTAGCATTCTGCACAGGGCCGTCTATAATATGAATAGGACCCCCGGGCAAAGCCTTTTCTTGGGCCCCCTGGGCCCTGTCACTGCACCCTCCCTCCCCATTACGCCCAACCCGCAATCACACTGACAGACATACTGACACATACACACACAGACAGACACATTAAAACATTCGCAGATACATACTGACACACACATACACTGACACAAAAATATATACTGGTAAACATTGACACACATTCAGACATACTGATACACACACAAACACATACATACTCACAGACACATACACTGACAGATATATTGACACAGACACACACAGACACATACACTGACAGGTGTATTGACATACACAGACATACTGACATAGATACACACACACACACACTGGAACACAGTGAGACATACTGACATACACACACAGACATACTGACATACAAACACACAGACATACACACAGTATGTCTGTGTGTGTTAGTATGTCTGTGTGGTGTGTTAGTATGCCTGTGTGTGTATGTCAGTATGTCTGTGTATGTCAGCATGTCTGTGTGTGTATGTCAGTGTGTGTTAGTCAGTATGTTTGTGTGTGTATATGTCTGTGTGTGTGTATGTCAGTATGTGTGTGTGTGTATGTCAGTGTGTGTATGTGTCAGTATGTCTGTGTGTGTATGTCAGTATGTCTGTCATAGACACACACACACATACTGACATACATACACAAACAGACATACTGACACAGACATACTAACACACACACATACTAACACACAAACACATACTAAAACACACACACACAGGCATCGTAACACACAGGCATACTAACACAGACATACTAACACACACACACACAGACATACTAACAAACACACACACACATACTAACACACACACACATACTAAAACACACACACATACTAAAACACACACACATACTAACACACACACATACTAACACACACACACATACTAAAACACACACACATACTAAAACACACACACATACTAAAACACACACACACACATATACTAACACACACACATACAGACATACTAACACACACACATACTAACACACACAGGCATACTAACACACACAGGCATACTAACACAGACATACTAACACAGACATACTAAAACACACACACAGACATACTAACACACACACACACAGGCATACTAACACACACACATACTGACATACATTTAGCCACCCTCCAGGTTCTTACCTTTTTATGGAGGGTGGTTTCCCTGGGGTCCAGTGGCAGGCTGAGGCAGATGAGAGTTCTTCTCTGGAACTCCCCTCCTCCCTGCCTTCCTCCTCCCGCGCGGCTATCTCCGGTGGGAGGAAGTGACTCACTTCCTCCCAGCCGGTACAGGAAGGGGCCCGGTCGCGCTGTTTAAGCGTCACAGCGCCCGACCGGGCCCCTTCTGCCACATGCCCACAGGGTGGCCCTTAGTGCATGGGCCACCCTGGGGCCTCCTTAGTTGGCGGGCCGGTGCGGCTGCACCGCCGGCCGCCGGGTACATGGGGGCTGCTGAAATCGCGGGGCCCACGGGGCAGCTGCTCTGGGGCCCCCCCAAGGAGCAACTGGACCCGGGGCAGCTGCCCCGTTTGCTAAAGACGGCCCTGATTCTGCATGTTTTACATATTGGCAAAGTTGAATATAATCTGCACCAAATGGAGCTTCTTTATCTAAAAAGTTAATGTATGTTTTCAGCAATACATTCATGGATGACAAACCTGTCTTGCATATTAGAAGAGGAGTATCTGATCTTTCTCAAACTTAAATGAATTGCTATCTGGTGGTTTAAGTGCAGAACCAAAAATTTCCACAAAAGCCATTCAAACTAAAGAATAGTCTCCTCTCCCGGCTCCCAACAAATATTTAAACAACGGGCGTGGACACGCTATTGTCCACCCCTCCAAATAGTGGCATGCACCCCATTCCACCCCAGATGGCTAGGGGGGTTAGCCACCTCCATTAACAATACATAACCATACCTAACCATTCCTCATCTTAATAGTAGGAAGAAAGGGCAATAAAATGTATAAAAGTAAAAATAAAATTATACTTGCCATCTGAAGTCTTTTGTAAGTCAACAAGATCTCTGGCAGTCAATTCTTGAGATAAGTCTCACCCACTGACCACAGGTGGAGGCAAGGGGTGAACAGATTATTTATTAATATTAAATAATTTATTATTTATATTAATCTTCCCCACCTGATCCCACATTAGGGGGGACTATGTCATATTAAAAAAAATAAAAAAAATATGGATTTGAACGATTCGGTCCAGATTGTAGCTGTCTGGCGGTATTGGGGCAGGAAACCCACACCATGTTCAGACCTGTTCTTGGTCCAGTATATGGCCAGATAGTTTTTGCTCCACGTGGTGCAGACTTTAGTGAATAACCCCAATGGTATATATAAGAATAGATAGTAAGGAACCATATTACCAGAAACATTCTAATCAACCCAAAAATAAGCAAAAAATATTAATATTTTTAAAATTAGACATTACTATATCAAAAAGAATTACAAGTATAAATAGCATACATATTCTCACTGATTGCTTATTGTTCTCTATTAAGAAATATTACATAACCAAGTACTTTCTATAATAATAAAAAAAAATGTACCATACACTCTTAGGAACATGCAGTGGTGTATTTAGGATTTGTGCTGCCCTAGGCAGGATGGTGCCCGGGCACCCACCCCTAATTTAAACTTTCCTCGCCCCTTCCTGTCAAGGCCTCCCTTTGACTGACAGACGCATACACTAATTGACAGACGCATACACTCATTGACAGACACACACTATCATATACACTGACAAACAATGACATACACACCCACTGATTTGACACCCTGATAGACAGACACACACTATTACTCGGACACACACTGACAGACTCACGCACTGACAGACGCACACATTCACTGACCGACACACAAACACACATTCACTCACAGATACACACACTTACAAACACATACACACTTACAGAAACACACACACACATTCACTTAGACACACACACTTACAGACAAATACACTGTAGCGGAGATGCAATATTCCCCAGGTTGTCTCCGCTTATAATCCAAGTGAGGCTCAGGAACAAGTAAATAATAAATCCATAGGCAAAGTTTCCAGCAGGTAAAACAGCAGCAATATCCCCACAGCAATCCCAATAACTGGACGACACACAGTTTCAGGAGCAGAACCGACAAGCCTTTAATCACAGTCTCCTTATAAAGCATGCTCCCATGCAAGGGAGGGATTACAGTAATTATTACAGTAGCCAATCCTGTCCTGGTAACCTCCCACACATCTCCTCCCCTCAGTCAGCATCATAATCCCCTTATCCAGTACACCAATTCCCCCCGTTTCTGGATGTACCCCTAAATGTAGGGGTACCTCTTTAAATCCTACATCCCCTGGTAGCCCTGATCTGGGTGAGCAACATATCCAAAAACCACCCAGATCAGACCAGGGGTTCGGGAAAAGTATGGAGGGAATAAAATGACCGACCGCACGAACTGAGATAGCCGAATTCGGTTCCATGTGAATGGGCCCTGCGGTCGGCCCTGGCATAAGGGAATAAAATACACGAAAACCTCTAGCTATAGAGGCTAGGGAGGGTTCGCCTGAATCCCCTCGTTCGGTATTCTCTATCTACCGAACGAGGGGCCGCTCGGTAGTTTGGAACCGAACGGACCAGGGCTGTGGAGGTCTCAGCGGTGTTCGCCTACTCGAGTGTCCGATTTTAGTTCCAGACACTCGACGGCTAAACACCGCTGTTCGGGAGTTTTAAAATGGCCACGTGTTCGTTTGTCGAATGGCGGCCACCCCCGAGAACAAAGGACGGCTACTTACTGTTCAATTACCCGTTCGCAACAATGTTGCAACGGGTAATTGAGGACACACTTCACACAGGGGAGGTCTGGTTGTTCGGTAGTTTCATTCGAATAAACTAAGGGAACGAAACTACCGAACAATCACAAGAATACAAGGCTTTAAAACACATAGGAAACTAACAGATCACAAGAATGCAATTATTTCACCGACATTTGCAGGACAGCCCAGTGCCATCCGCTACACTGCTCCCCCTTGCCCACAAGCCGGCATACACAGTCTGATCCAACACGGATCGGCTTGGGGATGTCCGGGGACTCACGGATCATTTCTCCAGGTCAGTTTGTCTTGACAACCCGTCGGCATTCCCATTCTGTTTACCCGGGCGGTACTGAATATTAAAGTCAAAAGGCTGCAGTGCCAAACTCCAGCGCAGCAGCCTGGCATTGTCCCCAGCCACCCGGTTTAGCCAGACCAACGGGTTGTGATCCGTGAGTAACGAAAAAGGCTGTCCATATAGATACGGCTGTAGTTTCTTTAAGGCCCACACCACAGCCAGGCATTCCTTCTCGATGGCGGCGTAGCTTACTTCTGGGTAACAGCTTATGACTGATGTAAGCCAATGGGTGTTCTCCACATCGGCTCCACTTGCCGAATTTAGCTCCCACCAAACATAGAAGCCGCCTGTGTGGAACAAGAAAACGTTTAGTTGGATTGGGAGCTGCCAAGACAGGAGTGCATTTTTCAGATGTTGGAATGCCTGCTCACACTCCGGGGTCCAGGTCACCTGGCGGGGCAAATTCTTCCGAGTAAGGTCAGTGAGAGGTTTGGCGAGGGCGCTATAGTTAGGGACAAACTTCCTGTAATACCCAGCGGTCCCTAGAAAGGCTAACGCCTGGGTTTTAGTCCTAGGAGTGGGCCACTGGGCCACGGCTTCTACCTTGGCTGGTTCGGGCTTCTGTTTGCCGCAAACCACTCTATGTCCGAGGTACTGCACCTCGGCCATCCCTATGCTGCACTTGGCCGGTTTCAATGTCAAACCAGCTTCCTTAATCCTGTCTAGAACCGCTCCTATATGGGCCAAGTGCTCCTGCCACGTATTCCTAAAAATGGCAATATCGTCCAGGTAGGCACAGGTGTAGTCTTGGAACCCATCCAGGAGTCGGTCTACCATCCGCTGGAAAGTAGCTGGGGCGTTTTTCATCCCAAATGGCATGACCTTAAACTGGTACAAGCCAAATGGGGTGACAAAGGCTGATTTCGGGATGGCCTCTGGGGCCAGGGGGATTTGCCAATACCCCTTACATAAGTCAATGGTAGTGAGGTATTGACCCCTGGCCATTCTGTCCAGTAGCTCATCTATCCGTGGCATAGGGTATGCATCGGACACCGTTTCTCGTTTAATCTCCGGTAGTCTACGCAGAAGCGGGTCGTACCGTCCCGCTTCGGTACGAGTACTACCGGAGAAGCCCAGGGACTATCTGAGGGCTCAATCACCCCCAGTTGGAGCATCTCATCGATCTCCTTGCGCATGTTTTCCCTTACCGCTTCAGGGATGCGGTAGGGGTCTGACGCATCGGTAATTGCCCTGGGGTCTCTACCCGGTGAGTGGCCAGAGGGGTGTACCCAGGTACGTTAGAGAACGTGTCTCGTTTCTCTTCCAACAGCTGCCGTACCTCGATGCGCTCCTGTGGGCTCAGCCGGTCTCCCAGTGTGACTTCCCCTAAATCCCCAGACAGCTGCCCATCTTCCAGCAGATCTGGGAGTGGTAAGCTGTCAGACTCATCTAAATTGGGCGCGCATATGGCGGTTACCTCCTCGGAGCGCGCTTGGTAGGGCTTCATCATGTTCACATGGAGCATGCGTCGCCCTCCCGTCCCTGTACAGGAGCCAATTATATAGGTGGTGTCACATCTCTGTTCCACCACCCTATAAGGTCCTTGCCAGGCGGCCTGTAGCTTGTCATGTCAGACAGGCTTTAAAATTAGCACTTTCTGCCCGACCTGAAAGCTACGGTCCCTGGCTCCCCGGTCATACCATGTGCGCTGGCGAGTCTGTGCCGCCTGAAGGTTTTCCCTTACTGTCCTGGTTAAGGCTTCCAGGCGGTCTCGGAGAGCCAACACATATGGTATGATGGGGGTGCCATCTGCGCTCCGATCTCCCTCCCAATGCTCTCTTATAAGATCTAAGGGGCCTCTGACCCTCCTCCCAAACAGCAGTTCAAACGGGGAAAACCCAGTGGATTCCTGCGGCACCTCCCGGTAAGCGAATAGGAGATGCGGCAGGAACCGCTCCCAGTCCTTGTGGGTCTCTGCGAAGGTTCGGAGCATTTGTTTCAATGTGCCATTGAACCGTTCGCAGAGCCCATTAGTCTGGGGGTGGTAAGGAGCACTGATAATAGGCTTAATGCCACAGATCCTCCAGAGGTGTTGGGTGAATTCTGCGGTAAATTGGGTACCCTGATCCGAGATAATCTCCCTGGGTAATCCCACCCGGGAGAATATCTGCATGAGGGCATCCGCGACCGTTTCAGCCTGAATGTTGGTCAGAGCCACCGCCTCTGGATATCTGGTAGCATAGTCTACTACCGTTAAAATGTACCTTTTGCCTGACGGGCTGGCTTTCTTGAGGGGACCTATCAAGTCTACCGCTATTCTGCTAAACGTTTCCTCAATTATTGGCAAGGGGTGTAGCTTCGCCTTCCTCCGGTCTCCCCTTTTCCCTACTCTCTGGCAGGTGTCGCAGGTGGTGCAATACCGGCGCACTTCCTGGCTGATCCCTGGCCAGAAGAAATTTTGGGTCAGTCGATACCTAGTACGGCTGACCCCTAGATGTCCGGATAGCGGGATATCGTGCGCTATCCGGAGTAGCTCTGCCCGGTACCGCTGCGGCACCACTAGCTGCCTCGTCACTATTGGGTCTGACCCCTCAATCTGCTTGTCTGTCTCCCTGTACAAAAGCTGCTTGTCCCAGACAAATCTCTCCCCCCCTCCCCCCGGAGGGTCTGCTGTCACCTTGTCTCTGTATACCTGCAAGGTGGGGTCAGTCACTACCTCTGCTGCAAATTCGTTAGGAGGGGCCCAGGGGACACAGTCAAGGGAAGGGGAAGGGTCTCTTACCTGAACCTCCGGAAGTGTGTTGTAGTCCTGGGTGCGGGCCTGTTGACGGGTGACCACAGGATGAGCTTCTCCTGTGGTGGGCGTCTGGGGCTCAAAAGCAGATGTGAGCCTCCCCAGATCGTTCCCCAATAAAACCTCCGCCGGTAACTGCGGCATCAACCCCACCTCCACATGTCCTGCCCCCGCTCCCCAATGTAAATGTACCCTTGCTGTAGGTAGCCGGTACACTGCTCCTCGGCTACCCTGACGGCCACAGTTTTACTTAGTCTCGCTTCATCCGAGACCAGATGACTTTTGACCAAGGTGATGGTAGCCCCCGAATCACGTAGGCCCTGTACTGCTTTACCCTCCAAGTATACGGTCTGCCTGTGATGCTGTCTGTTATCAGCATTGGCCTGGACTGGATCCGCCTCGTGTAGTACTTCCCACTGTTCCACGGTTGTTATGGGAACAGCTGACCCATATGGTGTGGCCACTATATTTTGGTAGTGATGGGCGGCGGCTGCTCTCGGTGGTGGTGGTGGTGGGCCGGGGCGAATCCAGGTAGAACGATCCCTCAGCTGGGGACATTCCCTTTTATAATGTCCCCACTTCTGGCAGTGATGACAGGGGCCAGAAGCGGGCTGGCGAAACCGGGGCTGTACAGCGGGTGGTGGTGGTGGTAGTTGCCTCGGTGGAGCTGGGTTGTAGCTGTTTCCCCCAAAGGTTTTAAAAATAGCTTTTGGGGCTGCTGGTTTCTGCTGCCTGCGTGCATCCAAGTACTCATCGGCCTTCCTAGCAGCTTCGGTAAGGGAGGTAGGGTTTCTGTCCCTCACCCATTCCTGGACCTCGCCTGTTACCACCTCATAGAATTGCTCCAACACCACCATTTGCAATAAGTCCTCCATGGACCGAGCCTTATTAGACTGTACCCACCCCAGAGCGGCCGATGCAACTTGCAAGCCCATTCCACATGAGAGTCCTTGTCATTTCTCTTTAGGTCTCTAAACCGTCGCCGATATGCCTCTGGCGTGATTGCATATCGGGCCAGGATCACTTCTTTTACTCGGCGGTAATTCCGAATTTCCTCATCAGGTACAGTTCTATAGGCTTCTGCCGCCTTCCCTGTGAGCTTCCCTGCTAAAATAGGCACCCACTCATCTGGGCTAATATTATGCAAGGCACACAGCCTTTCAAAGTCTTGGAGAAAAGCATCTATATCTTCCTCTGCTTCTATATAGGTTTTAAAAGCTTGGTAAGGGATTTTTGTCTTACCCTGTGTGATGGTAGTTATGGTAGCATTCCTCTCCAGCTGCTGTAGTGGCCTTTGGCGCAGTATAAACTCCTGTACCTCTGACATTGTCCTGGATATAATATCCGTTGTTGGATTCTCTCCATAAAAGGACAGCCTGAACTGCACCTCTCTCCGGAACTCTTCTTTTTCAGCTCCATCTGCTGCACTCTGTTGCTCAGGGATTACCCTGTCCTCCTGCTGGTATTCAGCCATCACTTCTGCAATGAGGATTGCTTTCTTTTTGTTGCTGGCTGCAGTGCCTTTCGCTTCTAGGAGATCTTTTAGCGTGGATCTTTTAAGCTTGGCATAATCACTCTCCATCCGTATTCCATTAGTCCTTGTTCCCTTGTGAGTCTGGATCCCAGCGCTGCCAACCAATGTAGCGGAGATGCAATATTCCCCAGGTTGTCTCCGCTTATAATCCAAGTGAGGCTCAGGAACAAGTAAATAATAAATCCATAGGCAAAGTTTCCAGCAGGTAAAATAACAGCAATCTCCCCACAGCAATCCCAATAACTGGACGACACACAGTTTCAGGAGCAGAACTGACAAGCCTTTAATCACAGTCTCCTTATAAAGCATGCTCCCATGCAAGGGAGGGATTACAGTAATTATTACAGTAGCCAATCCTGTCCTGGTAACCTCCCACACATCTCCTCCCCTCAGTCAGCATCATAATCCCCTTATCCAGTACACCAATTCCCCCCGTTTCTGGATGTACCCCTAAATGTAGGGGTACCTCTTTAAATCCTACATCCCCTGGTAGCCCTGATCTGGGTGAGCAACATATCCAAAAACCACCCAGATCAGACCAGGGGTTCGGGAAAAGTATGGAGGGAATAAAATGACCGACCGCACGAACTGAGATAGCCGAATTCGGTTCCATGTGAATGGGCCCTGCGGTCGGTCCTGGCATAAGGGAATAAAATACACGAAAACCTCTAGCTATAGAGGCTAGGGAGGGTTCGCCTGAATCCCCTCGTTCGGTATTCTCTATCTACCGAACGAGGGGCCGTTCGGTAGTTTGGAACCGAACGGACCAGGGCTGTGGAGGTCTCAGCGGTGTTCGCCTACTCGAGTGTCCGATTTTAGTTCCAGACACTCGACGGCTAAACACCGCTGTTCGGGAGTTTTAAAATGGCCGCCGCCACGTGTTCGTTTGTCGAATGGCGGCCACCCCCGAGAACAAAGGACGGCTACTTACTGTTCAATTACCCGTTGCAACAATGTTGCAACGGGTAATTGAGGACACACTTCACACAGGGGAGGTCTGGTTTTTCGGTAGTTTCATTCGAATAAACTAAGGGAACGAAACTACCGAACAATCACAAGAATACAAGGCTTTAAAACACATAGGAAACTAACAGATCACACGAATGCAATTATTTCACCGACATTTGCAGGACAGCCCAGTGCCATCCGCTACATACACACTTACACAAACATTTCCACCAACACTCACAAATTATTATTTTTTTAATTTTATTTTAAATCCACCCAGCCTCCCTGGGAGAGCTGGAGTGGGTTACGTACCTACTGTGGGGGCAGGCAGGGGCTGGACAGGCAGAGTAGGCTGCGAGAGAGCTCTAATCTTCCTGCTCAGCTCCCTCGCACGCCGCTTAGTGATGCCGGGAGCCGGAGTGACGTCATATTCCAGCTCCCGGCTTCATTAAGCTGTGCGCGAGGGAGCTGAGCATGAAGAGCTCAAGTGAGTATGCTCCTTTGCATCCCGCCACCTGCCTCGGGTGGGCTCAAAAGTGGCCCAGTTCTTGAGCCCCCCAGGACAAAAGGCAAACAAGGGATCTGCCTGAGCTTTTTTTTTTTTTTTTTTCGTCCCCTGCAAAGAGCCGTCCAAGGCAGATGCCTTGTTTGCCTTGCGGAAGATACGTCTCTGGGAACATGTATTATTTTTAACTTGCTCTTGAGATTGACATTAGAATTTATACGCAATCTCATTAAACATTTTACACACCCACTGAGTTTTAAAACAATGCACAATTAAATAAAAAGGTAGTTGTAAATTATTTACACACTATACAACCTTTACAAGCAATGTGGGTATAAAAATGTTATTAAGATTTGTGAACAATAATTCAGTTGCAAATTTAAACGTGCAACATTTTTAAAATGCAAATTGAATCCTATCTTTTTATTTTTTACAGAACATACATAAAATACTGCATTATGCATATTATTAAACGTTCTGTACATAATTAGTTATTCTGGTTTTTAACACTCTAATAAAACCATCCACAAGGCTATATCACAATGTGAATTAACTTTCAGAAGAAGATGCTCACAAAGTCCTGTATTTGTTATGTTTTATATAGTGCTGGAAAGAAACACATTCACTTTCCTGATGCTATAGTTAGTTATGTTACATTCATAGGCATGCGCAGCCTATTGAATTAGGGTGTGCCCCGAAAGCACAAACACACACTGTGTGTGTGTGTGTGTGTGTGTGTGTGTATATATATATATGTACATACACACACACACACACACACTGGTGTGTGTGTGCTGTTAGTGTGATGTGTGTGTGTGAGGGTGCTGGTAGTGTGCTATGTGGGTGAGGGTGTTTATGTGTGTTTGTGAGGGTGCTGTTTGTATGCTGTGTGCTGTGTGTGTGAGGGTGCTGTTTGTGTGAGGGTGCTGTGTGTGTGTGAGGGTTGTGTGTGCTGTGCGTGTGGGTGCTGTGTGTGTGAGAGGGTGCTGTCTGTATGCTGTGTGTGTGAGGGTTCTGTCAATGAGACAGCCAATAGAGACTTTAGAGGCTGGATTAACCCCATTATAAACTGCTATGTTTATAAAAAAATGGGTTAACCCTAGCTGGACCAGGCACCCAGACCACTTCATTAAGCTGAAGTGGTCTGGGTGCCTAGAGTGGTCCTTTTAAGCATGCGTGGGATAGGCATAAGGCTATCCTAACTATAAGATAAGGCCAGGGACTAAGTAAAGTATTTAGAAAATTGGGCAGGCTAGATGGGCCGTATGGTTCTTATCTGCCGTCACATTCTATGTTTCTTGTATATTCCTGTTTCCCAAACTCTGGGACCCTGCAGTGTGCAAAGAGTGTTTCTTGGAGACAAAGAATGTCTACGCTGTCTTGTTTAGCACCTGCTAGTAGAGTCCTGCGTTTGTGTGGGGTGCACTTAGCATATTTATGTTGCGTAAGATGCAGGTTGCTTTGGGTCATAAAATGGGAGAGTGGAGATTAATTAGCAGTAATAACCCTTAGCAGGTAATTTACATGGTCTCTTACTGTGGGAAATGTGAACTACATCTTGCTTAAAGTACAGGTTGTTTACATCATTAGCTGGGGGAGTAGAAAGCAGATTAACAGTAATAATCCTAGGCAGTTAATTTACATGGTCTCTTACCATATAGAGATTGAACTTTATGTTGCTTAATATGCAGGTTGCTTTAACCCATTAGCTGGGAAAGCAGAAAACCGTTACCAGTAATAATCCTTAGTAGGTAGTTTACATGGTCTCTTACTAGAGAAAGATTTAACCTTATGTTGCTCAATATGCAGGTTGCTTTAGCTCATTAGTGGGAAAGTAGAAAACAGATTAACTGTAACAACCCTTAGCAGGTAATATAGTTGAACTATATGTTGCTTAATATGCAGGTTGCTTTAAATCATTAGGTGGAAGAGTAGAAAATAGAGTAACATCAATAGCCCTTAGCAGGTAATTTACATGGTCTCTTACTATGGGAAAGTTTAACCATATGTGCTTAATATACAGGTTGCTTTAAAACATATGATGGGAAGATAGAAAACAGATTAACATTAATAACTTTTAGCAAGTATTACACATGGAGATCAGTCCATGCTGTGTGCAGTTACAACATGCTTGCTTTTGTTTTATACTTGCAGTCTGTCAGTGAGGGTTTTTTGGTGGGGGTAGCTCTTCTCCATTCAAGCTGCAAATGGTTCTTTTTCTGTGAGTCCCCAGAGCCGCAATTTTCTTATCCCGTCCTCCGGTGAAGTGATAACTTGTGTGGATCCGTCTTTTGTTAACAGCATTTTTGTTGGGAAACCCCAGCGGAATCTGATGCCGTTGGACCGCAATGTTTTGGCTAATTGTGAGAAGTCTTTCCTCCTGCGCAAGTTGGAGGTCGAAAGATCCACAAATATTTTAATCTCTGGGAAGTCTGCCTGCGGTTTCACTTTGTTGCGGCTCACTCGCAATATGTGCTCTTTTATATGATAGTAATGAATGCGCATCAAGACATCTCGGGTGCTGTTTCAGGCAAAAATCTTGGCCTTGGAAGCCGATGCACTCTATCTATGAGTAACATATCCGCTGGTATCTCTGGGACATAATGAGGCCTCTAACATAAGTTTGTAGGTTTTCTGGTAGTATGGATTCTGGTATCCCCCTGAGGCGCGAATTATTTCTGCGTGCACTATCCTCCAGGTCAGTTCGTTTCAATTCAGTAGCGGTGAGCTTTTGTTTGCTCTGTTCCACGTGTGTGGCCAGATCGTTATATGCCGAGGCAAAGTCCTCCATTTTAGATTCAACATGTGATGTCGTTTTACCCAGTTCTTGAACATCTTTCCTTAATGAGTCCATTGAATGTTGCCAAGTTGTAATCAACTTCTGTGACAGTGCATCCAGTGACTTTTTGTGAGCTTGTCAGGGTCTGGATCTATTTCCGTTGGAGTGGGGCACTCTGTGCCATCGGAGCTGGTGCCTCCATCTTGAGAGAATCTCCGTCTGATTGTTTTTTGATTTATTCCCCAAAAAGTTGTTTTTCTGCCTTTGTGGCGTTCTTCCCCTTTTGTTGTGCCATGTCGCCTTTGTTGTCTTTATATGTGCTCAGATTGTCAGGATGGCCTCAGATTGTGACCCTTTGAGCCAGAGCTAAACGATTAGGCATCCATTGCTCTCGGTGGTTAGCCACGCTATTCCACTTTTATAAATTAACCTGGTTACACCCTGTGACGAAGTGCCCTTCGCCACTTGTGCCTGCAGGGGACTACTGGCTCGCCTCCTACCTTCCGACTATGGTCCATGTGCTGATAGCTGTATTTTCCCCTGCAGAAAGGTTTATTTGTGTATTTCTGCCGGGGCGTTCTGGACTTTCAGTATGGAAGTAGTGCTACCACAGATAGCTATGCCATGGAGCCTACTCGTGTAACAAAAGACTATGGAAAAGACTTTGGCTCCATGGCGATTGCACTGTATGTGATCTGAACGCCATTTCGTAATAATGTGCGCTCAGATCTAAGCTATCTGGGGATATGTTGCATGTATAAGTTTTATGTAGTAATTGTAACATTGTGTAATTTTATGTCTTTTATTGTTTTTTTGCTGCCATGTGTTAAATGGAGTTTTGCCTCTGTCCTTGGAGATAATTGGATTACTTCCCAATTATCTCCAGGATAGAAGACTATGTGGAACTGGTTTTGGGCAGAAAAGCCATGCTTCCTTTGGTCACAAAGTACTTCCAACTAACTTTTGAACTAATAGAAGGATTTGCATGATTTTTGGTTATGTTTATATTTAAAGTATGCTGATTCTGAATATGTATGTTTTATGTGAATATGATGCATATTTTTAAAGTTACAGTATATGTGTAAAAAGTGTATTTTTCCTGCCTGTGATAAATTACATTAACCCATAGTGTTCAGTAATTATATCACAGGCAGAGGGGAGGGATTGTATGTTGGTGCTGGGTGTGTTTTACGGTTTTCCTGTAAACGATTGGTTGTACTGTGTCCCACCCTGTGGGATGTCCCCTTGCATAGGGACTTGCATAAAAGCCAGTGTGTGGTCATTAAAATCAGATCATCTTGTACCTTTCTTGAAGCCTTGGCTCATGTTTGGGGGATTGGAGAACTTAATTCTGGGGATTGCTATAATCACTATACTCCCCAGGGTATGATCACTAAGCTCTGCTAAGAGCTTGTTCCTGTTCCTGCTCTCTGATAGTGATGTCGCGAACCCGAAATTTTCGGTTCGCGAACGCGAACTTCCGCAAATGTTCGCGAACCGGCGAACCGCCATAGACTTCAATGGGCAGGCGAATTTTAAAACACAGAGGGGCTCTTTCTGGCCACAATAGTGATGGAAAAGTTGTTTCAAGGGGACTAACACCTGGACTGTGGCATGCCGGAGGGGTATCCATGGCAAAACTCCCATGGAAAATTGCACAGTTGATGCAGAGTCTGGTCTTAATCCATAAAGGGCAGAAATCACCTAACATTCCTAAATCACAATGGATTGATACCTGACATATGACATATTGACACCTTGACATATGGATTCACACCTGTCCTCAGAGACCCTGATACACACTGACACAGAGCAGAATAGGGACTGTTCCCCCTACATAGGGTCACTTGGCAGATATGGATTGACACCTGTCCTCACAGATCATGATACACACTGACACAGAGCAGAATAGAGACTGTTCCCCCTACATAGGGTCACTTGGCAGATATGGATTGACACCTGTCCTCAGAGACCATGATACACACTGACACAGAGCAGAATAGAGACTGTTCCCCCTACATAGGGTCACTTGGCAGATATGGATTGACACCTGTCCTCAGAGACCATGATGCACACTGACACAGAGCAGAATAGAGACTGTACATAGGGTCACTTGGCAGATATGGATTGACACCTGTCCTAAGGATCCCTGATACACAATGACACAGAGCAGAATAGGGACTGTTCCTCCTACATAGGGTCACTTGGCAGATATGGATTGACACCTGTCCTCAGAGATCATGATACACACTGACACAGAGCAGAATAGAGACTGTCTCCCCTACATAGGGTCACTCGGCAGATATGGATTGACACCTGTCCTCAGGGACCATGATACACACTGACACAGAGCAGAATAGAGACTGTTCCCCCTACATAGGGTCACTTGGCAGATATGGATTGACACCTGTCCTCAGAGCCCCTTGTGACGAAATGCCTTTTGTCCCTGGATTGTTAGGTGACAAGCTGCCCTTTGCCCCCGGCTTTTGGAGGAGCCTGATTGCCAGCCTCCTTCCTCATGACTATGGCCCTGGGGTGTATTGCCATTTAAAAAGACTATTTGGGGCTTATTGGCTTCTCAAGACAGTTTCTTTCCCAGAGAAACTACACTCTGGGGATTCCTATAATCACTAAGGGTATAATCACTAAGCTCTGCTAAGAGCTTGTTCCTGTTCCTGCTCTCTGGAATTTGGAGAGGTCGACCTACTGGAAGCTGGACCCTGGTCTTGGGTCCAGAGTGGGTGGAGACGGCGAGACCCCAACCAAGCTGCGGCGGTTCGTGGGGTCTGCAGTGGTTATGGTGTCGGGCAGAGTGCTTGGAGTCCTCGGAAAGCACTAGGAGCATCCGTCGGCGGAAGGTACCCGGTCAGGGTGCCAGCGGTTCCGTCACAGTGGTGGCAGCGGTGGGATTTCGTCCTAGTGCGAGGAGAAGCAGCGCAGAGGCACCAGTAACGTTTGGAATTACAATTTGAGGGCAACGCTAGTATTCGTACAGCACTCCTGGTCACAGCAAACATGACCTATCGCTTTGAGGGTGCCGCTTACAGGGAGGAGGCAAAGAGGTGGTTAACCAGGTATGGCCCGGATCCCTCGTTAGAGACGATCCTGGCAACCATGCGCAAGTTGGATGAGGAGAATCGAGCGGCATGGGAATTTGAGCTCCGATTGCGGAGATTGGGGCTGTGGCCAATTGATCTCTCTCCCCAGCAGGCAGACAGCATCCCAGAGAGAGGAGATTGTCGATCCCTCATCCCTGCAAAAACCATCATCACTGGGAGTTGAGACAGTAGCTCTGACTCCCCAGCGGCAGTGTGTTGTCAAGGGAGAAGAGACAACCGGTCTCTCTCCCCAGCGGCAGACAGCATCCCAGGGAGAGGAGATTGTCGGTCCCTCGTCCCTGCAACAACCATCATCACTGGGAGTTGAGACAGTCGGACTGACTCCCCAGCAGCAGTGTGTTGGCAAGGGAGAAGAGACAACCGGTCTCTCTCCCCAGCGGCAGTGCAAGTTACAGGGAGCCGAAGGTGTCGTCCTTCCTCCACAGCGGCAGTGTGAATTACAGGGAGCCGAAGGTGTCGCCCTTCCTCCCCAGTGGCAGTGTGAATTCCAGGGGGCCGAAGGTGTCGTCCATCCCCCCCAGCAGCAGTGTGTCCTACCGGGAGCAGAGACAGTTGGTCTCTCTCTCCAGCAGCAGGACAATGTTATTGGAGTGGAGACAGGCGGTCTCCCTCTCCAGCGGCAGACTGTGTTCAGGGAGAGGAGCACAGCACCCTATCTCCCCAGCGGCAGCTTACCCTACCAAGGGGAGACACCAAAAAAAAACATTTGCAGGCCCATGATGTGGGGAGGGGGATATAAAGTCTTCAAACTGAAACTCCGCTAATTCAAAGATACACCTTCATTTGACACATGCAAAAAGCAGAATTATAAAATAATATATACCAAATAGAAACATATTTTAAATGTAACTTGTATACAATTATATCCTAATATAATAAAAAGAAAAAATAACTGGTATTAGGATTTTTTCTCCAGTCAATCTAAAAAAAATATGTTCTGTTAATTTCCTTGGTGTTCTCTGTGGCAAAGGTTTCTTATCCTAAAAAAAAAAAAGGGGGCGGGGGGGACCGAATAAACTATTCTTGTAAATCGTAGTTTATGGATGTATAAATTAATGTATTATTTCATATGTTCCTTTCTATGAGATTTTCTTATGGATTTTTGTGTAGGAGGTTCCTGTGAATCCATGGTAGATATAAAATCCTGTCCCTCTCTTGGTGTTATTATATAATTTTGACCTTCATAACGGAATAAAACTTTAACGGGAAAACCCCATCTATATTTTATATTTTTATTTTGAAGAACATTTGTAAATATCTGAAATTCTCTTCTCAGTGAAATTCTCAGTGCTGAATGAGGCTTAGGAAGTCTGTGACATCTATCTATAGTTATGTCTAAGTCGGTCGAATTTGGCAAAATTGATTGAATGAATTCTTTAGCAAAATCCATTACTGGTTCATGGGTACTGATTCAGGGATTCTGCAAATTCTCAGGTGATTTCTTCTACTGCGGTCTTCTAATTCAGATGTTTTTTCGACTGCCAATTTCAATTGTTTTTTTAAAGTATATTCACCTTCTCTTCTAGTAAATGGTGTGCTTCTTCGCGAACGGTTAATTTAGTGTCTAATTTGTCAGTGTGGATTTCCAGTTCATTTAGATTTTTGTTAACAACCATTATTTCTGCCATTAAATCAGATCTAAGAGATGAACAAAAAAGGTTCAAACATATCCTCCAGCATATTGCGAATTGTATTTTCCATTAAAGAAAGTGTTATTGGGGGATCTTCACATTTTTTGGAGTCACAGAGAGTCTTTATTAAGGGAATGTAGAGGTGAATGATCATCCTCTGTATCTTTGACAGCTGGTGCTGTCATTTTATCGATAGATTTCACACCTGAGGCAGGTTTTTCTTTTAATTTGCTTTTATCATTTTCTTTGTATATTTAACTTTTCAATAAATTATATTTTGTGTATATCTTTGTACTTTTTCTGCTTTTACCTCTTTTTGTAGCTACAGTTTTTATGGAGCTCTCTCCTTAAGCAGCCATCTTGCTTAATGTTAACACAGTAAAGGAGTTTAAGCATACGTGGGATAGGCATAAGGTATTTAGAAAATTGGGCAGACTAGATGGGCCGAATGGTACTTATCTGTCGTCACATTCTGTGTTTCTATGTTAATGGCAGTTGAAAAAAAAAAGAGGAGCATTCTGCTTTTCTCAAAGTACTTACTCATCTCTCCTCAGCATCAAAATATCTCCCTACACTTCCCTCAACAACACAATCACATCCACATTAATCCATCCTTGCTACACTCCCCCCTTCTCTCATCTCATTCCCTGCACTCATTTCTCTATTCTTTCTCTACTGCTCCCACCCAATCCCATCCTAGACCCCGCCCATATAAAACCCATTAACACCTCCTGTTAATATCTCGCAGCTGGTGATGTCTCTCCCAACCCCAGGCCCTTCACCTTGTTTGCTCACACTAAAACAACTAGAAACCACGCAAACCTCAACCAAATACCCTGCAGTTTATCCTCCTCTACCAGTGTATCCTCCTCTACAGTGTGCACTCTGGAATGCCTGTTCCATCTGTAGCAATATTAAATCAACAGCCATACACATCTTCATCTCTCATTCCCTCACACTACTAGCACTCACTGAGATCTGGCTTTCTCCCTCTGATACTGCAACCCCTGCTTCTTTATGTTTCGGTTGACTACAATTTTCCCACACTCCCAGACTTAACTGTAAAGGCGGCGGTGTAGGCAATGTACCTTTAAACCTATCCTCCCTGCCCCTGTCCTATCCTTTACTTCCTTTAAAGTTCACACTGTCTGCATATTTAAGCCCACTTCTTTAAGAATTGCCATCATCTATCACCCCCTGGTCATTCTAGGCTATTCATTAAACACTTTTCTCTCCTCTAGCACTCCTTCCCTCTTACTTGGGGACTTTAACATCCCAATCAACAACCTCAACTGCCCTGATGCCTCCCATCTGCTCTCTGTAAACTCCTCCTTTGGCCTCACACAGTGGTGTACTTCAGCAACTCATACAGCAGTAAGCACTCTTTAGCTCATCTTCACCAATCTCTGTACCACCTCTAATCTCTCCAACATTGAATTTCTCCAAAATTAAACATTAATATAATAATAATGATGATGTGCTTTCATATATCATCTTTATCTGTCCATTCTGAGCTACCTTTTTTAGAGGAATCTGAAGTGTACAATGTGTATATTGTATCACCTCCAGCTTCCAGGATTCCATTAAAAAAAAAATCAGTGGTGGGATCAGTGTAAAAGCAAGTTTTAGTTATTGTCACGGCACAAGATCGACACGGCCGCGCCTGATCAGTGCGGCTACGTCGATACTTCTAAAAAAAGTAAGTTCCTGATCAGCACGGCTGCACAAAAGCAGGGCGGTCGTGCTGAAAAGGGAAATAAGTAACTTACCTGGATCACGGAGGAGTGCCGACCGTTCCTCTATGAAGGCGGGTCTTGGCTGGTGCGGTGTTCAAAAGGCCGCTGCGGTCCTATTCTTAATGTTTAAGGGTACACTTCCCACATTAAAGATAATGCCAGTGTGCGTGTGACATCACGATACCGACACACACACAAGCATATTTTGGGGTCAAAAGCCATATAATAACCAATCATAGCACTGAGAGGCCTTTTCTTAGTGCCCTGTCGTGGTTTTCACTTGCTGGTTTTCAGAGAGCATGTTCTTGGTATATTTTTCTGGTTTTTGACTTTCCCTACTTCTGGTATCCTGACCCTTGGCTAGTTTATTCGTATTGTCTCATTCTGTATCCCCGACCTTGGCTTGTAATTTTGACCATTTTCTTTTATGTTAAGTCCGGCCATTCTAAGGTCCAGTATAAGTTGTTTGTGTTTATATAGTTCTGCGTGTTGGGTCACTTAGAAACATAGAAACACAGAATGTGTTGGCAGATAAGAACCATTCAGCCCATCTAGTCTGCCCAATTTTCTAAAATACTTTCATTAGTCTCTTATATCTAAGATAGCCTTATGCGTATCCCACGCATGCTTAAACTCCTTCACTGTATTAACCTCTACCACTTCAGCTAGAGGGCTATTCCATGCAACCACAACCCTCTCAGTAAAGTAATACTTCCTGATATTTTTAAACCTTTGCCCCTCTAATTTAAGACTATGTCCTCTTGTTGTGGTAGTTTTTCTTCTTTTAAATATGGTCTCCTCCTTTACTGTGTTGATTCCCTTTATGTATTTAAATGTTTCTATCATATCCCCCCCGTCTTTCCTCCAAGCTATACATGTTAAGATCCTTTAACCTTTCCTGGTAAGTTTAATCCTGCAATCCATGAACCAGTTTAGTAGCCCTTCTCTGAACCCTCTCTAAGGTATTAATATCCTACTGAAGATACGGTCTCCAGTACTGTGTACAATACTCCAAGTGAGGTCTCACTTGTGTTCTGTACAATGGCATGAGCACTTCCCTCTTTCTACTGCTAATACCTCTCCCTATCCAACCAAACATTCTGCTAGCATTTCCTGCTGCTCTATTGCATTGTCTGCCTATCTTTAAGCCATCAGAAATAATCACCCCTAAATCCCTTTCCTCATATGTTGAGGTTAGAACTCTATCAAATATTCTGTACTCTCCCCTTGGGTTTTTACGTCCAAGATGCATTATCTTGCACTTATCCACATTAAATGTCAGTTGCCACAATTCTGACCATTTTTCTAGTTTACCTAAATCATTTGTCATTTGGCTTATCCCTCCTGGAACATCAACCCTGTTACATATCTTAGTATCATCAGCAAAAAGACATACCTTATCATCAAGACCTTCTGCAATATCACTAATAAAAATATTAAAGAGAATGGGTCCAAGTACAGATCCCTGAGGTACCCCACTGGTGACAAGTCCAAGCTTCAAATATATTCCATTAACTACAACCCTCTGTTGCCTGTCACTCAGCCACTGCCTTACCCATTCAACAATATTGGAATCCAAACTTAAAGATTGCAGTTTATTGATAAGCCTTCTATGTGCAACAGTGTCAAAAGCCTTACTGAAATCTAGGTAAGCAATGTCTACTGAACCACCCTGATCTATAATTTTAGTTACCCAATCAAAAAAATCAATAAGATTAGTTTGGCATGATCTCCCTGAAGTAAACCCATGTTGTCTCTGATCTTGAAATCCATGTGTTTTTAGATGTTCAGCAATCAAGGAGAGAAAAGAAATATTGAGGGTATTGCATGACAATGTAAAAGCAGGACATCCCGTTATCAGCAAAACTATATCTGCTGTCAACAGAACATTTTTGTAGCGTTCTCTTAAAAAGGATATAAGAGAGTATGTTACAGCATGTACTGTTTGTGCTGTTTCAAAAGTTCCACATAGATAGCAATCTGGTTTGCTACAACCACTTCCTATACCTCATGTTCCATGGTCCCATCCATAGGGACTTTATTGTCGAACTTCCTGTCTCTAAAGGTTTTAAACATTATACTAATGGTCATTGACCGGTCCTCTAAGATGGCGCATTTCATTCCACTTAAATAACTGCCGCCAAGAACTTGTACACATATTCATAAAGGAGATATTCAGGTTACATGTTATTCCACTGAATATTGTGTCTGACAGAGGTTCTCAATTTGTATCTAGGTTTTGGAGATCATTTAGCAAACAATTGGGTATAGCGTTATCGTTCTCCTCATCCTATCATCCACAGACTAACAGTGCAGCTGAAAGGGCTAACCAGTCCCTGTAACAATACTTACGTTGTTTCATTAATAGCACACAAGAGAACTGGTCTGATTTGTTTCCATGAGTATTCTAGGAACAATACCACTCATGATTCCTCAGGTCTAAGTC
>OW240922.1:68348025-68475823 GCA_933207985.1 Pelobates cultripes | reverse complement strand
ACCCTCCTAATCCTGTCACTCTCACCCCCTCCAACCATACCAAACTCCCCTGCCTTTGCTTTACCACAATTACCATATCAATTAACCCCCCTCAATCCTGTCAGACTCACCTTGTCTTGCACTGTCGCACACAGTCCCCAACCCTTTCACAATCACAAACAGTCTGGTCCACTCACCCCCTTCACCCTGCCTCACTCATATAAGCCCCTCCAATCCTGTCCTCCAAGTGTGTCACACACACCTCAAACCCTATCACCGCAAGCAGCTACCCCACACACATACAGTCCCAGACACACACTCATAAAGACATACATTCACACACAAGGATACTCTCGGTCAGACAAACACTGTCATGCACATACACAGGTAGACAATGTCAGACACACTCAGAAATACACACACTGGCAGTAATGTATACACGACTGCAAGGCTATGTAATCATACCCCCCAGCGTGTATAAATGACTAGCATGATTGCTTATTAAATGTGTTTATTGCAAATTAATTTAGCTTGCAAATTATGCCATAACTACAGTCGGAGAGCTCACAACACAGCGACACAGTGAGCCGCGACACTGCAAGCCTCTGAACAATGAATACAGAGACCAGCTCTCTGAATCCAGCGCTGCAAGCTTGTCCTTCAATACAACTGCAGCACCTTATACATACAATGCAACCCCTATTTTTTTTCCACTTTGGGTGTTAGTGGGGGCCTCATGTTTTAGTTTCGCCTAAGGCCTCGCAAAGTCTAGCGCCGCCAATTGTGGCAATGAAGGAGTTAATCTGTTTTGGATTTGAATGTGAGGAATTTTACATCTTGAGGTAGTTGGTCAGTTAGACAGGTATCTGGGCAGAATTGATGACACAGCTGTTTCTGGGGGCTGGAGCTGGTCTGGGATTGGTTTCAAGCAGAAAAAGAGCGGGAAACTGGAACAGTATAAAAAGAAGCAGCACAAGTTTAATCCTGTGAGAGTGGACTGAAGTAGGAACGGTGCGGACGGACTCTCGGAAACTTCATGGATTCAGAAGATTTAATGTTAAAGGGTCACTCCAAACCTCTAAGCAACTTTAGATTGCTAAAAAGCTTTATGTGTGAAGAACAGACAGCAGTGCAGTGTCCGTTTAAAGACTTGAATCACTGGTGGAGAGCCTTTTTAAATTCGCTGACACTTCAAACACTGAATGGGAGACTCCGGTAGCAGCATCTTCCCCGAAGAGTGTTCCTGACGACTGGAGTTTGCAGCTGGTCGCTTGACAGCTATGGCGGTAAAGAAGTGCCCTCGTGTAAGGAAGAAAAATACACAGCTATGCAGCCTATACTGACCCTGTAACTTTCCAAAACACCATAAAACTTGTACATGGGAGGGGAATTGTTATACTTGGGAGACTTCGCTGAACACAAATATGAGTGTTTAAAACAGTAAAATGTATCACAGCGATGAAATAACCAGTAAAAGTGCAGTTTTTGTATTAAAAAATGCAAAAACAAATAAAAACACTAACTTTGGCCAGTTTTTGTGACTAAGTGGCTACTACAAAAGACTGGACATACCCTATTTTGAATACCCTGGGTTGTCTACATTTGCAAATGGTATGCCATGATGGGGGTTAATTTACATTCCTGGGCTACCATATGGTCTCAAAAGGCAACAAAGGTCCAGCAAACCAATCTGGCAAACTGAATCTGGAAAGCCGTACATTGACCCTGTAACTTTCCAAAACACCATAAAACCTGTACGTGGGGGTATTGTTATACTTGGGAGACTTCGCTGAACACAAATATTGTAGCGGAACGCCAATATTAAATCCACGAATTCCGCTGGTTCAGGAAGTAATCCATAGTCAAGCGCTGGAAAAAGCAAGACAATATCCCAAATCTCCCAGTAACTGGACAAAACACAGTTCTGAGAGTCAGCTGAGGTCTTTTATTTCAGCTCCACAATTTATACAAGTCCCCATGCAAGGGGTTTCCTGAGTCCCTTCCCAGGGGCATTCCCAGAGGGGACTACATGGGGGACTTATTGTACAAGACATTTCTCCCATCAGGCACTGCTGCACGAGAGGAATCCTCCCACTGGAATATACCGTTAAGTGGATTATCCCTCCGTGAAGCAGAACCGACAATTTATATTAAAATGTATAACTGGGGTAATATACGGTCTATTTGCACGAATGGACGTTCGGTAGATAGCTGGGGTCTGAGCGCATCATTCGTGAGATTACCGCTCAGATCCCAAAATCTCAAGATCTCAAACACATTTATTAAAAGACATGTTTAAATGACCGATTGCCTTCCAGGGAACAAAGTACCGAACGGCCCGGAGCTCCCGAACGGCCTGGAGGCTCAGCGGTGTTCGTGCCGTTGAGTAGCCATTTTTAGTACCATGCGCTCGACGACCTAACACCGCTGCGGGAACAAAGGATCCAAGATGGCCGACCGCCGCATGGTCGGTAGTCGAACGGGGGCCACCTAGGAGAGCCTCTAATTAAAATCTATAACAAGCGCCACACGCCTCTAAGTGTGTGGGCTTTTACATGGGGGTGTTTTCGGTTCACGAACGGCCCGCAAAAGTGCCGTTCGTGAAACGAAAGAAAAATCCAATACAAACAGCTATCTGCATTTGGCAGATAGCCAATACAACAAATACATGTAAATCACAACCCGCATACATTCAACATAGTTAAGCCCATATCTCCCAACCATATAGGCAACCCTTAAAGGCACAGTCTCGTTATAGTGTCCAAGTGGCTATGTTTGCCACAAATATGATTGTTTAAAACAGTAAAACTTATCACGACTATGAAATCACCAGTAAAAGTGCAGTTTTTGTGTAACAAAATGCAAAAAACAAATATGAATGCTAACTGGTCAGCATTTGTGTTTTTGTCAATCTTATATAATTTTATTGAAGCAAAGGTACAAACATTTAGACATTGCAGAGAATGCGTAAACAAACATAAATAAAACATATTCAAGTATAACAAGGATAGCATTCAGTGATAACATTTTTAAAATTAAGAGATTCCAAACAAAAACAAGATTAACTATGCAGGATTATGGTTATGAATGCCACTGCAGACGAAACAGGCTGAAAAAGGACTGGGGTCTCCCGCAATATGTGGGAGTGCATCATGAAGTAACAGGTTGATTATTGAGACACTCTTGCAAGCTAAACAGGGGACCTGCATATTAGTGTGCAATACAAGGGTTATGCATGCTAATATCCCAACAAGAGAGGAATAAAGTTTGTTCAGAACATTTAAATGGAAAAACAAGCAAGAACATAACTAAGCGGCTATACAGAAGATAGGTGACTTGCTAGACAGACTATATGTGTATATACCTGTAGCGGAGAGGTAGTATAATCCACAATATCTCCGCTGGGTAACAGGAACAGTATAAAATAATCCAGGGGAATAAGCACAGCATACAATAATCCCGGTAGCGTTGTAATAATCCTTCCTTCCCAAGAACTAGACGACACATAGGCTGGGAGTCAACTGAGGTTTTATTCACAGGTCACAGTATTTATTGGATGCCCCATGTAAGGGGTTTCCCTACTGACATTCCAGGGGTGGTACAGTAGGGGACTACATGGGGAACTGACCAACACACACATTCCTCCCATCATGCACTGGAATATACCGTTAATGGGATTATCCCTCCGTGCAGCAGAACTCACATTTTACATTAAAATCTATAACTTTAATAATATTCACTGGATTTATACGAACGGACATTCGGCAGATAGCTGGGGGCTGAGCGCATAGTTCGTGAGAATACCGCTCAGCTCCCAGTCTAACTAACCGAACGCCGCACGAAATACACATTATTTTTAACATGTACTTAAAACACCGATTAATATCAGGGGAACAAACTACCGAATGGCCGGGGCTCCCGAATGGCCTGGAAGTCCAGCGGTGTTCGCGCCGTCGAGTAGCCGTTTTTAGTTCCAGGCACTCAACGGCAAAACCCCACTGGGCTAACAAAGGAACCAAGATGGCCGACCGCCGCGTGGTCGGTAGCCGAACGACGGCCACCTGGGGAAGTCTTTAACTACCGATTGTGTTAATGGGCGCCACACGACCTCCTGTGTGTGGTCGACCATTTGGTAGTTCATTCGTTTCACGAACAGTGTTTAAACTCACTGTTTGTGAACCTGCATAGGCAATGCTGGGTTTTACGCATTACAAGCATACGAACGCTCTCATTCACATGAACGCCACATACCACAATACACTTGGTTCTTACAGCAAACAAAACCCATGATATCCACACATGTAATACAGGCATAGTCTTAAGTGGCTAGGTTTGCCACAATGCCGACTTGGGAATAGCGTCTTCTGCTAACGGAATTTGCCAGTACCCCTTGCACAGATCTATCGTGGTGAGGTACTGGCCCCTGGCCATTTTGTCTAGGAGCTCGTCTATCCGGGGCATGGGATAAGCGTCTGAGGTCGTTTTGTCATTGAGCCACCGGTAGTCTACACAGAAACGGGTCGTCCCGTCCCGTTTCGGCACTAGTACTACCGGGAAGGCCCAGGGGCTGTCGGAGTGCTCTATCACTCCTAACTGAAGCATTTCCTCAATTTCCTTGCGCATATTTTCTTTGACTGCTTCGGGTATGCGGTATGGAGTTTGGCGAAGAGGGGTCTGATCTAAGGTTTCTACCTTGTGCGTAGCTAACGGGGTATAGCCGGGTAAATTGGAAAACGTGGCTCTCTTTTCCTGGAGCAACCTTTGCACTTGGGTTCGCTCTTGGGGATTTAATCGCTCTCCTAACTGTACTTCTCCCAAATCTCTGCTCTGGCCCTCTTGGTCTAGGAGATCTGGGAGGGGTAGATTATCAAAATCCTCTGTGGCAGGGGCACAGATTGTGGTCACCTCCTCAGTGTGCTCGTGGTATGGCTTGAGCATGTTCACATGTAGCATGCGTTTGCCTCCCGCACCTGTGACTTGGCCGATCACATACGTGGTGTTACAGATCTGCTCCACCACCTTGTATGGGCCCTGCCAGGAAGCCTGCAGCTTATCTTTGTGGACTGGTCGCAAGATTAGCACTTTTTGCCCTACCTGAAAGCTGCGATCCCTGGCTCCCCTATCATACCATCTGCGCTGTTGTTGCTGGGCTACCTGGAGATTGTCTCGGACGGTCTGGGTCAGCATCTCCAGGCGTTCTCTGAACTCGAGCACATAGGGTATGATGGGTGTGCCACTAATGGTCTCTTCTCCCTCCCAGTGTTCCCGTATCAAGTCAAGGGGTCCCCTCACTCTCCTTCCGAATAACAATTCGAAAAGAGAGAATCCGGTGGATTCTTGGGGCACCTCCCGATACGCAAACAGTAAGTGGGGTAAAAACCTTTCCCATTCCTTCTGGGTGTCCATGAACGTACGGATCATCTGTTTAAGTGTTCCGTTAAACCGTTCACAGAGTCCGACTGGGGGTGGTATGCAGTATCTTCCAGAGCTGATGTGTTACTTCAGGGGTAAACTGAGTGCCCCTATGCGAAATAATCTCCCGGGGAAATCCTACCCGGGCGAATATTCGCATCAGGGCCTCGGCTACTGTTTCAGCATGGACATTGGTTAACGCAACTGCCTCTGGGTATCTGGTGGCGTAATCCACCACGGTCAAGACATATTTCTTGCCAGACGGGCTGGGCTTTGCTAAAGGCCCTATGATGTCTACTGCCACCCTACTGAAGGGTTCCTCAATTATGGGCAGAGACCGGAGCCGTGCTTTGTATCGGTCTCCTCTCTTCCCTACCCTTTGGCAGGTATCACAGTATCGCCTAACATACTGTGAAATACCCAGCCAAAAGAAGTTTTGGGTCAGCCTGTGCTTAGTACGGCTGATTCCTAAGTGCCTAGACAGGGGAATATCATGAGCGATACATAATAACTCTAACCTATATTTCCGAGGCACTATTAGTTGCTTAATGAGTAAAGGTATAGATCCAGACGCTACCTTTTCTGCGTGTCGGTACAGTAGTCCTTTGTCCCAGATATACCTTTCCCCTTCTAATCCTGCCTGATCTTTATCGATACGGTCTTTGTATACCTGTAGGGAGGGGTCTAGGGCCACTTCCAATCCAAACTCTAGGGGGTTGGCCCATGGCATGACAGTGGGCATGGGGGGGGTCATTGCTTACCTGAGCCTCAGAGTGGTTGGATGGTGCTGTGGTGCGAGCCTGTTGCCGGGTCACAACCGGATATGCCTCCTGTACTGAGGGCTGTGAAACAAATGCTGAAGTCAGCTCCCCCAAGTCGTTGCCCAAAAACACATCAGCTGGCAAGTCCTGCATCATCCCCACATACACGTTCCCGTGCCCCGCTCCCCAATTCAAGTGTACCTTGGCCGTAGGTACTTTTTAAATGGCCCCTGCCACCCGTACCGCAAGGGTGGCGACTCGGCAGCCATCTTAGGGAGGCTCAGCGCCTGTAGGAAATCTCGCTGTGGTGATGAGGTTAGTATACCCAGTGTGGACTGGGATATCCCCCACCGGTCCAGCAGAGTGTTCTCTCTTGAGAGCATGACCCATGTCAGGAGAGCGGCCGCCTACCCTGTACATCAGGCCTCGTGACTAAATAGGCCGCAGCATGGTCGCACAGTGTAGAGAACGGGTATCATCATGTTCCCCAATGATTTCTCCTCGATCCTCCAGTCACCCAGAGCTGTGTCTATTGCTGGATTAAGCAGATAAGACTTGTTTTGTGCTCCAGTGTGACAGGGGCGGCTGTCAGGCCCCGCCCCGTGAGTGGACATTTATACAAAACCTTTTGGATGTCCTATATTGTACTTACTTTATTGTGTGCTTTCTGTTTTTATCTTTAAGGGTTTAACTACCCTTAAGGTTCTAATCACTGCTGAGTATTAAAGGGACACTCCAGGCACCCAGACCACTCTTTTGCCTAATAGGGTTAAGTCCTCCTCTAGTTGCTGTCTATGAGACACTTTTAGTGTTTTAAGAGATGCTGGACGTCCTCACGCAATGCATGAGGACCTCCAGCGTCACTGGAATCCCCATAGGAAAGCATTGAATAATCCTTTCCTATGAGATGGTGTAATGCGGGCGCGTGGCCGTTGCCATGAGGGCGGCAATTGCCACTCATGTGCATTAGGTCTCCGGAGAGTTTAACCCCCTCAGCAACCTAGGATGGAAGGTGGGAAGGAGAGGGGACCTGCAGTTCCAGGAAAATGGTTTATTTTCCTGGCCCTGGAGAGTCCCTTTAATTACATTTTACTGATACTTGAATGGTGACACGTTTAATCTACAATTTTGATGTGTGAAAACTTACTGACACTTGATTTGTTTACGCATATATTTTGTGTGTACACTATATGCACTTTTAGAACAGCACCTTTTATGTGATAACTATTTATACAAATAAAGGATTTTGTATACGTAAAGCACTTATTTTTGCACAGACACTTTAGATTAACATATTTTACAATATATCTGTTGACAAGTTTTATACAAAGGGCTACACTATTATTTTTGGGTATGTTTGGTTATGGTGTTAGAGGTAACACTTAAACAGTACAGCTGCTTATTAAATGTTGCCCTTTTTAGTATCTACAGGTGATAATCGAAAAAGATTGTAGCACTCAACTGTCTAGCTTACACAATGGAAGTAGATTGTTATGTTCCTTAGTAGAACCATTTAATTATAGTATTTACAGGAATAAATAAACTTTAACATGGCACAATGAATGTGTAAAACTGGTTACAAAAGATTCAAGCCCAACAAAACTGAACATCAACAAATCACTACTTTTGATCCAAAGGTTTAGAACTAAAAAAGTCAGTTGAACATTCTAAACTGTTAACATTTGCTACAGTCTAGTAAACTAATCCCAATCTTTATATTGGATAAATTACTTATCTAGCAGAAGATCTATTAACCACTTGCATACAGATGATCACACAGGTGTCAAATTATTGTGGAAAAAATGTATATACTGTGATACTAAAATAGCAAGCAAATAACACATACAGGTGATACTCGAAAAATTAGAATATCGTGCAAAAGTTCATTTATTTCAATAATGCAACGTTAAAAAGGAAACTAATATATGAGATAGACGCATTACATGCAAAGCAAGATAGTTCAAGCCGTGATTTATCATAAGTCCGATGATTATAGAAACATAGAAACATAGAATGTGACGGCAGATAAGAACCATTCGGCCATCTAGTCTGCCCAATTTTCTAAATACTTTCATTAGTCCCTGGCCTTATCTCATAGTTAGGATAGCCTTATGCCTATCCCATGCATGCTTAAACTCCTTTACTGTGTTAACCTCTACCACTTCAGCTGGAAGGCTATTCCATGCATCCACTACCCTCTCAGTAAAGTAATACTTCCTGATATTATTTTTAAACCTTTGCCCTTCTAATTTAAGACTATGTCCTCTTGTTGTGGTAGTTTTTCTTCTTTTAAATATGGTCTCCTCCTTTATTGTGTTGATTCCCTTTAGGTATTTAAATGTTTCTATCATATCCCGCCTGTCTCGTCTTTCCTCCAAGCTATACATGTTAAGATCCTTTAACTTTTCCTGGTAAGTTTTATCCTGCAATCCATGAACCAGTTTAGTAGCCCTTCTCTGAACTCTCTCTAAGGTATCAATATCTTTCTGAAGATACTCCAAGTGAGGTCTCACCAGTGTTCTGTACAATGGCATGAGCACTTCCCTCTTTCTACTGCTAATACCTCTCCCTATACAACCAAGCATTCTGATAGCATTTCCTGCTACTCTTTACATTATCTGCCTACCTTTTAGTCATCAGAAATAATCACCCCTAAATCTCTTTCCTCAGATGTTAAGGTTAGGACTCTATGAAATATTCTGTACTCTGCCTTTGGGTTTTTACGTCCAAGATGCATTATCTTGCACTTATCCACATTAAATGTCAGTTGTTACAACTCTGACCATTTGTCTAGTTTACCTAAATCATTTGTGATTTGGCTTATCCCTCCTGGAACATCAACCCTGTTACATATCTTAGTATCATCAGTAAAAAGACATACCTTACCATCAAGTCTTTCTGCAATATCACTAATAAAAATATTAAAGAGAATGGGTCCGAGTACAGATCACTGCGGTACCCCACTGGTGACAAGCCCAAGCTTCGAATATACTCCATTGACTACAACCCTCTGTTGCCTGTCACTCAGCCACTGCCTTACCCATTCAACAATATTGGAATCCAAACTTAAAGATTGCAATTTATTGATAAGCCTTCTATGTGCAACAGTGTCAAAAGCCTTACTGAAATCTAGGTAAGCAATGTCTACTGCACCACCCTGATCTATTATTTTAGCTACCCAATCAAAAAACTCAATAAGATTAGTTTGGCATGATCTCCCTGAAGTAAACCCATGTTGTCTCTGATCTTGAAATCCATGTGTTTTTAGATGTTCAACAATCCTATTCTTTAACATAGTTTCTGTGGCAAACCTAGCCACTTGGACATTATACAGAGACTGTGGCTTTAAGGGTTGCCTGTATGGTTGTGGTGATATGTATGTCCCTGGGTGTAATGTATGCTGACTGTATAACATTGTATTGCCTGTATTGGCTATCTGCCGAAAGCAGATAGCTGTATTTCATTTCGTTTCATGAACGGCACCTTTGCGGGCCGTTCGTGAACCGAATAAACCACCCTGTAATAGCCCACACATTAAGAGACGTGTGACAAGGTTGCAATCGGTAATTAGAGGCTCTCCTAGGTGGCCGTCGTTCGACTACCGACCACACGGTGGTCAGCCATCTTGGATCCTTTGTTCCCCCAGCGGTGTTTGGTTGTCGAGCGCGTGGTACTAAAGACCGCTGGACTTCCAGGCTGTTCGGGAGTTCCGGGCTGTTCGGTATTTTATTCCCCATATGCCAATCGGTCTTTTGAATGCATGTTTTGGTGAATAGGTTTTTCGTGCGGCGTTCGGTTGTTTTAGCTGGGATCTGAGTGGTAATCTCACGAATGATGCGCTCAGACCCCAGCTATCTACCGAACGTCCATTCGTGCAAATCAACCTAATATTCGAAAAGTTGTGGGTTTTAATATAAATTGCCGGTTCTGCTGCACGGAGGGATAATCCACCTAACGGTACATTCCAGTGGGAGGATCCCTCTCATGCAGCAGTGCCTGATGGGAGAAATGCTCTGTACTTTGAGTTCCCCACGTAGTCCAATCCTGGAATACCCCTGGGATAGGACTCAGGAAACCCCTTGCATGGGGAATTGTATAAATTGTGGAGCCTGTGAATAAAGCCTCAGTTGACTCTCAGAACTGTGTTTCGTCCGGTTACTGGGAGATTTGGGATATTGCCTTACTTTTCAGCGCTTGACTGTGGATTACCTTCTTAACCAGCGGAGATTGTGGGATTTAATATTGCCGCTCCGCTACAGTTTCCATTACTTTCCCCACTATTAAAGTAAGGCTTACTGGCCAATAGTTTCCGACTCCTCTCTACTATCTTTCTTGTGAATGGGCACAACATTCCCTAACTTCCAATCTTCTGGGACTACTCCTGTTACCAATGATTGGTTAAATAAATCTGTTAATGGTTTTGCTAGTACACAACTAAGCTCTTTTAATAACTTTGGATGTATTCCATCCGGTCTCATTGACTTATTTGTCTTTACTTTTGACAGTTGAAATAAAACCTCTTCCTCTGTAAACTCACATGTAATAAATGACTCATTTGTCCTTTTTCGTAACTGAGGTCCCTTTCCTTCATTTTCATCTGTAAATACTGAACAAAAATATTAATTGAGGCAGTCAGCTAGACCTTTATCCTCTTCTACATACCTTCCTTCTTTTGTTTTTAATCTAACTAATCCTTGTTTTACTTTCCTTTTCTCATTTATGTATCTAAAAAAATGTTTTGTCCCCCTTTTTTTTTTACTGACTGCTATTTTCTCTTCTGTGTGTGATTTGGAAGCTCTTATAACTTGCTTAGCCTCTTTCTGCCTAATCTTATAGAGCATTCTGTCTTCCTCACTCTGTTTTTTTTTTTTATAATTACTAAATGCTAACTTTTTGTTTTTTACTATTTTGGCCACATCTGCAGAGTACCACAGTGGTTTCCTTTACTGACAAGCCTAATGCAATTTTCTGTTGCCTTCAGCAGTGCAACTTTTAAATAATCCCATTTCTCTTGGACTCCATTTAAATTGCTCCAATTTGATAATGACTCCTTTACACATATTCTAATTTTAGAAAAGTCTGTTTTTTTAAAGTCTAAAACTTTTGTTTTTGTGTGGTGTGACTCAGTCACTGTTCTTATATTAAACAACATTGACTGATGATCACTGTATCCTAAACTTTCACCTACAGTAATATCTGATACCAAATCTCCATTTGTTAATACTAAATCTAGTATGGCCTCCTTACGAATTGGCTCCTCAACGACTTGTTTTAGAGACAATCCCAGTAGGGAGTTTAGAATATGTGTGCTTCTGTCACAAGTAGCAAATTTTGTTTTCCAATTCACATCAGGAAGATTAAAGTCACCCATGATGATAACTTCCCCCTTCATTGTCATTTTAGCTATTTCCTCAACTAGTTGATTATCTAACTCTTCTATTTGTCCTGGGGGACTATAAATCACACCTACATGAGTTACTGTGTGATTACCAAATTCTAACGTAACCCAAACGGACTCTATGTTTGCCTCACTAACTTTTATTAGGCCAGATTTTATGCTATCCACATATAGGGCCACCCCTCCCCCTTTCTTGCCTTCCCTATCTTTTCTATATAAATAGAACCCTGGTATTGCTATGTCACAGTCATTTTTCTCATTATACCATGTCTCAGTAACAGCGACTAAATCTACACTATCTATCAGTTGCCATTATTGCCACAAGTTCATGGATCTTATTCTCTAAATTGCGAGCATTTGTAGACATGACTCTAAGCTTATCATTTTTTAACACACTTGCTAAAGGCACCTTCTGTCCTTGTTTTGGGGGGCAATTGGATTGATGTTTTATCACCCTTTTGTCCCCCCTCCTAGTTTAAATACATCCTAGCAAAACCTCTGAACTGTTCACTGAGAATATTTGTTCCCTTTTAAGAAAGATGCAAACCATCTTTTTTGTACAGTTTATTTCCATTCCAAACAGAGCTACCATGAGAAATGAAGCCAAATCCTTGCTCCCGACACCATTCACCGAGCCACAAGTTAAAGTCCCTAATACGCATCCGCCTGTCATTCTGAGTGTTATGCACAGGCAGAACTTCAGAGACTGACAGTATGGAAGCAAGTACATCCAATTCCCCTTCCTTCTTTGCTCACTTAACAATATTACAAATACGTCTCCTGTCTCTGTGAGCAGTAGCTCCGGGAAGACATCTCACGAGACCACCATTGTTCATCTCCACACCTCTTATGATGGAATCCCCCAACAACAACTACTTTCTATTAGGCCTCACCACAGTCTCCAAGCCTTTCTCCACAACACCACTACCCTCAGTGCCTGAGCCTGTCTCCATAACACCACTACCCTCAGTGCCTGAGCCTGTCTCCACAACACCACTACCCTCGGTGCCTGTCTCCATAACACCACTATCCTCAGTACCTGAGCCTGTCTCCATAACACCATGTAGAGTAACAGACTGTGCAATATGCCTTCTATCCACAACTCTAAGTCTACCAGATCCTACAGTAATCCATCTGCCATTCCTAGGACGTCTCTGCGGCAGTGGCTTTGCAGCAGTTCGAGTCTGAGTTTGTTTACCAGATTATGGCTTATAGCTCATGAAAACCCCAAATCCACAATCTCAGTAAATTAGAATATTACATGCAATCAATAAAACAAGGAGTGTACAAAGAACAATATAGGACCTCTGAAAAGTATAAGCATGCATATGGACTCAGTACTTGGTTTGGGCCCCTTTTGCAGCAATTACTGCCTCAATGCGGCGTGGCATGGAAGCTATCAGCCTGTCGCACTGCTGCGGTGTTATGGAAGACCAGGATGCTTCAATAGTGGCCTTCAGCTCTTCTGCATTGTTCGGTCTCGTGTCTCTCATCTTTCTCTTGGCAATGCCCAATAGATTCTCTATGGTGTTCAGGTTAAGCGAGTTTGCTGGCCAATCAAGCACAGTAATCCCATGGTTGTTGAACCAGGCTTTGGTGCTTTTGGCAGTGTGGGCAGGTGCCAAGTCCTGCTGGAAAATGAAGTCAGCATCCCCATAAAGCTCATCTGCGGAAGGAAGCATGAAGTGCTCCAAAATCTCATGGTAGACGGCTGCGTTGACCCTGGACTTAATGAAGAACAGTAAACCAACACCAGCAGATGACATGGCTCCCCAAATCAACACAGACTGTGGAAACTTCACACTGGACTTCAAGCATATTGCAGTGTGTGCCTCTCCATTCTTCCTCCAGACTCTGGGTCCTTGGTTTCCAAAAGAGATGCAAAAGTTGCTCTCATCAGAAAAGAGGACTTTGGACCACTGAGCAACAGACCAGGTCTGTTTTTCTTTAGCCCAGGTAAGACGCTTCTGACGTAGTTTGTTGTTCAGGAGCAGCTTGGCAAGAGGAATACGACATCTGAAGCCCATGTCCAGGATCCGTTTGTGTGTGGTGGCTCTAGATGCACTGACTCCAGCCTCAGTCCACTCCTTGTGAAAGTCCCCAACACTTTTGAATGGCCTTTTCCTGACAATCCTCTCCAGGCTGCGGTCATCCCTGCTGCTTGTGCACCTTTTTCTTCCACACTTTTCCCTTCCACATAACTTTCTATTAATGTGCTTTGATACAGCACTTTAGGAACTTCCAACTTCCTTCGCAATTACCTTTTGAGGCTTTCCCTCCTTAAGGAGGGTGTCAGTTATGGTTTTCTGCCCAACTGTCAGCTCAGCAGTCTTCCCCATGATTGTGATTCCTACTGAACCAGACTAAGAGACCATTTAAAGGCTCAGAAACCCTTTGCAGGTGTTATGACTTACTTAGCTGATTAGAGTGGGACACTGTGAGCCTAGAATATTGCACCGTTTCACAATATTCTAATTTACTGAGATTGTGGATTTGGGGTTTTCATGAGCTGTAAGCCATAATCATCGCACTTATGACAAATCACGGCTTGAACTATCTTGCTTTGCATGTAATACGTCTATCTCATATATTAGTTTCCCCTTTTACATTGCATTACTGAAATAAATTAACTTTTGCACGATATTCTAATTTTTCGAGTATCAACTGTACATTTGATTTGCAAAGAAGATGTCCTTGTTTCTCTCCTTTTCATACCCTAGATCTCTCTCGTCTATTTTCTTTCCTCAATGTTCCTTGAGTACTGATTGTTAGCTGGTTCTTAGATTATGAAATTGGATAATCTCGAAATTTGAAATTTAGTATTTCCACCTTTGTGTTGTATTGATGTTAACTAGCAACCCAAATTATGTTTCTCTGCTTTTGCACCAACAGCATGAGTATTGTTATTGTGCCTGTTTAGTTTTTTATGACCTGCTCTTACATTCTGTAACCCTGATTTATACTCAATAAACATTGAAGTATAAAAATAGGAACACAGAGATTTGGGCCCAAAATAGGGACTGTCCATGCTAAATAGGTAAACTTGGGAAGGGTGCATTATTCATGCAATTTCAAATTAATGGCACGCTTTCCCTCCAATAAAACATTAGTAATGTAATACACCAAGTCCATTTTATTTTTTTAAGGAATAATGCTTTATTCACTGTACATAAGCCTACTATTTTCTGTCACCGAGAAACATGATTAGGATTGACTGATTCCTTAAATGACCTCTCGGAAAAAAAAGGCTCATGGTCCCCTGTGACTAGCTCTTTAGCGCGAAATAGAAAATTGTGTTGCTTTACAGGAAGTTTACATTATTTTTATTATTGCTTTTTTTTATTTAGTTGTTTATATACATCAGTAAAAATATATCAAGGGAACACAACGTTGGAGTTATTAACCAGGCCAAAAGGAAGGAAGGAGATAGATACATAGATTTGTTAAGGTTTAGCAAATTATTTACAACTTGTTCACCCGGGACCAGCTGTCACAAATACATTGTGCGTCCTGAAATGGAGTTTTAACAGGTGATAAATGTGAATTTCAAATGTGTCTCTCTGGGAGGTGGCTGGGCATACAAACTTAAAATATGTAATGTTAATGTGTTGCTGAAAACCAATACAAATAAAACACATGGTCGAAGGGTATAACAGGGTGTGTAGCCTCATTATGGAGATTTGCTTATTCAGATTCATTTTGCTTCTCCGTTGATGACCTTCTTTATCTCAGGAGAGGAATGATAGAATATTGGTGTCCTGGGATGATGATGACGATAATGATGAGGATTGCAACATTTTGTGAGAAGATTTGCACCTATGGAAAGCCAAATATGTTCTAAACATATGCTACCTGCTACTAAACAGGTGACACAATATCATGGTTCCCATCATCTATTTTCAGAATGCACGTGGTAGCAGAATGGACAGGCAATAGATAATTTTGATAAACCATTTTTCGTCAAGCAGCTCTCGAATGGTTTGATAAAACAACAAAAGTGAGAAGTTGTGAGAATCAAAATGAATTCAGAGTGTATTTAACATTTATGGCCAAAATGGAAAAAAAAAATCAGCCTTGTTTCCCGTTTTGCTATTTTGGCCTTAAATACAAAATTCACATTTTATTCCACTCAATTCTGATAAGTGATAAGTGTGGTTCATATCATGTCACACCATGGATGGAGTGTACGGGGCGGCAGCACTGAAGGTACAGAAATTAAAATTTAACTATAAGTAAATTATGTTCTACATGAGTCTTTGGTAAAAAAACATTACAAGTGACTGGCACAGATTCATGGACGATGTAGTTTGCAGACAGCACTAAGCCTGGTACTCTTCTGTTTTAATATATTTCTGTGAAACCTGTTTATTTTGACGGTGTATATATTTTCTCCCAAGCAATGCTTCAAATCATGCATGTAAATGTGTGGTCAAACAGGTTTACATGAAATGAAATGGGTTAAAAGTCAAAATAGGGAATTTATCATTTTCTAATCTCCTCGCTATCAGTAGCCAGGAATCTGTTGGCACCTAGAAAACTGGTATTTTTAGACTTTTTTATATTAACACTCATTTTCCCACTCAATGTTGTTCTCTAAACAGTCATGCAGTCACTTACATGTTTGAAGAAAAAAGAAAAAGACACAAATTTACCTCTTTTATCTTTAATACGTGCTCTAGTTTTCCAGGACACCATACCATCTCCAAGGCTTATAACGGATACTAAAACATTAAGAACATCGATCTGATTATCTGTAGAAACCATCTCATTGCGTCATAACATCACTATTTTCATTCCTCTACAATGTGTCTGTTGGTTAAGGACGTCTTTTTCTATTTATATTTGGCAGGCCTATTTCTTATCCATACAGTAAATGTCTAACATGTTTGTTACTATTGAAATGCCTGTTGGTTACAAAATGCATGAACATGCAAGTTGAATAGCTTCCAGCTCCTTATTTGTTCTTATTTTTTTTTTTTAAGATTTTTTAACAAAACTTTTTAAAATAATAGAGTTAATCTAATGAGTAAAGAGCCTGGATATCAGTTGGTGAACACATGACATTTCATGGTCACATAAATGAGTACATTTTAAAAATTTAGTTTTAATTGATGAAGGTACCATATTTCACGTCACCTACATGTTAGATTTTCCAGAAAAAGTTACCTATCAATCTGTCACTAGGTTCCAAAAAGATTAATTGAGAAATAATAAGACTATATTAAAAAAACAAACAAAAAAAAAACAAACAATGCAGGACTAAATGAAAACCTTAACCTGTAAAATAATATAATCATGTTAAATTGTTGGCCAGGAAGGATGTATCGCTATTTTAATATCAATATGTCATGGTGTCCACAGGTTATTTCATTGACATCAGAAGGATAAAAAGAAATTTCTACTGGCAAAGAAACCTCCAATACGAAATTAATCCAAAACTACTATTGTTGTATTGTTCCTGGCAAAGCTTCAGAGGTCTTCTATGTATCTACAACAGCTGTAGGGCTCCCTGTTGGCTAAGCCTGGTCAGGAATGATCGAAAGAAGTATATAAATAATAGGCCATTGGGAATGAGAACATGTTAATGACTGTTTCAGAGCTGCACAATCATTATTGTAAAGGTAATGAGCTGGAAATACAGACACATAAAACACCTTCACCTAACATTTGTTAACATTGAAAACAGCACCGTGAAGTTTACAAAATTAAGTAACCACCAAAGAAATTGTCCAATTTCCCTTTTATGAAGAATTTTGGCAGCCTTTCTTTAACAAAATAAATAAAAACAATCTTGTGCATACATACTAGGACAAAGAAGTAATTATTCATTTTGTTGAGAAAATTAGTTAATTTCCATCATCTTAAAGCGACTCTGTCACCATTTGAGGATTATCCATAATTTGCAAAGCCCTCTGACACTGACATTACCGTTGGTGGTCCTGTGGCAGAGGGAGGTGGGGGGGGGGGGCGTAGGGAAAGGTGAGTTTTACCTGTCCCATTTTCTCTCAGCTGGTCTTCTTTTGCTCCTAGCGCTTCAGCGTCAGAAGCTGATGACACTGGTGTTGCCTGGGAGAATAACACTTTTCGACGGCAGTAGTTCGGTCCAGTGTCTACATGTGTCAGGTGTAGGAAAGATACTTTCAGTGAAATTCCAACACAGTCAATATGAGTATTTCATAAAGCTTTTATCTTTATGAAATACCCACTTTGCAGATGGGTGACAGTGCTGCTTTAAGAAATTATTGCATTATTTGTGCCTAAACTTACAACTCTGCAGTACTGCCTGTTTACTCACCCTGGATCAACACACAAAGGGGTATTAACTAAAGTAAGAATTCAAAGTGAATAAAAAGTGAATTTCATATTTAAAGTTAAAGTAGCTGAACGGGATAACGTTGAGTGTGTGTCCAAGGTTAGCTGCCCTTATACAAATTAAGGGGTCTTGTGCAGCAAACAAGATCCTGGACATTCATACCTCACAGTCCCCGTTATTTTACTATGTTGCATGCTCTCTCTGATACAGTCTTTATTTTTTCTAACATATGTTTCTGTGATATAAATACAGATGGGTGCATGTAAGACCTGCCCTGGATATTCAGATCTATGTTTGACAACTAACTGAAAGTATTGGGAGTAGAATGCGGAATTCCAGACAAGGGGTGTTTATATTTGCCTGCAATCTTCCAGGGCATCCAAAACTGGTTTTGTCCAGTATTCTTTAGAAGTATCCTTCACCACTGTTAAAATTGTGATTCTTCCTTTTTTTTCTATGCAATGAAAAACCATGTGCAATAGGGATATAACTTTTCATGAAATGCCTATTGGTGAATAACTGTTGTAGGTGCTGCTCTACTCCAAGCCAGGGCCGCCTATAATATGAATAGGACCCTGGGCAATGCATTTTCTTGGGTCCCCTGGGTCTTGCCCCTCCCACTCCCCCCACCTGCCAATTACGCCCAACCCGCAATCACACTGTCAGACATACTGAAACACACACACAGACAGACATATTAAAACATTCGCAGATACATACTGACATACACTGACACACAAATATATACTGGCAGACATATTGACACACACGCAGACACACATACATACATACATACACACACACACAGACACATACACTGACATATATACTGCCGAACAGGAAGGGGCCCAGTCGCGCTGTTTAAGCGTCACAGCACCCGACCGGGCCCCTGCTGACACATGCCCACCGGGTGGCCCTTAGTGCATAGGCCACCCGGGGGGGCCTCCTTAGTGTGCGGGCTGGTGCGGCTCTGTGCAGCCACACTGCCCAGTCCATGGGGGCTTCGCAAATCACAGGGCAGCTGCTAAGTCTAAACACAACCAACACGGGGCCATGGCTAGGAGCACAGTAGTGACTCTCTCAGCTAACCCAGATTCACCTGCAAAAATAATCTCAGGAAAGTTATCAAACTGTTCTAAAATTGTTTCACAAATTACACTCAAATCCAAGGTCAAATAGCAGAATGGTAAACAGTCTCTAATTCAGCTATGCTTCCATAGCAACTTTGCATTATTACAATGTGTATTGTGCTGACAGTACCTAACACCTCCTCACAGTTCTGAGAGTGGCTTTTAACAGCAGCACTTTTTAAAACTTTCTGACCGAGTTTTCGATCAGGCAGCTAGAATACTATATTGTGGACTCTTTATAGCTTATTCAAGTTGTGTGTGTGTGTGGCTGAACTTGAACTGAACTCGTTGATCTTCTTGGGTGTTTCCCGTTGTCACCAATTAGTGTTCTTTGCAGTATCTCCTCTCTATTTTTAACCAATTACTTTAATAATGGAAGCCCTTAATTTCCCTGTTTATAAACTTTAAAGTTGTGTAATTCCCTTTACACAATGGATATAATACCAACTTCCAAGTTTGTCGATGTTCTTGGAAAAATTTGAATATTGGTGTTCCAACTCATTTCAATTATAGGGATTGGTGCACCTTTCAAAAGCAATTGGCATCATTCCTGTTGGAGGAGCAGAATACACATGACTGCTGACTACCCCCCAGAAACAACACCCATCTGTTGCCCAATAAGACATATCAGACCTTGTTCTTTTGGTTAAGGGCAATGGCCACAGCTTTATTAATTAATCAATTCCAGCAACTATTAACCACTGTTGGTTGTTGGGATGCTTCACCAACAGACAGATCTATCCCTTTAAACCATGAGTCCGGAGCAGCCTGCCCCCGCCATCATATCCCGGCAGGCTGCCACTCCCCAAGCCACCTCTGCACCTTCTTCCACTGATGACTGCGCTGGCCAGGACTCCCGCCACTGTGATGACGATGTTAGTTGCTACCCCTTGTCGTCATCACACCCCCCGGAGGCAGCACAGCCTCCACCCCTGCCTGAAGGCCCGTGTTCAAGGTGTCCAACCCGATCAAGTTGAGATGGTCCCCGTCCCTGCGAATTAAAGATAGGTTGGCGCCTTCCAACCAGGGCCGGATTAACATAGGGGCTGATGGAGCTGCAGCTCCAGGCCCAGGCCCATGGAATAGGCCCATTTAAAAAAAAAAAAAAAAAATTTTTTTTTTTTTTACACACTACTCTTAGGTTTGCCACCTGACTGGTATTTTACTAGCACAGCTGGTATTTGAGGCTGCCGTGCAAGTATTGCAGTAATACCGGCAATACAAATGCAGGTAATTTTCTCAGAATAAATGGAAATTACTCTGCAATACCAGCACCGGTCAGTAGGGGTCACTGTGTGTGGAGAGAGGCAGGTATAGGAAGTTACAGAATATCCCTGCCTCTCTCTACTACTCACTGATCTGTGGGGGAGCAGCTACACAGCATAGAGTCCAGACAGCAGCTCTACAGCTCAGGTGAGGGATGGGGGGAAAGGTAGCAGGGACACATGGGGACACTGAGACACTAGGGGACATATGGGGACACTGAGACACTAGGGGACACAGACACTGGGGGACACATGGGGACACAGACACTAGGGGACACTGAGACACTAAGACACAGACACTGGGAGACCTTGGAACACTGAGACACTTGGGGACACTGGAAAACATGGGGACACCGGGACACTAGAGGACACTGAGACACTAGGGGACATATGGGGACACTGAGACATTAGGGGACACATGGGGACACAGACACTAGGGGACACTGAGACACTAGGACACCTGGGGACACAGACACTGGGAGACCTGGGGACACAGACACATGGGGACACTGAGACACTTGGGGACACTGGAAAACATGGGGACACTGAGACACTAGGGGACACTGGGACATATGGGATGCTGTAAGACATAGGGACATTGGGAGACATTGGGACACGGAGACACGATGTTCCCATGTCCCCCAGCCAGTGTCCCTAGTGTCTCAGTGTCCCCAAGTCTCCCAGTGTCTGTGTCCCATGTCTCTCAGTGTGCCTAGTGTCCCCATGTGTCCCAGTGTCCCTATATGTCCCAGTGTCCCCATGTCTATGTCCACAACTGTCCCCATGTATCCCCAAATGTCTGTCTCCCAGCCAGTGTTCCCTAGTCTCCCAGTATCCCCTAGTCTCTGTGTCTGTGTCCCTAGTGTCTTAGGGTCCCCAAATGTTTCAGTGTCCCCATGTCTCCCAGTGTCTGTGTTCCTAGTGTCTCAGTTTCCCCATGTCTATGTCCACAACTGTACCCATGTCTCCCAGTGTCCCCAAGTGTCTGTCTCCCAGTGTCCCCTAGTCTCCCAGTGTCTGTGTTCCCATGTCTCTGTGTCCCTAGTGTCTTAGTGTCCCCAAATGTTTCAAATGTCCTATATGTCCCAGTGTCCCCATGTCTATGTCCACAACTGTCCCCATGTCTCCCAGTGTCCCCTAGTCTCCCAGTGTCTGTGTTCCCATGTCTCTGTGACTTGCGAGACTGAGACACTGGGAGCAATCCATCTATACAGCAGAATCAAACTGTGAGTAGTTTGTTGGTGATTTTACAGAATTTTCTCTGCTGTCACTCCTTGTGATTTACATCATGGGATGTCACGCATAACTAATTAATTATACAAATGATTAAGGCTGGTATTTTTTTCCAAGAAAGGTGGCAACCTTAACTACGCTTCACATATTCTTGCTTAAAGGAGCACTATAGGGTCAGTAACACAATCATGTATTTCTGACCCTATTATGTTAAAACCACCACCCTGGCCCCTTCTTGCCTCCCTAAATATAGTAGAATATTACTTGTATTCAAGTCTGCAGCTGCTGGCTTAGAAGTGGTGATCTGAGCAAATTACAATACTTCCCCATAGGATTGGCTGAGACTGTCAACTAGGCAGATCAGGGGCAGAGCCAGCACAAGTCTAACATAGCCCTGGCCAATCAGCATCTCCTCATAAAGATACATTGAATCAATCATGAGGAAAGTTCAGTGTCTGCATGCAGAGGGTGGAGACACTGAATGGCAGTGTTGCAGACTAGGCAGTACTGCCCCAGGAAGCACCTCTAGCAGCCATCTAAGGAGCGGCCAGTGGAGTTATTTTCTCTTAAAAGACAGTGTTTACTGCAAAAGGCCTAAATTGAAAGCTACTTCTACTTACCAGAACAAATACAATAAGCTGTAGTTGTTCTGGTGACTATAGTGTCCCTTTAAGTTTGGAAGCTTAAGAGGGATGTATGGGAACAAAACTTGTGTGCACTGGCTGACATTAAAGTTAGTTTAGGTAATGCAGACGTTGGTCTCTGTGGCATGTCCCCTTACTTCTACACTCACTACATACACTACACTCACTACATACACCTTTTCTCTGTCTCAGACTATATATCAAGAACTTCTGCCTGCTAGTAAGAAGGTAAGGAGACAAGTGGACCAGCGAGTGCTAGGGGACCGTCCTTAGAAAGCATGGAGCGAGTGCATCATTAGATGCATTTATGTCAAGCTCAAGGTGCTGCCTGCATAGTATGCCCTTAGTTGGACAGCCTGCAGGATCGGTAGGCAGCCTGACATGCATTCATGCCAGGCTGACCTTCCAATTGTTTGGACAAACATGCCCCCCTTTTAGCAGGTCTTATCACGTGATTCGCGCCAGTGGCACACCCTTTTACCCTGCCCATTGACTTCCTGCTTCACTGGACACTGCTGTTAGGGGGTTTTGGATTTACTTGAAAGATGAAAGCATAAATTAGAGAGAAATTAGCATAGAGTATGTGTTTTCTTATAGCTGCATTCTATGAGTTTCCCTCCAGCACCATCTCCATCAGATACATGACGCTCGGGAGGTATAATTGTTTTAGTGTTTTTGGTCGATAAGATTCCATAATTAAGCCCATCATAATTGTCAGCACCAGGCCCACTGTGCTCTTAATCCGGCCCTGCTTCCAACTATATATGCCTGACTACCTTGCCTCCCAGCCGCTGCACACATTTCCCCACCATTATGTTGAGCTTGCACAGGCTTCTCTCCAAACCATGTGCGTGCGGCAACGCCTGCCTGCACATCTTGGGGACCACTTTCGACTAAACCACTGTGAGATCTGTAAAAAGAGCTAAACACCGAGCCAGGTCGTGCCGGATCGCGTGGATAAGATCCACTGTCCTAACCTGTCTCAAGTTCTTACCGCCACGGTGAATAACCAAAATAACTGGCCCCGAGACAAATCTGCGCAGCGCAATGCATTCCGGATATACCTTCTGCCATAGGAGACCCCTAATTCCCCACCATCTAACCCATGCTACCTCGAAGGAAAACCCCAAATTCCGTCCATATGTGCGTTCTTCCACTCGACAAGCAGCCCAATATATGAAGGAATGCCCCAATATCAAGACATAGCAGGGACTTGAACCTACATCGAGAAGAACATTATAACAAATGAGGCCTAAAGTAGGACCTAAAGTGCCCAGATTCCCATCTACCAATGCGCTTAATCTCAGCAGCCGAATAGCCTAGCAAAGTCCCTTGAGTGGCGGCCCCAATCCAAAAGGAATGTGCCAAGTACCCATGAGCATCCTCCCTGCAATCCGACAATGCCCTGCGTAACATTGCCATGAATTGGTAACGAGTCAGCGAAGACCCATCCCCATACACTAACAGGGGGCCATCCCTTATAGACCGAATGCTCAAGTACCTCTGAAAGGCACTAACCGGACAGACATCGCCCCATGTCGCACCGATCCGTACCCATGCACTATAAACCTCCCAAGCTGTCTTGGACCGCTGCACGAAGATATCCATCGATGACTCCGACCACCGCGCCTCCGATAGAGACAGCAGCGAAGCCGACCGCCAAAAAGGTACCACTAACTCACCTATCCGGAAAGCCCCCAAAAAATAGAAAGAAAAGGTCACCCGAAGGAGGCGAGACTCGAACTCTGATGCGCAGATGACAGGCAAAACCAACAGTATACGCCCCAGTGTTTCTGCCGAGATATGGCGACGGCGATCCAGACACCTCCAAAGCCCCCAACCCCGCAAGATCTTCTGAATCCCAAATATGTTCGTCAGGTCGCGCCAGCCCATAAATCGGAATAGGAAGAACAACGCCGCCAGCGCTTTTTCAGCCGCAGCACAAGGCCTACCTCGTCTGAGCATCCCATCCAAAAATAACAACATCGCCTCGAGGAGCCTGGACTCTGTCGACAGCCATTGGCCTCATACAGCTTGATACTGCCTCCAAGAGCTCCCATAAGGATGTTGGATAACTGACCGATTCACTGTGCTTCTGGTGCTGACTCCTGAAACCGGTCCCACTACAACCGAGACAAAGCATCAGCTACCACATTCTCAACCCCCGGGACATGAGCAGAACCAGCCGTCGCAGCAGCGCCAATACTGGGGGAGAGGATGACGACGACCGGGTGATCACATTCATGTTGTCCGTGTGAAAGACCCCTGTGCGATTCCTGAGGTCCTCACCCCATAGTTCCAGGGTGTCAGGATTACTGTTTGATCCAGCACGTAGAACTGTACAGCACGGATGACAAATAAGTAACGTATTACCGGTCCTTAGAATGGCCGGATTTAACGTACAAAGAATAGTCAAAAATACTAGCCGAGGTCAGGGAACACAGAAAGGGACACAGCGATGAGGAAAGCCAGGAGTCAGGATACCAGAATATAGAGAAGTCAATAAACAAAGCCAAAGTCAAAACCAGGTAGAAAACTATAAACAGGAACGCGCTCTCGGACAACCACAAGGGAAACCACGACAGGGCACTGAGCAGGCTGAGAACTGGGCCTAAATACCCCTCCTTTAGTTCTGATAGGCTGTAACCGGCCTTTGACCCCAAAGTCAGTTACCAGGTTTCATTTGCATAATTGCTGCTCAGCATTAACCCTTCTGTGGATTAGGTTGCTGCTCGGCACAACTTTTCCTGTGTGGACAGTAAATGTCATTAACCACATTTCTATAAGCGGATGAATATGTGACATTACCCCCCACCTGAAGAACGCCCACCGGGTGGACAGGACCAGGCTTGAGAGGAAATTTAGCGTGAAAAGCGTGGATCTTACGGCCCGCATGCAGGTCAGGAGCCGAAACCCAAGAACGATCAGCAGGACCGTAACCTTTCCAAACAACCAAGTACTGTAAAGTGCCCCGAGAAAACCTAGAATCCACGATAGAAGATACCTCATACTCTTCCTGACCACCCACCACCACCGGAGGGGGAGGAACACAAGGAACAGTATATCTATTGCAGACAAGAGGTTTGAGTAAGGACACATGAAAAGTGTTGGGAATCCCTAAAGATGCAGGAAGAGCCAGAGAGTAAGACACTGGATTGATCCTACGAAGCACTCTATAGGGACCAAGGAATCTGGGGGCAAACTTCATGCTAGGGACCTTAAGCTTGATGTTGCAAGATGACAACCAAACCCAGTCCCCCACTTGGTACACCGGGTTGGCACTCCTACGCTTATCAGCAAAATGTTTGAAGCGTTCAGCAGCAGCCCCTAGAGCAGTTTGAACCTTAACCCAGGTATCCCGAATGGAGGCCAGACGCTCATCCAGAGCAGGAATGGCAGTATCAGAAAATACCGCAGGGAGAACCGTAGGATGCCTACCATTATTGACAAAAAATGGACTGTGCCCAGAGGAGTCATGAACAGCATTGTTTCTAGCGAACTCGGCCCACGGGAGTAGTTCGGACCAATTGTCTTGTGTGCTATTAATAAAACAACGCAAATAAACTTCTAATGACTGGTTAGCCCTCTCAGCTGTACCATTGGTCTGTGGATGGTAGGAGGAGGAGAAGGAGAGATCAATCCCCAATTGTTTACTGAACGCCCTCCAGAACCTGGACACAAACTGAGAGCCCCTATCAGACACAATATTGTGGGGGATGCCATGCAAACGGACAATTTCACGTATGAAAATTAGGACCAAATCTTGCGAAGATGGCAACTTCTTGAGAGGAATGAAGTGAGCCATCTTAGAAAATCGGTCTACAACCATGAGAATAGTAGTGAACCCAGCAGAGCTAGGAAGCTCAACAATAAAGTCCATGGATAGGTGGGACCATGGAATCTCAGGAACAGGAAGAGGCTGCAACAGGCCACAAGGAAGTGCATGAGTCACCTTAGAAACTGCACACACAGAACATGCCTGCACATACTCCTTTACATCTTTCCTGAGTGAATCCCACCAAAATGATCTAGTGATCGCGGCAGTGGACTTATTGATGCCCGGGTGTCCAGCAGTTATATTGTCATGGAACACTTTCATGATATTAACCCTTTCACATAGGGGAACGAACAGTTTATCACACGGTTTACCACTGGGCGCCTGAGGCTGGGCCTCCAGTATGGTGCCAAGCAGTGGAGAAGACAGTGAGAGGACAGTAGTAGCAATAATACACTCTGGTGGAATAATAGGAGATGTCATCTGTTCCGGAGCTGACTCATTATCAAATTGCCTGGACAAGGCATCAGCCTTGGTATTTTTAGAACCAGGTCTATAAGTAATGAGAAAGTTAAAACGTGAAAGGAACAGTGACCATCTAGCCTGTCTGGAAGACAAACGTTTGGCATCCCCTATATATGCCAGATTTTTGTGGTCAGGTTATGATCAACAGGGGGTCCTTGGAACCCTCCAAAAGATGTCGCCACTCCTTGAGGGCAAGAATAATGGCCAACAGTTCTCTATTGCCAATATCATAGTTGCGCTCAGCAGGAGACATCTTTCTGGAGAAGTAGCCACAAGGATGCAATGGTGTTCCCTGGCTTTCTCTCTGAGAGAGAACAGCCCCTACCCCTGTCTCGGATGCATCAACCTCCAATATAAAAGGTTTACTAGTGTCGGATGTTTTAGTATGTCCGCAGAGGCAAATCTTTGTTTAAGAGTCTCAAAAGCATTCACAGCCTCTTTGGACCATACCGTGCTACTAACCCCTTTGCGAGTCATGTTTGTGATTGGGGCTATTACAGAAGAAAATCCCTTGATGAATCTTCTGTAATAGTTGGCAAAACCAATAAACCTTTTGTCACGGTCCACGCCGTGACATCCAGTCTGCCAGACGTGGTCGCTCTGGAAGCGCCCGATGGGGGATTTGAACTGTGGTTCTTCTGGACCATATGCTGCTGTTCTTCCTCTGAGCCATTTCAGGACTTTGGATAACTCCCTGTTTATTCTTGTATTGCCTGCAGCACCAGGGGGCTGGACTTCACCAAAGGCTCTGATCTGTCAGTAACTCTCCAGCTGAATCTGATCCTAATTAACAGGATTTAAAAGCCTGCCTCACCCTGGGAGGGGGTCAGTTCATTGACTCTGGTTCTCTTGTTTGGTTCCTGTTAAATCTTGTCTATTCCGATGCAGAGATGTTGTAACCCAAAAAGTGGACTTCAGGCTGGTCAAATATGCACTTTTCTAATTTACAATAAAGTTTATTTTTCAACAACGTCTGCAGAACCTGTTTCACATGGGAGTGGTGAGTTTGAAGATCAGGGGAATACACCAAAATATCGTCCAAATAAACCAAGACAAATGAGTAAATGAATTCCCTGAGTACATCATTTATAAAGTCTTGGAATACGGCCGGGGCGTTGCATAACCCAAATGGCATTACCAGATATTCATAGTGTCCACTACGGGTATTAAATGCCGTCTTCCACTCATGATTCTCTTTAATTCTAACCAAATTGTAAGCGCTCCTAAGGTCAAGCTTAGTAAATACTTTAGCTCCCTGAAGTCTATCGAACAATTCGGAAATGAGTGGGATAGGGTATGCATTTTTACAGTGATTTTATTAAGTGCCCTGTAGTCTATGCAAGGGCGTAACTCACCACCCTTTTTCTCAACAAAAAAGAATCCTGCACCAGCTGGTGAGGATGACTTTCTTATGTGCCCTTTGCTCAAGGATTCTTTGATGTATTCCTCCATTATTTTACTCTCCTGGGGAGATAAGGCATAAACTGCCCCCTTAGGTGGCATAGCGCCTGGAAACAGGTTAATGGCACAGTCATATGCTCTGTGGGGAGGCAATACATCGGATTGAGCCTTGTTAAACACCTCCTGAAGTTCTCGGTATTGTATGGGAACTCCAGGAGTTTGGGGAGTGGTAGTGGGAAGGTCAGTAGTATCCAATCTCTTTAGTACTGGTTTTATACATCTCCCCATACACTCTTTACCCCATTCTAATATCTCCCCATTAGCCCAGTCAATATAGGGATTGTGCTTACTCAGCCACGGAAACCCTAATATGATAGGACATGATGGAGAAGTAATAACCTGAAACGTCATCTCCTCCCTATGGGAGGCCCCAATGGAGATCGTAATAGGGACAGTTTCGTGGGTTATAAGCGGTTGTGTGAGTGGTCTGCCATCAATAGCCTCTACAGCTAGCGGCGTAGGTCTCTCCCTGACCGGTATCTCATTACCCCTAATAAACTGGACATCAATAAAATTTCCAGCAGCACCTGAGTCCATTAGGGCACTGCAAGAAAACTTCTTGTTATCAAGGGAAATAGATACCTCAAGGAGGAATCTACTTTTGTTTTTGTTAGAGGACAACTCCATCACACCTAAGATCTGTCCCCTTAAGGTTCTTAGGTGCGGAAGTTTTCCGGACGCACTGGACAATTAGTTATCATATGTCCCTTTCTACCGCAATATAGGCATAACCCCTCCCTTCTCCTATACTGTTTTTCGGCCTCTGACAGTCTAGTGACCCCCAACTGCATAGGTTCGGGTTCGGACTGTACAGGGAGGTTAGACAAAACAGGTTTAGAGAATTGAGGTGCTAGGGACATAGCCGTACGTCTGGTCTTGCTTCTGGTGACTTCTCTGAGTCTTAACCTATTATCAATATGCATGACAAACGTAATAAATTCGTTAAGACTCTTAGGTAATTCTTTAGCGGCTATCTCATCTAGTATAGTCTCTGAGAGACCCTTTTTGAATGCTGAGATTAACCCATTGTTAGTCCAGTCTACCTCGGAAGCTAAGGTACGGAATTCAATAGCATAATCCGAGATAGACCGGTTACCTTGTCTGATGTGCATTAGGGCAGTGGAGGCGTCATCCTCTCTACCCAATGGCTCAAACGTGAGCTTGAATTCGGCAAGGAATTCCTGGTAATTATGAGCTATGCTCCGATTACTCTCCCACAACGGATTAGCCCAGGCAAGGGCCTTGCCCTTTAATTGATTCATTAGATAACCAATTCTTGCTCTGTCCGTGGGGAATGACCCTGGTGAGGCCTCAAAATGGTACTCCACCTGATTAAGAAAACCCCTGCATTCCTGGATATTGCCATCAAACTGTAGGGATGGTGATAAGGAGATGCAAGGAGTCCTATTAACAGTGGGTGGAGGTACACAGGGTAGAGGTGCTAAGGAGGAGACGCTGCAGGCTGCAGATGCTCCGTTCTAGCGAGAAGCGTACTTAAAGCCTGAGTGAATTGATCATGCGGTGATCATTCTGTATGTGCTGATTCTACAGGATGGCCCTCCTCTAGCTGTACAGGAGACAAATCCTATTTTAACAGTGGGTGGGAACTACACAGGGTGAGGTGCTATAGGAGAATGACCAGAACAGGAAGCAGATGCCAGCTGTCACAAGAACAGGTAGAAAAAGCCTGAGTGAATTGATCCATGCGGTGATCATTCTCCTCTAATTTCCTCTCGCAAGCAGCTATGTGCTGACACAGTTCTACAGGATCTATGGCCATGTCGTAATGTCAGGATTACTGTTTGATCCAGCAGGTAGAACTGTACAGCACGGATGACAAATAAGTAACGTATTACCGGTCCTTAGAATGGCCGGATTTAACGTACAAAGAATAGTCAAAAATACTAGCCGAGGTCAGGGAACACAGAAAGGGACACAGCGATGAGGAAAGCCAGGAGTCAGGATACCAGAATATAGAGAAGTCAATAAACAAAGCCAAAGTCAAAAACCAGGTAGAAAACTATAAACAGGAACGCGCTCTCAGACAACCACAAGGGAAACCACGACAGGGCACTGAGCAGGCTGAGAACTGGGCCTAAATACCCCTCCTTTAGTTCTGATAGGCTGTAACCGGCCTTTGACCCCAAAGTCAGTTACCAGGTTTCATTTGCATAATTGCTGCTCAGCATTAACCCTTCTGTGGATTAGGTTGCTGCTCGGCACAACTTTTCCTGTGTGGACAGTAAATGTCATTAATCACTTTTCTCTAAGTGGATGAATACATGACACCAGGTTACATTTGCACAATTACTGCTCAGCATTAACCCTTCTGTGGATTAGGTTGCTGCTCGGCACAACTTTTCCTGTGCGGACAGTAAATGTCATTAACCACATTTCTATAAGTGGATGAATATGTGACACTACTGCCATCAGACTCTCCCCTAGTCTTCAATCATTTAAGAAGGGCCTTAAAACCCATTTCTTTAGCAATGCTTATGCCCTCCCAGAGTAACTAAAGGGCAGCACTCTACTCTCTCCTCCAGCTCTGCCTCAATCCCACCTTATTTGATTGCTATTTCCTGTCCTATTGTGTTTTACACCCCACATCCTATAGACTGTAAGCTCATTTGAGCAGGGTCCTCTTCAACCTATCGTTCCTGTAAGTTTTCTTGTAATTGTCCTGTTTGTAGTTAAATCCCCCGTCTTCTAATATTGTAAAGCGCTAGGGAATCTGTTGGCACTATATAAATGGCGATAATAATAATAATAATAATATATTGGATGATATGGTATCCAGGTACGATTATGTATTCTGCTTGTACACAGATCCATGGTATCAATAAAAAAACAAAAAAAACTCACTTGCATCAAGATTCCAGAAATGGAGAAATAATAATCAATGTATAAAGGGTTTTTAAGGGTTCTTGATCACCCATCTTTTAGAGGTTGACCCCAGAGTTAAGTGAGATATTGCAGCTATTGCCTGATACTTGAATTTCACTTTGAATTCAGTTTTAATCCTCCACAATTCATACTGTAGTGAATCGCCCTGTAAGAGTATCAACAGAAAATCACATGTGTCCTTTACAAGACATGGAATAATATGGATGAGTGCACTTACTTAGAAAGTCTCCAGTTACTATGGATAAAAAGCATTGCAGAAATGCTAGACTTGTTTCAGTCCTTAATACACTAAAGCCAGAAAATTCCCCAGACAGTAAGGGTTTAAGAGACACCCACGCTTTAGGCGAACCTTCTTTTAAGAGGAACACTTCAAACACCATAAAAACTGATATTGCTGTCACTGGGGTCCTGCTTATTATTGCAGTGTTTTGCAAAGTATCTTCAGTTACAGAATTTTGGAAAAAGCTTGGTCATAAAAGGATTTACGTAGTGTATTCTGGTGTATTCTGGTATAAAGAAGATTTCTGATGACTCAGCACATTAACATTGTGCTTCTGGAAATTGTGGTCCTTGAGTCCAGGCAGTGCAAAGTATAACCTCTGGGCAAATTGTTCATCTTGATGTCAGCTGTCTGTGAACCTGTGCTTCACTGCCCGAGGAACCTATTATACAGGTATGACCAGTTTAATTTCTCTCTCTGTCTCTGTCTCTCTGTCTCTGTCTCTCTCTTTCTATTTATAGGGCCAGTTTTCCCATTTTCCCACTGAGGCCATGACATCCTGAATGAGAGGGATGGCACGGCCAGTAGTGACATAAAAGATCTCTTTCACTGGCCAGCCCATTCTCATGCTGAGCAAGCTGTTTATGTGGACTGCCACTATGGCAGTTTGTGCAGCAACCAACCATGTGAGAAGGAGACCACAAAACTGTTTGTTCTCTTTCCCAGTGGGCTGCTGAGCAACTGCACCAATTGGAGGAGAGTGGCATCACTATGACATCACTGTCATAACACCCTCACAACCTCTTCCTCCACCGCTTTTAAGGGAGGGAGAGAGGGCCAAAAGAGGTCAACCTGCACAGAAGAGAGCAGGCAATGCAGACCTCCATGCCCCTACCCTCTCCTGTCCTTTTCACACTCCATTCCAGCTAGGGGACACTGCCAGCCTCCAGCCTGCCCTGTCCAGCAGCAGCAGGGGAGGGCTGGCAGCCTTATGCCTGAGGGGCAAAACCAGTCAAGTGGACCATTGCACCACCAAATCAGTTCACCACCCATGCCCACCTTTACCTTCTTTTAGAACGGATATTGATGTTATGCTAATACCCGCTCCTTCACGGCTCTGACTTTCAATGTTGTCAGAGCGCAGGCTGAGAATCTCTGAGCCTGTGCTCTGACTCACTAACTGAGCGCCGGAACCACGAGGGAGAGGATATAATCTGACTGCACCTACTGCTGGTGCGCACCAGTGGACCACCAGCGAATTGTTTAAATTTAATATGCAGGTGTACCCCAACTTGTGAGCTCTGTTGGCCGCCGGGCCCCTCTGTTGTCATGGCACCCTGGGTGACCGCACAGCTTGCACACCCCAACGGCTGGCCCTGCTGACACACACTGATGTTACTACAGGGAGTGCAGAATTATTAGGCAAATGAGTATTTTGACCACATCATCCTCTTTATGCATGTTGTCTTACTCCAAGCTGTATAGGCTCGAAAGCCTACTACCAATTAAGCATATTAGGTGATGTGCATCTCTGTAATGAGAAGGGGTGTGGTCTAATGACATCAACACCCTATATCAGGTGTGCATAATTATTAGGCAACTTCCTTTCCTTTGGCAAAATGGGTCAAAAGAAGGACTTGACAGGCTCAGAAAAGTCAAAAATAGTGAGATATCTTGCAGAGGGATGCAGCACTCTTAAAATTGCAAAGCTTCTGAAGCGTGATCATCGAACAATCAAGCGTTTCATTCAAAATAGTCAACAGGGTCGCAAGAAGCGTGTGGAAAAACCAAGGCGCAAAATAACTGCCCATGAACTGAGAAAAGTCAAGCGTGCAGCTGCCACGATGCCACTTGCCACCAGTTTGGCCATATTTCAGAGCTGCAACATCACTGGAGTGCCCAAAAGCACAAGGTGTGCAATACTCAGAGACATGGCCAAGGTAAGAAAGGCTGAAAGACGACCACCACTGAACAAGACACACAAGCTGAAACGTCAAGACTGGGCCAAGAAATATCTCAAGACTGATTTTTCTAAGGTTTTATGGACTGATGAAATGAGAGTGAGTCTTGATGGGACAGATGGATGGGCCCGTGGCTGGATTGGTAAAGGGCAGAGAGCTCCAGTCCGACTCAGACGCCAGCAAGGTGGAGGTGGAGTACTGGTTTGGGCTGGTATCATCAAAGATGAGCTTGTGGGGCCTTTTCGGGTTGAGGATGGAGTCAAGCTCAACTCCCAGTCCTACTGCCAGTTCCTGGAAGACACCTTCTTCAAGCAGTGGTACAGGAAGAAGTCTGCATCCTTCAAGAAAAACATGATTTTCATGCAGGACAATGCTCCATCACACGCGTCCAAGTACTCCACAGCGTGGCTGGCAAGAAAGGGTATAAAAGAAGAAAATCTAATGACATGGCCTCCTTGTTCACCTGATCTGAACCCCATTGAGAACCTGTGGTCCATCATCAAATGTGAGATTTACAAGGAGGGAAAACAGTACACCTCTCTGAACAGTGTCTGGGAGGCTGTGGTTGCTGCTGCACGCAATGTTGATGGTGAACAGATCAAAACACTGACAGAATCCATGGATGGCAGGCTTTTGAGTGTCCTTGCAAAGAAAGGTGGCTATATTGGTCACTGATTTGTTTTTGTTTTGTTTTTGAATGTCAGAAATGTATATTTGTGAATGTTGAGATGTTATATTGGTTTCACTGGTAATAATAAATAATTGAAATGGGTATATATTTGTTTTTTGTTAAGTTGCCTAATAATTATGCACAGTAATAGTCACCTGCACACACAGCTATCCCCCTAACATTAAAAATAATAATAAAAGGCTGCGCAAATAAGAGAGTAAAATAGAGTAACTTAGAAAAAAAAATGTCCAACGTAATAAATAAAAATAAAAATAAAAGTTCAACTTAAGTGTCCTTGTGGATAGTCTTTATAGCAAGTGATGCAGCAGTGAAGTCTTCATAAGCTGTATAGGTTCCACTCATATAAAAGACAAAAGGGGAGAGAGAAGGACGACCAGTAGTGCAGTATTGTATAATTCCAAAAGTGACGTATGGAAAGATAATATTAGAGAACTCACATTTAATAGAGCTTATGTCCAGCTCTAGGATAGAAGCGCATACAGCGGTATAATCCCCGCTTGTGGGATATGCTGTGGGTTTCTCTCCGTCAGTGGTGTCCAATTCTCAAACAAGGAAAAAGAGAGACAACCGATAGTGCTCACTATTTTAGTAGTCTTAATATAAGTAGATGAAAACGTACTTACAAATGAGGAGCAGACCGACTGCTCTTGTGTCTCAGCATAGGTGGATTGATCCCCACCTTTAGGATTTCTTGGAGTGCAGGAGACTTCCGAAGTCAGTGTTGGTATATAGTAGTAAAATGCTAAAAATATACTAAAATATACTAAAAAGCTAGGTATAAAAAGAGTGATGTGTATATAAAACTATAAAAAAGAATAGTTGGCACAAATAAATTACCAAAAATTGCTTTAATATTAAAATACACAGTATAAAATATCCATAACGCGTTTCGTCAACAGACTTTCTCAAATGGAATAACAAACATTACCTGGCTAATTGTATTATATAGGAGTTTAAATTTGGCGCCAAAAATGGTCCATCCAATCAAACTTAAGTTACATTTGGCAGTATAAAAACTTTAAAATACAGCAATAAAACCAAAATATAGGGTGTAAGAATACTCATAATTGACTTTGATAACCAAAACGAAGTTTTTAAAAGCATAAATTGAATGATTAAAGATGCGTTTCAGGCTTTCCTTGACGTAAATAAATTTGTCAGAAAAGCTACATTAAAAAGATTTTTTAATAATAAAACAGATGTACCACCAACTCCCACCCCCTCTCCACAAGACTATGGTTTTATCAATACACACCTTAGAGAAAAATCAAAGTTTTATCCATCACACTACAAATCTGCCCCTCTTATTTTATTTGAAAAATTTGTCCAAAAAGATCTGGAAAAAATCAAATATAATAAATATGATGCAAATAACCTAACAAACGCTGAGAGGAAGGCAATTAAAGAACTTCAAGAAGATAAAGATATCGTTATAAAATCAGCCGACAAAGGTGGAGGAGTAGTTATTCAATCTAGTGAAATGTATATTAAAGAAGCTTTAAGACAACTAGATGATAAAAATGTATACGAAAAACTCCCATCTGATCCTACAAATATCCAAATTACATTATCTACTTTTTTAAATAAAGGGTTTAATTTAAACATTTTAAACAAACAAGAATTTAATTTTTTAAACAAAGAATTTCCTATTACTCCTGTTATTTATTTCCTTCCCAAAATTCATAAAGATGAAAAGCAACCCCCAGGAAGACCTATTGTCTCAGGAATAGGGTCTCTTTTATGCAACCTTTCTCAATACATCGACACCCTTCTCCAGCCTTAGGTAAAATTAATGAAATCTTACTTGAAAGACTCAATGTCACTTTTAAATTTTTTAAATAAATTTAGCTGGAAACCTAATTTTATATTAGTTACCTGCGACGTTCAGTCACTTTACACAATCATCCCGCATGATATTGGATGTCAGGCCATAAAAAGGATCCTTACTCTAGAAGACAATATTCCTTCCATCCAGATCGATTTTATAATAGAAGGTATTAATATAATTTTAAAAAATAATTACTTCTGGTTTTTAGATTCATTTTATCTCCAAAAGAGGGGCACTGCTATGGGTACTAGGTTTGCCCCAAGCTACGCTAATCTGTTCATGGCAGACTGGGAATCTGAAGCTATCTGGGGTAACCATGCTTGGTGGGCAAACCTGGTCTCATATTTTAGATACATAGATGATCTTTTTTTTATTTGGGAAGGACCAGAAGATGACCTAATTGTTTTTATAAATTATCTTAATACTAATGATAGGGGCATTATTTTAACACATGAATATAGCAAAGAATCCATTAATTTTTTGGACCTTAATATTTTTATTAAAGTAGGCCAACTCCACACAAAAACTTTTTTCAAAAAGGTGTGTGTTAATACGGCCATCGACAAAACTAGTTGTCACTACAAGCCTTGGCTTGAGAGTGCTCCAAAGAGTCAGTTCCTACGTCTTCGTAGGAATTGTTCAGAAATAACAGATTTTAATGAACAAGCTAATATCCTAAAAAATAAATTTATGGAAAAAAGATATTTAGAATCAGAGCTCAATAACACAATTAATACAGTTAAACAAAAAGAACGAAAAGATCTTCTGATTTATAAGAATAAAGAAAAGGATGAATCAATATCTCTTCCCATTATTTTTAACTTCAATAGCAAAAGTAATAATGTCAAAAAAATTATAAAAAAACATTGGCATATACTTAAAGAAGACGATATTTTAAATTCTATTTTACCCAACCAGCCAAATATCATGTTTAGAGGGGCATCAAATTTTAAATCCATTTTAACCACCAATTTTACTCGAGAATCGCCAGTTAGGGGTTTCTCTTTCTTCCCACAAACAAAAGGCTTTTATAAATGCAAACAATGTATAGTGTGTAGAACTACAGATCCATCTACCCCATCTAAAATTACTCAGTTTATGTCCAATAGGACTAAAAAAATGTATAATATTTATGATTTTATCGGCTGCAACACTAAATGTTATTTATCTGCTCGAATGCCCATGTGGTCTCCAATATGTGGGGATGACCACAAGGTGCTTAAAGACAAGATTGAGCGAACATTGCAGAAATATTAAAAATGGATACTTAAATCATACAGTATCCAAACATTTTATTATGCATAACAAAGATCCTAAACTTCTAAAATGTATTGGTATAAAAAAATGTTCTACCCCCTGGCGAGGAGGAGACATAAAAAAAACTACTTGGGAAAATAGAAATGGAATGGGTGTATAACCTTAAAACCCTTATACCCCATGGCCTCAATGCAGACTTTGACCTATATAATTTTTTGTAATACAAAAAGTATTTTACATGTCTGTCTTACACCCATGCCTTTTACCTTGCTTAAACTGTATTTTTTATTCATTATTTCCTGCATTTATAATATTGTTTTATTATTTCTTATTTTATTTTATTGATATTTCATATACATGTGCCCCTTCAGTATATGGCCCCATTGATTATATGTCTCTTTTAATTTGGCCATCTCTTTTTTATATATAGCTCCCTTTTTGGGAACTTTTGTTTTCATGTCCCTTTAAATTTGATCGAGCTTATATTATATCTTCAGCCGACTACATTTCCCACTAAGCATAGCGGCACTTTGTCCGAATACCGGAAGTGCCGTAAGTCACGTGCTTAATATCGTTTGCTGAATTTATGCTTTTAATACTTTTATTTTCACTAGCAGAGTGTCCAATATATTTTAGATTTTGCCCTCTATGTGGGCTTTCGCTTCTATGTCCCCCAATATATGGCAGCGCCTATATTATACTCTTAGCCGCCATTCGCGGCTTACCGACTACATTTCCCACAAAGCATAGCGGCATTTAGTCCGAAAACCGGAAGTGCCGCGCGTCACGTGCGCATCTTTAATCATTCAATTTATGCTTTTAAAAACTTCGTTTTGGTTATCAAAGTCAATTATGAGTATTCTTACACCCTATATTTTGGTTTTATTGCTGTATTTTAAAGTTTTTATACTGCCAAATGTAACTTAAGTTTGATTGGATGGACCATTTTTGGCGCCAAATTTAAACTCCTATATAATACAATTAGCCAGGTAATGTTTGTTATTCCATTTGAGAAAGTCTGTTGACAAAACGCGTTATGGATATTTTATACTGTGTATTTTAATATTAAAGCAATTTTTGGTAATTTATTTGTGCCAACTATTCTTTTTTATAGTTTTATATACACATCACTCTTTTTATACCTGGCTTTTTAGTATATTTTAGTATATTTTTAGCATTTTACTACTATATACCAACACTGACTTCGGAAGTCTCCTGCACTCCAAGAAATCCTAAAGGTGGGGATCAATCCACCTATGCTGAGACACAAGAGCAGTCGGTCTGCTCCTCATTTGTAAGTACGTTTTCATCTACTTATATTAAGACTACTAAAATAGTGAGCACTATCGGTTGTCTCTCTTTTTCCTTGTTTGAGAATTGGACACCACTGACGGAGAGAAACCCACAGCATATCCCACAAGCGGGGATTATACCGCTGTATGCGCTTCTATCCTAGAGCTGGACATAAGCTCTATTAAATGTGAGTTCTCTAATATTATCTTTCCATACGTCACTTTTGGAATTATACAATACTGCACTACTGGTCGTCCTTCTCTCTCCCCTTTTGTCTTTTATATGAGTGGAACCTATACAGCTTATGAAGACTTCACTGCTGCATCACTTGCTATAAATACTATCCACAAGGACACTTAAGTTGAACTTTTATTTTTATTTATTACGTTGGACATTTTTTTTTCTAAGTTACTCTATTTTACTCTCTTATTGGCGCAGCCTTTTATTATTGTTTTTACTGTCTTGTTTTAAAAGGGCTTGGAGGGTTTCCCTTTTTAAGGTTGCTGCCTGTTTATTAATTAGCGCTGTCTCTCCTTTCCATATCCCCCTAACATAGCTAAAACTAAAAACAAACTAAAAACTACTTCCAAAAATATTCAGCTTTGATATTAATGAGTTTTTTGGGTTCATTGAGAACATGGTTGTTGTTAAATAATAAAATTAATCCTCAAAAATACAACTTGCCTAATAATTCTGCACTCCCTGTACTTAGACATCCCTCAATATTAATACAGACATCAGAGTAAACACCAATAAACTGTGGAGACAGAGCTGATCCCCCCAAATTTATAAAGATTTGCTTAGTGGATTTGTTGTAAGATTAAATCATGCCTCCTCCTCTCTCTCCCCCATGCTCTGCTCTGTAGGCTGGGAGGAAGTGAAGAGTAATCACATTCTCCCAACACAGCGCCACCTGTGGCTGCATGGGGAACAGCTGGTTAATGTAATGCTTGCAGGACGGCCAGCTGCCGCAGAACCTCTTTGTTCCGTCTCTGCAAAGGGCTCCAGGCACTGCTTGCTGTGAGTGTGAGCCACTGTAAATTAGGGGCAGAGGGCACTTGCACTGCGGTAAAGACGGGTCTGGGAAGGAGGAGAGTGCAGTGCAATCAGTGCACTACCCTCCTGTGGGTCACCAGTAGACTGGTGCACCTACCCAGGATCAGAGCCAGTGCAAGGATTTTTGCCGCCCTAGGCAAAAGAAAAAATTGCCACCCCCCATGTGACATCAAAATGCCCCACCCATATGATCTGCCATATGAACTAACGCTAGTGCTGCACACAGTGTGTGTTTACATTAAAAAGCCTGCAGGGACCGGCTATAGACACCAGAACCACTTCATTAAGCTGAAGTGGTTCTGGGGACTATAGTGTCCCTTTAATGTGAGGTAAATTATAGATTAGTGTCACTAATATCATACTAGATTGCCTACTTACAACCAGATGAGGATAATGATGGACTGCAGTTTGGCTCCACTGGTCTGGTGTAGAACAGGATCTCTGGAGGCTGTTTACAACTGTGGTCACAAAATTCAATGTTCTGGGAGAATTGGAAGCAGCTCCCCTTCTTCTTACCCCCTTCTTCTTACCCCCTTCTTCTTACCCCCTTCTTCTTACCCCCTTCTTCTTACCCCCTTCTTCTTACCCCCTTCTTCTTACCCCCTTCTTCTTACCCCCTTCTTTTTTTACCCCCCCTTCTTTTTACCCCTCTTCTTTTTGCCCCTCTTCTTCCCCCTCTTCTTCTTACCCCACCCCTTCTTCTTACCCCCTCTTCTTCTTACCCCTCCTTCTTCTTCTTCTTCTTACCCCTTCTTCTTACAGCACCCTTCTTCTTTCCCCTTCTTCTTACCCCTCCCCTTCTTCTTCTTCTTACCCCTCCTTCTTCTTCTTCTTACCCCACCCCTTCTACTTACCCCCACTTTTCTTACCCCCCTTCTTCTTACCCCCCACCCCTTCTTCTTACCCCCCTTTTCTTACCCACCCTTTCTTCTTACCCCCTTTTTTTCTTACCCCACCCTTTCTTCTTACCCACCTCTTCTTCTTACCCACCCCTTCTTCTTCTTCTTACCCACCCCTTCTTCTTACACCACCCCTTCTTCTTACCCCACCGCTTCTTCTTACCCCCTCTTCTTCTTCTTCTTACCCCCTTCTTCTTATCCCTCTTCTTCTTACCTTCTTACCTGTTTCCTGTACCCGGCCGGACTGACAGGAAGTGCACACTGAGTGTGCACCTTCCTATCACTCCAGCCAGGCACTGCGGGAGTGATGAGGAGCTCGGCCACACTACAGGGAAAGGAAAGGAAGGGGAGGGGAGGGGAGGGGAAGCGATGGGAAGGGAAGGGGAGGGGAAGGGAAGGGGAGGGGAGAAGCTGTGCTGCAGCCGCCAGAGGCTCTTAACAGACCGCTCAGGTGGCTGCAGCATTAGGACCGGCCCTGCAGCGGCCGGTTTTAAAATTATTTAGCAGCAGCCTGTCTTGCCCAACTCAGGAGCCAGCCACCTTTGAACACCAAGGCCAGTGTGTGTGTCTGTATGGGTCAGTTTGTGTCTGTGTGGATCAGTGTGTGTCTACATCGGGCAGCATGGGAGATAGCAACCAAGCTGAAAAGTAGCCCAACTGAAAGGTGAGAGTAGAGTGTTGCCACTTAGGAGAGAGGGAGAGATCGGTTTGTGAAGTAAAGGTTACTATGGGTGGCCATAAGCTATTCTGAAAATGTGGGCTTTGAGGGACTGAAGATTAGGGGAGAGTCTCATGGGGGGAGGCAGGCTGTTCCAAAAGAGATGAACTACCCGAGAGGGGTCCTGCAAGAGCGAATTAACAGTAAGGGTACAAGCAGCAGACAGAAGATTGTCACTGGCAGAAGGGAGAGACCGAGAAGGGGCGTATGTAAGAATTAGTGAAGAAATGGAGCAGGGTTTAATGTTGTGTACAAGCAGTTTCCTGAGAAAAAGGCTAATTTGTATGAGTCTGTCAGCCGGCGGTAGCAGTTACTGGGGCTTAAAAAAAGGTACACCTACGCAGGCACGGTGTCACAGTGCTGGAAAGGCACGATCACGTGGCTGCACCTGATCGGCGTTGTCAAACAGGCTTTTGCCCCAGGCAGAAACTCACCTTGCGGCAGATGCTGATCCGGCCCACCTACTGTCACATCCTGTTCCTAGCTGCGGATCATTCTGGCTATGGCTTCTGGTATCCAGCACTCTTTTTACAATTCTTGTTTTGTTTTCCTTGGTTTTCCTGGTTTTCTATTCTACGTCTGGTTTTCTTTATGCTGGGTTTTCTGGGTACATTCCTGTATTCCGTTCCTGGAATTCACAGTCTCTTGGATTCCTTTAAATGTTTGTTTTATGTTGCCACACCCGTTCCTTTTCCATGATTCCTTTTGTTTCAGTTTGTCCCTACAGGCAGTTGCTCATGTCTGTATGTGCTTTATTATGGTTTATTTAGCAGCCATTAGGCAGAGTAGGACCTGCCAAATATGGGGTACATTGGCGTTGTGGCAGGCTTATGCAATGTATGATCATATAATGTAACTAAATCCCCATAGTTTTCACATATAGTACTTAGGCAAAACAAGAGGAGAAATAACTATTATATCTTGTCTTGTTTAAGTTTGTATTCCCAGTTCATGTACAGTCCTGTCCTGCCCTGTTCATGTTTCCCTCATGTCTTGTGTACATGTTCTGGTTTCTGCTTTCTGTCCTGCTCTGGTTCTGGGTTCTATTTAGTTCTGTCTTGTTTTTTTGTTTGGTGTCTATTCTAGTCTTTTCTTGTTTCTGTACTGTATACATTCCTGCTGCAGAGCCTCCTTATTCAGCTCCTGGGAGGTCTGCTTATTTCCAAGCTCCTGGTTCCTGGGATCCACTGAAGCTGCATCAGGGTCCTGGTATGTGGCTGCACAAACGCTGGTGCTCAACACCAGGGGGTGTGCGGTTACCCTGCACCAGACCCTGCTAATCAACTTCCACACTGTGACTCCTACTTCAACATCAGGCATACCGGGTCCCGGTAGTCTGACCGCCACCCAGACGGTGTCTGGGTCCCGGTCACCGGACCGCCACCCTGACACCTACCATGGAGTTCCTTGTCAATGTGGCATTCAAGCGGCCACTGTCCGCTGCCCTTCGGTTTGGTATTGACTATTCTCTTTTCTGTAATCCTTGACCTATTTGCCTGCTTCCCGTACTTGTCTCATTCTGTATCCCTGACCCTGACTTGCCACTCTAAGGCAGGTAATTTCACAAGAGTTTAATTTAACCTGTGTTTTATTCAGGCACTGTGTTTGGGTCATAGTATTTCCTGACACACAGGAGGTTAATTGAACTTGGTTTCAAAACTTAAAAGTGGGTGTCCTTTAACCCCATACAATGATGAAATGAAGGAACTCTAGAAAATATTTACTCTGCCGGTGTTCCATCCAACTAGGTGCACTCCATTACACAGGAGCTAGAGTTGTTTGGCAAGCAAGGATATATTGCCCAACAGGGTAATTCACTAAAGTGAGAATTCAAAAGTGAATTTAAAGTGAATTTCTAACTCAAGGCCAAAGCATAGCTGAAATAGAATCATAGCTGACTTTTCCCAGTCAACTATTTTGACTTTAAATATGAGATTCTAAAGCCTGAAAGTAAGAAGGTGCCAGACACTGACACAGACATATCAGCCGCTATAACAGCTGAATGTATCAAACGTTGTTATAGGCAGTTGGAGTGTTTCTTTAAAAGCATGGGAACATGGCTGAATTAGCCACAAGGCCACCACGGCCCCAAGGCAGCAGACATGAGGGGGAGAGTGGGGTGATAATATCAATATTTCCCTCAATGGTCACTACAAGCAGGCTCCACACACATACTCTCTGCCTGAGCCCTGTCCCACTTATCATCCAACCACCCACCTATCACGATCACCATTCAATCACACCCCAAACTAGTCGTATAAACGCATCCAATATAATACTCAAAAGTTCGTAAGTATATGTATAGCAAGGAGGGGGTGCATTCAGGAAACCGGACTTGAAACAGCAAGGAGGGTAAATCTGGCACTGCTTATACATTATCATTATTTCCAGCTAATTAACCCCCCCAAACTACACAAAACTGTAAAATACAGAGAGCTTTTCATAAATGCCAGAAATCCTGAAAATGTCTTGTTTCTTCTGAACCAAGCAGGCAGTACTTGGACTCATATTTATTCAGGAAAGAGATTCAATACTTGATTGAAAAAGTGCAGCTCTAATGCTTCAGATTTCATGAAATGTCAGGGAGTTATAGACTATTTGGCTTAGATTGTAAGTTGCCGCCAAATACATATATATATTTTTAGTTAAGTGTGTCAGGATGCAATTTTACATATAGGGGAGTTCACAGTTTGCCAGCACAATGGAAGCTTTACAGGCAGCATTTATTCACAAAATAGCAGCTTATAGTGAATTAAGAGTGAATGGCTACTGTTTAATAGGTATACCCCAATGAAAACAAGCATGCATTTAGTTATGCATTTTTTCATTGGGGTATATTGAAAAACGGCTTGCAAAACCTGTAGTTCTCTTATCTACTCCCTTTGCAAACACTCCCCTTCTAACCCCACCCAGACTTTGTGTGGCTGTCCAATCACAGACTTCCCAATGCAGTTCAATGAGAAGTATTTGCAAGACAGGTGCTCTTAGCAATTGCTGCCTCTTGAATTTAGCTCCACTGAGCTAAACAAACAGGAAGTAACAGGACCGGTTGTCAGACTGATTGCTGAGGAGGGGGGATGGGGGGGAGTTACAACAAGGTTTGTTTACACAAGTTTTATGCTTTTAATGGGTTCAAGTTTTTCTCAAATACAAGAAAGTTTAGGGTATAGACTGTGCTTCAGGAATATCTCAAAATTAATAACATAAAATTACATAAATGTTCACAAACTTAGTAATTTTTATTAACTTGTTCATCCTTTTCAGGACTTGAGGGGGGAACAAAACGTTTAAAGGAGCACTATATGGTCAGGAACACAAACATTTATTCCTGACCCTATAGGGTTAAAACCACCATCTAGCCACCCTGGGCCCCTCATGCCTCCCTAAATATAGTACATCTTACTTGTATTCAAGCCTGAAGCTGCTGGCTTGGTCACTGTTTCCTTTTGACCTGCCCACTGCCTGGTGACATCATCAGAAGTGGTAGCCTGATCCAATCACAATGCTTCCCCATAGGATTGGCTGAGACTGACAAAGAGGCAGATCAGGGGCAGAGCCAGCATGATTCAAACATAGCCCTGGCCAATCAGCATCTCCTCATGGAGATGAATTGAATCAATGCATCTCTATGAGGAAAGTTCAGTGTCTGCATGCAGAGGGAGGAGACACTGAATGTTTCGATGCATTTTAGGCAGCCATGACCCAGGAAGGATCTCTAACAGCTATCTGAGGAGTGGCCAGTGAAGTTATCACTAGGCTGTAATGTAAACACTGCATTTTCTCTGAAAAGACCGTGTTTACAGCAAAAAGCCTGAAGGGAATGATTCTACTCACCAGAACAAATTCAATAAGCTGTAGTTGTTCTGGTGACTATAGTGTCCCTTTAAGACTATATGATATCCCTTTATAAGGTGCCATGTTTAATGCCACCTAATAAAACATGTTAGTCCTCTAATATCTGTTATTTTAGATCTACCTCACTGGACTAATATATATATATATAATTTGACACTACAAAATGAAAAATGTTAAACTGTACCACAGATGTTTTGGAGATTCTAACACTTTATTGTTTTGTTGCAACAAAGCAGCTTCTGTGCTGTCAAGGTCTCTTGCAAAGGAAGGAAGTATTCTGATTGGAGAATGCAAATACCCTAATCACTTTATATTAGCAGTTGCCAAAAAATCTAACTCCAATGAACTGTAAGCTAATTTTATCTTTGCTTCCCCCCGAAATCTAAAGAAGCACACATCTGTGTATATATTCAGCCAATTACAATGCAGCACTGAGCACACACTACAGGAATTAACTCAATATAATCAGCCGGAAAAACTAAACCACCCACCCAAAGAACTCGTGCCCTATTGTTATACACTGATCAGCCATAACATTAAAACCACCTGCCTTATATCGTGTAGGTTCCCTTCTGCTGCCAAAATACCTCTGGTGCGTCGAGGCATGGACTCCGCAAGACCTCTGAACATGTCTTGTTGTATCTGGCGACAAATCATTAAGTCCTGCAAGTTGCGAGATGGAGCCTCCATGGATCAGATTTGTTGTTCCAGCACACCACACAGATACTCAAATTGGATTGATATCTGGGAATTTGGGGGCCAAGGCAACACTATAGGGAGCTATAGTGCCAGCAAAACAACTTTGATTTCCTGGCAGTATAGTTTCCCTTTAATGCCTCGCTGCATGAGGTAATAGTCACATTTTCCCTGATCATATTGAGAATCAGGGGACCCTGCATGCTTTTATTAGTGGCAGACAATGTTTTGGGTCCTTGCTGATTTTTGGGTGTCCACTGCTAGATGTTTTTAAGCAGAGAACAAATTGCTGACGCCTCATGTAGTAAAACATTCCAAGGGACCCCCAATCCCTTTCGTAAAATATTTTCTGTGTTTGTGTCAGTTCTACTCAAAATGCTAAACCAGCCATTCAAAATGCTGAACACACGGGGGCGGGGCCTCGTTGCTGAACTGAGTGGATGCTTGATGCTTCAGCTCCTGCTCTGCATGACAAATAACTCCAAAATAAGGGCAAAACACAGCTTTAGAACACTAAGCAAGGGCCACAAGGCAAGAGGTGAAGTTACGCTGATCATTCTGGAACCAAACAAGCTAATTTTCCTGATGGATGGGCAGACTCGAGGGCAGTGTGTGGCCTACAGTGTGGTCAGTGTGGAGGAGGCGGCCGCTCCCCTGCCACCATACATGCCTGGAATCGCCATACATGCCTGAAATCTTGACACAGGGCCCATTTCCTCCCCCCAAAGACCGGGGGAGGGGGGGTTGTCCTGGTCCCGGGCAACTGTCCCGATACTATAATACTATATGGCAACACCGTGAGCTCACCACCCCCGGACAAGGCAGAGACCGCAAGCAGGCCTTCTGGCGCAGCACCGCCACGCTCACTTACCCAGCGGCTTGATGATGTGTTCGTGGCCTTCTGGCTTCGTATTGCAGACAGACAGAAGATCACTCCTCTGTCCGTTCAACAATCCATGCCGGTGGTGAGCCGTGAAGGGGATCCAGCCAAGCTGACGACAGCTGCTGCATCGAAGGGTCGGAACACCACACAACAACCATTTCCACCAGAGACAAGCAAGGTACTCCTGTAATTGGGCTTACTCCATACTCACCTTACATCCATCTTGAATTGCGGCGGCCCTGAAGAATCCAGCGTGGAATTAAGCTGCAAACTTTATTGGACTTTGTCCAGTTCCCTTCCTCGGCGGACACTCGCTCCCTATTGCACAGATATAGCAGACCCAACCTAGCATGGCTGCGGCCCAAGGGAATCCAGCGTGGAGTCAAGCGACAAGCCTTGATGCATTTTGTCCAGATCCCTGCCTCGGCGGACACTCGCTCCCTGTTGCACCGACATGGCAGATCTGGCATTGGCTAACCACAAGTCTGCTCCCTTCTGCGAAGGTCTCATGCCCGTCATGTGGACGGTTCCTGTATTTTCAATCAGCTAATGTGATATCTCATCCAAAGCTCCTTAACTAGAGCCAGCATGTTTACCATTTTATTTTTATAATTAATTACTTATTACACCCACTAGGCATGTTTTCAGATAGCCTGTTACCTACTACACCCTGTTACAAATTATTATGAAAATTCTATTTGAGTGTCACAAAAATTAAATATTTTGTTTTTCAGTTTAACTCATGGATGCCATTGTGTCTCAGGGCTCTTTTGATCACTGAAAACAATCTTGGACACCTGTGATAATTAGATTGCCAGGTGAGCCCAATTTAAGGAAAAACTACTAAAGGAGGGTGTTCCACATTATTAAGCAGAGCACCATTTTCATGCAATATAGGGAAGAAAAAGGATCTCTCTGCTGCCGAAAAGAGTGAAACAGTTCAATGCGTTGGACGAGGTATGAAAACATTAGATATTTCACGAAAACTTAAGCATGATCATCGCACTATTGAGAGATTTGTGGCTGATTCAGAGCACAGACAGGTTTGTGCAGATAAAGGCACATTGAGGAAGGTTTCTGCCAGATCCATGCATCAGATCAAGAGAGCAGCTGCTAAAATACCATTACTTAGCAGCAAACAGATATTTGAAGCTGCTGGTGCCTCTGGAGTCCCACGGACATCAAGGTGTAGAGTCCTCCAGAGTCTTGCAACTGTGCATAAACCTTCTATTCGGCCACCACTAACCAATGCTCACAAGCAGAAATAGCTGCATTGGGCAGAAAAATACATGAAGACTAATTTAAAATATTATTATAAGTTTGATTGAAATAGCTTTTGATTTCAGTAAATATGCTGCAAACACAACAAATGACAATTTTCAGTTCTTTACAACCTATAAAGTGTTTTAAAACTTACTGTGCGTAATAATTTAGAACAGTGCATTGTAAGTTTTTTTATGTTTTAAAAAAAAATACTGTTATCATTAGGAGGTTTGTTCAATACAATTTGAATTGTACTCTTAATAGTTAAAAACATGATAATTATGCTGACTGTTATTTACATCAATTATTTAGGTAAATGTGAAAAATATCATTTGCATAATTTGGAACATGGTGTAATCTCATACTGGCCTAGCAATCTATTTGTTTCTTTTTCTTTTTTTATACTCATGTCTAATCAGCATGTTTTAGAACTCATTTTCATATACCCACTCACATTGATCACATGTGTTTTACTATATACTTCGGACATGTTTGACTACCCTGTGACCTAGCTACTTAACCAAAAAATGTGTGCAGTAATCTTATATGCCTTGTACTTGTTAATGTATGTATTTTACAATTCTTGTTTATGCTGTTGGGGTATGGCAAGAGCGTGTGTTAAATATTTGCACCACCACAAAAAAAAAAAAAAAAGAATAAAAAAAAAAAGGTGAAAACACATTATTTTCCCACTCCCAGTGGTTTTTATGGTAAAATGTTAGAGGTCAGTGGGTGTTTTTTTTAAATGTTAATAATGTAGTTTGTGGGTAGCTTTGAACACAAAAGCATTTTGATAACTACTAATTTTTCCTCTTAAGCACAAAACTAAATCTTGCTATTTTTCTGCTAAGTTGAAATAGTAAGAGCATTGTATCATTATAGTTTAATCATTATTGTCTTTAGATCTTTAGCAAAAATCAAGGTTGTCCGAGAGAGTATTGTAAAATCTTCTTCACTAGTCCTGCATTGGAAACAGCAAACCAATAGACTACAGGTGAGCCAGATGAAGGTGCAGTAAGAACTAAAATAGTCAGTAATTTGTTTATGGTCAATAACTCCTGAAAGAGAATTGCTTTGTGTTAGGGATCCTTTAAATTCACTTATTAGTTATGGAACGCAATATATCACATCAATGAAATTTTATTTGACCTATCTATGCTGGCTAGCACCCAATACCTAATGCAATGCCATTTTGCAGCTATTAATCTACTATTTATTTAATCGTTTTTCTATTGCATTCACACACTTGATACTTTTTGCAGACTAAGTTAGAGGGGGACGGGAGGGGCGGCGCTTTGGGGTTTGTCAATAGCCCAAACTACATCACTGACACTTCACATGACCACCCCTGCCCCCATCCTTGTTCCCACCATTGTCAGCTATTGAGAAAAGAGGTGCTGTTCTAAGGCAAAATGCTAAAATAAGTTCAATGACCAAGGAAACCAGTAAGAGGGTAGGCATCCTTCAGCAATCCAAATGTTGTGGACTATATTTCCCATAATGCTCCTACAACCATAATGCTGGCAAAGCATCAGGGCAGTTGTAGTCCACAAAATCTGGAGTGCCGAAGGTTGCCTACATCTCCAATAGAATGTCCTCTACATCTAGCACTTTTAGCCCAAAATAGCACCTAAAAACTATTTTGGCCTGATTCATTTTCCCACCTTAGAATATTAGGCTGAAATCTGACTGGCAGTTCATTTTACAGTTATACTGAATGCCGCCAGTCGCAAATAGTATTTTAATGCAAATTTCAAAGAGGTCCTGAGAATCTGCTTTTGCTGGTAGGGAGTCCAAAAAATGGGACTCTCCAAGCAAAAATCTGGTAGTTGGCAACTATGACTCTTACAAAATTCAGCAATCAAACACAGGAAGTGTTACACACACTGGCATATTTAATTAGACTTAATGGTACAAAAAGGAGTAGAGAACTGTGCCAACGGGCTCTAATCTAAAATGGATAATGCAGAGTGCTATGTAAGATTGTACATGGGCTTACAATCAATGTAGCATGATGCCTTTATTATAAATGTTATTCTGTATCTGAGCAACTGCTGTCCAAATTAGCCTTTGACTGCAGTGCATTCCCAATGATGATGAAAAAAAGGAACTTGGCAAGCTAAACGTGTTTTTCAGAAAATACTTCAGAGCTCGCTTAGTAACTTTTGGCAATGATAAAATATAAACAGGAAATTTCAGAAATATATACTTCTTGGCTGCTCTGAAAAAAAAAAAAGACAAAACAACATTCTATTATTTTAATGTAGAAGAACCTTAAATTTAAGAAACATGCCAGTCTTTAAATGATTCCTTTTTTTTTTTTTAAAGAGACATTCCAAGCACCATCACAGTCAATGTTTTTGCCACTTTGTGTTCAGTTGAGCATAAATGCTGTGATTCACAAAATTATCTTCATTTATAAGTCCAACTCTTTACTTACATAAATTCATAGTCCACCCTTAGTTGGATGGCCTGTTTGATTGACAGGGAGCCCAGGATGCATTTATTTAGACCAGACCCCTTTTCTGGCAAGTCCCTTTCCTTTGTGAAGTAATTTGCATCCTTGTACTCCACACACAGACATCACGCTTCACAAGATGAAAATGTTGGGGGGGGGGGGGAGTTGGATTTGGTTGAGAGTTTTAGCATAGGGTATAAATGCCTCCTGTGAGTTTCACTCCAGCACCACGTCCACCAGATGCATGACGCTAGGGAGGTATGACCCTTTTACTGTTTTCTGGTGAAAAGATTCTGTAATTTTGGCCCATCTTAATTGTCAGCACCAGACCCAATGGGTTCTTAATCCAGCCCTGGCAAAAATTCTGTTCCCTGGTTCAGGAAGTAAATTTCTCTCGATGTCTAAGTTCCAAAAACAGCATGCACAACTTGGACAAAGATTTATTTTTTCTCCCTGCAGCAATGCTAAGAGTCCAAAACCACAGCAGTGTGCAAATGTGTTTGTCAGCCTGGAAGAACACTGAACACACACATAAAACTGTGAGCTGGGTATGGAATACAGTATAACAAACCACATATCCAATGAAAGTCTTCTGAATGTGGGGTTATATGATAAAAATCCTGCCCTAGTCAGAAGCAACTAACTGGTTAACGTGTGGCTTTTAGGGGGACAGTAGGGCAATAATCCCCGGGCCACTAGCATACAGGGGTTACGGCATCATTCTTCTGTGGATTTAAATAGCAGGAGGTGTCTTGTGATGTCTGTTGGCATGTTCTCCAGGCATTAACTGGCCCATTCTTATATATCCCCAGGAATGCAGTGTCTAAGGCCAATTGTGCTGCCAGAATATTTTGATGTCTCTGGAGATGCAAGTGTCTGTTAGTTGAGATGAGAGAACGCTTAGATTTAGTACCATCCACACGGCACATGACATGAGCAAAAAATGACCATTGGTTTGTACTTGCCCTTGGGAAAAAAGTTGCCATGTCTCCCATGTAACTGGTGTAACTGGAAGGGGATCATCCTGCTTCCTCTTCTTGCTTAATTTTAAGTTATTTTTCCATAATTTTTTTAATGGTAATCCTTTCCAGTGAGTAGCATCCTTTTTGGTTTACTGTGTCATTTTCAGTCTTATTCAGAATTTTACTAGAATTCATAGAATGAGACTTATACGAATACAGGAAGCCTGGTCCACGTTTTGATCTTTTACCCACTGATGATGTAGGAATCTATATCTATGATCTATTTCTATTAATGACTAAAAAGAGCATGCATTGCACCTAAAATGCAGGAATACATTTAATAAGTTCATAAGGGCACATAATCATTCTGACTTTTTTATATTTTGTTAAAAACGTACTGGATATTACAGTGCTCCCATTGAAACCAGCAGGGGATCAAGGATTGGTGGTGAATGTCTTGTGTGTGCTTTTTACTTAATGCATTATCTCTATAACGTATTAAGAAAGGAGGGGGATGTCAGTCCCAGCCTGGAGTGTGTTTTCATCCCACACCACTATCAGAGGAAACAGAAACACAATGACGTGCAAAGTAATTATTTCAGGAAGCTGGTCAAATGTACTAAACAGATACTTTGCTATATGCTAGTTTATTAATTAGTACATCTCTATTATTTAAGGGGTATTACTACAGGAAATCGAACAGCTACCGTGTTTCCCCGAAAATAAACCCTACCCCGAAAATAAGCCCTAGTCGGATTTTCGGGGTGGGCTGCAATATAAGCCCTACCCCGAAAATAAGACCTAGGCATTGTACCTTTGCGGCGAGACTTCCTTCTTCTGCTGTAGGAGGAGCGTCGCGCAACGTGATGACGACATTTTGCAGCGCCGTCAGTCTGCCTTCACGGATCTTCAGCGGAAGGATCCATTTCCGGGCGGTGAGGCTCCCAGTGGTCGGACTCGGCAAGGAATCTTTGAAATGTGAGTACCGCTAGATATTTTATGTCTGGGATTAATTGAATTAATTAAAGGGGGTGGGGGGGTGAATTAATTAAAGGGTGGGCTGGATTAATTAGAGGGGGGTGAATTAATTAAAGGGTGGGCTGGATTAATTAGAGGGGGGTGAATTAATTAAAATTAATTAAAGGGTGGGCTGGATTAATTAGAGGGGGGTGAATTAATTAAAGGGTGGACTGGATTAATTAGAGGGGGTGAATTAATTAAAGGGTGGCTGGATTAATTAGAGGGGGTGAATTACTTAAAGGGGGTGAATTAATTAAAGGGTGGGCTGGTTAATTAGAGGGGGTGAATTAATTAAAGGGTGGGCTGGATTAATTAGAGGGTGCTAGATATTAATGGGTGCAGGCTGGATTGGTACAAAAGGGGTGAATTAATTAAGGGTGGGCTGGATTTAATTAGGGGGTGAATTAAGTAAAATTGGGCTGGATTAATTGTTAAGAGGGTAGGAATTAATTAATGGGTGGGCTGGATTAATTAAAGGGGTAGTGTAATTAAAGGTGGGCTGGATTGAGTGGGGGTGGAGTGAGTAAAAGGGGTGGAGTAATTAAAGGTGGGCTGGATTAATTAGAGGGGGGTGAATTAATTAAGGGGTGGACTGGATTAATTAGAGGGGGTGAATTAATTAAAGGGGGTGGATTAATTAGAGAGGGTGAATTAATTAAAGGGGTGGTGAATTAATTAAAGGGTGGGCTGGATTAATTAGAGGGGGGTGAATTAATTAAGGGGTGGACTGGATTAATTAGAGGGGGTGAATTAATTAAAGGGGGGGCTGGATTAATTAGGGGTGGTGAATTAATTAAAGGGTGGTGCTGGATTAGTGGGGTGGAGTGTAATTAAAGGGTGGGCTGGATTAGTGGGGGGTGAATTATTAAGGGGTGGAGTAATTAAAGGGGTGGACTGGATTAAAGAATTGGGGGTGGGTAATTAAAGGGGGGTGAATTAGTTAAAGGGTGGACTGGATTGAGTGGGGGTAAGATTAGTGGGTGGACTGGATTGGTGGGGTGGGTGAGTGAGGGGTGGTAGATGTGATGCAAAGGGTGGGCTGGATTAGTGGGGGTGAGATTAGTGGGGGGTGACTTAATTAAAGGGGTGGTGAATTAATCAAAGGGTGGGCTGGATTAATTAGAGGGGGTGAATTAATTAAAGGGGGGTGAATTAATTAAAGGGTGGGCTGGATTAATTAGAGGGGGTGAATTAATTAGAGGGGGGTGGATTAATTAGAGGGGGGTGGATTTATTAAAGGGGGGGTTCAATGTACATACCGGTACCGTAAATAAATAAGCCCTACCCTGAAAATAAGCCCTAGTGAGTTTTTTGTGACTAAAATTAATATAAGACCCGGTCTTATTTTCGGAGAAACACGGTAGAGACACTAACATATTTAGCAACATTCTGTTTGGCATTCTAAGTGGAAACTTCTCTCCATTGTGATCACTGTAGACCTCATTATATTTAGCTGACACATTCTCCGGTTCCACCAAGACCCTTTCACTCTGTTATAGTTTGTGCTAACAATGCCAAATGGATTAAATTGATGTCTTTTTCTGGATCATGAAGAAGTACTTTTAGTAGGTTGAACTTGTTGGCCTTCAAATAATTGAACTATATAATCATAAATTATACTTAGCATACGTGGTAACAAATTATATTTTGTTTATATACATGTTAACATTGCTTACAAATGGTTTATAGACATCAGTGTCTAGTGTAACAATTAGACACTCAAAGCACCATGACGGTAGATAGATAGATAGACGGACAGACAGATGGACGGACGAACTGATGGTTCGTTTGTTTGATCGATCAATAGATATTCCCAGGAGGAAGTGTTTCCCAAATAAGTAGATTAATCCCATATAAGAAAGAATTATTCTATATAATTTGGTTAAAATAAAATAAAAATTAAGCTCATTCCCTTCTCCCTGTGACTTACCTTGGGCCAAGGAGTGGGAATCAGGATCCCTGGTAGACTTGTGGAAGATGCTGCTTATTTGCACAGATAGCAACTTGCAGCCAGCTCTATGAAAGCAGTGTTTCCCAAACCAGTCCTCAACACCCACCAACAGTCCATGTTTTGTCATGTGTTAGAGCATTTCCATGGCAATATGCAACAATGTTCTGAGACAGTGAGAGAGTAGTACCTTGCATTAAACTTGAGATATATTGTTAAAAATCCAGGGAAATTGTATATATGTCTGATGTCAACACTGATCTAGGGCCAAAATTCAGAATAGGGCTTGAGGATTCAATAACTTTTTTATTTCTGAACCTGTTTCAATAATATTTCATACAATGAATGCTTAACGGGGTTGGTTTGACTAGGTACGGAAGATTACATCTTTTAAATGAGCTCTAGTTGTCATCTTGCAAAGTCAGACTCTTTTGATTGCAATGTTTATCCCAGTTAATGTTTGAGGCTCTACCGCTCGAATTTCTGCAACAATATTGTCCCTGAGCTGCTCAAGTGTATGGTGTTTGTTCACGTATACCCGCTCCTTCATATATCCCCACAGGAAGTTAGCAGGAGCTGAAAGGTCCGGGAAATGTGTCAGCCAATTAATCAGGGAATCTTTTTAAATTATCGGTTTGCTAAAGGAGGTCCATTGTGGCCCTGGCTGTATGGACAGTAGCACCATCCTGTTAAAACCACATTTCTGTGTGATTTTCCCTACAGAATGTAAAACATGTTCAATGATATCCCAATATCTCACAGCAATTATATTCTACTGTTTTTACTTGTTGTTCCATTGTGAAATTACCCAAGACTCTGTTATAATGCAAAAATAAATTAATAAACAAATAAACTACTAACAAATAAGTTATTTATCTGTCAATTCCTACTCTGATGTTTGGCCCACCCTGTATATATAACTAAATAAATATAGTTAATACATTGCTAAACACAAAGACACATACCACTCAAGCCATAAGACTTGCTTTTCCCACAGAAATCTTACTGTAACAATGCTCTCACTACTGCAAGGGATTCTGGGTAGGCATACGCAAATGAGCTCAACAAAGAACCACATTTTTGCCTCATAATTCCACTTTATACATGGATTCTAGATGGATGTGTCTGTTGTATACAACAGCTTTAAAAAATAAAAAAATATAAAAGGCTCTCTTTCTCACACCACTGACAGGTGAAGTGAAAAGCATAGATTATGTTGTTACAATTGTACCTGTCAAGGGGTGGGATATATTAAGCTGCAGGTGAACATAAAGTTCATGTGTTTGAAGCAGGAAAAATGTGCCAACGAAAAGATCAGAATGACTTTGAAAAAGGGCTAAACTACTGGGTCAGAGCATCTCCAAAACGGCAAGTCTTGTGAGGTGCTTCTGGTATGCGTTGGTTGGTACCTACCAAAAATGGCGCACGTGACAACCAGTAAACAGGTGTCAGGGTCATGGGTACCCAAGGCTCATTGATGCATGTGGGAAGCTTTGATTTAATATTTTAATAAGCATTTCACATGATTTAATATTCTTGGATATTGTTTGGATGTATTTGTAAAACATATATATAAAAATCAACATTTAAAATATTTTTCAACAGATTAAAAAATCGTATTAAAATCAACATTCAGTGGCTGTTCGCTGATCAGTCATCATTTTTGATTGGACAGGAGAGAAAGCCAACATCATGGTAAACTAAGCTGCCCAAAAATATCAGTTTCTTCTCCACTCCCTTAGTCTTTTTCTGGCACGATAGACAAAACTCCAAATACCGAAACAAACGCAATGTTGTTTTTTTTCCGTGTTACATTTCGGTGTTGTGCAACTCAAGTGATCACCGATTACGTAAAATACGGATAACTTGCGATTAATTTTAAACCAAATGCACAAATTCTATATCAATATCAAGTCTGCCCTTTCCCACACATCTATGCATGTTTGTTTAACAGGGCTTGTTGAATGCAACAATCTCTAATATTTCTATTAAGAAAATGAATTTGCTTTTGATGGGCACCAGACAGTTTTCAAATGTGATGTATTATGCAATTCTTATCTTTGGCATGCTTGCTAATGGGACATGGCACTTTGGCACAGAAGACACTGACTAACAAGATTTTGGACCCTCTTACCCCTATATGAAATATCAGAAGATGGGTTTTATATAAATTATATCTTTTGTTTTTTAATGTTGTTTAGAACCTATTAATAATGCAGTGCTTTTGTTTAGTTTTTTTTCCCTTTTTTTAATATGACAAGAATTTGGAACTCAAGCCAAGTTTTTATATCCAACAACAGAGGACATTGTTTAAAACTAGACCGTAATGTTGGCTGCAATGGAGTGATTGTTATAGTAGCTCAAACGTTAAACAGTAGCCACTAGTTTCAAACTCTGCTTTTCAAACACCTAAAGAGTGATATACACTCTCTCCTTCAGTTCAAAACCCGACTGCTAAAACTCCCCTTTAATGTATGTTCACTTGTGTAGAGGTGCACTCACAACGTTTCGGAAATGTTGCTAAGTGCTTTTATTACATATTCAGAAAATACAATTTATTAATGTTTCAGTCTCATACCTGGACTTTTCTCAATATGTCATTACTTTTTACAGCATAAATAAGGCAGGACGACCAAAACAAATGATAGTGAGATTAAGCTTTAGTGATATCATTTATTATACCATGAGTAAGGCATGTAGGCAGGGAAGGGTTGGCAACGAGGCACATATTAGCAATCTGAACCACAAAAATTATCTGACATTGCCATTGCTGTATGTACTGTTTTATATTTAAATTATCTATTAGCAATATGCCGAGTGAGGTGATCCCTGGGTGGCTAGGGAACCACTGGTTTGGCTCGAACCACAAAAAAAATGCCTGCTAGCACTCTAGTTTCTACATTGTGCTGTAGTTCTTGTGGTCCTTAAGGTGACTGTGGTGAACAGAACCTCGCCACGGGCTCCTGCCTCAAGAGTATGGGCCCTGCAATATACCTTGCCAAATGCCCTTTAAAATGCTCCGTTCATGTAAATTATATACTTTTGTACACCAGAAAGAGAGACCGACCATTAGCTTTGATTGCCTGGAACTGTTTTGGGCATAGGAACATGTGCACAGTCAGTCAAAGTTAGGACTTCCATGGAAATCCCGAACCCCTGAACCAATCTGGGTGATTTTTGCATATATTGGTCCCCCAGATTGGGGCTATCAGGGAGGTGACTTTTGTGGGGTTTCCATGTGTTTTGTGGGTATTTTGGGGGTTTTGTTAAAATGTATGTTTTCTGTGCCTGGAGATAATTGAGTTTAGTACAGTTCCTGACTCAATTATCTCTCAGACACAGGGGAGGGATTACCCTGTTTTTTGTGGGAGTGTCTTGGACCTTAAAGCCAATGCAATTACAGTGTATACTTTGTCACAGTCCCTTCTCAGGTCCAGTGGGGACTTGCATACAAGGTCAGTTGTGATTGCCAATAAAAGAGTTCCTCTTCACCCTCAACATAGTCTCATGTGTGGAGGGAACATCTATATTCACTCTGGGAATTGCTATACTCATTATACTTCCTTGGATTACAACACTTGGTCTTGTAAGAGCATCCTGCTTTATTCTCTGGACTAGGAGAGGTCTACCCACTGGAGACTGGATCCTGGTCCAGGGTGGGTGGAGGACAGCGAGACCCCAACCAAGCTGTAACGCTAACTGTGGGGTTTACAATGGTTATGGTGTCTGGTGTGCTTAGGAGTGTTCGGTGTTGCTAGAAAGCAGCGATTGGCAGAGGCAACCAGTTGGGGTGCAAGGCGGTCCGCCACAGTTACCCTTTGAGAGTAACAAAAAAACTGTTTTGAAATGCTCACCTATGTACGCACATCACTGGTAACCAACAAGTTACTTTTCAAAGAGAGTCGTAATTTTTGCAGATTCTTTCCATATATTATTAATTCAATTATTGAACATATTGTGCAATGGAAAGAAAAAATTCTGTTCTTGCAAAATGTGTATTATGGAGATGTAATCATTGGGACAGTGTCTTGAATTTGTGGTTTCCTTTAGAGTTTCTGCAGATAATCACTATTTTACCATCTATGGCTTTTAAATCCCATGCAGAGCATGATTTGGATTCTTAATTTCTTTTGCGTGGGTTGAACTGATATTAAATGGTAACTCCAACCACAATGAGCACTTCAGTGATTTGAAGTGGTCATGGTGGCAGGAATGTTCTGGACTATCTAATGTCAATTATGTCATCAATGTGCGCTGCACAGACGTAATCTGCTTCTCCACTGATTGAAGTTGGTATGGTGTCTGAAGTCTTTAATAAATGATTTTCTCATCATTTAGCAGAAATGTTTGATGCCGGCTTCACGTATTAGCAAGTAGAAGCAGACATTAATAGGCGGAGAGCATCATCTGAAATTTTTCAACCAGTCACTGCCCCAGTCCGTGGTATGAATTGGTATGGCATGTGGAGGAGCATAGCTCTGCCATTTCATAATTGGAGGCCAGGCTACAAGCTGCAGTGGACAAGGCATCTCTGCTAAACTGTGAGCAAATTGTTTAGCAGCAATGAAGGAACCCAGTGACCACGGATTCATGGAACCATTACCACTTCAATTGGTTGACGTAGTTATGGTGATTGTTGTGTTCCTTTAACCCCTTAAGGACCAAACTTCTGGAATAAAAGGGAATCATGACATGTCACACATGTCATGTGTCCTTAAGGGGTTAAAGAATAAATATATACAATTACCTGTCATTTTGTAACAACATCTGTAGAGGAAGAGACTATTTGCAATAAAGTGCCACATATTGGAGCTCCCAAAAGACCTACTTGAGTTTTGGAAAAAGGACCTAGCAAGTAATAGCTATATAAAAATAACCACCCTGAAACATCCTTGAATCATGTCTCGTTTTCCTTGCGGAGAGAAAGGGGAAAAAAACGAAAGTATTATAGGAAGGAATACACTGTATTATTTCTATTCCCAGGATATACTTGAAAACCAAAGGAAACAATGCATTATTCCTGGTTAAATGTGTTCTATATATGAATGTGTATGTATTTGCTCGTTCATTAACCCAATTCTGATAAAATGACACAGCAGCACATGAGGGGACATTTTTCTTTTTCGGAGAGACCATTATCATCAAATTATCACACGTGATTGCCTCCAAAGTGTTTGCTCTGGAAGGATGCTTGTTTGATGGGCTCCATACTTTTGCTTGTTTTACCAACAAAATATAGAGATTCCAGAGCTTGGAGATGGCAGATTTTACACATACAATAAACACTGGTCACAAGACGAAAAAGCAAAAACCTGATAAACCCAGATTGAGGATGCATATCAGTGACTTGTTCAGACAAGCACAGGGCACTTATGGGCCCAACATGGCCGACTCCTTGGAGCATCTGACGCTGTACAGGGGGAGCTTGGGGCTGTCACCATTTATACAGCAGACATCTGCCCCATAGAGTGGGTATTCTACACCGGTGACTGCCAAGATGCTGAGGGATATGCTGTGAGTCCTCCAAAAGATCATCCAGGTGGACATGGTGAAGCTCCGCACTGACCTGACAGGCCTCGTGGGCCGATTGGGAGCGGTGGAGACCTCTGCAGAGAAGCACACTCTATCTTTGGCAGAGCTCCAGCGTGAAGTGCACACACTTGGGGATCAGGGGCATATCGGAGGACACTCCTACAGCAGAGCTCACACACTGTGGAGACTGATGGGGGTCCTGCTAGCACTCAAATAAGCTAAGAACCTCACCTTCAAAGGAGTCTTCAGAATCCCAAAATCCCAGAGAGAGCTGACAATGGCACTTAGGGACTTGGTGGTGCAGTTTCACAAGATGGCGGTTCAGGCTGCTCTTAAGGGGAAGGACACGTTCGCATTTGAAAACATGATCCTCACATTCTATCAGAATCTCTCGGGAGACAACTTGCTATGGAGAAAATCTATGCAGCCATTCACTGCGATACTCAGGACCAATGGCGTTCGATACCCTGAAAATCCAGCAAGGAGAAGCCACTCAGTCAATGACCTGCAAGAAGCAATGTCGCTCCTGGGTGCCTTGGGTCTCCTGTAGGAATCTATGCCAAAACTGGACATCCCGGGACAACAGCAACACCCATCTAGGACTCGGCGAAAGGTTCGCCGTTTATACCACAGAGGGCCTAATGGACACTTATGCTGCGGTCACTACCTGAGGCTATTGGCCACTTGTTTGTTTCGAAGTTCCCTATAGCGGAGAATGTGTGTTATATATGGTTAGCTTCTGGGTTTTTTCTAGTATTATTATTCACACACACTCATACCATTTTGCATTAAAATGTATCCTAGTAGGCGTTAACCCAAAGGCTATGCCTGGTGTCCAGAGAACCCTCGTTTCCCCGCATTACTGATTAGCCAGACAGTCGGCACACTCCTTACCAGTCTAAACCATCCTAGTTTCTTTATCTTTTACTTCCCTTTTCTTTTCATTTATTCTCCATATGCTGGCCTTTATTATATATATTCTTTTTTATTCTTGCATACTTTGAATTTGATTCTTCACAATCAATAGTTGAATATAAATAAAGAATTAAAAAAAACTAAAGAATACTTGTTTCTATAGTATATAGCACTGACTGTAAGATGCTTGAAGAAGAGATTTTTAATTTTGGAGCAATGGAAAACACATGACATCACAGACTTTCCGTTATTGACAGCGCCTTTTTCTGTTGATGACAGTTAATTATGTGAACAAGATTTCCAGAGAATTTTCCTTCTGCTTTAGAACTCTGCTGCAATGCACTGTACTGTAATACATGTCAGAATGTTTTCTACTTTTAGCAATTGAGTAGCATCCAAAAGTCTTATCTACTTCTGTCAGTACTGTGTTATGCTAGAATAGATTTTAGTGCACGCCATGGGCACATTTTTGTAGTTTATCATATTAGAAAATTCATATGTAGATGGGTTTTACTTCTACTGCTGTTATCCTGGGAGTCACACAAATCTTGTGAGGTGAAAAACATGAATGGAGCTTTTGAACAAAGCAATAAAGTCTCTTGGCAGATTCTATTGTTGAACAAGTAGCTTCATTCTTGTGGCCATGTTGTTCATTCAGTGTCTCCTTTTGCAGTGACACCTCCTCCTCTCGCCCTGTCTCGGTTGGAGTCCCCCAAGGGTCTCTCCTTGGTCCCCTTTGTTCTCTCTTTATGCTGCCTCTCTTGGCAAACTCATTAACTACTTTGGATTCCGCTACCATCTGTATGCCATAGACACCCAGGTATATATCTCTCCCCCCCCGAACTCCCCCCACGGTCCTGCAACGTGTCACTGCTTGCCTTTCTTCAATCTCTGATTGGATGTCCTCCCACTTTCTGAAACTCAATCTCTCTAAAACTGAGCTTCTTATTTTTCCCCCTCACACAATGTTGATCCTCCTCCTTCACTTTCCCTGCAAGTTGATGGTACTTCCATCAGTCCGTCCTTGCAAGCTTGTTGTCTTGTTGTTATCGTTGTTATCTTTGATCCTGGCCTCACCTTTGCACCTTACATCGAGAATGTTGCTAAAACATGTTGATCCCACCTTAAAAACATTGCCCGCATTCTCACTCAAGATGCTGCCAATGAGCTTGTTCATGCTCTGGTAATCTCTTGCATGGATTACTGTAATTCTCTCCTAGTTGGTCTACCCAGAAGCTGAACTGCCCCGCTACAATAAGTAATGAATGCTGCCGCCAGGCTGATCTTTCCAACCCATCGCTCCTCCCATACCTCACCCCTCTGTCGATCCTTACACTGGCTTCCTGTATCCTATAGGTGTCAATTCAAAATACTAACCCTTCCCTTTAAAGCTCTAACCAACTCTAGCCCCTGTTACATTTCTTCACTGATTCATAGATATGCCCCTTCTTGGTCTCTCCGATCTTCCAGTGATCTTCTCCTGTCTGCTGCTCGCACCCTTACTGCTAACTCGCGCTTGTAGGATTTTTCACGGCTAGCTACTTTCCTTTGAAACAGCCTGCCTACCCCCATCAGACCCTAGTCTTCAATTTCTTAAGAAGTCCCTCAAAACAGATATGCTTATGGACTCCCTGAGTAACTTAGCTAAACCTATCCATATCTGTCTCTTGCTCTCCTAAAGAGCCACACTCCACTCTCACCTAGGTAGGTAGGACTATGGGAAAATACAGCAAGACCCAGGGGAGGCATTTAGGGTGCACACAACAGGAGGGAGAGCTGGACTTGGAATGGTGGTGAGTGTAGTGTTTGTGTGTCGGTGTATGTATCTGTGCATGTGTGGTTCTGTACATGTTTGATAGTGTTTGTGGATCTGTGTGTGTATCTGTGCATTTGTGTCAGTGTTTGTAGATTTGTACATGTGTTTGTGTGTCAATATTTCTGGATTTGTGCATGTTTATGTTTCAGTGGATCTCTGCATATATGTCAGTCTTTGTGTATGCGTGTATCTCTTGGTGTGTATGTGTCTGTATGCATCTGTATATGCTTGTAGCAATATATACACAAGCACACTGATGCCTTCAAAAGCCAACACTACACAAACGCACATCCCTGCATTCCAATACCAACACTACACACAAACATACCCATGCAAGGCCGTCTTTACCGCGGGGCAAACGGGGCAGCTGCCCCGGGCCCAGTTACTCTTGGGGGCCCGAAGCAGCTGCACCGTGGGCCCCGCTGACCTCAAGCATTTTTCCCAACTGCCGGCGCACCCGGTGGGCTTCTGTCAGCAGGGGCCCGGTCTTGCGCTCTGGCGCTTTAAGAGCGCGACCAGGCCCTCTTGCTTTTTGGCAGCCGGCTAGGAGGAAGTGACGGCTGCGGGAGGAGGAAGAGGCAGAGCGGTGGGGGTCTGGGCCGAACTAGCCAGACCCCAACTCCCAGCAGCTTCAGCCACTGGTAGGAAAGTCACCCTCCAACATAGAAAGGGTGGGTTTAATAGTGTAAATTTTGCATGTGTATCTGTGAATGTGTCAGTATGTCTGTCAGTGTGTGTCAGTATGTCTGTCAGTGTGTGTGTCAGTATGTCTGTCAGTGTGTGTGTCAGTATGTCTGTCAGTGCGTGTGTCAGTATGTCTGTCAGTGTGTGTGTCAGTATGTCTGTCAGTGTGTGTGTGTCAGTATGTCTGTCAGTGCGTGTGTCAGTATGTCTGTCAGTGCGTGTGTGTCAGTATGCCTGTGTGTGTATCTGTGAATGTGTGTCAATATGTCTGTCAGTATATGTGTGTGTGTGTCAGCATGCCTGTTAGTGTATGTGTCTCTGTGTGTCCATATGTATGTCAGTGTGTGCATGTCTGTATGTCGGTGTGTGCATGTCTGTATCAGTTTGACTCTTTGTGTCTGTATATCGGTGTGTGTGTTGGTGAATGTGTCAGCATGTCTGTCAGTGTGTCAGTATGTCTGTGTGTGTCTCAGTATATATCTGTCTGTCTATGTGTCAGTATGTCTGTCAGTTTATGTGTCTGTGTAAGTATGTCTATCAGTGTATGTTTGTGTGTCAGTTTGTCTGTATATCTGTGTGTGTATCTATATGTTGTCATTTTTTTGTATCTGTGTGTTTGTCAGTGTGTATATATGTGTGTGTATCTGTATGAAGTCTGTGTGTGTGTGTATCTGCAAGTGTGTCAGGTGTGTATATGTGTGTCTGTGTAACTGCATGTGTGTCAGTGTTTGTATCTTTGTGTATGTCAGGATGTGTATCGGTGTGTCTGTATGTGTGTCAGTGTGTATCTGTACGTTGTCTTTGTGTGTTTCAGTGTATCTGTATGTTATGTTATTAGTATGTGTGTCAGGGTGTGTATTTGTGTGTCAGGTTGTGTGCATATCTACCTGTGTGTTTGTGTGTGTATATGTGCATACATCTCAACATTCACACGCTAACACTACACACAAATACACCCCTGCATTCAAGCTTCAGCACAATATACAAATACACGTCTGTGTTAAACACCAACATTATATGTATACACAACCCTGCATTCAAAAACCAACACTACACATAAATACATGCTTACATTCAAACGCCAATGCCACATACAAACATATTCCATACAAAAACCTGTTTACATTGAAACACACAAAAACAGCTTAGTGCTAAATACAAACCTGCAAATATGGATAAATGGTAGAGCCCCAGCTGTCAAGGCATTGCTGGAGTTGCACAACAGATGGGGAACTACCTTTTAAACATCCTTGCAATAGGGAGGCCCCAAAAAAATATTCTTGCACCTCTCTACTTTAGGTAGCCACTGCGTTAAGGGTGATAATGTGTTTGCACGCCTGGGGAGGGTGTACATGGTCCAGGGGGCCCAAGCAAATGTTTTGCCCAAGGTCCAATCAATATTAAAGACGGCCCTGTACCTATGCATTCAAATGACTACACTATGCACAAACACAACTCTGAATTAAAACACAAAGACTACACACAAACACACTAATGCATTCCAACGCCAATCACGCGGGCAAACACCCTCACTTCACACAAACACACCCTTGCAAGCAAACACTAGCAGTACAAGTACAGCCCTGCGTTAGTTGTACCCAGGGCCGGCCTTAGGGGTGTGCGAGCTGTGCGACCGCACAGGGCGCCATGGAACAGGGGGCGCCCTGTGGCCGACACAGCTCACTCATGGCCGGAGTGCAGGGGAGCTAAAAGAGGTACCTGGCTGGAGGATTAATTGTTCTCCACCCGGGTCTATTTAAAAAAAAAAAAATCGCGGCAGAGGGGGCGGGGTTTACCGAGCGGCGGAGGCGGGGCTTATCGAGAGGCGGAGACGGGGCTAATACCTCCCGAAGCCCCTGCTGTACAGGAAGAGGGAAAGATGCTTCCCCATCAGCCAACTGCATCCACTGGAAAGAGGTAAGTGTGTGTGTGTGACTGTTTGCCTGTTTGTGTGACTGTCTGTCTGTGTGTGTGACTGTCCTGCCTGTGTGCGTGTGACTGTCTGTGTGTGTGTGTGACTGTCTGTGTGACTGCCTGTCCTTGTGTGTGTGTGTGTGTGTGACTGTCTGTCTCTGTGTGTGTGTGTGACTGTCTCTGTGTGTGACTGTCTCTGTGTGTGACTGCCTGTGTGTGTGACTGTCTGTGTGTGTGACTGTCTGTCTGTGTGTGTGACTGCCTGTGTGTGTGACTGCCTGTATGTGACTGCCTGCCTGTGTGTGTCTGTCTGTAACTATCTGTCTGTGTGTGACTGCCTGCCTGTGTGTGTGACTTTCTATCTGTGTGACTGCCTGCCTGTGTGTGTATAACTGTCTATGTGTGTGTTACTGTGTGTCTGTCTGTGTGTGTGACTGCCTATGTGACTGTCTGTCTGTGTGTGTCGCTGTAGCTGTGCCATTGTTTGTGCCTGTGCCTGTATGTGTGACTGCCTTTAACTGAGTGTGTGTGTACATGCCTGTAACCGAGTTTAAATTTCCCCCACCCCTTCCTGTCAAGGCCGCACTTTGACTGACAGACGCTCACTCACTGACAGACGCACACTCACTGACAGACACACTCTCATATACACTGACAAACAATGACATACACACATACATTATTACTTGGACACACACTGACAGATGCACACTCTCACTGACAGACGCAAGCACTCACTGAAAGATGCACGACTCCACTGACCGACACATACACACTGACTGACACACACTCACTGACCGACACACACTCACTGACCGACACATACACACTCACTGACTTACACACTCACTGACTTACACACTCACTGACTTACACACTCACTGACCGACACACACTCACTGACGACACATACACACTCACTGACGACACATACACACTCACTGACTGACACATACACACTCACTGACTGACACATATACACTCACTGACCAACACACACATTCACTCACAGACACACACACATTCACTTACAGACACACACAATTACACACTTACAGACACACACACACACACACACACACACATTCACTTCAAAATAAACACTCACAGACACACACACAGACATTTCCACTAACACTCACAAACTAATATTTTTTACATTTATTTTAAATCCACCCAGCCTCCCTGGGAAAGCTGGAGTGGATTTCTTACCAGCAGTCCAGTGTGGCTGCTGGGCAGGCAGGCAGGGGGCGCACAGGCTGAGTAAGCAGCGCTTAGTGATGCCGGGAGCCGGACTGACGTCATATTCTGGCTCCCGGCTTCATTAAGCGGCGCAGAGGAAGCTGAGCAGGAAGAGCTCAGGTGAGTATGCTCCTTCGCTGCCCGCTGCCAGCCTTGGGGGGGCTCAAAAGTGGCCAGCCGGTCAGCTCTTGAGCCCCCCAGGATGCGAGGCAAGCAAGGGATCTGCCTGGGGGTTTGGAGGGATGCTTTTTTTTGCCGCCCCCTGCAAAGTGGCGCCCAAGGCAGATGCCTTGTTTGCCTCGTGATACACACGTCCCCGGTGCCTGTGTGTGTTACTGTATTCAGGCAACTTGGTGGGAGGTGGGGGGGGCGCCGTGAAGACTTTTTGCACAGGGCGCCTAATTGCCTAAGGCCGGCCCTGGTTGTACCAGTACTACACATAATACACATCATCATCTAGACATCTGCATTAAAACATTCACACACATACTCATATAAAAGCAGTCTTACATTTATACACAGGCACTGCACACAACTACGACCCCTCAAGGGTGGCCAAATGGTAAATCCACTGCTGGCAAAGCTGGTGATAGGAGAGTCCAAATGTTTTTTTTTGCACCAGGACCCTCTCTTCATTAGTTCCGCCACTGAGGCTGGAGGACCAGTCATCTAAATAACAAATCATCTAATTAAAACAATGTAGATATATTATTAATCAAACTGATCATTTAAAAAATGCCAGCGTGAGCTTTAATTGTTTATCATATAATTACCATCTGTTCCTCTAAAACTAACATTACTAAAGTGAAATCAGTGAGTTCTAGGTATTTTTCTTTGGTGCTGGAACACATTATGTCTAGAAAGCATTGTCTAAATAAATGTTACACATTCACAAATAGTGAATGGATTTTGGCAGACATAATTTCACGTTTGTGTCAGAATCATAGACCAAAAACATCGAATTTTGGATGTAAATGTAGGTAAAATGTAACATTATCATACTCTACAGATTATGTTTAAACACTCAATCCAAGATACTTAAAGGAACACGGTAGACACTATTTTCATTTGAACTTCTCATTTAATTGGCTACAGTGCTCTTGTACTGTCCCTCCATTCAGCGTTAAACCATTTTCATGACGTTTAACACTAAATTTGGATCCTTGGCCACTCACAGCCCATGCTTACTGGAGGTCTTGCTAATGGACAGATTACACACTTCCATCTAGTAATTCCAATTCATACGAGCTGACACTCTCAGCCAATAAGTTATCAATTGATGTTCAGGGTAATGCTTCCTCCCAAGCAGCACAGAGGGGATGGATTGCTGGGAACTCTCATTTAGCATTAAACCATTAAAAAGAGTTTAATACTGAATGGTAGACACCAAAGGAAATACAATGATAACTTCAATTAAAAGAAGTAGTTACAGCACCAACAGTGTCCCTTTAACCCCTTAAGGACACATGACATGTCTGACATGTCATGATTCCCTTTTATTCCAGAAGTTTGGTCCTTAAGGGGTTAAACACGTCAGCTTATTGTATTGGTTATAGTGCAATGAGGGTATGGGAGCAGCTGTTTTTCCTAAGTTTTCAAGTGGTCTGAAAAAAAAAATGCAGAGTCAGTTATTGTTTCAACAATTTATAAACGTGGCAATTTCATTGCTACGAGTCATTGAGAAGTATTGAAAAAACGCTATCACGTGCACTCACGTGTTTGCAACTCCAGCACAGAGGCTTCTCAATAAGAATCCTCTGATTGGTCCCTTACACACTGAAAGTCTATATCAAGGAAAGAGGGGAGGGCTTGCAAAGAAATACTTCCAAAAGGAAACAAGTAGACAAAAATACATGTATGTTTTCTTTGGGGGCATTAGTACTAAACAGGGAAACAAAAATCAATGTGTTCCTTTAAACTTTTTATTTAAATGTGTCACATGCTAACAGGTAACTGTCAATTTGAAAGAGCTGATTAGCTTGCTGGGCATTCGGCTGGCCAAATGAGTTTACAACCCATTACAAAGGGAAACTGAATGTAGTGAATAAGGATACGCAAGAAAACATTCTAAAGTTCTTCCAATGCTCTTCTTCCTTGTTGCTGCAGAAGATGTTACCATCCAAGGTTCCAAACAATTTGTCCATCAGTATCCAATTTCAATGCAGTCTACAGTCATTGTTTCCATAAGACTCCTGTTTCCAGTAATGTCTGAGCCATGGCCATGTCATACTTCAAAATTATGACTGGTCATGTCATACTTCAAGGATGCTCTAGTCATCAACAGATTTCGAAAAGCTTCTGCTGTTCTCTGTTAAATGGAAGGCTTTTCTAGTGCATCTACCTACGTGAAGAGGAACCAGCTTGTCAGCAAACCCTATAACACTTTCTGTTACATCATTATCTATTTATGTACTACTTAGTCATCATGTTTTACTTAAAGCTGATCTTGTACTTCATCCTCTGATTCTGATGTGTCTATGTGTCTCCATCATGTTGTTGATCCATAGTTTCTTTTGGCACTTCTGGCAGTGTGAAATCACTTTTTAGTCTTCTCTACTTTATATGGTGTTCTTCTGATTTATGTGTGACATTGGTATTGACATGACACACATAATATAATATATCTGGCTCTCCCTAATAATAGGCTACGTATGAATCTATGCCAGGTAAACAGAGGGTGGATCGAGGTCTGTAATCAAAATGACTACTGTAAACAGTGATTCTAAATATGGAGAGAGGATGCATGAATGGGAAAGGCATTGTGTGAAATAGATGGAGCAAAGACCAGACAAAAATATTAAAAACAGTAATGTATGAGTATAGATAGAGGAAAGAATTATATTGTCCAAGTAAAAGGTAACTGGATATACCGGTAGATATATATGTATACATAATGTGTATTTCTAACACAGGTCCACACTTCCACTCTCAATGTCTAGATTTCATTAATTTGTGGTTAATTAAAGAGCATAATCTCAAACTAAGGGTGAAACTCATGTATCCCATTTAAACATCTGATTGCAGCTTATTTACCATCAGTATTCCGTGCTGATTTAAAACTTTAAATTATTATAAAGCAACCAACACTAAGTTACATTAGCTTCTACCTATGGAAAAACATTGAGATAAAAACTATTAACTGAAACTCCACTGCCAGCCCATGGAATATTATTTTCAAGAAGATAGAAGCCTTATTTACTACATCATTATACATGCACTGTTTAGTAGATATATTTCATATGAAAGCATACATGCATTTAATTATGCATTTTTTTCATTGGTAAATCTAAAAACCGTTTGAAAAGGCTGCAGTTCTTTTGCCAAGAGCCTTTGCAAGCCCTCCTCTTCTTCCCCAGTCATGTAGCCCATGGATCAGTGCAGCTAAGAGGAAAAGGGCTTGACAGAGCCAGGAGGTAGGCATAACAGCAACAGGAAGTTTTAGTGACAGCTAGCATGCTGGGTGGGGCGGAACCACAATGGGAGTATTTATACCGGCCATTATATGAAGTGGCCATTTTAACTGAACCTAAGCTTACCTGTCAGTTGTGAAAGCTGCCTGCCCTGGAGGGAGAAGGCAGCAGCATGGAGGCAGCATAGAAGAACAGAGCAGCGGGAAAACACGAAGGACAGCGGAATCCAGCATGACATGATAGCTGCCAGGCAGGGAGACGGAGGAGAGAGCGGCAAGAGGCATCCTGGTGAGTCTGCCCCTGGTGGCATACATGAGGGACAGGGGGGAATGATGCAAGGGGCCAGCAGTGTACAAGCGGTCCCCCCAACCCTCAATGGGCAGGTCCAGGTTGGCAGGACACAGACGGAGGCGGCCCTGGATGGGGCCAGGGTCAGGTCAGAGGTGAAGGAAGGGGATAGTGAAAGCAGCAGGCGGAGTCTTCACAGGCGCAGCCGAGCAGCTATGGAGGGGAAGGCCAGCAACCAGGATTAATTAAAGGGGCTACAAGTGGATGAGCCAGCCGGGGAGAGGCCAGGTACTGAAAGCAGAGGGCAGAAGAGAGGACAAGGACAGGTGGAAAGACAGAGGGAAGCGGGAGCCCCCTGTGGGGCGTTCTCAGGAGCAGGTATACAGGAGGAGCGTCAGCAGGTGTGAGTAAGGGAGGGAGCAGCGCAGGGACAATGACAGGCACAGAAGCAGCAGGAGGTCGGACGAGGGATGGAGAAGCAGGTGAGGAGCCCGTCAAGACGTCGGTGTGGTAGGAGGAGGTCCAGTTCCTGGGAGAGGAGGAGGAGGTCTCAGTGCAGTGCTTCAGCTTCATCTGGCAGGATTTCACTAGGGCAGAGTCGTGACACCTGCGGCCAGGAAGGTCAGGCAGAAAGAAGGAGCAGAGATTAGGATGACAGAACAGAGGGCTGGGAAGGTTATATCAGAACAGACTATCCAGGTTATCTTCTCCCAGCAGGTCGAGGAGTGTTACTCCTACGGGCTTGAGGCGGGACCAGCGCGGACAGGAGTCTGCGTCCACCGGATACTCCAGAGCCTGGCAAAGTGGACAGAAGGACAGCGCAGACGGGGGTTCGGGTGTTGAGTCAATAAACACACCACACTCTGGGAAACTTTTTTAAATTGCAAAAATCATTTTAGAGTCATGATCAAGGAAAAAAGTGGGCGGTCAGGAGGCAGAAGTTAGGGTGGTGGTGACGGCATGACGGGTAAGGGAAGGGGATGCAGTACCGGTACTGGGGACATCCGACAGGGCAGGAGAACAATTAGATGTGTGGCAATATTCCAGGCGCGACGAACTGGGCACGTGTCCTTCGCGGGGCCATTGGGGGGTCACTTGAAGGCGGAGGCGGAGGATATGATTTGATTAAGGAGATTTGTAAAAAAAAAAATCCCTGTCTTCTGCTCGAGGAGTTCCTTGATTTAAAAGGGGACGATAGGAAGGAGGTAAAAAGGCGAAAAGGCGGAGGTATCGCAAGATACTGAAGACTTTGGGAATTGGCCTAGGGCTTTTGTATCCTAGTAGGCATCATCGGGGTAAGGTGCCCGGTTCCTAATGATGGTGCAGGAAATGCGTTCTTTCCGGGGGCTGCCAGCGTGCCCCCAGGAGGTTCGGTGCTGGCCAGACAGAAGAAAGGTCAATGCAGCTGGGGACCGTCGGGTAGGCTTGGATGCGGGTGTTCCGGAGGCAGTGGGAGTCACGATTTCAACTGACGCGTCAAGAAAGGAAAACCTAAAGCAGGAGGGGTACTCGCCAGGGCTTCAGCCCCGCGTTTGCGGCTCAGAGCGGCACCGGTGACGATCAGTGCGCTGCTGCTAAGGCAATAAGCCTCCCATGAAGGCGCTAGTTTTATGGCTGGGATTGTTGGGGCGGTTTTCCATTCAAAGTCGAGGGACCAGGAAAAGTGGTGGGCGAATGCGGGTTCATGCGGTTTACCATCCAGCCGGGTCCTCGGTTCAGGACGTATGCCAATGGCGGTGATTCGTATCACTGTGCAGGTTGTTTAATATTGGGTGTGGGCATGCCACGTGCCTGGTTGGCGGAAGGTAGGGGCTAATTACTTGGCTCACGTACAAGGGGACAAGCTGCGAATGGCGGTCCTAGGGGGCGCGGGAGGAGGGACAGACCGGTCTGGAGGAAATGTGGCAGCTCGAGACACCATGCTTGGAGGATCGATATGGAATCCTATGGCACCGTGCACGGGGACTGCATATGTGAAAGTTTGGGATATGTGGGACAAGGCGGTTGGTTTCACTGGGGGGTCCCAGTCAAAGGAGGGGCGAATGGATACCTTGCTGTGGTTCCTAAGCCGCTTGTTCGTTCAGCGTTAGCTCCATCGGCAATGGACAGGAGCATGGTGGCATTGGCATTAGGGATCAAACTGACCGATTTGGAGGAAGTGACGGAACATTCTCACGTCCATCAGGCATCGCGGGTCTTACGGAGAGGTATGAAATATGTCGGTGCCGGGCGGCTGGTTTCCTTGGGTAACGCAACGCCTGGTGGGCATGCTGAGGGTGGTGTGTTACTCTACTTTTGTGGTGAGTTTGTTTGCAGTGGCCTTCTCGTGGGTTGGGGCAATTCGGATTGGGGAGCTGGTGAGTGCCTTTCGGGCGGGTGTTGGGGGGTTCTACACTCGGTAACGATTCGGTAGGGTGTGTCTGGTAAAGGAGGTTTGGTAAAGCTATATTCCCTGCCGGGGTCAGGGGTATGCCCGGCGTCAAGCGCATCACGCTACTTGGAGCTTCGCCCGGACATCCAGGGTGGCTTACTGGTAAAAGGGGACGGATCTGCGCTGTCATGATTCAATTCCTGCAGGGGTTTGTTTGGAGGGGTTTGACAATGTTGGGTTTGGATCCCGGGCACTTTGGGGCCCATTCTTCCTGGATAATGGCGGCGACAGAGGCATCCCGCCTGGTTTTAAGTGAGGACCTGAGGAAACGTTTAGGCAGGTGGGAGTCAGTACGGTTTAAGTCCTGTTTAAGGCCGGTCTATTTGGTTTAATGGCTATGGATGTATGGGTTCGTGTTTGGGGCTATGACATGGTTGGTGGGCCACTCTTACATCTAAGGGGCACAGAAGGGAGCCGCAGTTCGGGTCAAGCGCAACTGGGCTTTCCTTTGGAATTGGTGGAACTGGAGTGGTTTTGGTTTTCGGGGGTTTTGGTGGCAAGGCATTAGTGGAGAAAATTTTCCAAACGGTAACAATGGGTACTGTCCAGGATATTCTGGTAATCCGCGAGGATTGGAAGGATATCGGCATGGTCCTGGAAAAGGAATTGATCAGGTGGAGGCAGAGGGATGTGGACCGGCTATGGGAGCTGGCCACAGGTGTGGTGGTGGTGCGGTCCGAGATGGATCCTCGGTTACGTTGGAGACATAGTAAAAACAAAGAAAAGGTTACCTGCGCTCTGGCCTAAATCCCCATGTATATTTAAACAAAATGGAGGCTCTTTAGTTTTATTCCAATGGCCATTTGAATATATAAGCTCACCTGCCACGTCAAGGCAAGCCTCTGTCAGGTATACTCTAACATTCATGCTGCCGCCGGAACCCACTTCCGGGTTCACGGCGCTTAGCCTCGCCCCTTTTTCTGACGCGGTCCTTCCACGATACTTAGGAAGACCGCGCCAGATTCAAAGGGCTGGATTATTCACTCAGGTGCTGCAGTGAGATCAGCTGCTCTACTTGATGCTACCGGCTCCTCTCTCAACTTCGGCTTGTAAACGGATTTCTACCTTCTCCTCTCTCAGACCTCGGCTTGTAAACGGATTGCTACCTTCTCCTCTCTCAGACCTCGGCTTGTAAACGGATTTCTACCTTCTCCGCTCTCAGACCTCGGCTTGTAAACGGACTCCTACCTTCTCCTCTTCCAGACCTCGGCTTGCAAAAACGGACTTCCTCTCTCTCTACTCCTGATTTTCAGTTTGTTAAAAGAGACTCCTATCTTCTCCTCCATTGGGTGAATTAACCCTTCCAGTGCCAGACTGCCTCTAAGTTAAGTAAATCTTTTGCCAAGGAAACCAAGTCATATCAATTATTTACAGTATTTAATTTCTCTAATCTCTCACTTAACAAATAGGGATTGTTGCTAAGGCTAATTCTTCCTACCAATATCAATTTATTCAAACTGCAAGCCTGTCTAACTCCATTATTAAATTACTCATAAATTATTCCATCTTATTTAAGTTGGAACTAACTTTGCATTTTTCCTGCTTATTTATTTAAAGATACAGTCACCATTGTTTCACTTCAATATAAAAGGAGGTGAAACTTATTGTTCCTGCACTCAGAAAATTCTGCAGTTGAGTTCCAATTAAAGAAGTGTTACACAATAAGTATCACAGCCTCAATAGGTGAGTCCAACACTAGCCATTAGATATGCTGATATCAGCCAAGAATCTCCAGTAAGACAGGAAGGGGTATTTTATAAACCCTTTCACATTTAACCCTTTATAGGGCTTCTACACATACAATAAACTTTGCTGGTATCAGACAAAGTGTAAACATCTCTAATGAGACATGAAGGGGTATTTTATAAACCCCTGCAATAAAACTAAAGAGCCTCCATTTTGTTTAAATGTACATGGGGATTTAGGCAAGAGCACAGGTAACGTTCTCTTTGTTTTTACTATGTATTTTAAGCTGTTGGATACTAAGCTGCTGCTGCTGTAAGTGCGGTGCTTTATCTTTGTGTTTGTACATTGGAGACATACTAGGTACCCAGCCTCGGTGTCGAGGACGAATTAATAAAAAATTGATGGCGGTATTTATCGGATGTGGGGGCGGTGTAACAGTGAGACACAACGAATTGGGAGGCAAGCTCCCTGGGTACTCCAGGGGGGATGGGGTACATTTTTGGATGTAAGGTGTGATTTGTTTAAATTGGGCCTTCAGGAAGACATTTAACAGGCCTTTTTCCTGTAGCCCCATGTAGCCAAGCGCAGCTAAGCGGAAAAAGGCCTTGACAGGGGTTAGGAGGCGGGCCTAGGAGGAAGTAAGCAAGGGAGTGGAGTTATGGGTAAGTGGGTTTGGTTATTTAAATGGGCAGCCATTTTAGTTAATTCATTCTAACTTCCTACCTGGTTAAGTTTGTGTTCGCTCCTGTGGGCACAGATTTGGCTTGGTAGGGCTTTTTCTTTTGTCTCCCTGCAGGGCCGATGGAGGAAGTGGAGCGACTGCTGGAGCGGATCCGGTCGGCGGCGAGGCACCAGGGGGCTGACTGGCTGAAGGCCCAGTTAGGCCCGGCCCTGGCGGCGGCGGCGGACCAGGACGGCGGCGGACGACGGCCTGTTCGGGCCAGGAGGCCTCCGGAGCGACTAAGCCCGGGTGTGGGACCCGGTGAAGACATCCCTGGTGGTCCGGGAGGCTCCGGTGCGGGCGGCAGCAGGCCTGGCAGCCGCGTGGTAGAGGCCCCGCCTCCCCGCGAGCGGCCGGAGCCTAAGACTAGTGCCCGGCGCCGGGGGGGCGGTCGGGACGGAGCCGTCGCGGCTGCCGGGTCGGACGTGGCCGGGCGGTCCCCTGGAGGAGCGGGCAGCATGGAGCTGCGGCCCGGGAGGGCGCACGCCCCGTCGGAGGCGGAGATCGGCGGGGCCGGGACCGGGAGGACACGTGGCCGGTTCCCGGCCCCAAAGGCAAGTGCAGGGGGCTCCGGCCGGGGCCCCCTTGGCGGGAAAAGTGCTGGGGGGGTCCTGATAGGAAGCGGAGGGCGGAGGGCCCAAGTTGGGGGTGGGAAGGCCTCCCAGGGACCGGGGGTGGTGGATGGGGAGGGCATAGGGGTCATAGGTGGGGGGAGTAGTGGTAGGGGTGGGGGGGCTGTGGGTGAGGAGGGACTGCTGGGCTCCCCTGGTAGGGGAAAGGGGGCCTCCTTGGATGCTGGGGCTAGGCCGGTGCGGGTAGGGTCGGGTAGGCCTGGTTTAGGGGTTGGGGGGGCCAGTCTAGTTGAGGGGGGTCTAGGTCCCCTTAGTCTGGGAGCCAGTTCAGGTGGGGGGTCAGGCTCTAGCCGGAGGGGTGAGCGTTTGGGGGTGCAGGGTAGTAGGCGGGGGGGGTCCGGTTCAGGGTCCTGTAGTGGTAGTCCCTCTCCGGTTCGGGAAGTAGAGCCACGGGGGAGGAGGGGGAGGAGGGGGAGGTCCCGGCAGCGCCGCTCCAGGTCAGGGAGCTCAGGAGAGAGCGGGTCTAGCGTTCCCAGGGGTGGTCGGCGGGGACGTATGCCCGGAGAAGACAGGAGGAGCCGTAGCCCTAGGGGCTCCCGCGCGCGGCGCGTGCAGGGGGCACAGCGGGAGGCTTTGGCAATGGGCAGGCGCTCCCAGGGTCGGGACGGGGGGGATGCGAATACTCAGTGCACCCTACCCAGGACTTCTTCTCCTCTTTCCAGGTCACGGAGCTGTTCCATATCGGCACGGGCAAGGCACCGGTTTGGCTCCCCGGTTGGCGAGGTATCGGCGGGAGTCGCTCTCCCTGGACATCGGGCAGTCGACGACGCAGCCCCTGCCGCGTCAGTTGCAGGGGGCTTGGCCGGTGAGTCTTGGGGGTCACTACACTCCAGTTCCTTAGTTAGCACACTGCAAGCACTGCTCCACTCGCTGGGGGCGGGGGGTGACACGGGGGGTGGCGTTGGTCGGGTTTGGGCCCCGGGGACGGAGGTCCCTGGTCCTAGTGGGGTTTCCGTGGGGCTTAGTTCGGGCGGGGACGTGGGGGTGGCGCCCGAGGCGATTAAGGCGGCCGGGGGTGACAAGGCGGAACTGGCTGGGGGTATTCCGGATGCAGCGAGGCAGCACGCATACGTCTCGTTTGCGGGCCCCCTGGGGGTTCATCTGAAACAGGACGTGAAAGAGAAGCTCTGGAAAGGTGAGTTCTGCGAGATCTTCTCCCTGCTCCCCTTGGAGGACTTTATTGACCTCAAGGAGGAGGATAAAAAGGATGAAAAGAAGGAGGAGGAGGAGAAGAGAAAGCGGTATCGCAAGATTCCGAAATCCTTTGGCAACTGGTTACGGGCGTTTTGCGTGCTAGCCAGCGTGCTCGGGGAAAAATCGCCGGGATTATGCTCGTCCCTGTTCTGCTACCTGGACGGCATTTGGGAAGCATATCGCACCTATGGGGGGCTGGCATGATGGCGATACGATGAACAGTTTAGGCAGCGACTGGCGGCTAACCCAGGGATGAGGTGGGATCAGATGGATCTGCCCCTCTGGATGAAGCTAATGATGGCCCAGAAGGCGCAGCCCTTTCCAAACTCGGCCGGCGCGAAGGGGCAGTCCGCCTCGTCGGCCGCTTTGCAAAAGGGCTTCTGCTGGCTCTACAATGAGGGCCAGTGCAAATGGGGAAACGCGTGTCGATTTAAAATATTTCGTGGACTTGTGCCTCCCTATGGGCTGTTCTATTTCATGCTCCTATTTCGAGAAATTTAGTACTTTTCTCGAATGGGTGGTGCGGGTCGAGGCGAGGAACCGTTCGGTGGTGCACTACCTGGACGATTTCTTTTGCGTGGGGCCGGCTGCCTCCTCGGCATGCCAGCAACTGCTTAGGACCGTGGAATGGGTGGCGGGCCACTTTGGGGTGCCGCTGGCAGCGGATAAGACGGAGGGCCCGACGACGTGCCTTAGTTTCTTGGGGTTGGAAATAGATTCTATCTTGGGTGAATGCCGACTGCCTCGGGACAAGTTGGAGGGGCTCAAGGGGGCGGTAGCTGCGGTGACCGTTGCGCGCAAAGTTACGCTGCGGCAACTGCAGTCGCTAATAGGGATGCTGAACTTTGCATGCCGTGTAATTCCTATGGGGAGGGTTTTCAGCCGCAGCCTGGCGGCTGCTACGGCAGGAGTTCGATCCCCGCATCATTTCATACGGGTGTCAGCAACCATGAGGGCTGATTTGGGCGTGTGGGATGCCTTCCTGCAGGATTTCAACGGGACGGTGTTTTTCAGGCGGGCGGGTAAGTCGGCGACGGAGTTGGAGCTCTTCACGGATGCTTCAGGTAGTGTGGGCTTCGGGGCCTACTTTGGCGGGAGATGGTGCGCGGAGAGGTGGCCGGAGGCATGGGGGTCTAGCCCAGTCATGCGCAACCTGGCTTTTCTGGAATTATTCCCGTTGGTCGTTGCAATGGCACTATGGGGCGAGGGGCTCCGGGACCAGAAAGTGGTCTTTTTCTCGGACAACATGGCGGTGGTGCATGCGGTGAATAATCAATCGGCTGCCTCTAAGCCGGTGGTTAGGTTGCTGCGGCGCTTTGTGCTGATGTGTATGTCACGGAATGTTGTGTTTCGCGCGCGTCATGTCCCTGGGTACCTGAATGAGGTGGCTGACGCTCTGTCTCGTTTTCAGTGGTCCCGATTTTGGTCGATGGCGCCAGGAGCATTGAAGGAAGGGGAGGCTTGCCCGGACGAGATATGGCAGCTGGGAGCGTCCTGCTTGGGGGACTTGTGAAGGCTTCACTGGCACCGGCCACATGGGCCTCCTACAGTAAGGTCTGGGACTCTTGGGAACGATCATTAGACGGGTTGGAGCATGGCTTACGTGGGGATGCGCTGCGGGACGCTTTTCTGTGGTACACCTGCCAATTGCTGGCAAAGGGGGCGTCCCCGGCAGTGGTCGACAGGTCCATGGCGGCAATGGCGTTCTGGTTCCGATGGCGCGGGTCGGAGGATCTGACTAAGACCTTCCTAGTACGGCAGGCGCTGAAGGGTTATCGAAAGGGCCGCAGGACCTGTGACTCTAGGCGCCCGGTGTCGGTACGGGTATTGGGGGATCTGGTGGGTCGGTTGCCGGAAATTTGTTTCAACGGGTTTGAGGTCTCTCTGTTCAGAGCGGCTTTTCTCTTGGCATTTTTCGGGGCGTTCCGCGTGGGGGAGCTGGTGAGTGCCAGTAGGGTGGTGCCCGGGGGTCTGCAGGCCTCAGGGGTTCGTGTTTTGGAGGGTAAGGTGGTTGTGCATCTGGGTAGTTCTAAGACGGACGTCCGTGGCGTGGGTAGGGACGTTACGCTATGGGCTCTGCCGGGCGCAGCATTGTGCCTGGTGGCTGCAGTGGCGGAGTATATGGCTCGGAGGCCGGCGGTAGGGGGTTCCTTCTTGGTACATGCGGATGGTTCTTCCCTGTCCCGGTTTCAGTTTACAAAGGTTTTTCGGGCCGGGCTAGGTAAGTTGGGGCTTCCGGCCGGACGTTTTGGTACTCACTCCTTTCGCATTGGGGCGGCCACGGAGGCCGCACGGTTGGGATTAGGAGATGAGGTCGTGAAGCGCATAGGGAGATGGGAGTCGGTGCGGTTCCGCTCATATGTGCGGTTGGGCTTATTGGAATAAAAAAAAAAAAAGGGTACATGTCTGGGTATGTATATGTTTATATATATGTATATGTATAGATATGGGGCGGGGGCGGGGGCGGACATGGACGGAGGAGTCCTCGTTTGCCTTTCACTCATGCTTGTTTTCTTCTTCTCCCCAGGACGGGTTGCTTGGATTGTGGGACATTCTTTTGTCTTCTGGGCCGAGAGGAGGGCCGCAGCTCGAATGCAGGGCCAGCAGCTGGGCTTTCCGAAGGACCAGTTGACAGTCCGATGGTTTGGGTACAGGGGATTTTGCTGGGGGGAGGTTTGTGGGGCAATGTTTAGGATGGTGGTGGGCGGGAGGACACCGGACATGGTGGTCCTTCATGCTGGGGGTAACGACTTGGGCCTCACGCCACAACGTCGGTTGGTAAAGTGGATGAAGCAGGACATCAACAAATTGAGGGACCTGCTTCCGGGGGTTATGTTAGTGTGGTCGGAGATTGTCCCAAGGCGTCGATGGCGGCACGCGCGGGATCCGGTGGCGATTGATCACTGCAGGAAAAAGGTGAACAGCTTAATGGCGAGCTTTGTTAGGAAGATGGGAGGTGTGGTGGTACGGCACAGCGAGTTGGAGGAGGGGTTGCCGGGGTACTACCGCTCGGACGGGGTTCACCTTTCGGAGGTGGGTTGGGATCTGCTCAACTTGGGTTGGCAGGTTGGTATGCAGCGGGCGCTGTTTCTTCGGGGTGGCGGAGCTCAGACGGCTTAAGGGGTCAAGGTCTGAGCTTATGGCGGGACGGGGAGCTGAAGGAGAGGAAATAGGCTCCCCAGGATGAACGTAATGGAAGACAAACAAGTGGTGGTCATTGGTGGTTGATAGGTTTCGAGTCCTGTCGGTGGCTCAGAACCTGGTGGGGTAGGGGTATCCGGGTATACCCCTGCCGTGGTTAATGGATGGTTGGCACTTTACATCGATTGGAATAATGTTGATGTATGTTATATATATATGTTTATTTATATGGGGGTCATTGCCCTTTATATGTTAATGGAAGGAATAGGATGCGAGGGCGGAGTATGGGGGGCAATGACCCATGTTTACTTGTTAAGTTATTATTATTATTATTATTATTGTTATTATTATTGTTTGCTAAATAAAGCTGTGGACATATTTCCCCATATCCTCTAGTATGTGCGTTATTGGGTTGGGTTATGGGGTGGTTGTCCTGGATTCCGACTGCCCAAAATGGCGACTATACACCTGTCATGTAGCCCCATGTAGCCAAGCGCAGCTAAGCGGAAAAAGGCCTTGACAGGGGTTAGGAGGCGGGCCTAGGAGGAAGTAAGCAAGGGAGTGGAGTTATGGGTAAGTGGGTTTGGTTATTTAAATGGGCAGCCATTTTAGTTAATTCATTCTAACTTCCTACCTGGTTAAGTTTGTCCCACCCACCCTCCCTGTTTTGTTATGTGTGGTTTTGTCCCGTTTTTTCACAGCGGCGGGACGGGGAGCTGAAGGAGAGGAAATAGGCTCCCCAGGATGAACGTAATGGAAGACAAACAAGTGGTGGTCATTGGTGGTTGATAGGTTTCGAGTCCTGTCGGTGGCTCAGAACCTGGTGGGGTAGGGGTATCCGGGTATACCCCTGCCGTGGTTAATGGATGGTTGGCACTTTACATCGATTGGAATAATGTTGATGTATGTTATATATATATGTTTATTTATATGGGGGTCATTGCCCTTTATATGTTAATGGAAGGAATAGGATGCGAGGGCGGAGTATGGGGGGCAATGACCCATGTTTACTTGTTAAGTTATTATTATTATTATTGTTATTATTATTGTTTGCTAAATAAAGCTGTGGACATATTTCCCCATATCCTCTAGTATGTGCGTTATTGGGTTGGGTTATGGGGTGGTTGTCCTGGATTCCGACTGCCCAAAATGGCGACTATACACCTGTCAAGTGTGGTGGGGGTCGGTCAGGAGCTTTAAGTGTCAAGTCCTGAGCTGTGGCGGGGAATGGCCTGGTTAAATCGAGTAGATGAAGGATAAAGTGGGCATCCTGAGGATTAGTGTGGATTGAGCAGTGTTGCACTTGGTTAGTAGGTTCGAGCCCGTCGGTGGATCCGAACCTGGGGGTGTGGTGGTGTCTTGTTACACCCTTCACTGGAACTGGTGGGCAGCGGTGTCTTGGTACACCCCTACAATGGATATGGTGGGTAGCGGTGTCTTGGTACACCCCTACAATGGATATGGTGGGTAGTGGTGTCTCGGAAACGTGGTCATATTGGGCAGCCAGTTTCTGTATTAACATGTTATTTAGATTGTTATCTATTGTTATTATTGTGGGGTCATTGCTAGGGGTATGTTATGTATATAGGGGGATGTTAACTTTAATAAGATTTGTTGGCAATGACCCCATTTGTTAATCCCTAATTATTTTATTAATAATTTAATAAAGCTGTGGACTAATTATTTCCAACAGTATAACCTGTGTCCGTGTTTTAATGAGGGTTTGGGTAAGGTTAGCGCATATGCCGGCAAATCCGACTGTGCGTCTGTCATGTAGCCCACGGATCAGCGCAGCTAAGAGGAATAGGCCTTGACAGAGCCAAGAGGTAGGCATAACAGCAACAGGAAGTTTTAGTGACAGCTAGCATTCTGGGTGGGGTGGAGCCACAATGGGAGTATTTATACCGGCCATTATATGAAGTGGCCATTTTAACTGAACCTAAGCTTACCTGTCAGTTGTCCCTCCCACCCTCCCTGTATTTGGTTAGGTTAGTTGATTTCCCGTTTTTTCACAGCAGCGGGGAATGGCCTGGTTAAATCGGAGGGTAGATGGAGGAGAAAGTGGGCATCCTGAGGTTTAGTGTGGATTGGGCAGTGTTGCACGTGGTTGGTAGGTTTGAGCCCGTCGGTGGCTCCAAACCTAGGGGTGTGGTGGTGTCTTGGTACACCCTACACTGGAACTGGTGGGTAGCGGTGTCTTGGTACACCCCTACAATAGATATGGTGGGTAGCAGTGTCTTGGTACACCCCTACAATGGATATGATGGGTAGCGGTGTCTGGGTATGTTATGTATATAGGGGGATGTTAACTTTAATAAGATTTGTTGGCAATGACCCCATTTGTTAATCCCTAATTATTTTATTAATAATTTAATAAAGCTGTGGACTAATTATTTCCAACAGTATAACCTGTGTCCGTGTTTTAATGGGGGTTTGGGTAAGGTTAGCACATATGCCGGCAAATCCGACTGTGCGCCTGTCAAGACTTTCTGTGGTTGTCCAATCACAAACTTCCCAATGTAGCTCAATAAGAAGTCTTTGCAAGTCAATAAGAAGTCTTTGCAAGGCCGGTGCCCTGGGCAAATGCTGTCTCTTGAGTCTATCTCCACTGAGCTAACCAAAACAGGAAGTAACAGGGACGGTTATCTGATGTACAGCCAGGGGGGTAATATTTCTATTAAAAACTGCACTTTTTACAAAATGAAAAAGAATAGAACACACTCTTCAAACATAAAGCTTTTCAGAAAGCTTAAAGTGCCAGAATGTCCCTTTAAGCGCATCTGTTTCTGGTAGCTACAGTGTCCCTTTAATCTGCTGATTAACTCAAAATATAAATGGAAAGACTGAATTTAAAGTTGAAGTAAAACAGCAGTATCATTGGGGATGGATATAGAACTACAGCCGGGGGCGTTCCCAAGACATTGTGCTACCTGGGTCAAAAGATGAAATGCTGCCTCCCCTCACCTCCCCCAAACCTAACACACATCCAGGAGAAGCAGTGTGTGTATTGTATGCAGTGTGTATAGTGAATGTGTTGTATGCATGTGTGTAGTGGATGCAGAGTGTGTGTGTAGCGGGTGCAGTGTATGTGTGGATGTAGTTTCTTTGTAGTAGATGTTGTGTAGTGGGTGCAATGTCAGTGTGTGTGTAGTGGGGTGCAGTGTCTGTGTAGTAGGTGCATTGTCTGTGTTTGTGTAGTTGAAGCAATGTAGTGTGTGCAGTGTATGTGTAGTTGATGCAGTGTAGTGTGTCCAGTGTCTGTGTTTGTGTATTCTGTAAAGTGTAGTGGATGCATGTAGTGTGTGTAGTGGATGCAGTATCTGTGTGTAGTGCATGTAGTGGATGCAGTGTCTGTGTGTAGAGCATGTAGTGTGTGTGTAGTGGAGGCAGTGTCTGTATGTAGTGTGTGTAGTTGATGCAGTGTCTGTGTGTAGTGCATGTAGTGTGTGTGTGTAGTGGATGCAGTGTCTGTGTGTAGTGCATGTAGTGTGTGTGTGTAGTGGATGCAGTGTCTGTGTGTAGTGGATGCAGTGTCTGTGTGTAGTGCATGTAGAGTATCCAGTGTCTTGTGAGGGAGTGATTCTTTTTTTTTTAAATGTATGATTAAGTGTATTCCCCCCTCCCTGCCTCTTACCTATGGTCAGGGAGCGGGGACACTAGTCCGTGGTGGTCCAGTGGCACATTTTGCTGGGTCCTGTGGAGAGGGTACCCAGAAGTCTGATGTTTCCCTCCTGCAGCTTCCTGTCATCTCCTCTCGCGGTGTTACGAGAGGAGAAGACAGGAGGCTGCAGTAGGGAAACATCAGTCTTCTGGGCCCCCTCTCCACAGGACAAGGAAGTGAGGTCTCAGAACTGCATATATATATGTAGCGGTAATCGCTACATTTATATGCATAGACGGCCCAGGCTCCACAGCAGGTACTTTACAGCAGTGTGGTATAATAGAATTCTAGATGTAGATGCAATAAGGTAATTTTCTCCAATTACTATTATGCAGTGTCTGTTTTTTTCTTATGACTTCATGTCGCATCTGACTGCTATTGCTCCTGCAGTGAAAGATCCTATTATAGGTCATCTAACTGTCATGAAAATAGTGTTGTGGCCAGTTTGTATAGCGTTCTATATTACATGGTAGATTTTCTAGACTTGTAGATTCTTTGACTGAACAAGTCATTTTAATTCCTACAATTATTCAAGTTTTGAAGTTCATTTTGTTCCTAAGCTACACAACAGATGGTTCCATTATCAATTATCCAGATAAGAATGCTGTGGCCTGTAAATCTGTAGGGATAAACAAGGGATGTCCTAATGTAGCACTTTCATGTGGTCTTCCCAGCTCTAAAACACATTTCTAGTTCTAAAATATATTGAATTAAAATGTCATGTTCTCTTTAAGTAATAATCGAGTGCATAAACACATGTTGGAAAAATGTAATTCTAGGGAATGAGGGGTGGGAGCCTTATCATTTTTAAATGTCTTTCGAGTACAACACACAATATTATCAGTGTATACAGAGCAACATGTTCTTTACCTAAGTACTTTTAGAACACTAGGTAACAGTATACAAATAAGCAGAGCATCAAAGAGGGGCCATTAGAGTGACCACTTGCGTAGTAGTCAGGTCATTGACCCTCTCCTGTCTGGCAGTGCATCTATTGTGTGATAAAAAAAAGGACCAACAAATTATATTCTTTAAGTGTAAATGTTGTCAGTTGTTATTTTTAATTCTGTGCTTAAATTGCAGAAATAGCATGTTCATGTTAATAAGATTGCCAAACACAAATCTACATAAATAAGAAAAGAACAGGAAAAATAAGAGGAATAGGAAGGGTGGGGTTGGTGTACAATGGCTGATGATCAGGGCAGTGCAAGTTGTTTAGTGTACAATGGCTGATGATCAGGGCAGTGCAAGTTGTTTGGTGTACAATGGCTGATGATCATGTTTATAAATGATCTTGAAGAGAGCAAGAAAGTCATGTTTCAGTGTTTGCAGATGACACAAAACTCTGTAAAATAATACAATGTGAGCAAGATATTACTTTGCTGCAGAGGGATTTAGATAGACTGGGGGACTGGGCACTCAAATGGCAGATGAAATTTAATGTTGAAAAATGCAAAGTTATGCACTTCGGCGTAAAGAATACAAGCAACGTATACCCTTAATGGAAGCTAATTAGGTATAACAACACACGAAAAGAACTTGGGAATTGTTATAGACAACAAACTATGCAACAATGTGCAATGTCAAATCAGCAGTGGCCAAGGCCAGTAAGGTATTGTCATGCATGAAAAAGGGCATTCATTCTCGGGACGAGAATATCATTTTGCCTCTTTATAAATCACTGGTAAGACCCCATATTGAATATGCTGTGCAATTTTGGGCACCTGTTCTAAAGAAGGATATTATGGCACTAGAAAAAGTGCAGAGGCGGGATACAAAATTAATAAAAGGAATGGAACATATCAGCAATGAAGAAAGGTTAACAAATTTAAACCTATTTAGTTTAGAAAAACGTCGCCTGAGAGGGGATATGATAACATTATAAAAATATATTCGGGGCCAATACAAATAATTGTGTGGAAATCTATTCACAAACCGGACTTTACATAGGACACGATGCCATACGTTTAGACTGGAAGAAAGAAGATTTTGTCTAAGGCAAAGAAAAAAGGTTTTTTTACTGTAAGAACAATCAGGATGTGGAATTCTCTGCCTGAAGAAGTGGTTTGATCAGAGTCCATACAGATGTTCAAACAGCTACTAGCAGGGCTGCCATCAGAAATGTTGGGGCCCCTGACACAGCTCAAGGTCTGGGCCCCCCGGTGCCTGCACCCGAGTCCGCCCAAAGTGCTGCCCCCCCCCCCGAATCCGCCCACAGGGATGCAGTGTCTGCAGGGCCGGTGCAAGGATTTTTGCCGCCCTAGGCAAAAGTAAAGTTTGCCGCCCCCCATGTGACATCACAATGCCCCACCCATATGATCTGCCATGTTAACTAACACCAGTGCTGCAGTGCTGCCGTGTTTACATTAAAAGGCCTGCAGGGACAGGCTAGATACCAGAACCACTACATTAAGCTGCAGTGGTTCTGGGGACTATAGTGTCCCTTTAATGTGAGGTAAATTAGAGATTAGTGCCACGAATAATATACTAGATTGCCTACTTACAACCAGATGAGGATGATGATGGGCTCTAGCTGCCGTCTGGCTCCACTGGTCTGGTGTACAACAGGCTCTCTGGAGGCGGTTTGTAACTGTGGTCACAAAAATCACTGTTCTGGGAGAACGGGAAGCAGCTCCATTTTTTTGAGGGCCCTTTACACAGCTCAAGGTCTGGGTCTCAGGGTCCACCTTCATGTTCCACCAATGAGTTTGTTCACAGGGAGTGGAGTGTGTGTGTGGGGGATGTCCTGATGTGTGTAAGGAATGCATTGTGTGAATCTGTGTTTGTATGTGTAAGGGCTGCAAGATGAGTTTGTGTATGTATGGGATGCAGTGTGTGCGTCTGTAAGGGATGCATTGAGTGTGTGTAAGGGGTGCATTGTGTGTTGCTGTGTGTAAGGGATGCATTGCTTGTGTACGTGTGTCTGTGTGTAATGCATTGTGTGTTTTTCTGTGTGCAAGGGGTGCATTGTGTGTGATGGATGTCAATCTCTCCCCCTCCCCCCGTCAATTTCCTTCTCCCCCTCCCTCCCTCTCTCCAATTTCCTTCTTCTCCCCCTCCCTCTCCAATTTCCTTCTTCCCCTCCAATTTCCTTCTTCTCCCCCTCCCTCTCCAATTTCCTTCTTCCCCCCTCCAATTTCCTTCTTCTCCCTCTCATTTCCTTCTCTCCCCCCTCCAATTTCCTTCCTCTCCCCTCCAATTTCCTTCCCCTCTCCCCCGTCCCTCAAATTTCCTTCCTCTCCCCCATCCCTCAAATTTCCTTCCTCTCTCCCTGCCTCAAATTTCCTTCCTCTCTCCCTCCCTCAAATTTCCTTCCTCTCCCCCTCCCTCCCTCAAATTTCCTTCCTCTCCCCCCTCCCTCAAATTTAATTCCTTCCCCCCTCCCTCAAATTTCATTCCTCCCCTCCTCCCATTTCATTCCTCCCCTCCCATTTCATTCCTTCCCCTCCCTCCCTCCCTCCAATTTCCTTCCTCTCCCCCCACCCCCTCAAATTTCATTCCTTCCCCGTCATCTTCCGGCTCCGGCATCAGTACGGTGCGCGAGGGAGCTGAAGAGGAAGCACACAGAGAGTGCTCCCTCGCGCGCCGGCCCGCCCGCCCGCCGGGGTCAGCAGGGCCAGCCTCTGGGGGACCCTGAGGTGACCAGCTGCTGGGCCCCCCAGGAGAAGAGGCTGGCCCAGTGGGTACATACCGGGGTCGCAGGGCCCCCTGCGACCCGGTATGTACCCACTGAATGTGGGGCCCGAACGACCTGAGCAGTCCGGGCCCCCCAGGACCGCCGGGCCCATGACAACCGTTGCGGTTGTCATGCCCTGATGGTGGCCCTGGCTACTAGATGCATACTTGCAAAAACAGAATATTCAAGGATATAATCTTTCAATGTAGGGTAATAACTGCTTGATCCAAGGATAAATCTGACTGCGATTCTGGGGTCAAGAAGGAATTTTTTTCCTTGCTTGTTGCAAAATTGTGCTTCAAACTGCGTTTTTTTGCCTTCTTTTGGATCAACAGCAAAAAACAAATGTGAGGAAGGCTGAACTTGATGGACGCAAGTTTCTTTTCAGCTATGTAACTATGTAACTATGTGACCAGGGGTCATGTGACCAAGCTCATGTAGGTCTTTCTTACAGGGGGATAAGCTTTACCCTTTGATATGATGATCGGGTAGTTCAATACCTTTACAAGTCAGGAAATAGATAACCACTTCCCCCTATCCCCATTCCTCCCTGTTCCTTCTTGGCTGTGCTAGTGAGCAGACATGGGGTAATTTTTACAATGGTGAACTGCGAGTGGGATCCTGTGACTTTATAAGATTTAGTTGTTATTGTTATTTAGACTGCTGTTGCTGTTGTTGGTATAGTTAGTTAGATTGTGTGTCATTATTTGTATGTTGTTGTTGTTTTGTCTCTGAATAAATATTTGTTAAAGTAGACGGACCATAGTTTATATGTGTACATAATAATTTATAGAGTTTGGTAATTTACCACACAGGGCAGTGCAAGCTGTTTGGTGTACAACGGCTGATGATCAGGGCAGTGCAAGTTGTTTGGTGTACAATGGCTGATGATCTGGGCAGTGCAAGTTGTTTGGTGTACAATGGCTGATGATCAGGGCAGTGCAAGTTGTTTGGTGTACAATGGTTGGTGATCATAGCTGGCAAGTTGTGACCTTGGGGGTAATTACAAACAAACTGCCTTTTTTTACACACTAGGATCACAGATAACAGTGTGTATAGTGCTATTCACACGACACATGTGATATGGGTTTGACAAATGAGAATCTTTTAATTTATGTATAAAAAAACAAATGTCCGGTCACTCAGGGATTAATCCAATAAGTCACACAAATCATACGTATATATTGATTAACAAAGAATCACTTACATATATGTTCCATCATCAAAAACACTGAGAAAAAAACGGCTGTAATGACATCATAATCGATTAGAAGTCATATATTAAAATTCATTCAAGTATACCCAGATTTCTAATACAGAATTTACAGGAAAGACGCAAAACCTAAAATGAGCATATCTTTGATAAGTTGAAAAGGGAACTAAATTCCCTTTAGCGGTGAACTGGAAATTAACCCAGACATGAGATTCTGAGATGCTGCCACTGGAGTCATATCTACTGAGCTGTCTCACAGCCCTGTATGCATTTTATGTATATCACAGTTAATTAAGGGTGTTTACTATTTGGATTGATTTATTATTGTTGAGGAATTTATGGCTCCTTGAAAAACTTATATCTCATGGTAAGGGAAATAATAAGTTTTTTTGTAAGCTATCATAAGGAAACTCGTCCCTCCTCTGCTCTACAGAGGAAGTAATAATGGCTAGTAATTAATATTTTTAAACATATCTTATTAATAAGATTGTGGAAATACAGCACAAATTCAGAGGGAAAATACACTTCAAAAGACAGAATATTGAAAAACAAAACTTAAGGCACAAGAAGAAAAGAGCTGGCTTTAAATAAACGTTGACAGCTCTCCGACAGTAAAAGTACAAATTAATAGTACCCTTTGTGTCACTATACCCCGCTCCCTCTAGAATGTAAGCTCATTGAGCAGGGCCCTCCACCTCTCTGTTCCTGTACGTCCAATTGTCTGGTTAAAATTACATGTCTGTTAGTCCACCCATTGTACAGCGCTACGGAATGTGATGGCGCTATATAAATAATAAAAGAATAATAATAGTAATATGAACAGACTAGTGGAAACACTGTGATAGACAACAAATTCAGGGATCAGCAGCAGACCATACATATTTGTCAGGATTGGCCTGAGCCTAACACACATATATAGGTTTGCAAGGAAGGTATGCATACCGGTCCTTAGAGTGGCTGGTCTAGCACTGAAATTATTGTCAGAAAATCTGCAAGCAGACACAGAATAAATGTTAACAAGCTGTGGTCAGGTATTACAGGGGTACAAAGAAACAAGCCAAGGTCAAGGTTACAGAGTGCAAGAATGTTCAGACAAACCAAGGTCAGAAAACAGAATAATAAGTAACATATAACGCACTCTTGGGTAAACAGAAACCATGACAGGGCAAGGAAACAAGGACAACCAGGAAGTTTATATATCCTGTACTGGGTTGTGATTGGTTACAGAGGGCCATGATGTCACAAGTGTGTACACATCATCAAATAGTGACACAAAGACTGACATTATAAAAGGAGACCAATAGGAGGGTTTAATGTCATATAAGATGTCATAATGATGCACCAGGAAGCTCAGGATGAGTGGGTGTGCATCAGAACAAAGACATGACATTACTTCAGTGATCGCATACTGCCACGGTGGGACAGCTATGTGCCTTTTCTCTATTCTGTTCGGGAACCGTGGGAACCATGGACCACCTGGGAACTTGTTAAGCCTAATTGACCGTTTGTAACACGTTCCACCGCAGTGTTCTAATTGTTCATCTGGGTGGCGGCTGTTCTGATGAACGACGACGAGGTGGCAGCCATCTTGTTCGCATGAACTCAGGCAGCTGTGTTTGGTCGTCAAGTTCATGGAACTGAAAACGGACACTGAAACACTGAAATTAGAAAAAGTGTTACAAACTGTCAATTATGTTTAACAAGGTCCCGGGTGGTCCATGGTTCGTGCGCCTATTAGGTTCCTAAACAGAATAGAGAAAGGGCACAAACCAAGCTAGTTAAACAGTCTTTTACAGGTTTCCCTGCAGGGTCCATAGTCTGTGGGCAGGAGGCTAGCAAGCAGGCTCCTCCAGGAGCTCATGGCAAACTCACGTGGGAAGGGGAGTTTGTCACAGATGGTATTCCTTGTTCCTCAAGACAGTGCTGTAACGAGGATAGTGTTGATGCAAATTTAGCAATGCAGCTTGAGACATGGGAAATATTTATCCAAATTTTTTTTTCTAAAAAGTGGTCTAAAGTACAAAAAATGGGGCAATTTGTTGGATCCTGCATGCATATTCCACTGGTAACTTCTCTCCTTGTACATATTTGTGCCACATTTTAGAACAGAACTCTTTGATATTGCTTCCCCATGGAGTATGTTTAAAACTGCACCCTCAGCAAACCAGTGGCAAGGATCATGCTGGTTAATGGTTTATGGCTTGTACAGTGACTATGCACAACACTTTATCTTAGAGACTCTGTTGAGATGGATGTGATCACACCATGTGTTTTATAACTTTATTGCATTTTCTTCCTGCTGTAGTTGAAAGTTCAACATTAAAAAAAAAAATGTAACAACCATGTTTTTCCTTCCAATGAGCTGATCTTAATAGATTACGGCACCTGTCATGAGCAACTTGGATTGCGTAAGCTAAAATCAGAGACAAGTCCACAAGGTAAAAAGTAAAGAGATCCTACTATTCAAACATGTAGGGGAGGATGAAGGTATATTTCAGTGCAATCAATTTTTAAATATAGATATATTTAATTAAAACCTAAATCTGCCAAAGAATAAAGATGATATTCTTCAGATTATTTTAAAAATATTTTAATAAATTGGTTTTGGAACTGAATTATAAACCTGACAAAGACACTTCAGAACATTTTGATACATTTCCACCAGTATATCTCAGTGTACCAATAAAATAGTATATGCTAAGTGAACATTTAATCTATGTTCTATTTAATTGTGAGCAAGAGTTATTAGGATGATTTTGTACATTTTGTTTCTACTTATTTACTAATTACCTATTCTTTGTCTAATCACAGCAAAGTATTTATTCCAGCAATACAAGCTGTTAAACTCATAACTACTGAGAACTTGATGCTAACTGATGCCTTACATAGACGGGAGGCAGTATAGTTAGCAAGCAATCCTAAAACAATTCAGAAAATGGAAATTTAATGGAGAGAAATGAATAAACTGCTCTATTGATAAACAGAATATAACAGAAAAAAATATTATTCACCCTATAAAAATCACCTGAATTTTGCAGCCGGACAAATGAAATTAATGCAATAATAAATTAATAAAATATTATTATTGTAATAAATAAAATACAATAATTAATAATATGATATAAGCTCAAAAATGAAATAAACAAGGTCTACATTCAATCTAATTTGTAGGCATTTGGACATTTGTAAGTGTTGATAAATTGTTTGCATTTTGTCATCCTAATACCCCTATTACCGTATTCTTTTTACCAATATAGACTGGAAACTTTCAAGCTTTAGTGAATAAAATCCCACAAAAGGGCCAAACAATTCACTGTTTAGTAAATTATTCTAAAAGTATTTAGTGTGGTTTCAGAGCGTTGAAAATGCAGGTGACTTTACATATTGATAGTCATTTATGTGAGTGTGCAAGTCTAGCAAAAAAAGTCATGTATAATATTTACAGAAACTACTTTATTAAAAAAACACTTTTACTGCAACTCAAACACACATTACCTTTGGTGTGGAGCCCAGTGATAAAATTATCTTCACCCAACATTCTAATCCTCACACAACACACCTATTGCACACTTATCCACACACAGCACACCTAAACAGTGTAAACATCATAGATAAGAGAAAAGAGGGTTCGACACTCAAAAGGGAACCGTTTAAAAAAAAATAATAATAATAATTTATGAAGGGTCTTCCCTTCGTGCTACACTAACAAAAATCATGCTGTTACATATGGCACTGCCAAAGTGGACATTAGGCTGACATGGTCAAAAAAATAATAATAATAATTTATGAAGGGTCTTCCCTTCGTGCTACACTAACAAAAATCATGCTGTTACATATGGCACTGCCAAAGTGGACATTAGGCTGACATGGTCATGTATTTCTAGATATATATGATTTTATGCTTGCTTTAATTTAGAAGCCACCTACTCATAATGTCATAACCCAAAGACATCCACCCAAGACTGAGCAAATTCTGTATTGAAGATCTGAGCAGAAGAAATCTCAGATCTCTTCTTCCTCAACGAGAAAAAGCCCCTAGATGGAGACTGTTATTTTTTGTTAGGTGGCTATTGCAAATCCGTTGTCACTAGGAACAATGGCTCCCACAAAGCCAGGGCCGGATTAACAGGGGTTCAAAAGTTGCATGGAAGTCCCATTTCTGACCGGCTACACAAGAGGCTCCTGTCCAGAATAGTTCCATGAAATAAGCTGGTGCGGCCGATCTCTTTCGTGTATTTCAAAATGTCGAATCTCGAATAAACGTTCGTGTGTAAGGTAGTCATGTGCCTTTGTTCAGGTATTTTTTTACCAAATGCTGCCACTTTCAGATGAATTAGGACAAAGCTAAGTTATCCTGGAAGTCTCAGCGGTGTTTGGATTGTTGAGTGTCCGAAAATAGTTCCATACACTCAACGACCAAACCCCGCAGGAAGCGTTCGTCAAAGCAAGATGGTCAACTCCACGTGTTCGTACATACGAATCGACAGACACCCAGTGAACCTGTTCAGAGTTTGGAACAGTGTCAAATAGGTCAATTGACGGCACACGACTGCTTTGGGTGGTCAAAAGGTTCGGTAAAAGGTTCGGTATACGAACCAGCTAGGGTAAAGTCTGTTTGTTTTGGTTCGTCTACCGTTTAGACGAATGGAATTACAAATAATGTTCAGAATGGCAACAAAACGTAACTCCAGAGAACAGGGCATCTGTTACATTCTCAGTGACCCCCAGTGTCCCTAAGGCTCCCAGTGTCCCAAAGTGTCTCACTATCCTAGTGACATGGGAGCACTGGGAGACATGAGGACACAGACACTAGGGGACACTGGGCGACATGGGGACACTGGGAGACCTGGAAGACAGGGAGACACTGGGAGCAATCCATCTATACAGCAGAATCAAACTGTAAGCAGATGTTTGGTGATTTTACAGAATTGTCTCTTATGTCACTCCTTGTGATTTACATTATGTGATGTCACGCATACATAATTAGTTATGCAAATTAGTAAGGCCTGTATTTTTTTCCAAGAAAGGTGACAACCTTAACTAACCTCACATACTCTTGCTCAAGTATGGAAACTTAAGAGGGATATATGGAAACAAAACTTGTGTGGACTCGATGAAATTAAATTAGTTTAGATAATGCTGACTTTGATCTCTCTAACACTGTGGCATGTACCCTTTCTTCTACACTCACTACATCCACCTTCTCCTGCACTTGGCATTCACGCTCTATTTTCAACAATCAGATGCTGCACTCTGCACTGACCTCTTGCACACAGCATTCATGCCCTGCACATTTGTCAGGGCCCCAGACTCTCTTACCTGGGATTCCCTCGCTGCACCTCCCTGTCTGACGCCACACCTCATTGGCACAAGCTGAATCATGGAGATAGCCAGCATCTCCTCCCTCAATGGAAGCAGTGCCGCTGCTCTCTCTACCTCGTTGCACCCCTCAGTCCACTCAAGATGTTGGGCAGCAACCTCCGAGATGGGGGCGTAGGCACGCTCGTGATGGGTGGCCTTTTGAAGGGGCAGGAAGTAGGACTACATTAGGAGGTGAAGACATGATTATCAATGAAGTGGGAGAGGTGTGACCCTCTCTTCTATACAACCACATCTTACTAAGTCCCCTGTGTTCAATTATACTGTGCTTTCAGTGTGTACACATCTCCCTTGCATTCTGCTGACTCCCTGGTATTTGACCCATTTTCGCCTGTTTTCCATCTGTGAACCTGTGATTCCTGTCCTGACCTTTTGGCTTTTCCTTACAACGCTTACCCTTATTCCTACCAGTACCTCACTTTGGCTTATTATCTTTACCTGCGTTCCTCCTTTGAAACCTAACAGCATTCATACCCTGTACACCGCAATCACACACCATCAAGCATTCAAACCTTGCATGTAGCAGTCATGTACTCTGCACTCATATACTCACTGCTTATTATGCAGTTATTTCGCTTTCTTAAATCACTATGGAAAACTGAATCCCCAGTGTCATAGTTGTAAAGATAAGTTATAATTTACTATAAGAGAAAAAGAATCTCTGCAGACTAGTTACAATTTAACAGCTCACCTTTTACAACATATCTGTTGTCTGTGAAGCAATACTAAAGTATAAGAAGAGGGGTCAGTTTGGTTCATCTTAGGTAATTTAATAGTAGTTAGCTGTTAACTTGGGAAACGCCAGAGTCAATATAGATATCAAATAAATGTCTGACTGCAATGTCTGTAAATAAATCCTTGCACGTTTTACATCAATCTGAGTTCAGATGCTTTTTATACAATGTATACCACCGTTTTTTCAATTCTATGCAACATTATCACCATTGCACAAGTATTCAATATCCCTTTAAATCAGTGATGGCTAAACTTGGTTTGCCCAGTCCTTAGATTACTGCAAAAAACAACATACAAATAACAGAATTAACAGCATTATCCCCATCCAAAGACAACTGCTAGATTTAACAAATGCTGGCAGCTGTTAATTTTTAATTCCATAAAATCCTATGGGATAGAAAAGGAATGTTCCATTCACTATTAAAAATATTTTTACAGGTTATTATATTGAATAAGCCTTGATCCCCGTCCATAACACTACTAAAGGAAGTTGGGATAGGAAGGGATTTAATGTGGGATAAGTAAGTAATTTAATGGAATTGCTTTAAAAAACACTGTCTTTAGTGAAACTAAATAAAAGTTCAATAAACCACTTAAAAAAAAAGTAATTAAATCAATGAATATGGCAAAAAAAACCAAAAAAAACCCACAACTTTGTTTTCGGTGTATGTATCTAAAAGTGAATATGCTTTTTCCAAAGATCATCCTTTATAACCTTTCAAAAATTAGACTATTGTACAAAAAGAGTGGGGCACACAGCGTATCTTGAAAACAATGTTAAAACAACATTAAGCAAACAATAGTTTGTTCAAATTTGGAAAGGTCAGACACTGCACTGCTATGAATGCATTCAAGGACTACAGGGAGTGCAGAATTATTAGGCAAATGAGTATTTTGACCACATCATCCTCTTTATGCATGTTGTCTTACTCCAAGCTGTATAGGCTCGAAAGCCTACTACCAATTAAGCATATTAGGTGATGTGCATCTCTGTAATGAGAAGGGGTGTGGTCTAATGACATCAACACCCTATATCAGGTGTGCATAATTATTAGGCAACTTCCTTTCCTTTGGCAAAATGGGTCAAAAGAAGGACTTGACAGGCTCAGAAAAGTCAAAAATAGTGAGATATCTTGCAGAGGGATGCAGCACTCTTAAAATTGCAAAGCTTCTGAAGCGTGATCATCGAACAATCAAGCGTTTCATTCAAAATAGTCAACAGGGTCGCAAGAAGCGTGTGGAAAAACCAAGGCGCAAAATAACTGCCCATGAACTGAGAAAAGTCAAGCGTGCAGCTGCCACGATGCCACTTGCCACCAGTTTGGCCATATTTCAGAGCTGCAACATCACTGGAGTGCCCAAAAGCACAAGGTGTGCAATACTCAGAGACATGGCCAAGGTAAGAAAGGCTGAAAGACGACCACCACTGAACAAGACACACAAGCTGAAACGTCAAGACTGGGCCAAGAAATATCTCAAGACTGATTTTTCTAAGGTTTTATGGACTGATGAAATGAGAGTGAGTCTTGATGGGCCAGATGGATGGGCCCGTGGCTGGATTGGTAAAGGGCAGAGAGCTCCAGTCCGACTCAGACGCCAGCAAGGTGGAGGTGGAGTACTGGTTTGGGCTGGTATCATCAAAGATGAGCTTGTGGGGCCTTTTCGGGTTGAGGATGGAGTCAAGCTCAACTCCCAGTCCTACTGCCAGTTCCTGGAAGACACCTTCTTCAAGCAGTGGTACAGGAAGAAGTCTGCATCCTTCAAGAAAAACATGATTTTCATGCAGGACAATGCTCCATCACACGCGTCCAAGTACTCCACAGCGTGGCTGGCAAGAAAGGGTATAAAAGAAGAAAATCTAATGACATGGCCTCCTTGTTCACCTGATCTGAACCCCATTGAGAACCTGTGGTCCATCATCAAATGTGAGATTTACAAGGAGGGAAAACAGTACACCTCTCTGAACAGTGTCTGGGAGGCTGTGGTTGCTGCTGCACGCAATGTTGATGGTGAACAGATCAAAACACTGACAGAATCCATGGATGGCAGGCTTTTGAGTGTCCTTGCAAAGAAAGGTGGCTATATTGGTCACTGATTGTTTTTGTTTTGTTTTTGAATGTCAGAAATGTATATTTGTGAATGTTGAGATTTTATATTGGTTTCACTGGTAATAATAAATAATTGAAATGGGTATATATTTGTTTTTTGTTAAGTTGCCTAATAATTGAAGATTATATTAGCTTTAGTGTACTAATAATCTTAATTTTAGTAATGACAGGAGGCGAATATTTGCATATCTTTCTTTACTGAAAACTCCAGCAGCATAGAAACATAACAACCAATCAGAAAAAAGTTATGATGCCCATAAAAGGCCCTGTCTATGACATCACTTCCTCTTTCTTTGAAGCGAAACAATAAATAACAACAAGAGACATAATCATATTACGTCATTAGTTCAACAACATATTAGAATATCCAACTCCATTAGTTCCGCGATGCAGAGGTATGGAAGGTGAATCTTTGTCTCGATGAGAAGACGTTCACGCTGCAAGAAAAAGAAAAAGGTGAAAGGTATCTGGCGTGATAACTTGTCCGCATACAATAAGCATAAGCATCTGATATACCAACGAACATTAGAATGTGAAACATATCAATATATATTTATTCTAACGCAATGATATTTAAGGATCTATAAACACAACATAATGCAAGGTTCATGTCTAATATTCAGCCAATACAAGACCCGCAAGGTACAGGTCTAAGTAGCAAACATACAAACCATACGTACTTACCTTCCTGAACATAAAGGACATATTCTGTTCAACACGAGAAACATGGGAGGGATCCTATAGGGTGGGAAATATTCGCCTCCTGTCATTACTAAAATTAAGATTATTAGTACACTAAAGCTAATATAATCTTCAATTTTATCACATGACAGGAGGCTTCATATTTGCATTTTTAAAGCTTTGAATTGACCAATGTGAAGGAAGCATGAGATGTTTGGCGAAAATAGAATGTTCTAAACATACTCTCTCGCGCTCAGTCCGCGCAGCGTATAATGTCGGCTAGGGAAGCGTCGGCCGAAAAGGTTTGTGAGGCCGCCGCTCCCCTGACCGAGTGGGCTCCGAAACAACAAGGTTCGACGCTAAAGACAAAAACCAGCGGACCCATCTGGCCAGTGTTGCGGTAGACACCGGTCCATGAGGGTTCACGTAAGAAGTCAGAAGGTGATCCGTCGAATGAGTTCGAAGGGGGTAGAGATATTGGTGTACCCCATTAGCGTTCTGACCACGCATAGTGTGGCGTCTGACACAAAGCATGGGTATGACACTGAAGACGAATCAGACTTAGTTCGTCTCGACATGGTAAAGGTAACCCCGTCTGGTGTGAGAGAGAAACCATCCATATCACAAGCCCTAACGTCCGCCACCGTCTAAATGAGGCGAGGCATAATAAGAGGGCTAGTTTGGCTGAAAGTTGCTTCAGTGACAAACAAGGATTGTCCGGCCATTCCCTAAGGAATCTCAGCACCACATCCACCTGCCAGAGGCGTGAATATTTGGGTGTAGGGATCTCGACAATTCGGCACCCCGCAGTAGTCGACAAACCAGTGTATCTTGACCTACTGGTCTGCCCTGTACCGGAACGTGCGCCGCCGATATGGCGGATCTGATCACGTTGAGGGATCGATATGACCGACCCAACGAGACCAGGTGTGACAGATAGTTGAGGATCAGTGGGACAGGTGCGGTAAAGGGATCGGAATCCCTTTCCACACACCAATCACTCCAGGCCGACCAGGCAGAAATATAGCCTTCCCTGGTGCCGGGAGCCTATGAGTCCCATAGGAGGTCTTAGTTGATGCAATAGGTCGTGAACTGACCAGGAGCCCCTGAAGCCGTCCAGGCAACTAGTGCCAGTTGTCCTTCCATGACAAGGGAGTGGGCTTCCCCTCGAGGTCCCGTCAGAAGTAGAGGGAAGGTAGGGAGTTGTAGAGGGTCTTCGCGAGACATCTCCAGGCGATCCGGGAAATCACGGTTGGCCCTGCCCGAGGGGTGTCATGAGCAGGAGCGATAACTTGTGGGTGTGTGTGTGTATCGAAGCACCCTTGCTATTGTGGAGAACGGCTGGGTCGCGTTTGCAGGGGTTCATCCATCGCCCCGTATCCGAAGGAAGAGTCAAAGGTCGTTTTGCCAATCCAAGTTTGTATGTGAAGTAATCACCATCGAAATTCCATCCTCACTTCCGCTGACAGTGGGATCCAGTGGTCGTATGAGTGACCGGTGCGTACGTATCTCACCATCAGTCGTAGTGGGCCAGGGAATAACACTTGTATGGAGGAGGAGAGGAGGAGAGGAATCCCACAATCCGGCAGCTATCCTTATAGAGGCACTCTTTGCCGTAGACAGACGCGGAACGTAGTTCTCCAAGCTGATGTCGAAACCGAGGAACTGGCCCGATTCAGATGGGGAAGCGATCTTTGTCTGTGTACAACAAAAAACACATGGAGTCCCGAAAGTGAACGACAAATTTGTCTGCAAACGTAGCCTGGATTCGTAAAGAATCAGCAAGTCTTCCAGGTATAAGAGGCATCGCACGCCCAAATTTACGGATGTGTGCCCTCACTGGTTACAGTAGGTTCGCGAGCACCACGGAGTTGTAAACTGCCGTGTTTGTCCTCACCATTGGAATCGGAGGAAAACTTTGGCAGTACTGACAAGCGTGCGTCCTTGAGGTACAGATGTGTAAACCAGTCGTTATCACCTAGGAGGTCTTGTAGAAGACGAATTTCCTCCATCTTGCAGCATTTGTATACCATGTAGGAGTTCCATTGATGTAGTCTCCTGGCTTCTTCTTCACCAGGAAAAATTTGCTGGGGAAGCCTTCCCCTCCGGTGCATGTTGAATTGCGCCCCTCCTGAAGAGGGTGCAGATTTTCTTGTCCACGAGGCGTTCCTGTTCCGCCAGCGTGCGTAATGGAGGTGAAGGGGCGACCTGCACGGCTGTGATAAAACTCTATGACATAGCCTTGTACTGTCTGGAGAACCCAGGTGACTTTGGTAGTCGTCTCCCAATTCTGTAAAACAGAGACAGGTTGCCGGTCATAATATTGGAAACAGTTAGTTATGAAGGTTGACACACTAGTAGATGAAGCGGATGGGTTCCTTTGTGTAGTAGATGGGAGAAATATGAGGACTGTGTATACGATCTGGAACCTGTCGCCCAGGAGCGGCTGGTGGCTCGGTTCAGCTACCGACCAGTCCTCCCAGAAACACCTTTCCCCGTAGGGTTGTGGAAGACTTGTTTTAGCGAGGTCTGGGTTTAATTTAGTGTGGTGAATAAATTCACGTGTTTCTTGAGTACTGCAATGAACACTACGTCGAATAGTAGGCCTTGTGCTTTTGGGCCGAATTCTTGTCGTTCCTAAGCCCAATAGTGTGTTGTCGATGCGGCCCAGTACATATTTGCGTCTGTCGGTGCATAGTGCGTCATTTACGTTGCCCAGGAGGCATATCGAGCATTGAGACCATTCTTTGGAGGTGGTAGGGTTGAGTTGTGTACCCTAGGGCAACTCGGTCTTGAGGCGTGCGCATCCTTCCATCCCCCGAGGGTTGCGCAGCCAATAGTGTTCGTCCAGGAACGTTCCGTCTTCGGCTACTCTGGTTTAGTGCCGCTACAGTTATCTCTGCCTCAGCCGCCGTCACAGAGTAAGGTTTCCCTAACGTACTTCGAGGAAGTGTGGGGAAGGTCTTGCCGTTCCATTTCCTCAGACGGTGAGCTGTCTTCGTGTCGCTCATCTACCATGTCCAAAGTACGTGGTAATAGTCTTCTTTGTCGGAAGATTGTGGCGGATGAGGTTTGGATTCCCTGTGCTCCGCCTATTTGGTCTGATCGATGGGCGTCTTGCCCTTGACCTTAGCGGCAGGGGGGCTGGAGCCCTTCCCTTGCCGTTTTGACTTGAAGGCTTGTGGGCCTGAGGTCTCCATCAAGCGGTGTGGGGTAGAGTTCATAACAGAACCCTCTCCACTGAGGCCATTACTGTGGCGTTTAGCATTGCCTAGAAATCTTGGGAACGTTGAGAGTGTCCACCATGACTCGTTCCCGTCCTGTTGGGAGATAGTGTGAGGGTCAGCACGTAGGGGTGTTAGACTCCTGGTAGAACTGGGGATCACCCAGGTAAAACGGTTTGAATTGCCTGCTTTAGTATGTCTGAGAGTATGAATACTCGTGCCAAGTATAGAGGGGTCACCTCTATTAGTTTAATCTGGCTACTGAGAGCCGTGGTGCAGGCGCGACTGACTGGTAGTGGTGTTGGTCTGGCTAGCCGGGTTCACCTCAAATGTACGCCAGAGCTGTATGCACGGTTTTTAACTATACAGGCTTATTATATATAGGCGCATGGGGCCTGTCTCCATAAGGTCTGCGGCCGCAGGACCCATGTCTATTAGGTTGGGTTCATCCCAGCTGGTGTGCCATGGTAACCCAGAGGACACCCATATTATAATTATTGGCACCTTACAAGCATTGCATGCATATCTGGGGGTCATCCCAGGTGGTGTGCCATGAAAATTTACAGAGGGCACCCACGTTCAATATGTACACTAGGCACGGTAAATATACATATATGTATCCCTGTGAAGGGTACACCGCAATACACTCAGTTTTCTTAGTGATCCTGCCGTCAAATCGCATCCGGCATGGTACTGTTGCTTTAATGTAAAACTGACAGGCAGTGTTTAAACATCCATATATGTCTGTAGTAATCAGTGGTAAAGTTGAGGCGTAGGCCTCCGTGCATATGATCGGGGTTCACCCCGGGTGGTGTGCCATGGTAACCCAGAGGACACCCACATCAAAGGTAATGGTCTGTCAGTGACCTTGCATGCATATCTGGGGGGTCACCCCAGGTGGTGTGCCATGAAAAAATACCCAGAGGACACCCACATAAATTTGCACCATCAGGTACAGTAATATAATATGACCGTCTGTAGGGTACAATAATATAATATAATATAATATGCCCTTTGTAGGGTACAGTAACACAATATGCCCTTCGTAGGGTACAGTGATATAGTTGATCTTGTTATAGGTACAGTATATGTTTTGTATAACGACTGTGATATTGTATGGCTTCACAATAATACATAGATTGTGTGCCTGCTCAACATATAATCATCCAGTGTAAGGCACCATGAGAGATATATCCATGAGAATAAAAAATAAATAAAAATAATAATAATTGTATCAATAAATGAATGTGCCCAGAGAGGGGGACCCCTGAAGGGATTAATCCAGATGCAGGGCGCGGTGATCGGGTGATTCCTGTAGGATATAGTAATATAGTATGACCCTGTGCAGGGTATAGTAATATGGTATGACCCTGTATAGGGTATAGACCCTGAGTAAGGTACAAAGACATAATCTCCTTTAATGCCTGCATGTAAGTATTTGTTTGGAAGACACTGTTGGCAGGCACTGTGGCAAAATACATTGAAAGAATACATGGAGAAAAAACTGAAATCCAGCTTGCACTCTCCCATTGTTCATTTGGGAGAGCATACACTGTGGAGCCCGGTGGTCGGGTGAGTTCCCGATCCGCCGAGCGAGCAGGGAAGGCGGCCGTCAGGTATCTCGCGAGCCGCGAGATCCAAGATGGCCGCCGCCCACATGTGAAGGTGCGCCGCGGATCGCGGTCGCGCGGTGCAAAACAAAGGGGATAAATGCAACACAAACGCTGACCCCAGCCTCCCTCCACCCATCCCCATACAGTCCCCTGCGGATACCAGGCAGTAAGGTGGAAATAAAAAGGGAAAAAACAAACAAAAAAACAAAAACAGAGGGATACAGTGAAGGGACAGGAATAAGGGGGGCCAAGGTAGCAGGTGTTAGCAATAAATAGAGTAATATATAGTGGTATGACAATCAAAAAACAGTGTAAATCAAGAATCTACCAGAGAGGTAAAATACTCTGACCTGATGCATGGCTGGAGCAGCAAAGAAAGAGGAAGTGATGTCATAGACAGGGCCTTTTATGGGCATCATAACTTTTTTCTGATTGGTTGTTATGTTTCTATGCTGCTGGAGTTTTCAGTAAAGAAAGATATGCAAATATGAAGCCTCCTGTCATGTGATAAAATTATGCACAGTAATAGTCACCTGCACACACAGATATCCCCCTAACATAGCTAAAACTAAAAACTACTTCCAAAAATATTCAGCTTTGATATTAATGAGTTTTTTGGGTTCATTGAGAACATGGTTGTTGTTCAATAATAAAATTAATCCTCAAAAATACAACTTGCCTAATAATTCTGCACTCCCTGTATAGAGATCCAGATTCCATATTCTGTGCATCGACGGACCAGTTATTCAGTTTCAGAATTGTAAAAATACTGCATAAAGCAGCTCTATAACCACCACACCCTCAAAAAGGAATTCATAAAGATAACATCTTCAAATATTCACATTGACGGTGTTGGAATTTCACCAAAAACATAGGGACTACTTTGTTGCATTTCTTTTTTCCTAGGTCTGACAAAACTTGACAAAAGGGGTAGCTACTGCCATCAAGTTTCATAATTTCCCCCAGCCATCACTAGTGACAGCGGTGAGAAGAAAGGCATTGTCTATGGAGCCTCCGCCAATCTCATGGGATCCTCCATAGACCTCAGTGTTGTACCTTTTCTCATTCTTGAGAGTACAGTGACATGGACTCCCGGCAGATGCAGTACCTGGTGCTGAAGAGAATCCACCAGATGACTACACACAGATACACAAATTACACACATACAAACACACAGATACACACACATTACACACATGCAAACAGATACACACTACACATACACACAGATACACACTACACACATTACACACATACAAACACACAGATGCCCATACTACACACACATACAAACAGATACACACACACATACAGCTACACACACATACAAACACACATTAAAACAATTAAGCCACCTAGCAGGTTCTTATCTTCCGCTGGCTGTGGCTGGTGTAAGTTGGGGGCCTGCTCTCCAGATCCGGCCCCATCCTTGCGGCTCCCTCCTCCTCCTACTGTGCGGCTGTGTGAGTGAAATGGGAGAAAGTGATATTCTGTCACTTCCTCCCAGCTCTCTGTGCAGGATAGAATCGGCCCGGTCGCACTGTTAAAGCGCCACAGCGCACAACCAGGCCCCTCATTACATATGTCCATCCGCTGGCCCTAGGGCATGGGCCACCCAAAGGACCCTCAGACAGGTCCACAATTCTGCTGCACCACCGCCATGGGTTGGGAACTCCTGTTTTAGATTATGACAGGGGCACAGAGTGCCGCCTGGAACCGTGGCTCCACCGCGGTCTATGGACGGGACGGCCCTGGCTGGACCACTATCCATGTTTAAAACACTATCCTAAATCCTTTTAACAGTCACAGGTTGCACTAAACAGATCTAAGTTCGAGGTCCTGGATTTGTTCTCTCTTGCGAGCTCCTGGGGATACCAAGGAATTGTCCTCCACAGCAAGCACAGTGCAAGTGCATCTGGGCAAACCGCCCCTTTAGGCGTCACCAGTAACTCCAGCTGCATCACTGCCACATCTCATTTAGGCATTGAATCAGTGGATCTCTCTGAGGAAAGTACAGTGTCTCCATGCAGAGGGTGGAGACACTGAATGTCAGATCTGCACATTGTGCAGCACTGCCCCAGGAAGCCTCTCTAGCAAGCATCTGAGGAGTGGCCAGTGGAGTTATCACTAGGCTGTAATGTAAACACTGCATTTTCTCTGAAAAGATATTATTTACAGCAAAAAGCCTGAAGGTAATGATTCTACTCACCAGAACAAATTCAATAAGCTGTAGTTGTTCTGGTGACTATAGTGTCCCTTTAAGCAAATATAAATAGGTTTACTGTATTGCTTGGTGCCTTGTAGCCCTTGGGAATTTATGTCATTGCCAAGCCTGAAATGCAACTGGATTTTAATGTATGGCATCATTAGATTCATATAATTAGGATGCTAAAGCTAAGAGTCCATATGCCTCAGTAGGAAGTAAATGTATTAGTCATAAAATAATACAAAATTATGTGCAGCATATGAGTGCTGGATACTACAATGGCAGCATTTACATGTGTTGTCTATGTAGAAAGTGATAATATGGGAGATTCATCAAAGTCGTCTGTACTACAAAATAGTCTAAAGTACTGAAAGTTGAGCTATCGTCATGGAAACCAGTAGGCACTTTCTATTGGTTACTCCTTCCCTTTTAAATTTTTGCACCACTTTTAGAACAGAACACTTTCAGGTTTAATTAGTAAAGTGACATCTGCCGAGAATTCAAAGGGAACTTAAAGGGACACTATAGGCACCCACACTACTTCAGATCATTAAAGTGGCCTGGGTGCAGTGTCCCTGTCAGTTTAACCCTGCAATTGTAATTATTGCTGTTATTGAAAACCTGCAATAATTACATTGCAGGGTTAACTCTTCCTGTTGTGGTTGTCTACCAGACAGTCACTAGAGGCACTTCCGGGTCATTAGGCGACTTTTGGTCCACCAAATGACGCAGGATGGCCTCACGTTCTCCATGTGGTAATCCTGTGTCAGTTAGAACCCCATAGGAAAGAACTGATTCAGGGCTTTCCTATGGGGTTGTCCTAATGCAATCGCGGCGCTAGCTGCGCATGTGACCAGGTAGTGGAGTGCTGCACACTAGTGACTTGATGCACCGGAGCTCTGTGGGAGAGGTCCGCTAGCCCCCAATAAAAATCCAGACGTATAAAGCCACAGGCTACACAGTGTAGGGTAAAGAATAAGCTTTATTTCATTATGATCCAGGAGACATTTCGGCTGTGAGGCCTTAATCATGTAATGGTTAACATGTGTAATTAAGTTACGCATGCGCATTGGGTCCAAGACATCAGGGGAGCTGAAACGGAGGCAGAGCCTGACCCAGCGCCGAGGGATATTCATATCCAAAATAACCAAACTGGAAGCATTGCTGACTTAAGGGATAGTTGCTAATTTTTCTAGCTTAGCTATTTTTGCCTTGTATTTGAAATTCACTTTGAATTCACAGTGTATTCCTGACAATTCTAGCTTTAGCGAATAACCCAGTTTGACAAATCTCTCCCCTGTTTATCATGGAAAACAGTTGTTTCTGTAACCTTTATTCCATTGGTGAGGAATGGATATTCTAAATCAGGCCCTGCTGTTGGATCCTGGGGACAGGTGTCAAATAACTGTTTTAAATTAGTGGTTCTCAAATCAGATCTTTGTGAGCACAAACAGCCCAGGATTTAGACATTTCCTATTAATGACTTATTGGAATACTGGAACCTGGCTTATTGGTTTGTCATGAAGATTTGGTCTGAGAACCACTGCTCAGGAGAACAGACTGCATAAACCAGCAATTGTGAAGCAGTCCAAGGATTGGAAGTGATTTGAATAAAAGGTATTTAGGTTTCAATTTCCTTTGGTTTTTATCTGTTCAGGATTGTTTGCTAATACATAAAATGGGTTTTAAATGCCTCACTGAACAATCTATTTATTTTGCAGTTTGCTGTGTACAATGACCACAGTATTGTTTATTGGCATATAAAGGGAGACTTATCAACAGGGCTCTTTACTGTGACAATTGCCTGGCATTTAAAGCTAATTTCAAATTTAAGGCCAAAATAGTTGAGTTAGAAAAATTCTCTAAGTTCGCTCTGCTTTCAATTCAGGTGCCTTGGTCTAAAATGTAAAATTATTTTCTTCATTCTCTTTGAAGTCCTGATAATTCTCACTTTAGTAAATAGTCCTGTAAATGATGAGAGGTTTTCTGTTGGTTTGTTTATGGTTTTCTTCTTGATGAGCCAGTTGCCCTATAATCACACCAGGTATTGCTTTGAAAAATGTCGACTTTAATCTTTAACTTTGCAGTGGTGTGCATTGACCTTTTTTATGGAAAGCATTTAATTTGGTTCTGCAATGTTTTTGTTTTTGTTTCTTGACAACAGTGTCAAGACTTTTTAACCCCTTAAGGACTGGACTGTTTTTGCGATGTTGTACATTTGCGACCAGGCATATTTTTACACTTTTCTGGTGTTTGTGTTTGGCTGGAATTTTCCGCTCTCTCTCATTTACTGTTCCCATACAAATTATATATTGTTTTTTTCAGGACAAAAGGGGCTTTCTTTACATACCATTATTTATATAATCTCATGTATTTTAATTTAAAAAAAATAAAAAATATGATGAAAAATTGAAAAAAATACATGTTTTTTGACTTTTACTTGAAAAATCTTTTACTCATCTACAAAAGCGAATTAAAAAAACTGCTAAATAGATTCAAAATTTTGTCCTGAGTTTAAAAATACCTAGTGTTTACATGCTTTTTTGCTTTTTTTTTGCATGTTATAGGGCTATAGGTACAAGTAGAATATTGCCGTTTCAAAACATACATTTTAAAAATTTATCAATAGTGACATTGTAAAACTATTATCTCTCATAAATCTCTGAATAACACCCCACATGTACATATTTTTTTTTAAAGTAGACAACCCAGGGTATTCAATATGGGGTATGTCCAGTCTTTTTTAGTAGCCACTTAGTCGAAAACACTGGCCAAAGTAAGCATTCATATTTGCTTGTGTGTGAAAAAAGTAAAAAAAACTAAATTGAACGCTAATTTTGGCCAGTGTTTGTGACCAAGTGGTTACTAAAAAAGACTGGACATACCCCATTTGCAATACCTTGGGTTGTCTTCTTTTGCAAATGGTATGCCATCATGGGGGTAATTCTCATTCCTGGGCTACCATACGCTCTCAAAGGCAACGTAACCAACCTGGCCATTTTCAATGTAAAAATATTTGACCCATATATTTGACCTTGTAACTTTCAAAAATGCTATAAAACCTGTACATGGGGGGTACTGTTTTACTCGGGAGACATCGCTGAACACAAATATTAGTGTTTAAAAACTGGAAAACGTATCACAACAATTATATCATCAGTAAAAGTGCTGTTTGTGTGTGAAAAATGCAAAAAAAGTCACTTTCACTGACAATATCATCGCTGTGATATGTTTTACTGTTTTGAATCACTAATATTTGTGTTCAGCGAAGTCTCCCGAGTAAAACAGTACCCCCCATGTACAGGTTTTAGGGTGTCGTAGAACGTTACAGGGTAAAATACAGTGCTAGCAAATTCAATTCTCTGGAATTTCGGCCTGGGTTGGCAGGCAGGTCCCTTAAATTGCAATCAATAAAATTACTGAATTATGTAAAACTATTACATAAATACGCACGTAGAATTTAAATATATATGCATATTTATATATTTGAAGTCTACGTGTATATTTATATAATTATTTATGTAATTTTGTATATGGACATATGTATATTATTATTTTTATTTATTTTTATATACATAGATATATATACAAATTCATTCTAAGTGTATTTATATATATATATTAATTTTAAAATACAGTTAGAATAAAATTTCATATAGATATAATTTTTTTATTTTAAATTTTTTTTATTTAATTTAAATTACTTATTATTTATATTTTATAATAATATATATACAATATATATATAGTTATTATATATATTATATATATACGTGTGTAATTTAATTATAAGTGTATTTTTATATTAATATAAGTACATATTAATATAAAAATACACTTAGTATGACATATATATATATATGATATATAGACATATATTATATAGATATAATATATGTCTATATATCATATATACACAATATAATTATTATTTTTTTTTTTATTAACACTAACTTTATTTTTTTTTTTTGATTTTACACTAGCAGGGAGACTGCCTGTCAGCACAGACAGTCCCCCTGCAGGCAGACACTAGGACACCTATTGTGACCATGTGATCGCTGTGTTAAGCGATCACAGGGTTCCGAATCCAGTGTGGGGAGACTGTCTGGGCTGCAGGCAGTCTCCCCACAACCGGAGGAACACTGATCGCCGCCGGGGGAACGACGGCGATCAGGTAAGTAACGGAGACCGTTAGGACGGTTCAGGACCGTCATCGGTCCTCAAGGCAAAAATGCCGATGACGGTCCTGAACCGTCCTCGGTCGCTAAGGGGTTAAATATGAGCTTTCCTGGCTACAGCCACCTGTGCCTTGTTTTGGATTGACTTATTTTAGTTGGCTCATGCACTGAGTGGGATGCAGTAGTAAACTGGGTTTTACATTCTTCCCAACTTGTAATTTAAAATGAATATAATTTTCTATATATAAATTGCCACTATATTTAGTTGTTGGCGTATTTCATATTTAACACTTTAAAACTCTCCCGGTCATCTGCAGAAATATAGCACCCTATATTCATACATGGTTTTCTCTAGAAGACCATAAAGCACTTGGTTTGATAGTGATAGTCAAAGGAGCACCCACTGACTCATCGTAAAAAAAATCAATGTTTAGTAGATATACGCCTAATGAATACATTCTTGTATTCCTTGGGGATATATCTTAAAAGAGCTTGCAAAGGCTGCAGATCTTATAAACTTATTGAGAAGCCTCTGACGTGGTACCCACGTGGATGTTTGGTCTGAGGTCTGTGAGAGAGGGGGAGGCAGACACGCTCAGGTAGAGCGTGACTACCACTTCCCTTCGCTCAGGAGAGCCAACAGAGGCAGGAAGGTATCCTCCCTGGCTGTTGGTTGTTTTTTTTTTTTAAATTCATTTGTAATTTTTTTCAGGTTTTAAATACCGTTCTAATAGATGATGAAGAAAGCATATATGCAATTGTTACAAAACAGAGGCTGTCATACAATATGTAGCTTATACAAAGCAATCCAAAATGACAGCCAGGTAAGTTAGAACTTAACTATAACAACAATGAATGAACAAGAAGAGTAAAGGGATCAGCACTTTTTTAAAACTGGGGTTAAACAATGATACTCCTCACCCATAAACCACTTCAGCAGCTTAAGTGCCTTTGGGCTGTGCAGTGGTCTTTTCAGTAAGCCCTCAACTGATATGGGTGTTTAGTGAAACATGCAGTTATAAAAGTGCTGGGTGCTTAATGACAAAAATCTGTATCTCCACCATGTCCAAAAAAAAGCTATTGTTATGGCGTGGTACAGTTATGTTTAATATATATATAAAAAATTTTACCTCAACATTTCAGTGTGTCTGTATTTTATGGCAGTTTGAATCCTTTCTCTCATGTTCTGTGGGGTTTTTATATATCTGTTGTAATAAAATGTTCAATTCTTGAAGCTGTATAGATTGTTAACACTACCTTGACTTGAGATGTAGTCCACAACACCTGGAGTGGCGAAGGTTGCCTACCCTCGGCCTATAGTGTCCTCTTAATGATAATCAGATTTCTCCTTGGATCAAGAAGTTGCGATATTTAAAAGGATTGCACTTAAAATGATACATTATTGGGATGGTACAGACTCTGTACATTTCTAGCAATACTATACCAGCCCAGCACACCTTCTTTGCTTTTAATTACCAGATCAATAGTGTGATGAGGTTGTAGCCCACATGCCCTCGTGCGTTATTACTCCTATACCGGCCTTCTCTGGTAATGAGCAAAGAGCCATGTTCCACACGAACTTTCCAGAAGTTCAAAATACTCCTAATTGCTAAAGAATGCAGACATTTTGTTAATCCCTTACAACCACCAAGGAAACTGAAAACGAATGATTTCATAAATGTCCACTTCTAAATCAAGATAAAAGTAATTGTGCATTTGAGATGTTTCTCATTTCCTGTCCATGTACTCACATAAATTCGCACTGTTTCTCGATCTACGGTCAGTGACTAGCTAGCTGCTAGCTGGTTACTCTCCAGTAGTTGATAAACTAGAATTCCTATCATGCTTTGCCGGCCATTATTCTGTCACTTGATTCTCAAAGAGCATTGTGACGGTCAGTGACGGTATTACCGTCTTGCGTACCCTTATCTCATTATAATAGTATGCCAATATCGCTGGTGTCGCATAATAACCCACACATGAGCCAAAGCTTAATGCTGGGACAAGACAAGTTTAATGGCAAACAGGCATTCAATTTATACAGTGTACAAACTCCTAATGAATATAGGAAAGCTAAAGTGGCAAATATAGACCAGCCTACTCCCCTCAACATGTAGTTACAAGGTAGCTTGGCTGTACCATCAACATAGTAATTACAGTCCCCTGTCAGGCTGCCTTGAAGCGGCAGTGGGGGATCCCAGACTAGTCTGTTTTTTTTTTTGTTTTTTTTTCTAGACGGTTAAAAATAAACACTATGTTGCCACTTGTTATCTACTTTCAAGTAAGATAGCCTGACCGGAGACTGTAATTACTATGTTGATGGTACAGCTAAGCTACCTTGTAGCTACTTGTTGAGGGGAGTAGGCTGATTTATACTTGCCACTTTAGCCTTCCTATATTCATTACTGGGAGGCTTTTACTAGTGAGCTGATTTGGATATTAGCCTTCTGGATGACCTTTAAGGTTGATACTGTACTTTAGGCTATGATGGAATCCAATTAAGATCTAGTCCTAATTTAACTATGTGAGCACCATTCAACATCTATATGTCCCCTCACATTGTTTAACTTTGTAGCTCAATATCCCTCATCTGGGAGTATACATACCAGTTATCTAGACTTGAACAGGACTATTGAGGCAACACCCCCTGCACACATTTATGATTGAATTGAGTATGTGGGTGTTGACTCTGTATACTTCCCTTATGTTTTTCCAGTCCTGATACTTTGCCCAACTCCTCACCACTCCACTTGAGTAGATTGGCAAAGTTTTTATTTTACCACTAACATCTGCTACTCCTATACGTATCTTATACAGTCTGTATAATCTGCTAACTTTGGAAAAAACACTGTATCAGTACTTATGAGGTATCCACAATTTTACTAATCCGTTTAGGATCACTATTGTTTACGTGTGGACCTCTGGTACACAAAGTGTGATACGTGCAGATTTTTTACGTACTGTGTAATCCCCAGACCCAAACAACTTCTATACCCTTTATACAATGGTGTCTAGAATTTTATGTTTGCTTTTAAAGGATCATTACTATACGCATCATTGAACCCTGTATACACTACTGTGGTATTTAGGACAGACCTACCCAGGTTTTTAAAGGTGTATAACTGTTTTTTCTTTTATCATTTCTTATACACGAGTTGGGTTTGCAGTAATTTAGCACTTCGGGTTTATTTTGTTTATTTTTCGGTTTATACCAGTAGCATGAAATTTTAACTTTAGGAGGTTTCTTTGAGTGAGAGTGGGTTCCACATACTTTTAAGTGAGTGGTTTTCACACATCATTCCTTTGTGTTTCATATATTTACCCGGGGTTATGCTAGGCTTAGGCTAACCCAACACTATATCCTCTTTCCCTTCTTTATAAAAATAACAAATAAACCAACAAAATAACGAATGGACTGGGGCAGGATAATAGAAGTGAATGCAAATAGCCGAACAGTGAAGGGGTATCCCTTCAAGCATATAGAAATGAACCAAACTAGAGCATAAATTCTACATGTTATATAACTGCTCCTAGTGTCTGGGATGGTTTGAATGCACAGTGGGATTCTTGTCATCTCTGTGAGAATGGTATGCTCCCCGTCAGTATTTCCGTGTATATTATTTACCATGAACTCATATGAACTTGGCTTCATTCCCGAACTCCAGACATAGACATTAATTATACAGCATATACAGTCTCTCAGAATACAGCAGCTGGGAGATGCTGATAGGGCTGACATTCATGTAGGAATTAGGTTATCAGTGCTATTTACTTTAAAGTGTGGCCTACATTCCAAAGCTTTATACTGCAATCTTTGCATGAGCGATAACGTGCACTATTCTCGTGTGGCACTTTTATCTCTGTGAACTAGAAGAGGCCTGGGTGCATTTAGTTTAAAGGTAAATGTCAAGCCAATCTTTACATATATATATATATATATATATATATATATATTTTCTTTTATTCTTATATGATCATGCCTGTACACTCGTGTGTTAATACATTTTTATGCAATATTTTTCTGCACAGTTACTCTGCAATTAATGATTTACTAATTGTGCTCCTTCCTGCCTTCTTGTTCTGTGTCGTTCTCCTACTTTGACCCTCCTTCATGCATGTTCTATAGCAGTGGTCCCCAACCCAGTACTCATGGACCACCAACAGTCCAGGTTTTGTCAGTATCTCCATTTAAATAAAAAAAAGGGAAATTCATAAATCCTGGATTGTTGGTGGTCCATGAGGGCTGGGTTGGGGACCACTGTTCTAGAGTATCGTTTCCTTCTTTCCTGACCACCTCTACCTGAATAATTCCTATTCATCCTGGTCTTCTGTTCCTGTGTAATGTGTGTATGTACCATTTTCTCCATCCCATCTTCATTTCCATATATGCATTCCATTTAGTCTTTACGATGATCATTCATCTTCACCCTAACCTTCTTTACACGTGCACATTTTACTTTGTCTTCATAGTGATACTCTTCGCCTACATTTTTTTTGTCTTTCTGCATTATCATACCTACCTTTTGAGTGAATTGTCTTTTGTCCCCACCCTGACTTCCTTCCATCGTTACACTGACCTACATTGAGTGCTTTCCCCTTTCTTCTCCACCCTAATTCATGTTACTGTCCACTTTGACTTCTCTAAGTGTTATACTGAATCACAAAAATCTCTCCCTTTTCATCTTCACCCTGATGTCCTATTTAATTGCATTCTTTACCTGTCTTTCCATGCTGATTGCCACTACATTAGTATTTATTTATTTTTCATACAACCTCTTCTGATACCTTCCCATTCTTCTCTATTCTCAACTAGTGATGTACCGAACGGTTCGCCGGCGAACGGTTCCCGGCGAACATAGCATGTTCGCGTTCGCCACGGCGGGCGAACATATGCGCGGTTCGACCCGCCCCCTATTCGTCATCATTGAGTAAACTTTGACCCTGTACCTCACAGTCAGCAGACACATTCCAGCCAATTAGCAGCACACCCTCCCTAGCAGACCCTCCCACCTCCTGGAAGGCATCCATTTTAGATTCATTCTCAAGCTGCATGCTTAGTAAGAGGAGGGAAAGTGTAGCTGCTGTTCATAAGATAGGGAAAAGCATAGCTAGGTTAGGGATAAGGGTATGCTTTTTTTAAATTTATTTTTCTATGTAATGTAATTGCACTTAGTTGTCTGCCACTGCTGCCAGCTTCTGTGTCAGGCTCACAGTGCATACTGTGCCCATTTCCCCAGTCAGTGCCACCAATTACATCTGGTGTCACAATAGCTTGGATTTAAAAACAAAAAACTTTTTTCACTGTTATAGATTGAATAGCAGTCAGTTGTCTGCCACTGCTGCCAGCTTCTGTGTCAGGCTCACGGTGCATACTGTGCCCATTTCCCCAGTCAGTGCCACCAATTACATCTGGTGTCACAATGGCTTGGATTTAAAAACAAAAAACTTTTTTCACTGTTATAGATTGAATAGCAGTCAGTTGTCTGCCACTGCTGCCAGCTTCTGTGTCAGGCTCACAGTGCATACTGTGCCCATTTCCCAGTCAGTGCCACCAATTACATCTGGTGTCACAATAGCTTGGATTTAAAAACAAAAAACTTTTTTCACTGTTATAGATTGAATAGCAGTCGGTTGTCTGCCACTGCTGCCAGCTTCTGTGTCAGGCTCACAGTGCATACTGTGCCCATTTCCCCAGTCAGTGCCACCAATTACATCTGGTGTCACAATAGCTTGGATTTAAAAACAAAAAACTTTTTTCACTGTTATAGATTGAATAGCAGTCAGTTGTCTGCCACTGCTGCCAGCTTCTATGTCAGGCTCACAGTGCATACTGTGCCCATTTCCCCAGTCAGTGCCACCACTTAGATCTGGTGACACAAAGCTTGGATTTAAAAAAACAAAACACTTTTTCACTGTTATAGATTGAATAGCAGTCAGTGTCCTTAAAGCGGGTGTGTTACGCTAACAGTGGATACGGTGACCAGTGCCACCAATTAGATCTGGTGACACAAAGCTTGGATTTAAAAAAAAAACAAACTATTTTTTCACTGTTATAGATTGAATAGCAGTTAGTTATCTTCAAGCGGGTGTCAGGCCTACAGCCTGTGCTCTGCACAACTGTGCCAGTGCACATTACCACTCATATCTGGTCTCACAGTAGCTTGCACGCATAGTACCACTAATCCCAACAAAAATGACAGGCAGAGGCAGGCCACCCCGCAGGGGCCATCGTGGTCGTGGTGCTGTGATTCCCTTTGGCCCTAGAATAATGCCCAGTTTTCAGAGGCTGTTGCAGTGTAAGCATGCAGAAGCCAAACACAGAAATATTGGACACAGGTCTTCAGGAAGTAACAGGCCTTTATTCACATTACCGATCGGGTCTCAGATGAACTCCTGTTCCAAAAGATCTGAGAGACCAACACATAATGTACATTCCTTATATAGCACTATAACTCCTCCCATTAATAGCTACACCCACATATACCTTTAACCAATCAATGAGCAGAATATAGACTTGTACATCTAGTCAAACCACATGGCTCATCCAAGACAAAGAAATAAGTGCAATTTCAGTTCCTGCATTCCTGCACATGCTCAGTACACTGATGACAGTATCCTAGCTACATGTAGCTAACCAACTGACACAACATACACATATGCCACATGGAGATTTTGGCCTACTAAATTTTAACCATGCTGGAATCCCATCACATTCCCCCCTTTTGATGCCTCTGATATAACATTATTCCAGATGCATCACCAATCACAGTTTACCTACATCTCTCAAGTAGCCATTGAACCAGAGTAGACCTTGTAAGCATCTTAAAAACTCCTTCAACATTCTTCATCCTGAATATATTCTCTTCGGGCTAGGGGATCATATCTTCCAGACAGCCATTACATGGGCAGCTGTCTTTCTCTCTATAATGCTACGTAGGGACCTTACCACTAGTGGAATTAGACAGGGCAGGAGGAGGCACAAAAAAAATATAATAAATTCTACTCCTCCTACTAATGTCTTAATTCCTCCAAGCTGCTCATACCAACTTCCAAACCAACTACTTAGGTTATACTCATTCCAGACCTGAGTAGGTACATGCATAAATTTAACCGTGTGGCTTGTAGGTTCAGCCACTGCCTGCCCTTCATCATCTATGTGCAGACAACAGTTACTTAGATTAAACTTTCCGCATACACCTCCTTCTACTGCTAGTAAGTAATCAAGGGCTAGCCTATTCTGGTATATGGCTGATCACATCTTGGTATTTTGCTTAGCTAGAAGATTAAGCACTTGAGCTGTCTCATTAGTAATAATCTCAACTACCGCCTGTAGTCTAATAATGCGGTTGAGCATATATATCGGAGTTCTATATCCATAAGTGCCATCTTCTGCCCAAGTAGCAGGTCCATAATAATTAATAATACGTTGAGGGGGCCACTCATTATCTTCCCAGCTACCTATATTCAAGGATGCTCTCTCCTTTTTATGATTTACATCGTAAACCTTAACTCCCAAGGTCTCTCCTGTTTCGATTGGCAACAAGAAGAAGGATGGCTTTGGCATACCTAATACACATGCCCCTTCCCAATCTTGTGGTAACTCCAAATAAGTTTTCTTACCACAGATCCAGTATAAATTTGCTGGGGCTTTCCAACTAGATGTAGCCGATAAGTCAAACCATACCTCCTTTAAATGAGTGTAATTGGCAAACGGATTAGTAGGTTCCGAGACATTTGAAGCTGACCACCAAGTAGTATTTTTAGTATTAACATTATAGGCTTTTTGTCCCAAGCAAGTTAGCTCACCTACAGACGTGTTATACATTGTCCCTTTCCTGGCTATACAAACATGACCTATAATGGAGGGTTTTAACCACCATTCCAATTTACTTCTAGTACTTACTTGATGATCAGACTGGAAAGGTATCTGTTGTTCATATGTCTCAGAGCCAGGGTACCATATTTCCTTTGCCTCCCATGGCCACTGGTCTCCCATATTAGTACCTCCACACACATAGCAATTAGTTACATTAAGACTACCTGCAATACCCTCAGCCAAATCAATAAATAGGTTGTTAACATTATGGGGAATTTTATCCTCAATACTCATCTCCTCATAAAAGGAATGAGAAACCTGATGAGTTTGAGTTGCCACTGTCTCAGTTTCAAGACCTACATATATTATTGTTCCTGAATCTACTCCTGTGCCATATATTTGGAACCCAAACAGACCTCCAAACCTGTCAATAAAGTACTGCAGATTGGAAATGGTCATGTGAACGGGGTTGCACACATAGTTTTACAGTATGGTGTGGTAGGCAACCTTTGGATAATCATATCTTGATCCACTGTTTTTCCCAGGTTGCCCAACCTACACATGACCAATAGGGGCAGAAGTTAGTCTCTATTTGGGCAATCAGGATCAGTAGATCTTTTACTGGGACATAAGTATTTATCATTAAACCCATAAGTTCGTTCCCATTTAAGATTACCACATACATTCCAAAGTCTTCCACTACCCGAAATCGCCTTACATGCATCAAATAGTAGAATACCCGTGGAATGTATGGTGCTTATCACAGTCCTATTTATTAATGTCCCCTGGGAGTTACTATTCCGAATTACCAACCAAATTGTACGGGGTTGGAAATGGGGATCAAAACATTTAGACTCTCCTGATATTGGCTTGCACACACTATAATCAATATCCAAATATCTACATTTAGATACAGATCCCTTACATTCATACTGTGAGTGCCAGATGAGAGTTTGGGATATTTGGTTACCTGTTTTAGTAGTCTTAATGCAACTATAGCAATTCGGTATGTCTGTACTCCTACCTTCCTGAAAAATCATAAAAATACTAAGACACAATAAAACACATTATTCCTGAAATCCTCATTTTTCTTCGACCGTGCGATGGCCTCTCAGCTTCCCGATTGTGAGGGCTGCAAGGATGTTGTTCTTCTGATCCTCACTTTCCTTCACAGAGATCCCTTCAAGATACTCTGGCTATGACACGTAGGCAGGTGGTCAGGCTTTATTATGGCCGTCAAAACACCTACTTGATGATCTTTGTAGACTTTTAACTAGAATGTCTCGATATCCCCTCGTCACTCCGACTGAGTTGCATGCTTCAACCGGGTCCTGCAAGGATTCTCAGGATCTGGAGTAGCTTGCCAAGAGTCTGCCGCTGGTTTAACCTTAGAATGATGAATCCAAGGAGTCACTTCCGCCACCTTTACAGCTGTTGGGGTAGATAAAAGAACAACATACAAAGGCTAACAGGATACACCCCGAGCTTTAACTCAATATGTATTGGTGGGATATTACGAGCAAGTCCTGGAGGATTATTTTCTTCCCATACTCCTGGAATGTCAAGTAAGGATTCATCACTCTTAGGGTTAACACTTGTCACTATGGAATAGAAGCGTCATTCTTCTTCCCTTGGCACCGATATCACCATTATGCCTGGTAATCCCTTAAACTTCAGAGATGTTAATCCATTAGGTAAAAGGTTATCTGAGCTTAAAGCTTCGATAATAGATCTCGTCCTAAAAGTTGAATCGGACACTCTGGCATATATAGGAACTAATGCTTCACCACATGGCCTCCCAGAATACAAGTGCGACTCTTAAGAACCGGTCTGGCTGCACTTCTCCCAGTAGCTCCTATCACATTTATAGTCTTCCCCGAAGGCGGAGCCACCATCTTAGTCACCACAGAATGTTCAGCACCTGTGTCGATCATGAAAGAACTTCTCTTTCCCCCTATTGCTACATCGACCATAGGCTCTGCTCGACCAAGTGGGATGGAGCCCAGTCGGTATCAATAGTCTTCCATGATAGTGTCAGCCAGACCCACAAAATCTCTATCCTCTCTTTCTCTAGGTCTCTGCGTGGGTGGATAGTATCTGTCTCCTTGAACACTTCCTCTACTATTCCCATCATTCCCTCTAAAACTTCCTCTTCCTCTATAACTACCACTATAACCTCCTCGTACCCTTCTCTCTCCTTGTCTATCACCTTCATACTGCTCTCTCTGTGGACACTCACTCTTCCAATGTCCCTCCTTTCTACAATACGCACATTAATTCCTACTTAAAGGTCCCTTGCTCAGCCTATTCTCGTCTCCTCTATTCACTTCCCTGTCTTTCTACACTTAAGATAGCTACCGCTAGCATATCTGCCTTTTTCCTCATTTTACGTTCTTCCTCCGTCTCCCTATTCATATATACTGTATTTGCAATCTCCATTAGCTGTAATATGGACATCCCTGCAAATCCCTCTAATTTCTGTAATTTCCTTTTAATATCACCTTGGGCCTGGCTGACAAATGCTGAGTCTATCATTCGGAAGTTTTCAGGGGCTTCAGGATTGAAAGAAGTGTACAATCTATTTGACTCAAACAGTATCTAATATGGGACTTCGGCAAGGCTGCTCAATAATAGGTTCCAGTCTAAGAGTAGTAAGATAGGTGTAAGGGGGTGAGCTAATTTTATTAGTCGGCATTTGGTGGATGAAAAAACGTTTTTTTTTGTTTTTTTTTAAGTGTTAAACCAATAACCCACCAGTAGGTGTCACCATAGGGTAATTGTATCAAAATAATCTTTATGGGTCTAATAAGAAAACTCAACTTTTAATATATTTATACATAAAATAAAACCTTATAGCAATAAATATATTAAAATAGGGTAAGCAATCCTACTTCTATCTGTTATAAACAATGTATTATCAATGTAACTCCCGAAGATGGCCCGTAGGTGGCTTAGAGTGCCTCCCTAAAGTCTAATGAAGCAAATAGACTGTAATTAATTATGTCCCTATTTTATTATTACTTATTTTAATCACTGTCCACCCTGATATCTAGGCCTGATTAAATCTTTAGTTCTAAGGTAAATTAAACATTTCAGTTTGTAGTTTAGTAAAAGGGGACATTTTGGACAAAGCTGGGAGGGGCCCATCCAGTAACTAAAAAAAAGACCATATACCATCTGATACCATTGATCATTGATTAGGGGGAGGGGTAGTACAGAAATACAATAGTTTGAAACACAGGAACAGATAGGTATGTGGGTAGGCGGGGACAGTAGAGCAGGGGGAGTGCAAATACTGACTATATACCAGTTCTTAGCTTGGGAAGAAGAATAGGGGCGTGGCTAATCTGGCTCTGGAGGATGTTTGGGGGGTTGGTAATCAGATGCCAGGGGGGGAGGGGATGTCCAAAGCAGTTGTTTAGTTCTGACCACCATATGGCTACATTGTTTCCCATATGACACAGTTTAACTCACCAAGGCAGTTTTTCAACAATCAGTTTCCAACAGTCAATATATAGAAACTGATCATAGAATTCCAGCCTACTAGTTACAGCCACATGTACACCCTGCACTAATTTTAAGTGAAGACTGCTACATGGAGGCCATGCGGCCACCAAGACAGGCTACTCCCTACTTTTTTTTTTTTGAAAACATACAAGACAAAGGACCAACAGCCGTGTGAATCAGAAGATTATTTCAACAGAACGTCTGATTCAAAAAGCTGTACAAATATACACACAGTTACAACAGTCACACCAATCTCCTTATCACCAGCAACACATTGCGCAGTCACTAGGCCCAAACACACACACAGGATCCTCACATGCTCAACAATATCACGACGTCGCACACACGAAATTAAATCAAAAACCCACCAAAGACTATACACTTATCAATGTAACTATTATTCAAACCATACAACTATCCACGCTATTAATCCATATAAACTAACCGATCACATAACATTTCAACAAATTCATCTCTACAATTATCCGTACTATAAATCAACTTTTGACTAACCAACTATATCACATTCTAGTAACCTCATCTTTACAGTCAGTGGTTATGGTACAGTTAGTAAGTGGTTATAATACAGTTTTAAAGTCACAGATCAGTTAGTAACAGTTATGGTATTATACATATAACATAAAACAGCAATTGTTAGTAATTTTTACACAATGTCAGTGGTTATGGTACATGTCAGTAGTTATGGTACCGTGCGCTATTTTACAGTTATACACACAATTTACACTCCCACTAGACAGCAGAGCTCTAACTTTCTAGTAGGACATACAAGTTAACCAATTCACCAACTACAATATATTTAACAACATTTACAATAATCCCAACTATTCTAACTGGCCAGCACCTCGAGAGCTTTCGATCTATTTATACACCAGAGATTCGATAAGTTCTTCGCTGCCCAGACACCACGTATAGCGAACTAGAGGGCAGAATTTACACAGTACCCAGCTAGTCTATTAAACTATCAATAAGCTAGTGGCTGGATTTACAACAGAGCACACTTAGTTAAGATAGGGTGAAATCTAGCAAACTATAATATACAACAGAGTATGCTAGTCTCCCGGTCCCCCCGACCTAGCGAACAAAATTTACACCCTAGATACGCTAGTCAAGACAGGACACCGGTGTCCGACATGAGCTATTTACACCAGAACTCAGTCTGACCCAAACCACCTATATTAGACGGGCTGACTACAGAGCGTCTAATTTCCAGATAAGTGTTGCGCTTTTCACTTCTTCCATCCATAAGGACAGGGCAGATTCCAATAACCGGTTCCAAATATAAAACCCCTTGTGGGTCTACCGCTCTAACGGTATCAATCTTACCTGTTAGTTTCTGGACCTGGGTTCACTCATAGACGGAACAATCCGGGACTCACTGCTCAGAAGCCGATGATCTCCTGGACAAAAGGCCAGTGGCGCCGAGACGAAAGGAGGTCCACGCAGTAGAAGTCCAGGATTGTAGCGTAGAAGGTTTGGTAAAAGTTTACCGTCTCAAATCTCTGCGCCAGCTTCCATGCAAATGAGGTTCCCGGGCCAATTGCACCAGAAATGTTGCAGTGTAAGCATGCAGAAGCCAAACACAGAAATATTGGACACAGGTCTTCAGGAAGTAACAGGCCTTTATTCACATTACCGATCGGGTCTCAGATGAACTCCTGTTCCAACATTCTGAGAGACCAACACATAGTGTACATTCCTTATATAGCACTATAACTCCTCCCATTAATAGCTACACCCACATACACCTTTAACCAATCAATGAGCAGAATATAGACTTGTACATCTAGTCAAACCACATGGCTCATCCAAGACAAAGGAAATAAGTGCAATTTCAGTTCCTGCATTCCTGCACATGCTCAGTACACTGATGACAGTATCCTAGCTACATGTAGCTGACTAACTGACACAACATACACATATGCCACATGGAGATTTTGGCCTACTAAATTTTGACCATGCTGGAAACCCATCACAGTACCGCTAAAGCTGTTACTGTTGGGAGGCATGGATAAACTGCCCTAAATTATTTAACTGTAACCACTTTATTTTTTATAAACCATATGGCTTTAGCACTATAAATATTATTTTTCAATTTTGGTTTGGAGGACGTTTAGTCCATACAGCAGACGGAGCATTCTGTAGTGAATAGTATATCGCTTAATTACCCAGGAGCTCAGTACAATCAAAATTCTCCTTTTAAATGAGAATTTTATTCATTGGGGTTTCAAGGTTTTTTTTTCTGGATTTCTATAAAGAGAGCACTGTTTCTGGTTTTCTTTTTAATTATATATCTCCTTTAGATGCTGCAATGAACTGAAGTATTTTCCACTGACCTTGCTGTAGTTAGTTGCAAGTTCCAGTGCAACCATGTTGAAGTGTGAATAGTTGGGAAATCGATGTGAATATACAGAGAATTACATGGTTTTGGCCAAGGTGAAAAAAAGCGAATTTTTCCAAATTGGCTACTGCGGTCTAAAATTTGAAATTCACTTTGATTTCCAGACTTTAAGAAATGATCCTGTTTGTGGATGCAGCCAGTGGTGTATTTTGGATTTGTGCTGCCCTAGGCACGACTAAATTCGGGCACCCCCAAAATCTAAATTTGCCCCCCCAATTTGTGTCAAGGCCATTTGTTTGACTGACAGACACATGCCCTCATTGATACATGCACTGATATACACTCAGTGACAGATACACAGTCATTGGCACACACATACAGTCATTGGCACACACTGTTTAACCAACACACACTGACACACCCATTCACTGACAGGCACACACTCTCAGATAAACATAAAATGACATACACACACTGACACACACTCACAGGCACACCCATTCTCACTCACAGACACACACTGACAGCTACACTTATTTACTCACTCACTTACTCACAGTAAGGTGGACAGCCCCAGAAAACAAGGCAAACAAGGCATTTGTCTGGGAGCTTGGGTTGGCATTTTTTGGCGCCCCCCCTGAAAGTGCCACCCTGGGCAAATGCCTTGTTTGCCTTGTGGTAAATACATCACTGGATGCAGCGCTACAACATCAGCAGGATTTTGACAATCATCATATTAAATGATACATTTTGACCACACCAATTCTATAGGTACCATCCTATCAGTTATGTATACAGCACTCCATACTGAGTATCATTTAAATGGCCAATAAGGGCATGTTATGTTGTTCAGAGGCTCTGTAAATGTGAGTTGATTAGTGCATGGCTGACATTATATAGGTAATAACATCCAACCTCTCAGTGGCTAATTATATAACTGGCTAAAATGCTTCAAACAAGAACCAAGGATTTCAATTACATAAACTAATTTCTAAAAGCATTTACAGTAGTTTAAAGCATATTACTGTTTTATTGCATTGAAGTTGTACACGGCTGTTTTTGTATGGATAATTAGTCAGTGTATGTCTGTACATATATCTCTGACGGGTAAGAAAAAAAGAGGTGTACGTGTGTGGAGCTTCTGTGTGTGTGTTTGTGTATATGACTGCTTAAAGAGACACTATAGTCACAAAAACAACTTTAGCTTTACTAAGAAATTTTGGTGTATAGCTCAAGCCCCTGCAGTCTCACTGCTCAGTTCTCTGCCATTCAGGAGTTAAATCACTCTGTTTATGTGGCCCTAGGCACACCTCCCTGCATGTGACTAACACGGCCGTCCAAAACATTTCTTGTAAAGTGTCATTTAATGTTTACACTACTTTTATTGCAAATTCTGTTTCATTTAAAATGTCTTATCTCCTGCTCTGTTAATAGCATGCTAGACCCTACAAGAGCCTCAAATTATAGAGCAGCAGATATAAACTTTTAAAGTAAGTTACATCTGATTAAGCCCTTCCCGATCTCGGACGTACTAGATATGTCCGACAGAATTGTTACTTACTTACCCGATCGCCTCCATTCCCCCGCAGGCAATCGGTGTTCCTCTCCGTCTAGGGGGACTGTCTGACAGCCCAGTCAGTCCCCCCTCGGCAAATTAGGACCCCGTGGGCCATGTGACCGATCTGACAGAGCGGTCACATGGCTGCAATAGGCGTCCATAGTGCTGCCTGCAGGGGACTGCCTGAACTGACAGGCAGTCCCCCTGCTGGTGAAAAAAGTAAAATAAAAAATGTAAACAAATGTAAAAAAAATATGTATATATATATATATATATCTATCTATCTATCTATCTATATATATATATAATATATATATATACATAAATTATATCTATATATACAATGTATATACATATATATATCTTATATATACCGTCATACTAAGTCCTTTTTTTATTAATATATACATATATTATAATAAAAAATACACTTTAATTTATATAATAACCATATTTATATATTATTATAAAAAAATAATTGACAATAAATATAAAAAATTTAAATAATAAAAACTATTTTTAAAAATTCATATATATGTAATTTTATTCTAACTGTATTTTGATATTAATATCTATAACATATATATATATATATATATATACTTATATCAAAATACACTTAGAATGAAATAAAAAAATATATATATATCTATGTATCTATGTATATATAAATAAATAAAAATAATATGAAATATACATATGTCCATACGCATAATTAGATAAATAATTTCATAAATATACACGTAGACTTCAAATATATAAATATGTATATATATATAAATTCTATGTGCATATTTATGTATTATTTTACATTAATTAAGTAATTTTATTGATTGCAATTTGGGGGACCTGCCTAACAACACAGGCCGAAAGTCCAAAGAATTTAATTTGCTAGCACGATATTTAACCCTGTAACTTTCCAAGACCTCCTAAAACCTGTACATGGGGATTGCTGTTTTACTCGGGAGACATCGCTGAACACAAGTATTAGTGTTTCAAAACAGTAAAACATATCACAGTGATGATACTGTCAGTGAAAGTGAATTTTTTTGCATTTTTAACACACAAATGGCACTTTCACTGATGATATCATTGTTGTTAAACGCTTTACTGTTTTGAAACACTAATATTTGTGTTCAGCGAAGTCTCCCGAGTATAACAGGACCCCCCATGTGCAGGTTTTACAGTGTTTTTGGAAGTTACAGGGTCAAATATAAGGCTTGATTTTCCATTTTTTCACATTGATATTTGCTAGATTGGTTATGTTGCCTTTGAGAGCGTATGGTAGCCCAGGAATGAGAATTACCCCCATGATGGCATACCATTTGCAAAAGAAGACAACCCAAGGTGTTGCAAATGGGGTATGTCCAGTCTTTTTTAGTAGCCACTTAGTCACAAACACTGGTCAAAGTTAGCTTTCTCAATTGTTTTTTGCATTTTTTACACACAAACAGATGCTAACTTTTGCCAGTGTTTGTGACTAAGTGGCTACTAAAAAAGACTGGACATACCCTATATTAAATACCCTGTGTTGTCTACTTTAAAAAAAAATATATGTATATTTGAGGTGTGATTCAGAGATTTATGACAGATATTAGTGTTACATGGTTACTATTGAACAATGTTAAATATATGTGTTTTGAAACAGCTATGTCCTACTTGTACTTATAGCCCTATAACTTGCAAAAAATTATAAGAGCATGTTAACATTGGGTATTTCTTAACTCAGAACAAAATTTAGAAACTATTTAGCATGGGTGTTTTTTGGCGGTTGTAGATGCATAACAGATTTTGGGGGTCAAAGTTAGAAAGAGTGTGTTTTTTTTAAAACATTTTCATTTCATTATTTTCCAGTAAATTATATGATATGATGAAAATAATGGTATCTTTAGAAAGACTGTTTAATGGCGAGAATAACGTTATATAATATGTGTAAGTACAGTAAATGTGTAAGAGGAAAATTACAGCTAAACACAAACACCGCGGAAATGTAAAAACATCCCTGGTCCTTAACGGTAAGAAAATTTAAAAACGGTCTGGTCACTAAGGAGTTAAAAATTAAACCATTTTGTTTTTATGCAGGCTGTGTGAGTCAAAGCCAGGGGAGGTGTGGCTGTGGCTGCACAAACAGAAACAAAATGTATTGAAAGGGATACTATAGTCACCAGAACAACTACAGCTTAATGTAGTTGTTCTGGTGAGTATAATCACTGCCTTCAGGCATTTTTATGCAGTGTTTACATTGCCCCCTTGGGACACCTCCAAGTGGCCACTTCTCAGATGACCACTGGAGGTTTCCTGGCTCAGTGCTGCACAGTAGGCTGCAGTGCCGTTCAGCGTCTCTACGCTCTGCATGGGGACGCAGAATTTCCTCATAGAGATGCGTCGATTCAATGAGGAGGTGCTGATTGACCAAAATGTTGTTTGTCCCTGCCCCTCGCCAATTTCAGCCAATCCAATTTTTTCCCCATGATGTCACCAAGCAGGCAGAGCTAGCAGCGGCAGACCCGCGTGGCGCTGGAATTAAGGCAAGTTTTAAATCCTTTTAAGGGGACTAAAGGGTGGGGGGGGGCAAGCCACCTAAATGGCGGGTTAAACACTATAGGGTCAGAAATACATGTTTGTGTTCCTGGCCCTATAGTGTTCCTTTAAATCCTAAATGGCAGTGAACTGAGCAGTGAAACTTCAGAGGCATGATCTATACACAAAAACTGCTTCATTAAGCTAATGTTGCTTTTTCTGACTATAGTGTCCCTTTAAGTGTTAAGTGTTAGGGTGTACAAATAAAGGGACACTGCTTATATAGGGTGTATTTGTGTAGAGGGTAGTGTGTGTAAATTAAGAAGTGATTTGTAAGGGGTAGTGTTCAAATGCAAGGAGTTAAATATGTTCAAGGGTAGAGTGTGCAAATTCATGGGTCTATGGTTGTCGAGGGATAGTGTTCATAGGTTTTAGGTGTGTCTAGATCTAGATGTATGTGTTCTCTAGAGGTGTTTGGTCTTCCCTCTCAGTGCAGTGAGTCATGCTGGAGCCTCTCTACACCATTAGATATCCAAGGAAGAAGAATATGAGAATTATGCTTCTGACCAAGATGTGTATATGCATGTCGGCCATGTGGCAAGGTGTATGTGAGAGATGTGAATGTGTGTGACTAGTGTGGTATTTGTGAGAGACTGGAGGATGCAGGTTTGTGTAACATGAACAAAATAAGGGACAGATAGCAGAGAGAGGAACACATTCAGGATGGAGGAGATATTAAAAATCATAATGGTGGAGGGATCATAAATGTACAAGTGCAAAAAGGAGAAATAGTCCAGGGTTATACACTAGAGGAGCAAAGGGTAAATAACACAAAATGTATGTTCCACTGAAAGTTCCCTCCAGCAACCAAACACTGGGTCCATGTTTGCAAAAGATCACACCCTTGGAAAGTATGATGTGAAACATTTATTCTCTTGGGGCTATGAGGTCATAGCTTTCCAATGATTTTTATATGTTTTATAACCTTCACGGGCAAAGTTCTCAGCCTCCCCCTTTATCATCGTCGAAGCTCCTGGTAAATTCATTTAGCAATCGGTTAGGGAGTCCCCTATCCTCCAGGCTTGTAATTAATCTGTTGCTGTCTGTGGAAGCTCGAGATGGAATGCCTATGGAAACCTTTTTATTTGCCTGAGTAGTTTATATGGGTCAGATCTCCCAGGCACTAAGCTCTATCAAGAACCTTATATTGTCATTGTTTTCTGTAAGTGTTAGTGTCGCCACCTGTATCTTATGGTTTTTAAAGAAGAACTATCACTACTCAGAATGTTTAATATTATCTTTTCTTATCCCCTAAATTTTATAAATTTATATTTGTGAGGTGTGAAAAATAAAATTAAATATATTAATCTGCACCTCTTTACCCTGCAACCTGGCGCCTCCATCTTAGCTCCCTGTCAGTCATCGTTACAAACTCTGTCCTCAGATGGTTGCTTGTGGACAATCCTGCTATGAGACAATTTAGATAAAGGAACCTTGGTCCTCCCACCATCTCTGGGGGTCAACTCTGTCAGGCAGTGTTAATAAACTGGGAGACATAACCAACAAGCAATATAAGCAGCTGTGAATTTGAGAAGTTCTTATAAGTCTTAATTCAGGTACCTCTGGCAAGTACATGAGCCTAGTTGGCTGAATCCAGCCATAAACCATACATTTGACATCCCTGCTCAACTGGTTACAACCTGAAGGTACAGGTGTTGAGCCAAATAAATACCTTTTTATCATCTTCTGTACGCACCTTTATTAAAACAGCCGTAAAATACATACTATACCTTTGATGCCATGCTTTATTTGGCATAATACCCACCACGTTAGTTGACAGTACATTGGGTTATGACCGATCATGCGTTGGAGTTAAATTGGCACATTGAAGTCTCTTAGAATTTTTTACTTAATTGTATCAACATGTTTTGATGTGATTTTCTGTTACTC
>OW240922.1:68309485-68343124 GCA_933207985.1 Pelobates cultripes | reverse complement strand
ATTGCCTCCCCACAGAGCATATGACTGTGCCATTAACCTGTTTCCAGGCGCTATGCCACCTAAGAGGGCAGTTTATGCCTTATCTCCCAGGAGAGTAAAATAATGGAGGAATACATCAAAGAATCCTTGAGCAAAGGGCACATAAGAAAGTCATCCTCACCAGCTGGTGCAGGATTCTTTTTTGTTGAGAAAAAGGGTGGTGAGTTACGCCCTTGCATAGACTACAGGGCACTTAATAAAATCACTGTAAAAAATGCATACCCTATTCCACTCATTTCCAAATTGTTCGATAGACTTCAGGGAGCTAAAGTATTTACTAAGCTTGACCTTAGGAGCGCTTACAATTTGGTTAGAATTAAAGAGAATCATGAGTGGAAGACGGCATTTAATACCCGTAGTGGACACTATGAATATCTGGTAAAGCCATTTGGGTTATGCAACGCCCCGGCCGTATTCCAAGACTTTATAAATGATGTACTCAGGGAATTCATTTACTCATTTGTCTTAGTTTATTTGGACGATATTTTGGTGTATTCCCCTGATCTTCAAACTCACCACTCCCATGTGAAACAGGTTCTGCAGACGTTGTTGAAAAATAAACTTTATTGTAAATTAGAAAAGTGCATATTTGACCAGCCTGAAGTCCACTTTTTGGGTTATAACATCTCTGCATCGGGATTTCAAATGGATCCTAAAAAACTAGAGGCTGTACTACACTGGCCATTACCCTCTGGTTTAAAAGCCATTCAAAGGTGTAACGGAGTCTTACCTGATAGGGAGTCCAGCTCGCAGAGTTATACGCTCACCCTTGCAAAGTAGACACAGACCAGGGTGACCAGGTAAGACGCCACCTGGCCTGTGAGTCTGTGCACGGGGGCTTTCCAAGAAAGGTGCTCCAAGACTCAGTACAGCAGGGATAAGCAGAAGCGTGGTCAAGGGAAGCCAAAATCAGGGAAGCCAGAGGTCAGAGTAGTCCAGGAGGAAAGCCAAGGTCAGAAGCCGGAATAGACAAGAATCACTGGAACGCAGGTACAGAGTAACAGGAACCAAACAAGAGAACCAGAGTCAATGAACTGACCCCCTCCCAGGGTGAGGCAGGCTTTTAAATCCTGTTAATTAGGATCAGATTCAGCTGGAGAGTTACTGACAGATCAGAGCCTTTGGTGAAGTCCAGCCCCCTGGTGCTGCAGGCAATACAAGAATAAACAGGGAGTTATCCAAAGTCCTGAAATGGCTCAGAGGAAGAACAGCAGCATATGGTCCAGAAGAACCACAGTTCAAATCCCCCATCGGGCGCTTCCAGAGCGACCACGTCTGGCAGACTGGATGTCACGGCGTGGACCGTGACAAAAGGTTTATTGGTTTTGCCAACTATTACAGAAGATTCATCAAGGGATTTTCTTCTGTAATAGCCCCAATCACAAACATGACTCGCAAAGGGGTTAGTAGCACGGTATGGTCCAAAGAGGCTGTGAATGCTTTTGAGACTCTTAAACAAAGATTTGCCTCTGCGGACATACTAAAACATCCTGACACCAGTAAACCTTTTATATTGGAGGTTGATGCATCCGAGACAGGGGTAGGGGCTGTTCTCTCTCAGAGAGAAAGCCAGGGAACACCATTGCATCCTTGTGGCTACTTCTCCAGAAAGATGTCTCCTGCTGAGCGCAACTATGATATTGGCAATAGAGAACTGTTGGCCATTATTCTTGCCCTCAAGGAGTGGCGACATCTTTTGGAGGGTTCCAAGGACCCCCTGTTGATCATAACCTACCACAAAAATCTGGCATATATAGGGGATGCCAAACGTTTGTCTTCCAGACAGGCTAGATGGTCACTGTTCCTTTCACGTTTTAACTTTCTCATTACTTATAGACCTGGTTCTAAAAATACCAAGGCTGATGCCTTGTCCAGGCAATTTGATAATGAGTCAGCTCCGGAACAGATGACATCTCCTATTATTCCACCAGAGTGTATTATTGCTACTACTGTCCTCTCACTGTCTTCTCCACTGCTTGCCACCATACTGGAGGCCCAGCCTCAGGCGCCCAGTGGTAAACCGTGTGATAAACTGTTTGTTCCCCTATGTGAAAGGGTTAATATCATGAAAGTGTTCCATGACAATATAACTGCTGGACACCCGGGCATCAATAAGTCCACTGCCGCGATCACTAGATCATTTTGGTGGGATTCACTCAGGAAAGATGTAAAGGAGTATGTGCAGGCATGTTCTGTGTGTGCAGTTTCTAAGGTGACTCATGCACTTCCTTGTGGCCTGTTGCAGCCTCTTCCTGTTCCTGAGATTCCATGGTCCCACCTATCCATGGACTTTATTGTTGAGCTTCCTAGCTCTGCTGGGTTCACTACTATTCTCATGGTTGTAGACCGATTTTCTAAGATGGCTCACTTCATTCCTCTCAAGAAGTTGCCATCTTCGCAAGATTTGGTCCTAATTTTCATACGTGAAATTGTCCGTTTGCATGGCATCCCCACAATATTGTGTCTGATAGGGGCTCTCAGTTTGTGTCCAGGTTCTGGAGGGCGTTCAGTAAACAATTGGGGATTGATCTCTCCTTCTCCTCCTCCTACCATCCACAGACCAATGGTACAGCTGAGAGGGCTAACCAGTCATTAGAAGTTTATTTGCGTTGTTTTATTAATAGCACACAAGACAATTGGTCCGAACTACTCCCGTGGGCCGAGTTCGCTAGAAACAATGCTGTTCATGACTCCTCTGGGCACAGTCCATTTTTTGTCAATAATGGTAGGCATCCTACGGTTCTCCCTGCGGTATTTTCTGATACTGCCATTCCTGCTCTGGATGAGCGTCTGGCCTCCATTCGGGATACCTGGGTTAAGGTTCAAACTGCTCTAGGGGCTGCTGCTGAACGCTTCAAACATTTTGCTGATAAGCGTAGGAGTGCCAACCCGGTGTACCAAGTGGGGGACCGGGTTTGGTTGTCATCTCGCAACATCAAGCTTAAGGTCCCTAGCATGAAGTTTGCCCCCAGATTCCTTGGTCCCTATAGAGTGCTTCGTAGGATCAATCCAGTGTCTTACTCTCTGGCTCTTCCTGCATCTTTAGGGATTCCCAACACTTTTCATGTGTCCTTACTCAAACCTCTTGTCTGCAATAGATATACTGTTCCTTGTGTTCCTCCCCCTCCGGTGGTGGTGGGTGGTCAGGAAGAGTATGAGGTATCTTCTATCGTGGATTCTAGGTTTTCTCGGGGCACTTTACAGTACTTGGTTGTTTGGAAAGGTTACGGTCCTGCTGATCGTTCTTGGGTTTCGGCTCCTGACCTGCATGCGGGCCGTAAGATCCGCGCTTTTCACGCTAAATTTCCTCTCAAGCCTGGTCCTGTCCGCCCGGTGGGCGTTCTTCAGGTGGGGGGTAATGTCACATATTTATCCGCTTATAGAAATGTGGTTAATGACATTTACTGTCCACACAGGAAAAGTTGTGCCGAGCAGCAACCTAATCCACAGAAGGGTTAATGCTGAGCAGTAATTGTGCAAATGAAACCTGGTGTCATGTATTCATCCGCTTAGAGAAAAGTGATTAATGACATTTACTGTCCACACAGGAAAAGTTGTGCCGAGCAGCAACCTAATCCACAGAAGGGTTAATGCTGAGCAGCAATTATGCAAATGAAACCTGGTAACTGACTTTGGGGTCAAAGGCCGGTTACAGCCTATCAGAACTAAAGGAGGGGTATTTAGGCCCAGTTCTCAGCCTGCTCAGTGCCCTGTCGTGGTTTCCCTTGTGGTTGTCTGAGAGCGCGTTCCTGTTTATAGTTTTCTACCTGGTTTTTGACTTTGGCTTTGTTTATTGACTTCTCTATATTCTGGTATCCTGACTCCTGGCTTTCCTCATCGCTGTGTCCCTTTCTGTGTTCCCTGACCTCGGCTAGTATTTTTGACTATTCTTTGTACGTTAAATCCGGCCATTCTAAGGACCGGTAATACGTTACTTATTTGTCATCCGTGCTGTACAGTTCTACGTGCTGGATGAAACAGTAATCCTGACAAGTAGGCAGGCTATTCCATAGGAAGGGATATGTCCGCGAGAAGTCCTGCAAGCGTGAGTTGGCCGTACGGGTGCGAGCAGCGGACAGGAGAAGGTCACGGGCAGAGCAGAGAGACCGAGAAGGGGCATAGATATAAAAGATATAAAAGGGGCTAGACTTGTTCAGTGCTCTATAGGTATGGGTTAACACTTTGAATTCACTCCTATAGGGTACAGGAAGTCAATGTAAGGACTGACAGAGGAGTGAGGTGTGAGGACTGACTAGAGAGGAAAATCAGTCTGGCGGCAGCATTCATTACAGACTGTAACGGGGCAATACGACTTTTGAGAAGACCCATTTGAAGAGGGTTACAATAAATCCATGTGGGAAATTACTAGAGCATGGACCAAGTTCCTTGGTAGCATCTTGCATAAGAAAGGGAAAGAGTCCAAACATACTCTGGACATATTTTGCGTCTGCATTACATTTAATTTGGAGGTCCAATGCTTGTTTCATATAACCCAGCTACTCGATTCAATTATACAAATTATTTATTACATTAAACTAGATATTACAATAAACCCAATGTTTTCATGTGAAGGGTACTATACCTTTCAGATTAACATAACAGTGGGTGAAATCTTGTCAAATTGAATTATTTAGTGGTTTAATGCTTTAGAAAAAAAGATGCATGCATCAAAAACAACCACATTGGGGACTTTCATTAAATAGCCCACTATTAAATGTATGAAAATTTCACTTTCGTATATATATATATTCATTTACAACAAACCAAAAAAAAACACTTTTTCCAAAACGAACACATTTCAGATTCCATTTGGATGTCGAAATCTAACTAACAGTGTTTACAAGTATTTGGACAAAAATGAACTGTTCAAAGTTTAATTAAAACAAGCAATATTGATTAGCATTGAGAGGCCCTATCCCCCGTCTGGAACCAGGTTTGCAGACATAGTCCTTTACTGATTTTGTTCTGTTTTCAAAAAAGGTTGAGAAAACATTGTTATCACTAATGAACTTTATTTAGAAATGTATCAGGAAAATTGCCAACTAGTTAAAGTTCCTGCAATACTTTTATACTTTGCATCATTTCTTTGCTTAACTTTATTTCATAACACTGCTAATAAAAAAAGGTTTAAAGAGCCATTGTCACAGAGACATTTTATAGACAATAAAATATATCTACAATGTAAAAGTAATGTTGCTAGCAAAACATACAATTTTATTCATGATTTCCAATCAATCCACTTCAAATCAGTTCCATCATTCTTTATCATCATTGTAGGAACCTAGAAAGACCTAATGTCAAAATGGCATTTACCACCTACTAAGTAAGCATATACATGGGCACCAGCAAAAAATGATGGCCAGGTTACGGGTTATATGTACCTCTATAGCATTTCTCCACTAATCTCCAAACTCTCCTTTTACCTATCTCAAACCTCACCTGTCCTAGTTCTGCAATCTCCTTCTACAATTCCACCCTCTCCTCTCAACTAGACATCATGGCACCTACTACATTTAAACACCACAGGTGCCCCCAACAACAACCTTGGCACACCAAGCTGAACGCTGTTGGAGCAAGTCTCATTGTGCGTCTGACTTTCTCCACTATAAATTTATACAGCTTGACTCTTTCCTCTTCAAAAGTAAATTACTTCAATACCCTCATAACCACACTCTCCCGCGAACCCAAACGACTATTTCACACATTTAACTCTCTTCTTCACCCTATTGTTCCTCCTCCACCTATTAACTTGACCACCTCAGACTTTGCAACTCACTTCACTGACAAGATCTCTACAATCAGGGAAGAAATCTCTCATCTTTCTTCTTCCCCTTACAATACTTCCCCTAACTTCACTCCCTCTGCTGTTCTATGTTCATTCGCACCCGCTACATTGGAAGAGGTTTCTGCTCTGCTCCAGTCCTCCCGCCCCACCACCTGTTCCCTAGATCCAATTCCCTCGCATCTCATCGGTACTCTGTCTTCTTCTCTTTCTCCACCTCTCACTGAAATTCTCAATCTCTCTCTTTCCTCTGGTATATTTCCGTCGCCCTTCAAACATGCAACTGTAACCCCAATTCTAAAGAAGCCCAACCTTGACCCTAACTCCCCATCCAACTACCGTCCTATCTCACTACTGCCTTTTGCATCCAAGATCCTTGAAAGAGTTGTGAATGCGAGATTGACAGACTTCCTCAAGTCCAACTCTCTTCTAGACCCACTTCAGTCTGGTTTCTGCGCTAAGCACTCTGTGGAAACGGCACTGATCATTGGATACTCTATCCTAATTCTCCTTGACCTGTCTGTGACTTTTGACATGGTTGATCATCAACAGCTTCTTCTCATCCTCAGCAATATCGGTCTACAAGATATTGCTCTCTCCTGGTGCTCCTCCTACCTCTCCCAGCGCTCTTTCAGTGTTTCTTTCTCTGGCTCTGCTTCTTCTCCCCAACTCCTCCCTGTTGGTGTCCCCCAAGGTTCAGTCCTTGGTCCCCTACTGTTCTCCATCTATACTACCTTCCTTGGTAAACTCATTAGCTCCTTTGGCTTCCAATATCATTTCTATGCAGATTACACGCAAATCTACCTGTCCTCTCCTAATCTCTCCCCATCCCTCTTGAATAATGTCTCTAACTGCCTCTCTGCTATTTCTAACTGGATGGCTGCCCACTTTGTTAAACTAAACTTGACCAAAACTGAAATTCAGGTCTTTCCTCCCTCAAGTGTTGTTACTCCTATCTCTGTCTCCCTCCAAGTCAACGGTGCTACCATCAGCTCCAACACGCACGCTCACTGCCTAGGTGTTCTCTTTGACTCCGACCTCTCCTTCAAGCCTCATGTTCAGTCTATGGCCAAATCCTGTCGTTTCCATCTCAAAAACATTGCGCGCATCCAACCCTACTTAACACCAGATGAGACTAAGTTGTCCTTTCTTGCCTTGACTACTGTAATCCGATTCTCAGTGGTCCTACATGCTCCCAACTTGCGCTATTACAGTCCATAATTAATGCGGCGGCGAGGCTCATCTTCCTATCTGCCCGCACTTCCCATGCCTCATCCTTCTGTCAGCCCCTACATTGGTTTCCTGTAAGATATAGGGCTCAATTTAAAATTCTGGTTCTTGCTTTCAAATCTCTACATAATGCTACTCCCACCTATCTATCCTCCCTAATACACAAGTATGTCCCGTCTAGGCCCTTATGCTCTGCTGAAGACTTACGTCTATCTTCTGTCTGTACTCCCACCTCTGATGCTCACCTTCAAGACTTCTTGAGGGCTGCACTGTTCCTGTGGAACTCGCTTCCCTCCTTCGTTAGATGCTCACCCAGTCTCCACTCCTTCAAAAAATAAGTAAAAACCCACTTCTTCATAAAAGCGTATCAATTAAACTGTTAATAGCTCCCAACTGATTCCTCTCTTGCAACTGTCACTAGTCTAATACTAGCCTTACCTTTTGTGTCACTTTACCCCGCTCCCTCTAGCATGTAAGCTATTGAGCAAGGCCCTCAACACCTGTGTGTCCAACTTGTCTGGTTACAACTACATGTCTGTTCGTCCACCCATTGTAAAGTGCTGCAGAAATTTAATGGCGCTATATAAATAATAACTTAATAATAATAATAATGAAAATTTTGGAATGTTCTGTTGCTGAATGAGCAAAATCTGCTTCATAAGCTTAGATTTGAGACGAACAGTTCTATAAAATATATTCATTCTGAAAACAAACTGTTTGTTGCAGCAAGCTTTTGTAGTGTACGAACATATACTGCAACTAACCCCCCATTATTTTTGCCTACATTGGGTCTTCTTAAAAAAGAATTAAAATTTGTAAGCTTTGAAGTTACTTTTTAGTGGATGAGTGAGTGCACTGGATCCTGTGTATTGTATTAATTGGCCCCAGCAGTATCCCATTTATGTATGTTCAGGTGAGTGCAGCTCCCTGGTTTCATATATAAATATATTTGGGAGGCAGACCAGCTCTCTGGTTTTGCACCCCTCCCAGTCAGAGGTGCCTCATTCCAGGGCCCCATTTCACCTTGTACTGCAGTTTTTGTCCCCTAGTAAGTAGGTTAATTTGTTAAGAGCAGACATTAGGTTGCTAGACTAGGACCTGCAAAAATGGGGTAAATTGACGTTATGGCAGGCTTATGCAATGTATACTCTAACTAAATCTCCATTATTTTTGCCTAGATTATGTGTTTGTTTGTTTTTTAACTATTAAAATCTGTAAGCTTTGAAGTTGCTGTTTAGTGGATGAGTGAGTGCGCTGAATCTTGTGTGTTGTAATCAGAGGCGTAGCGTGGGGGGTGCAGGGGGGGTCGGCCGCACCGGGCGCAACATCTGGGGGGGCGCACTCAGGGCCGGCCCCCCCATGCTGCAGCCGCCCGAGCGCTCTGTAGAGAGCCTCAGGCGGCTGCAGCTTTGCCCGGGCGGTGCGTCCATGAGGGCGTATCGCACCGCCCGGGCGCAACCTGAGGAGAGGGGCTGACAGGAGGGAAACGCTCAGCGCTCCCTCCTGTCACTCCCTCTGTAGTAGCGTGGCCAAGCCCTGCAGCATGATGGTCCGACGGGTACAGGGAGCATCTGTCTCCTGTACCCAGCCGGACTAACAGGAAGTGCACACTCAGGAAAACAAAAGCAACCTGTACCCGCGGACCATCATGCTGCAGGGCTCGGCCACGCTACAACAAAGGTGGGGGGGAGGAGAAAGAAATTGTGAGGGAAGGGGGGAGAAGAAATAGGGGAGGGTGGGAGAAGAAATTGTCAGTGGAGGGGGTAAGAAGAAATTGGGATGGGAGGGGGGAGAAGAAATTGGGATGGGGAGGGGGAGAAGAAATTGTCAGGGAGGGGGGAAAAAATTGAGGGGAGGGGTGAGAAGAAATTGAGGAGGGGGGAGAAGAAATGGGGAGGGTGGGGAGAAGAAATGGAGGGGGGAGAAGAAATTGGCAGGAGAAGAAGAAATTGGCAGGAGGGGAGAAGGGGAGGGGGAGAAGAAATGGGAGGGGAGTAGAAGAAATTGGTAGGGGAGGGGGGAGAAGAAATGGGGAGGGTGGGAGAAGAAGAAATTGGCAGGGGAGGGGGGAGAAGAAGAAATTGGTAGGGGAGGGGGGAGAAGAAGAAATGGGGAGGGGAGGGGGGGAGAAGAAGAAATTGGTAGGGGAGGGGGAGAAGAAGAAATTGGTAGGGGAGGGGGGAGATGAAGAAATTGGTGGGGGGGAGAAGAAATTGACAGGGGGTGAGAGTTACAGGGGAGGAAGGGGCAATGAGAGTGGGAAGGGGGAGGGGAGAAGAGAGTGACAAGGGAGGGAGAGGGGGGAGAAGAGAGTAACAAGGGAGGGGGGAGAGATTGACATCCATCACACACACATGCAATGCACCCCTTGCACACAGAAACACACACAATGCATTACACACACAGACACACACACACACACACACAAACAATGTAACCCTTACACACAATGCATCCCTTACACACACAGAAACACACAATGCATTCCTTACACACACTCAATGCACCCCTTACACACACTCAATGCACCCCTTACACACGCACACACTGCATCCTGTACATACACAGAAACACACCTGTGCAACAAACTCATTGATTCACACAATGCATTCCTTACACACATATCAGGACATCCCCTACACACCCCCAAAAATGGAGCTGCTTCCCGTTCTCCTAGTATATTGATTTTTGTGACACAGTTACAAACAGCCTCCAGAGAGCCTGTTCTACACCAGACCAGTGGAGCCAGACTGCAGCTAGAGCCCATCATCATCCTCATCTCGTTGTAAGTAGGCAATCTAGTATATTATTTGTGGCACTAATCTCTAATTTACCTCACATTAAAGAAACACTATTCCGTTGTTGAAAAATTTGCGCTAATTAAAAGCAGGCGAATTTAAATTAATCTGTATATTACAGGGAGTGCAGAATTATTAGGCAAGTTGTATTTTTGAGGATTAATTTTATTATTGAACAACAACCATGTTCTCAATGAACCCAAAAAACTCATTAATATCAAAGCTGAATATTTTTGGAAGTAGTTTTTAGTTTGTTTTTAGTTTTAGCTATGTTAGGGGATATCTGTGTGTGCAGGTGACTATTACTGTGCATAATTATTAGGCAACTTAACAAAAAACAAATATATACCCATTTCAATTATTTATTATTACCAGTGAAACCAATATAACATCTCAACATTCACAAATATACATTTCTGACATTCAAAAACAAAACAAAAACAAATCAGTGACCAATATAGCCACCTTTCTTTGCAAGGACACTCAAAAGCCTGCCATCCATGGATTCTGTCAGTGTTTTGATCTGTTCACCATCAACATTGCGTGCAGCAGCAACCACAGCCTCCCAGACACTGTTCAGAGAGGTGTACTGTTTTCCCTCCTTGTAAATCTCACATTTGATGATGGACCACAGGTTCTCAATGGGGTTCAGATCAGGTGAACAAGGAGGCCATGTCATTAGATTTCCTTCTTTTATACCCTTTCTTGCCATCCACGCTGTGGAGTACTTGGACGCGTGTGATGGAGCATTGTCCTGCATGAAAATCATGTTTTTCTTGAAGGATGCAGACTTCTTCCTGTACCACTGCTTGAAGAAGGTGTCTTCCAGGAACTGGCAGTAGGACTGGGAGTTGAGCTTGACTCCATCCTCAACCCGAAAAGGCCCCACAAGCTCATCTTTGATGATACCAGCCCAAACCAGTACTCCACCTCCACCTTGCTGGCGTCTGAGTCGGACTGGAGCTCTCTGCCCTTTACCAATCCAGCCACGGGCCCATCCATCTGGCCCATCAAGACTCACTCTCATTTCATCAGTCCATAAAACCTTAGAAAAATCAGTCTTGAGATATTTCTTGGCCCAGTCTTGACGTTTCAGCTTGTGTGTCTTGTTCAGTGGTGGTCGTCTTTCAGCCTTTCTTACCTTGGCCATGTCTCTGAGTATTGCACACCTTGTGCTTTTGGGCACTCCAGTGATGTTGCAGCTCTGAAATATGGCCAAACTGGTGGCAAGTGGCATCGTGGCAGCTGCACGCTTGACTTTTCTCAGTTCATGGGCAGTTATTTTGCGCCTTGGTTTTTCCACACGCTTCTTGCGACCCTGTTGACTATTTTGAATGAAACGCTTGATTGTTCGATGATCACGCTTCAGAAGCTTTGCAATTTTAAGAGTGCTGCATCCCTCTGCAAGATATCTCACTATTTTTGACTTTTCTGAGCCTGTCAAGTCCTTCTTTTGACCCATTTTGCCAAAGGAAAGGAAGTTGCCTAATAATTATGCACACCTGATATAGGGTGTTGATGTCATTAGACCACACCCCTTCTCATTACAGAGATGCACATCACCTAATATGCTTAATTGGTAGTAGGCTTTCGAGCCTATACAGCTTGGAGTAAGACAACATGCATAAAGAGGATGATGTGGTCAAAATACTCATTTGCCTAATAATTCTGCACTCCCTGTATATACAGATTGATATCTTGCACTTCTATTAAAGAGTTACAATTAGAGGTACAGGATTGAGGAAGTTGGCTCCATCTAGCCCAGTCTTGGATCATCTCCAGGGTATGGTTCCATTTTGATGTTTAGTTTTTGTTCTTGATATTTTTTGTCATTTACGATGGTTGTGAGACGACATATAATAGCATGGCCCATGCTAGGTTACTACATTTGTATATTTGTATTCATAGACCTGCTGAAAATTTGGAGAATGTGTGTAATGCATGTTCGCACTCAATAAAGTGTTGGAAAATAAACTTGTATTTAGATGCATTTTACTTTAATTACATAAGTATTTTCATAACAAACAATACATGTGCTTGGGGGGTAAGGGTTTCTTTAACTAATCTAGTGGAAGAGACTCGAGTGCTAAAATCCACGTTTTAGGGGGCGCAAATTACTTGCCTTGCCCCGGGTGCTGACAACCCACGCTACGCCACTGGTTGAAATCTTGAAAACAATCATTGTAAACCGGAAAACACAGGATGTCATAATTCTAAATGTAACTAGATTACCATTCAAGCATGCAAACTGATTTTGCTCCTTCAAAAAAGTATTGTTTGATCAACATAACATCAGCCACTCGGTAAGTAGCACCTGGTCAGTGACCAATTTATTACCCTTTGTGAAGCACTATCATTATCGATAGGCAACATTTGTAAAATTCTTCAACATTAACTTACAAGTAGTGTTTTCAGATAAGCAGAACTTAAACTAGGGGTTCATATAAAGAATACATTCTTTAGTAATTAGATAACCCTAGCTACAGTTGTAGTTTCTGAACATATTCAATTATAAGAGCGATTTGCATAAAAGTACAAAAGGTATTAATAAAATGTACTGATCTAAGAGACACATTCTTGAATCTTAGTAGATACACTGCAAGAACTAATTAAAATATAATAAAAGTATATTGAAATTAGTGTCTCTATTGATTTTATTTTTTCCGACTGTTGACTATATGTCCATGGAAAAAAATAAATCTTACCTCTACTATTTAAGATAATTCTTGCTTTTTATTATTTTTATTTTTCTTAGCATGATGTGCAGAAAAAGTGTTTACGTTTATAGGTATATGCATTAAATATTTAGTTTCTTAGTGAACAGATTTATTATAGTTCCCGGGATACATCATCACGAGATCTGGGAATGTGTCTGTGAAAGGTCTGGTTTCATTTTTATTTTTCGTGCCAACTTGAGTTGGTTACCAATAACTTCTTGATGTACACTGCAATAACTACTGTAGAAATATCATACCGCAAAACCTGGTATAAATATTTAGACGTCAGACCATTTACCTAGATACAAACTTTTTCTAGACTTGGCATGGTCCATCAATATGTGTTATAATCTTTTAAAAGCTTAGTGCATTCTGCCAAGCATTGGCTAATCCACTGGTGTAATATATTGGTTATGCATGAAGCAGTAAGTAAAATGTTTGTCATTGTATAGTCTATTGAAACTGTTGGCACCTGTTTTGTTGACCTTGGGCATTGTGACAACAGAGCCACACAGCAACACATTCTAATTCAAGATAATAGCCTTTTGTTTATTATTGTACAGAAAAGTGACATTAATCCATGGAATATGCCATATCCTACTCATATTAAAATATGTACCTCTCCCTGAAAAAAAGCGTTAAATATTTAAAAAGGCAGAAAAGGGTAGACACTGGATACACAATAGTTAAAACAAATCTACGTCAAATTTCATTCCTTCTTCTATTACCCAGACATTTTCCCAGTACCCAATTTAGCTATATCAGCTTAACTACTATCATTATCAACTACTAAAAAACAGACACTAAGAAGGAGGTGAGAGATGGGGAGGGACAGAGAGACATTAGTAGCCAGGCTGATACTCAAATATAACTGGACACAGGGCTAAGGAGGCAGAAGACGGTGAACTTTGAGAGAGACAATGGGCAACTGAGGGGTATAATGGTGGGGTAGGACCATAACAAAACACTAGGAGAGGACTGAAAGAAATACATTGGAAAAAGAGATAAAGGTCCATTACAGGGATATGGAACTGACAGAGGAGGACAGAAATAAAACATAAATAGACAGATAAATCAAACATAGCTAAGACAACGTTAAAAAAATAAAAAAACAATATGACCTATTTTTCTTTATGGCTTAGTTTGAACACATTTTAGTGGGGAATTTAATTTGAGTTACTGAAACACAATTTTCCATTCACCTGGTGTGGAGACAAATTAAAATTCTAGGGCCTTTGGGTACCCAAGACATAGCACAGATCTACAAGTAGAACTTACTCCATTATTTAAAGTAATAAAAAATATATCTCTTTGTGGTCTAAAAGTTATAATTCCTGGTTTGGCAGTATGAACACATTGAAAATAAATTCCCTTACCAGAGTTTTATATCTCCTTCAGTCCATTCTGATAAGGGTTCCAAAAGCTTTCTTTCCTCGGTCATGGCCACATTCATCTCCTTCATCTGGAAAGGGAAACAGGTGAGACTCAAGACAGAACATGTGCATCGTCAAGGATAGCACCCTGCAGGAAGTATTCCCTCCTATTTTAGTGTGTTCATTACACTCTTGTTTATTTTTTGCAAACGAGGATAGTGGTGAAGTCAGTCTCCCTTCCCTGTTAAGTTGTTATCAGGCCATACATCTTCTCCTATTAATGGATTGGCAGGTATCAATCTCACCTTTACTGGTTTATGCTGAGTCTCAAAGAGGCGCGTTAGTTTTTTCTGCTTTGGCATGGGTAGACACCAAACTTCTCCATTCCCCCATGAACACTGTAATGCTTGCAGTCTAAAGATTGCTTCAGATTAATTTCCATCGCACAGATGTTCTTGCTAAGAATTGAAGATTATATTAGCTTTAGTGTACTAATAATCTTAATTTTAGTAATGACAGGAGGCGAATATTTGCATATCCTTCTTTACTGAAAACTCCAGCAGCATAGAAACAGTAACAACCAATCAGAGAAAAGATATGGTGCCCATATAAGGCCCTGTCTATGACATCACTTCCTCTTTCTTTGAAGCGAATGATAAACAACAACAACATAAACATAGTCCGTTAACATTTCAACAAACATAGCAGAGAAACCAATTCCGGCAATTCCATGGTCAAACGGTATGGAAGGTGAAACTTTGTCCCGTAGAGAAGACGTTCATGCTGAAAGAAAAAGAAAAAAGTGAAAGGTTTCTGAAGTGGCAACGTGCCCACATACCATAAATATTACGAAAAACTGTAACACTTCCCAGAGTATAATACTGTGAAAAAATATCAATACCCAAATAAATAACCTGCAAGCTACGACATGCGATAAGGAGAAAACATCATATAGTGCAAGTAGTACGACCAAGAATACAACTACGGTATTGAACATGTGTACTCCTAAGAGGTAGTACAATAGTAACATGTATGTCTTCCTGAACACCGAACACAATCTGTATAGTACAAACTCACCTGGGCGGGATCCAACGGGTGGGAAATATTTGCCTCCTGTCATTACTAAAATTAAGATTATTAGTACACTAAAGCTAATATAATCTTCAATTTTAATACATGACAGGAGGCTTCATATTTGCATTTTTAAAGCTTAGCCCTGACCAGTGTGAAGGAAGCGTGAGAGGAGTGACGGAAGTAGAACGTCCTAAACGTACTCTCCCGTGTCCAGTCCGCGCAACGCATGATGTCGGTTAGGGAGGCGCCTGCCAAGAAGGCTTGGGATGCTGCCGCCCCTCTGACCGAATGCGCTCCGAAGCCTGAGTCGACTCCTGCTAACCTTAAGAGCCAGCGAACCCATCTGGCCAGGGTTATAGTAGACACCGGTCCGTGAGGCCTTACGTAAGAAATCAGTAGCTGACCCGTCAGGGAATGCCGAAGGGTGGCCGTGATTTCCGTATACCTCAACAGTGTCTTGACCACACATAGCTTGGGGTCGGAATCAAAATACGGATAAGTCACCGAGGACGAATCCGATTTAGTCCGTCTTGATATGGAAAAGGCGACTCCCTCCGGGGTGAGGGAGAAACCGTCCACGTCAAACGCCCTAATGTCAGACACCCGTCGGAAAGAGACGAGGCATAGCAAAAGGGCCAGTTTAGCTGAGAGCTGTTTCAGTGATAGAAAAGGGTTATCTGGCCAGCCCCGAAGGAAATCCAGCACCCCATTAACTTGCCAGAGGCTGGAATACTTGGGCACTGGGGGCCTCGTAAGTCTGGCGCCCCGCAGTAGACGAAATATCAGCGGGTCTTGACCCACTGGCCTGCCATGTAGTGGGACGTGCACCGCTGAAATAGCCGATCTGATCACGTTAAGGGATCTATATGATCGACCCGTCGAGAAAAGATGAGCGAGATAGTTGAGGATCAGTGGGACAGAGGCAGTAAAGGGATCGGAATCCCTTTCCACGCACCAATCACTCCAGGCTGACCATGCGGAGATGTAACATCTCCTGGTGCCAGGAGCCCATGAGTCCCACAGGAGGTCTTTAGTAGATTGCGATAGGCCGTGGACCAACCAGGAGCCCCTGAAATCGTCCAGGCCACCAGTTCCAGTTGTCCTTCCAGGACGAGGGGATGGAGTTCCCCCCGAGGTCCCGACAGGAGGAGTGGAACGGTCGGAAGCCGAATGGGATGGTCGTGGGACATCTCCAGGAGGTCCGGGAACCACGGTTGACTCTGCCAGAGAGGTGCTATGAGCAGGAGCGATATCCTGTGAGTGCGTGTGTACCGCAGTACCCGTGGAATCATAGAGAATGGAGGGAAGGCGTAGGCCCCGTGAGGGGGCCAGTCCTGAAGAAATGCGTCCGCTGCTTCAGACATCGGGTCCGGGAGCCAGCTGTAGTATTTTTGAAGTTGGTGGTTGGTCCTGGAGGCGAACAGGTCTATTGATAGTGGCCCCTTCCGTTGCTGTAGTGTCCGGAATATTTCCTCGTTGAGTTTCCAATCGCTGGTGTCTCTCCAGTGTCGGGAAAACCAGTCCGCCGTCAGGTTGGAGACTCCTGGGAGGTATTCCGCCTGTATCGTGATGTTCCTCCGTAGGCAGAAACTGTAAATGTCCTTCGTGGCTTCGGTCAGGTCTTTCGACCTCGCCCCGCCTAGGCGGTTGATGTATTGCACCGCCGAGATGTTGTCCATGCGGAGTAGGATACAACAATTCGACCTGTCCTTGGCCAGGCTGCGGATGGCGAAGGAACCCGCGATCAACTCCAGGCAGTTGATGTGTAGGTTGGTCTCCTCTCCCTGCCATGGGCCCCCCGTGGAGGCATCCGAGCAGTAGGCGCCCCATCCCCACAAACTGGCGTCCGATTCCACGATGAAGTCCGGGGAGGGGCCGAAGATCGCCTTGCCGTTCCAGGCTTGTATGTGAAGTAACCACCATCGCAGTTCCGACCTCACCTCCGGAGTGAGTGGGATCCAGTGGTCGTAGGAATGACCGGCACGCAGATATCCCGCTTTCAGCCGTTGCATGGCCCTGTAGTGTAGAGGGCCCGGGAATATCGCCTGTATGGATGAGGACAGGAGTCCCACAATCCGAGCGAGCATCCTGAGCGGTATCGTGTCCATCCGCAAAGTCCGCCTGATTTCCTTCCTTATTGAAGCAATCTTTTTCGAGGGAAGGCTGAGCACGGATTCCCTCGAGTCGATGTCGAAGCCCAGGAATTGTACTGACTGGGATGGAGAGAGAGACGACTTTTGTCTGTTCACTACGAACCCCAGGGATTCTAGCAAGTGAACTACAAATTTCGTCTGCGATCGTAGTCTGGAGGCGGATTCGCAGAAAATCAGCAAATCGTCCAGATATACGAGACACCGTATGCCCCTTGTACGGAGGTGAGCCATCACTGGTCTCAGCAACTTCGTGAAACACCACGGGGCCGAGCTGAGACCGAATGGTAGGCACGTAAACTGGCACACCCGCCCTCTCCATTGGAAACGTAGGAACTGACGGTAGTGCCTGTCCACCGGAACCGTGAGGTACGCGTCCTTGAGGTCCAGGCGCGTAAACCAGTCGTTCTTGACGAGGAGGTCTTGGAGAAGGTGGATTCCTTCCATCTTGAAGTGTCTGTAGATTACGAAAGAGTTTAGTTGCCGGAGGTTGATAACCGGCCGGTACTCGCCCGTCTTTTTCTTGACCAAGAAGATGTTGCTCATGAAGCCTCCCCTGTCCGGTGCGTATTGAATCGCGCCCTTTTCGAAGAGTGCGTGGACCTCTTCGTCCACCAGGTGGTTTTGTTCTGACGACATGTGGATCGGGGGGGGGGGGGCCGTTTGGACGGGTTGCACGGCAAAGTCTATTACGAAGCCGCGTACCGTCTGTAGGACCCAGGCGTCCCTGGTAATCAGCTCCCAGTTCTGGAAGAAAAAAGATAGGTTGCCAGCAATAAACTTTGGTGCATCGGTGTGTATAGAGGGACTCACCATTGTTAAAGCGGCCGCGTCCACGGCCTCTGACACCTCTGGTCCTCCCAGTTCCTCGGAATGTTGAGGGTCTTTGTGATGAAGAGGGGAAGAAATTTGAGGCTTGCGGGTATGATCTGGAACCTGAGGCCCAAAATCGGCTGGTGGCACGGCTCCGTTGCCGACCAGCCCTTCCAAAAACACCTCTACTAGATGGGGTGTGGAACACCTGTTTGAGAGAGGTTTGGGCCTTGTTTAAGGTGGTGAAGAGGTTCACATGACGTTTGAGTTCCATGATGAAGGCATCACCAAACAACAAGCCCTGGGCTTTCGGTCCAAATTCTTTAGCCCTGAGATCTAGAAGCTTGCTGTCGATACGTATCAGAACCGACCTGCGTCTATTGACGCAAAGGGCGGCGTTGGCGTTGCCCAGCAGGCACACCGCGCGTTGAGCCCATTCTCGTATGACGTGTGGGTCTAGTTGGGAGTCTTGGCTGAGGGCTAGGTCAGCAAAGTATAGCATCTTGGCGATGGGGCCGAGCAAATCCAGCACCTTGTCCTGTGCCGCTTTCATGCCTTTCTCCACCCCTTTGCGCGGGTCCCTGCCCGTGCGTGACATGAAGACCACCATCGTGTCATCGAATTCGGGCGTCAGTGCCACTTTATCGGGAATTAGTGGCCTGGGGCATTCGGCCCTGAGGCGCGCCCGTACCTCCTTTTCCAGTGGTTTGCGCAGCCAGTAGTGAATGAACTTCGTCAAGTGATCTGGCAGTGTCCATTCTGAGGACCGTGGGTGCCGGATGGTGCGTGGGTCGAATAGTAGTGTCCCCTGGTCGTCCAGGAAAGCACCGTCTTCGGCCTGAGCGGTGTGGTGGTCCCCGCCGGATTCCATGTCCCGGCTGTCTACGAAGGTCTCTTTGACGTATTTCGATGAGGTGGGTGGTAGGTCTTGCCACTCCTCGTCATCCGAATGTGAGCCGTCTCCATGCCACTCGTCCACTACGTCTAAGGCATGTGGGACGTAGGTGTCCTCCTCGTCCGAGGATTGAGGTGGGAAGGGGGTGGGCTGGCGGTCCGCGTTTGATGGGTAACTTGCCCTTAGTCTTGGTTGAGGGTGGACTTGAAGTCTTTCTTTGTCTCTTGGCTTTGGACACCTCCGAGCCCGAGGCTTCCGTGCGCTCTGGTGGGCTTGTGGCTTCCCGGCTGGGGGGTAGTGCCCTCAAGAGGGCCTTTTCCACAGAAGCCGCCACGGCGGCATTGATCATGGCTTGGAAGTCTTGGCTGGCTTGGGTATCTTCCATGATCTGTGGTGTAATTCGGGTGAAAACAAGGTTCAGTGGACAGGTCGTGGGGAAGTCACATGCATACATTGATCGACTCTTAGCACGACCGGGATGTGTCCAGCCGGTAAAACGTATATATGTGGAAGGCTTAGTATGCACGTAAATAATAAATTCAGGCTATGTGTGAATTTGGCGTTTTAGGTGTAGGCCCTTGTGCATAATCTCGGGGTTTACCCCGGGTGGTGTGCCGTGGTGACCAGAGGACACCCACATCAACTGAAATGGGCTGTGGCGCCCTAGCATGCGTGTCTGGGGGGGGTCACCCCCGGTGGTGTGCCATGAAAAAATACCCAGAGGACACCCACATCAGCGTGCACCCTAGGGTGCAGTAGTATAATATGACCCTGTGTAGGGCAACAGGTATGATCTTCCCTTTGAAGGGTACAGTAGTGCCAAGTCCCCTGAAGGGTGGTATAATATATGTATATATCCCTGCAGGGGTCCTTTAAATAGTATGCCCAGTTAACACTGATATTCACAGCCTTATAACATCATAAATTGTGCATGCTTTATTCCCCCTCACATTGATTGGAAAGTCCTGTGACAGATATTGGGGGTTGCCTAACAGTAAATCCTAATGTTAGGGATTGAGGGTTGGGGGAGACAACAAAAATGCCCTAAGGGCAATCCCCCACGTTCGTTGCGGCGATCGGGTGATTCCCGAACCGCCGTGTGTGAAGGCAGGGCGGCCGTCGCGGGTCTTGCGAGCCGCGAGATCCAAGATGGCCGCCGGCCGCGTTGTGCAAGCACTACCCGCTCGTGGCCGTGAGCGGGCTGGAAAAAAACGCGGCAAAGAGAAAAATTAACCCCGGCTACCCTCCACCCGTCCCACCCAGCCCCCCTGATATGTAGAGAGTGCAGGTCCGCGCGGCGAGCGCGGCACGGACAGCCGTGACGCCCGCGGCCCGCCGGACCGAAAAAACAAGCACAATAATACAAAGCTAACACAATCCAATGAAAACAGGGGAACTGTATAAGGAAAAGCAAAGGGACAGAAATAGGTAGACAGGGTGTAAATAAAGTACAATAGAATATGGCAATAAAAGATAAGACATGTACATAGACAGAGAGGTAACAATTACTCTGACCTGTTGATAGCTGGAGCAGCAAAGAAAGAGGAAGTGATGTTATAGACAGGGCCTTATATGGGCACCATATCTTTTCTCTGATTGGTTGTTACTGTTTCTATGCTGCTGGAGTTTTCGGTAAAGAAGGATATGCAAATATGAAGCTTCCTGTCATGTAGTAAAATTCACACTTCTCCATGGGTATGCAATCAGGGTTCTGGCCCTATTTGGATATGGATGGCTTGGTTCGATTGAAGATGTCTGTACAACAACAGGCTTGACATGACCAAACTTCTCACATACAGAACCCCTACTCCTCAGCAGAGATTTATATATTACCAGTGTTCCTATTTCTACTATTCCATTACTCCAAGACTAAACATGCACATGCCCTTGACTGATTGCACCACATTGCACAGAACTCTGCTTGGTGTGGTAGATAGCATGTGGCTGAAGTTCACCTCTAGATGGGAGGAAAACAGCAACAGTCTTACTGATACACCATGGGAAACAATATTTATTCTACCCCACCAAAAAATGCAAGATTTCCAAAATTCTTTGCGCCAAGCATCAAAATTCTGACAATGTGGTATTGTACCCCCTGGTTATTTCACTGAATTTCCACCTGTTGGCAATGTATTTTTATTGCAACTTATTCCCACCCTATAGAAGCAACACTTTGCTCCCAGAGTGGAGGAATGCTGTGCAATAAATACATACACAAACTAACATAGAATGATAGACACATTTACCAAACATTCACATGCACAAAATAACACTCAGACATAGACTTATATTGACACTCAATGACACTTCATGGCGATTCTGCTTATTGTAGGCTATTTAAATGGCCTGCTATGTCCAACACCCTTTCCCCCAGCTATGTGGGCTTCTATGAGCCCCTCTACCACTTTGCTAAGATTCTCCATGATGCTTACCTCCTATTGAGGACATGCCGATGCCTAGCAGAGACTAGATAATGAATCCCACACTTCCTCCTTCTCTTTCCACACTCTCTTCTTTTCCAATTCCTCCACCACCTGACTACCTTTCTTCAGCTTCTATTACACAGTAGGTCTGAGGTTAGATGTAAATTCATTTGTTCTTTACTTTTCATTTGTCTGACGTTAGATTTAAATTAATTTGTTCTATAATGCTCATGAAACTGCAATCAGTATTATTGTGTTTTAGACCATTCTTTCCCTACTGTGTTTTCTATTATCTTTGTATTTCATAAAATATAAAACAACCAAACTAAATGTTATAAAATGTAAAAAAAAAAAAAAATTTATGTACTTTTGTCCTACGTTAACTACTGGGCAAAACAGAATAGTTAATTAAAGTTACTTAAAATAGATATTTATGTTAAATTTTGTGCACGTATTTGCACATTCACCAGATCTAGGTATAGTAACAGTGATTAACATTTTGACTGTTTTATAGTTGTGTCTTTTCTGAAAATGTTATTATAAACAGATATCCACAATTTGGAAAATGTTGACATTAGGTATCTACAAAACAAGGAAAGCAAGAATTTTGCTGCCAGAATGGGTCATTTAACTCTGAAACTTGCAGTTATTTGATGATCACTAGGCTTTTTCGACAACTATTCCTAATTAGGACACACAAATTTTTTTCCCATATTCAACTAGATTTGTCTGCTTTTCATCTCGTATTTTAAGATTTTTCTCCTATTTATCATAGACTTCTATCTTGACCATCTGACATTGGAATAATATGGAGGACTCAAGATATGTTTACAAAAGCATATGGAAGGAAAAGAAAGGGCAACAATTTTTTTATGTATGGTTTCCAAAAATCAATAGACTTTCTGTTCATAATTTTAGTGTAAAATTTAAAAATAAAGAAGTTGTTGTGTAAAGATATATTCACATTATTATTGTTATGGTTTTTACTGTAAGTTAAATATTTTATATTATTTGCCAAACTGTTAACCGACAGCAACCAACCAAAGTGCTAAATGTAACCATGTATCCATCGTGTGAAAATTATGCTGTAATGAATATTAAACTCAGAAAAAGTCTTACCGTCCATTCTTTTTGAGGTGCCAATGAGGAGGTTCCACTTCTAGAGGCCGCATTAATAAGAAATAACACTAATTTTTTTTTTTAGAAAACAAAGAGCACCAAAAACTACAAACATGAATTAATCAATGAATTACTTTCACAACATACAAAGGGTGGCAAGTCAAAACCAGCCTAATGCATTTTAGACTCTATTCAGTCCCCACCCCACTGTAAACGTGCATCTATAGACACACTCTAATATGCAATCACAGACATACAATAACATACCTATGTAATACACAGGGAATGTATACATACACAAATTAACATAGAATGATAGACACATTACAAAGCATTCACATGCACAAAATAAAACTCAGACATAGACTTATGTTGACACTCAATGACACTCAGCAACCAACACTGACATTCAAACATGGACACACACAAAAACAAAGACACACATTAACATACATTCACAGAGTCATACCAATATACTTTCACCAACACACATACCATAATCAATCTACCTCCGTCACGCTGCATTTCTTGGTTATCTAGTGCTGCATGGCTCCTGCACAAAATATGTCTATATGTGGTTTCAACACAACCGTAGCTAGAGGCCGAGAGTCGCATCCCCAACCCAAAGTGTGACTCTTCATATCAAAAATACTCACCCTCCTATGTCTTTTGCAATCTAGTCACCCGTCTTTGATTAAAAGCAGAGATGCAGGAACTGCTATTCAGTGTGCATCACTCAACGCTTCCCCTGCTCCTCCTGCAAGTCTGTTAGTGGGCAGATGGTAAATAATGATCCCTTCCATTTCCTGCCCATCCTCACACACAGACACTGGAGGTGCTGAGACAGCACTGTGTTTTCCACCCTCTATAATGATTCATACAGCTCTGCCATCAAAGATATGAGGCTGACTGGACTAGAGGATACTTACCAAGACTCCTGGTAATTATGTCTTCCCATCAGCACACTTGAGCTCAACAGAGGCACATTATAAGTGCTGAAAACAAGCACACATGTAGGCAGGTGTCTACTCTGCTTGGCACTACCTATTTTAATCAAGAACTGGAAGTATTGTAATAGTAAAGAAAAAAAAAATCTCAGTCAGTATGGAAGATGTAAGTTTTCTTGTATGTTTGTAATAAAACACTAACTATAAAAAGCTTAGTATATTGTAGAAACAATAACCCCATTTAGCCAGTTTGCCTTCTTATATATGACTACTGGTTTTTATGGAGATACAAATATAACATTACCTCTTCTCTTTGACTGTCTGCGGTTCGCTCCATAAAATTGACATCATGCACGTTAATAAAGATTTGAGGTGCAATTGATTGATACTACTGCATTTTTATAGATAATGTTTCTATGGTATTTTACTGTTACACATATTTCCATAGGTAAGTGGTGTAGAGTGCGCTGAATTACAGCATTGTGACTGCAGATGATATGCAGCAGAGTTCTGATACGTAAAATTCCAGTCCAGACTTTACAGACATCTCTTCTCTGGTGAAGATCTGCCAGGACCTTCCCTTCAATGTAAACCCTTCAATGGAACAATTAGACCCAAGAACTGATGGACTTTAGATGGACCACTTATTGAGGACTTCTACATTGCTTTTAAGAAAGCTGTTTGATGATGTAACGCATTCTGTAGGAGAAGCTACATGGATGTTGTAAGTGTCTGCTTATTACTTTAAATCTTTGTTCCGCACTGACTGCTTCAGGCAGAACCTTTCTGCCTTCCTCTTGTTTTGCTGGGGAATATTCGATCATCAGGCCCCTCTTTCCTCTAGTTCTGGCAGGAAAAAGTTCTCTGTGACTCAGCATTCAGATGTAAAGCAAGCTAGCAGCACCTCGTGGGAAGGCGATTTTTATATAAGGTTTTTCTAAAGTTTAAAGTTGCACCCCTTGACAAGCAGAGCAAGTTTTCACGGTGCTTACGGTTTCACGGTGCTCAAGGTGTTTAAAGATATTGACATTGATGGTGTTCAGAACATTCCTTCACATTTCTGATGCAAAGCATAAATTAATGCACCCGTCAGAAGCCCTCCTCTCTTCTCCGATGCCAAAGGGGCCGCTACAGATGTACTGTATTATACTTGTATGTAATATTTAATTTTGTCAATACATTGGTAATAGTTTTGTATTCCATGGGGATCTTCTTTCCTGCTTGGTCCTAAAAGGGGCAGTTCCACCATTTATTGGCACATTGTTAGCCACACCTGGAGCCATGTTTAAGTTGCTTTTTACTGACCTCCTTACCTTCAGTTTTGTCAATGCTACACCATTTGTGCTGCTATTTTATTTTATATTTTTGGTACCACTTCACCAAGCACTTTTGAAGTAAGTATTGTGTCCCCCTAAAGAGACACACACACTCTATAGACTTGAGCGATCTTACCTTTGGCTACACCCAATCCGAGTGTACCATTCCAGGCGTATCACAGCACATTTGGTATCATTCTAGTTTTACACTATGTATTATATTGCTTTTTTCTTTCTGAGTGGATTATACCTGCACACCCTCAATGTGTTGTTTACATTATTAACCGTATCTTTAGGTTTCCACCTGCTTACTGACACTGACTTCACCATGTTGTCACTCAGTAAAATAATGCATTATTTTTTTCATGTTACTGATCCATTAAAAATCTTTAAAATGATTTGTAACAATTACAAGTGTAAATATTGGGCAAATATCTGTGTGATGCTCAGGAAATATATCTTCAATCAAAGAGTTAAACAATAAGAGCTGGATACACTCTGCTGATGCTTCAGGTAGTCCTGCATTCTCCTGCTCACAGTACTGTAATATGCGTTACTGGAGGAGATAGTTGCGTGAGGAGAAGGTGTTCCTACATGGACTGGTGCAGGTGGCCTGAAGACATGAATTGACTATATTTCTCTCTAACCCTAAATGTATAAGTAAAAGGAATAAGGCTGCAGGCTGTAATTGTATGATGTTGCAAATATGGCTGTAGAGCAGAAGATTTAGATAAAAGGGGGACATGCAGTACAAGGGCATGTATGGTAGATGTTGAACTATGGAGATGGAAATCTGCTTGTGGAAATGTCTGGGTTTGGAATGGCAAAAGTATGGTTTAGAGACAGCAAGGGAGAATATTACTAGGATATATAGGAATATATACTATAAGAATATTGATCAGAAGGTAAAATGGCTGTGCGGTGGGTTGTAAATGGATTTTGAAATGAAAGTATCTGAAAGTCATTGGATGGGTAGTCTAGACATATGGGGCAACCTGGGCAATAAGGTACCGGGGAGCAGATTTTCTGCTTGTATGTAACTTTAGAAATATCGATTTTAAGACCTGACCAGTCCTTTGGTACAGGAATGACAATAAAAGTAACTGATCAAATTAATCCATCAGTTGTTTAAGTAAGATCACCCGTAAATCAAGACACATGCAAAAGTTTATTTTCGAAGAGTATGGTAAATGTATTCAGCCATTCCCTACCCAGACCTATATATTTTCTTTTGAGGTGACAAGATACATAAGTTTTTCTATACGGATCTACCGCTTTGTGTCTCCGATCGCCACTTTCCTTTTCCTCTAGGTGTAATCTTCTAGACACCGAATCATCACTATTTCTACGTATACACATTCTTCTGCCAATAATTATCTACTAGAATTTTGTTATCACGGAAAAGATGGCACTTTGCATACCTATGTACACTGGTTGTCCAACGACAGTATGGCAAGCTGGTATGTAACAGGACCTACACGGACTGAGCATTTTTTTGTAATAAAAAACAAACAAACTCCAAATCATTATATAAAAAACATAATTTATTATTGGACAATCTTACAGTGTTCAAACATTACATTAGGGAACACATTTTAGAGAACAATTAGAAAAAGTCACATGTTCATTTGTCTGCAGTACAGGGAAGATCTGCACATACGTTTTTTTAATAAACAAACAATCTCAAACATGGATTTGTGCTTACACTGACATACAGTAGATTTTGATGTCAGGTCCATTAAGTCTGTTTCTGTATCCTATCCTTTTAAAACATCATAAAATTGAAATTGTCAGGACAGATTAATGTACAGTATACTCCAGACCTTTAATCTAATTCATTTTTCATTTGCGACCTTCAAACCATACCCCATTATTCTGACTCTGATCTTAAAAAAATCTGAATCTGTCAATCACTTCGTTATTTATACATCCACCTCTTAAAATACACACGCAGTTCAGTATGTCTTACCTGATAAGTTATAACTAGAGCTTATGAACCATTTTCTTAGAACATAATACAATCACACCGAAAGAACGATTGCTGTCATTCTTAATGAACATCACATTTTGTTTTAGAAACACAAACAAATCCTACTGTTATTCTAACACAAATACCCATCAGCTTACAAATGCTGCTTAAATTTAAAAATATTACACATCCAAACCCGCTATAAAATAGAAAAATACAGAAATTTTCTTTAAACATTGGGATCCAAAAGTGCATAAGTTTTGTATTTTTTTTTCTCGCTTTTTTTTTTTAAGAATTAAGAAAAATTGGATTAAAATAATTATCCATGCCAAAAATACATCACTGCTATAAAAGACATCTGATAAAATTTATCCAAATAATAGGGCAAGACATCTGTATCCTGAAATAGCAATTCTCAAAGGCTTTGCCTAAAAATGTGCAAAAAAACATCAACTACAATCAACTCATCCTTTCTTTAAGGAAACTACAATTCTATTACATACCAAATTAATGTTGAAAAGGTGCAACACATTCTTATTACCTTCAATGTGAAGGATCTGAATTTCGGGACTCCTGTAGTTATGTCATAAACAATTGTGGACACAAGTTGTCACTAATTATTTGAAAAGATGTATCAATTGCAAAGGGACCAAAATAATTTTGTGATCCTGAGTTTTAAACTCTCTTTGTGTATTTAATACTGATTGTTTTTAATTATTTTCTGTTCCCAAACATCAGATAATTGGGGCAGTTAAAATATATATTGAGTGCAAGAGATTCGTATGAAAAAAGAAAAAAACATTGCAGAAGTACCAAGTAGTGTAGTGTGAATATACAATTTGGCTTTGCATCATTTCTGTATGGCACACGCGGACACAAATTATTCTGCTAGAAAATATTTCGGTTAGACAGCCTCCAACCTTGCACGTCATGTTTGGCAACATTGTATAAAAGGCACTTAACATATCATCATAGAGTTTATGCTGCTATAGGCTATTATATGGCTATTAAACAGCTGTGTACGAATACCAGAGTACAGATACCACTTTGTATACCTTTCTGACACACTCGAATGTCTTTTAATCAACCTTCATCTAAAGAGGGGCATATAATTTGTTAGATGTTGCAAAACACCTGTGACTCTCTATGATACAAAAGGTGGTTGGGGGTCCCTGATTTATAGCTAATTTCATTTTTCAAATTTTAAGGACTATTCAAATAGTGTAAATGGTTACAATTACATAAGTCGCTTGCAAAAAACATCTTTGGATTTTAAAAGACCGGCTCCTAAAATCTTTTTGTAAGGGTTTTTATAGCTTTCATTTTTAATTTTCAAATTTATAGCAAATATTTCTCCCAGTAATGTATATGCACTCAGTGCAATGAACGAGTTTAAATTACATTAATGGCCATCACGTGGCACAGGTTTATTCTAAACCTTGTAAATCCAATATGTGTTTAATCTCTAAAAGGTGCAGTAAAGGAAAAACTGTTTGATTAGTGGGATAAGTAAAATGAACAATGACTTGCTTGTCAACAGATCACTTATCGAACAGAGTGTCACCTTGATGTGCATGCGCACACATTTGCTGGGAGCATATATGCCACTCTCGAATAGAGTGTGAGATTAACTCTGATCCCATTTGGGCATCCAAAGGTGCTTTTCCACTGGACATGCCATATTGTGCACAATGGGTTAAATCAAAAGTGTATATCTATTCACTCAAACTTGGTAAAAAAAAAAATTCTAATTGGACCCCTCCTTCAATGAATTCTAAAACCAGCTACAATGTATTTTGCCTAATATAGGCCCATGCCAGGTCTAAATATTTGGGACACTCATAAGCAAAAATGATGCTGGCTCCAGCATACTCTTCCTACATGCATGTGGATGTTGTACATATTGTCTCTAAGAACCTTAATATGTACGTCATAAAAGCTTGTTGTGCTTGAGTATGTTCACAGTGGCACGACGACAATAACAGCTTGGAGCAGATTTACATGCAATTGGCTTGTTGCATATTTTAGCTCTTATAGGCACAGAGTGCCCTCAATAAGTAAAATCGTTAGCCAATGACTGGTTATTTTCACCAATAGGGTGATGTGTTTATAAGTTTACCCCAGCTCTGCCATTCAGCAAAAAGACCAGCTGATGTCCTAGGACTTCCAAACTGATCAAAGTCATTCTTTTGTTTTATCTTTTGGGATTTGTATGAGGTTATGTCTGTTTTAGTTGGTGTCAGAGTTTGCACACCATCAGATTTCCATTCTGCATGAATTACAGAGTAATTTTGTCCTTCGTTGTTGTCCCAGAAGACTCGGCTATCGCTTTCATACGACAGACAGAACTCAATTTTTTCATGGCTGGGAATGTTCGGAGAGATATCGATAACAAATGAAAATGTATCGTTGTCTGTGCTTGCATAGACGTTGTTCATGTACGAACAGATTACATCTTTGTAGGTTTTCCAGGTATCAAAGGTTATTCTGACCTTCACGTTTTTTTCATAGCTCAGATTTTTTACCTTAATGGTCCCAGCTACGGACCTTTCTTGAAGACTACAGTTTTCCAGGCAGATGAAATTTTTCTGGATTCGGCTGCGGAACTGTAGATAATCGGAGGAGGGCTGTGTGAATCCCAAGATCAAGTTCTTTTCTTCATGTAACTTTAAACTGGCTGTGATATCCTCCAAATCTATCAGATCAAACTGAAGTTCGGCAGCTGGTTCTTCCTTAAAATCTGAAAACACATGCACTGAGGTCAGGGAAAGCCCTTTAGAGTCTGCAAAGATGACCTTTTTATTTCGGGCTTTGGACCGATTCCACTCACTGCTTCTTGAATCTGATTCTTTCTTTAATGAGAGGCATGGTCGAAGGGGCTTAAATCGATTGACAAAGTTCCTTGCCCTGCAGTCTTCGTAAGGACTGAGAATTTTCTTCAGTGGAGGAGAATGTGCTAAGCATATTCTAACCGCAACATCAACAGGCATAATCGATCGTGGAAGAGAACGGGGTTCCAGAATCTGGATCATCCTGAAAAAAAAAAAAAAGAAAAAAGAAAAAGAATGCCATAGTTAAAATAAATGAAGAGGAGCAAGGTTTAACATTCCTTCTCATTGTTTAATAAATAAAAGCATTTGCTGGCATTGCACTGGTCATCCACTAACCTAATAAGCCTGGGCAGATAACATCTCTGAAACCTTCCTTTTAACTCTTTCTGTGCTGGTTTGCCTAGAAAAGGCTATATTATGCTACCTTTAACACTTTGCATGCCATTGGCCTACCAATGGTATTGTAAAGTGACGTGCACATCGCAAGCACACAAATAACTTAACTTTAAGTCCCATGAAATACACTGAGAGGTTAATAGAATGCTTGCTGTGCAACTTTCACTAACTATGCTTTGTAGATTTTTAATGATAAAGAGATCTAAGCAACAGCTCAAATTTAATGTGCTGTAGCTCATTGTCAATGGGAGGGACACAAAACCAAACACAAAACCAAACAATGAATGCTTTATAAAGTAAATACATAAAATATTTATTACGCTAGTGTCTCCAAAATATTGTTTCCCTAGAAGCAAAACTGAACAAATGGAAATGGAAATGTTGAATACAAGTGATACTCTATATTGCTTGTTTACATAATGTTTTGCAAGCCACCTTTAGCTAGCCAATAATCAAAAATCATTATTTTATTCTCTAATGAGTCTGCTAGAGAGATGACAATGAACTGGCAAAAAACCCAAGATGATGAAAAAGAAACAATTAAAAAAAAAAAAAAACAGTATTGCCAACATTTTGCAAGTTGTGCAAAATAATGTTGAACAAATAAAATATTTTTTTTTCTCAATATTCGGATATTTAATTATATGTTGGTGTTTGCAAACAACTAAAACTCCTACAAATGTATTACTCCAGTGTCTCCCAATCCTGTTTCCCCAGAAGTAAAATTGAACAAATGGAATTTGTTGAATACAAGGGATACTCTATATTGCTTGTTTATACAATGTTTAGCAATCCACCTTTAGTTAGCCATCAATAGAAAACAATTATTTTATTCTCTAAACAGTGAGCTGTAGTAGCATAATAGGCTCGCAAAACAGTTACGATGATAAAATAAAAATCTGCATCACCTAAATTTTGCAGGTCTTGTCAATGCACAGTTTAGCGAATAAAGTCTTACGTTTGTACTGCATGCATATAACTACTGCTAGCAATTTGAACATCTGCTTGTAAAATAAATGGAATTTTGCAAGCATATTTAGGAACTTGTGCAAAAGAATGTTGAGCAAACGAAATGCATTTTTTTAAATTTTTAATATTGTGATATTAAGTTATGCATAAACAACTAACATCCCTATAAATGTGATTATAAATGAGCCACCCCGAACACCTCCCCATAGCAATGTCATTATAGGAAGGGACATTTTACCATTGTCAGCCATGGAAAAATAAAAGGTAAAAAATATTGCTTACTGCTGCAGAAACTCTGCTATTTTTACACCTTATGACATTGCACAAGGGACATGGATAAAGAAAACACAGCTTGCCAAGAGGTAATGCAGCAGCTGTGGCATTTTAACAGAATGTGCATATGACAGATCATACTGACAGTAGTGACACATATGTGACTTCTTTTAAATAGCTATGAGATATTAATTCAGGTGAAAAGCCAAATAAGCAGACTAACCTCCCATATTAACCATTTAAAAGCAAATTCTACAAAAATTGCAAAACACTACAGAAGATTACTATTTTAGACAAATAGGTATTTTGCTTACAACGACAAGCATCAAATGATAACTTTATGAAGATCTATAATGTTTTAGGTTAAAAGTAGAATTTTTTGTTACAACTTTTGAAGTAGCCTATATGTGCAACCTTAACATTTTAATAAGCTTAATATTGAAATAGCCTTTAACCAACCTGCACAAAAGTAAATTATTTTCTTCTTTATTGTTCTTAAATATAACCATGAGGATCAAGCTATATCACTTTATTATCCCTGGCTCCTAGGGTAACTGGATAGTGTATAGAAGATTAATTAAGGGTTGTCATGGTATTAACAGTACCTGTACTGTGATCAACCCTGCAGGTGAGGTTTCTTCTACTGCAGCAGTCTGAAGATAGAACTCTCTGCTGTCTGGTCTGGCTGCTTATCAATAGCAGGACAGCCCCCTTCACATGCTCACTTGCAAGCAGCCAATCCGGGCTTAGATCACGTCCCTGCTGGCCAATCAGAGCCAGGCAGTACTTACCAGTATGAGCGTGATAATGTTTGCACTCAGTGACACTGTATCTCTGAAAGGAGGTCAGTGAAGAAAGCGGTCAGGGTTTGCCTAATCGATCAGCTTGCACAGAATACGGTTAGAGCTGGGTGAAGTTCAGCAGTTTTGGCCTGACAGCACACCACGCACTTTTTTTTTTATTTATTGTTTACCCATATTTCTGAGAATTTCACTTTTACTGTTAGTAAAAAAATAAAAATTGTGGATGTTGCATCATCGTATGAATGAAGAGACCAATATATGACCTGTCTGGGTCACAGATTATGTGTGGTAGATAAGGGGAGATTGCCAAAAAAATAAATAATTTACACACTATCTCAAACCCCAATGTACATTTAAACAAATCGTTTAATAGCACTGCAAAAGATATTAAAGTGTAAGCTCACCTGCCAATGTTAAGGGAAACTGCGTCCTACAAGGGATACAAACCATTTACTTTGCCTTTTACAGCTAAAAGGCAGAAGAGGGTATTCTTATGAATTACTAAAAACGAATCAATCCTCAATAGCTCCTCTATTCCTTTAGTATACTATTATATATATATAAATATATATATATAATAAAATATATAAAATATAATAGTAAATAAGGAATATATTTATGTTAATTATTTAAATACACAAAAATAAGTCCTGCGCTCAGACTCCCACTACTCTTGGGCGGCAGCAATGACCGTAGTACCCATCAGCTCCAGTACATACAATAAACAAAAAAGAAAAAAAAGTTCCATGTGCACTATCCCAAATCCCTATGCAGGGGCGGGCTGGGCCGGGGGGCAGGGAGGCAATTGCCCCCCAGGCCGCCCTAAATTCTGTTAGGACCAGCCGCTGCAGGGCCGGCCCTTTAAATGTTGCAGCCGCCTGAGCGCTCTGTAAAGAGCCTCAAGCGGCTGAGACTGCTCCACCCTTGCCCTCCCCTGTAGCGTGGCCGGGCTGCTGCTGATCTGCGGTACCCGGCCGGATTGATAGGAGGGCGCACACTCAGTGTGCACTTCCTGTCAGTCCGGCCGGTTACAGGAAACTGAAACTCCGCGCGGAACTGGAGTTTCTGTGTCCTGTAACCGGTCGGACTGACAGGAAGTGCACACTCCTTACTATCAGTCCGGCCGGCACCGCGCACAGCAGAGCAGCTCGGCCACGCTACAGGGGAGGGGAAGGTGAGGGGGGGATTAAGAAGAAGAGAGGGGGAAATTACAAAGAGGGGAGGGGAATTAAGAAGGAGGGGAAATTAAGAAGAGGGGGGGAGTGGGAGGAAATTAAGAAGAAGGGGAATTAAGAAGAAGCACTAAGAAGAAGGGGGAGGGGAGAAATTAAGAAGGGGAATTAAGATGGGGAGGGGAAATTAAGAAGAAGGGGGATTAAGCAGCTAGCTGGGAATTAAGGGAGGGGAAGTTCAAGAAGAAGGAGGGGCAATTGTTAGAAGAAGGGCCACAGAAGGGGAGAGGTGGGGGATTTAAGAAGAACAGGGGTTGGGATTAAGAAGAACACAGGGGGAGATTAAGAAGAAGGGGGAATTAAGGAGGGGAGGGGTGGGGGGATTAAGAAGAAGGGGGAGGGATTAAGAAGAAGGGCAAGGGATTAGAAGAAGGGGGAGAGGTGCAGGGATTAAGAAGAACAGGGGGTGGGGAGATTAAGAAGAACGGGGGGTTAAGAAGAACAGGGGGAGTAAGAAGAACACAGAGAGGAGGGGGAAGAGTAAGAAGGA
>OW240922.1:68182625-68309385 GCA_933207985.1 Pelobates cultripes | reverse complement strand
GAGCTCTTTCACACTACGCGCACACACACACAATGCATCCCTATACATACACAAACACACAATGCATCCCTACACACACAGAAACACAACATGCTTCCCTTACACACAGAGAAACACACAATGCATCCATTACACACAAAGACAATGCATCCTTTGCACACATACACAGAAACACACAATGCAAACTCTTCCACACACATGCAAACACACACACATGCAAACACACACACTACTTCTCTTACATATACACAGAAACACAATGCATTTCATACACACACTCAATGCACACACTACAGACACACACCTTGCATCTCTTATGCATACAAACACAGATTCACACAATACATCGCTTATACACAAACACACACTGCCTCCACTACAAATACAAAAGAATAATAAGCGCTCTCTTCTCAGGGATGAGCTGCAGTTCACCAACAAGGTGTTCCTCTACCTTGTGATAAATGGACAGATAAAATAGAAAGGTGAACAGCGCTAAAAATCAGAAAATGTACATACGTTTTGTAGAAATACTGGCCAGCAGAGTAACTTAAAAAAAAAAGAGAAACAAAAATACAAATAATGGTACAGTATGTATGAACGATATAATTCCACAAGAACAAAGGTGTTATATTCACACTCACACTTTGGGGAGCTATATCAGCTCGGTGTTAAGAGCCTGGACGGAATAATCCCCGTCTATGGATTTCTTGAGGTTCAAGACCGTTGGTGAATTTATAGGTGTAAATATTCGTTACATGAAAAACAAGAGTAAAATACACCACATGGTATAGTACGTAAATATAAAATATTGTAAAAAAAAAAGTGGATGATCCTACTTACATATACTAGAGCAACGACCTGTTCTAGTTTGGAGAATTTCAGGTGGAATAATCCCCACCTTGGGATATAGTGGACCCAGGTATAGCAGCAAAGCAGTATTGGATAGGAAGGAGGACAAAAGGAATGACTGGATAGTTTAAAAAAATATATATACTTTAATACAATAAGTGAAAAGTAAATAATAAACTATAAAACCAGTCTTGTATATGTTGTGGAAATAAGGTCTACACATATTTCCTGGTTAAAGGAAAATGTCTATTTACTCATTTTACAATATATATATATATATATCTCACATATAAAGCTAAGTACACATATTTCAATCAAGATGGCTGCTAGAAGCTTCTAACCCCTCCTTCCCCTCCCCTCCCTTTTTGAACATCGACTAACTACCTCGTGTAACAAGATGGCGCCGGAAAACCGTGGGAGACCCTCATGGTCCCGGTGACATCACCTGCAGTAGGCAGAGCATTAGAGCAACCACTTAACACCTAACCAATTATTGATGTATTATTCCATGTTATCTCTGACAATGCTTATGATGTAATTTTGCTTTAAAAGGGACTTGCCGTCCCCTCTGAATAAACTTTCCTCAAGTTATTCAACGACCTGGAACCTGTGTCTGGTGTGAATTACTTCAGGGAGCGTGCACGCATTGTTTCATTGATTTGGCCAGGGGCAGATACACAAAGAAATAATCAATACTTTAATTGATTTTTCCACTTCAATTGGCGCCCAACGTGGGGCCCACCGGAGAGCCGGTTCGGTGAGCCGGAACCAACGGACCGGAGCGGACCTCCGGAAAGTGGGACAAGCGGAGCCTGATCACCTCCATAATACAGCCGTTGCCTGTGTTATTCTCCTGTTTTGTGCCGGTCTGTCTCCGAGTCCACTTCCGGCTTCCAGAAGGCTACTAGAGACAGGTAATTAACTCATCCGGTGCGCCCTTTTTTTAAGTGAACCTGTCGATTGTCTATCTGCCTCCTGTATTCATTTATGTGTGTGTGTTTATTATACCTTTAAGATATGTTTGCTTGACTGCCTAGCGGGCAGGGAACGCATTTTATATGTTTGCTTGACTGCCTAGCGGGCAGGGAACGCGGTTTATGTTTGCTTGACTGCCTAGCGGGCAGGGAACGCATTACAGCCGGTGGGGCTGGGTTTTTATGTCTGCTTGACTGCCTAGCGGGCAGGGAACGCGATTTATGTTTGCTTGACTGCCTAGCGGGCAGGGAACGCATTACAGCCGGTGGGGCTGGGTTTTTATGTTAGCTTGACTGCCTAGCGGGCAGGGAACGCATTACAGCCGGTGGGGCTGGGTTTTTTTATGTTAGCTTGACTGCCTAGCGGGCAGGGAACGCATTACAGCCGGTGGGGCTGGGTTTTTATGTTAGCTTGACTGCCTGGCGGGCAGGGAACGCATTACAGCCGGTGGGGCTGGGTTTTTATGTTAGCTTGACTGCCTAGCGGGCAGGGAACGCACTGCAGCCGGTGGGTTGGGATTTTTGTCTGATTATTGTAGTATTTCCGTTGGTACCAGTGTTTTGCCGGGACCAGCCTGGTGGGTGAAGGCTGGAGATTGTTATATTCTGAATATCTGACACCGGTGGTGTTAACATGTACATGGCCATTTTGCTCTCTATCATTCTGTGGTTTCTGTTTAATTGTTGTTACAGTGTGGGTACCCTTGGTGTGTGTGTGTGTATTGTGTGGTTAGTTCTAGATTCCGGAGTTTATGCTCATTTGTATGTTTGTGATTTTTGCAAATGTCTTCTCATTAGCGCAGCCACGTTCATTTTCTCCTTTGTTCTTTATCTCTCCTGTGCCTGTTGCCCAGAGCTGTGTTAGTCACCCACGCTCATTCGCTCCCATCCGTGACCACCACCCCGGGTGGGCGGATCTCCGTGACTAGTCTACGTTTGGGGAAGACGCACGGGGCTCAAGTTCTCGTGGCAGTCGAGCACTGTAGACATTCTTTTTCCCCTACACTTACTATACTTCTTTGTCTTCCACGTGTGGCACGCTTTGGTTACTCAAATATGGGACAGGAACACGCTAGACCTGCTAAGGGCTTGCTAGCTTGTGACATTGTGAAAGAAAGGGCAGGTGAAGATGCAATGCTAAAACTTAAAAAGATTGCTAAGGTGTGTGGTTTCCAGATGTTGCCCAGCGGGAGATTACAACCTGAGTTTTGGAGGAAGTTACTTATAGACAAGGAAGGGTTGTTGTTGGATAATGGACTTACGAAAGTTGCAGAGGCTTGGTACCGGGTGGCTAGAGGTTTGAAACGGGAAGGATGGGTCGAGGAAGAACTGGAAGTTGAGGGGCAAATTGTGTATGTTTATCACAGGAGTGTTCACAATGATGATGTTGTTTCTATTGTTCCACGACCACCGCCCTATGATGGCGCCCGGAGCGCAACACTTAATTCCCGCCCTGCTTCCCCCGTCACGACACAGACCCCACCCTCTGGGGGCGTGTCTTCAGCTCCCACTCCCCTGTGCCCCGTACTCGGTGCGGATGGTGCTTACTATTACCCAGTGCCACTTCATTCGTTCCCTCCTACTCCCATGCCTCAACCTTCCTATGATCCAACCCCCTTCGTTAGCCATCCTCCTGACATGCCTGTCGAAACCCCTCCGCTTTCATGTCCTTCGTTACCTCCCCCAGTGACCATCCCCACTCTGGACCTTACCATGGCTTCCCTCACCTCACCCATTGAAGTCCCACCTTCCCCTTCCGCTTCCCTCTCAACCCCGAGTACCCCTTCCTTAGTAGCTTCCGTTCCTTCACCCTCTCCGTCTATCACACATCCAACTCTCCTACCCCATACCCTTTCCACCAGCCCTATTCCTCCGGATCTCTGTCTCCCCGCTGCCCCAGGACCCCTCCCTCCCACGGCCGATTTGCCGTCCCTAATCTCTGCCCTCACCGCCCTGACCCAACCCCCTGTTACCACCTCTCCATCCCCTTCTCCAGTGTTACCTCCTCCTCCCGAAGTCCCAGCCCCCTCTACCTCGTTACCCCTCCCTCCCACGGCCGATTTGCCGTCCCTAATCTCTGCCCTCACCGCCCTGACCCAACCCCCTGTTACCACCTCTCCAACCCCTTCTCCAGTGTTACCTCCTCCTCCCGAAGTCCCAGCCCCCTCTACTTCGTTACCCCTCCCTCCCACGGCCGATTTGCCGTCCCTAATCTCTGCCCTCACCGCCCTGACCCAACCCCCTGTTACCACCTCTCCAACCCCTTCTCCAGTGTTACCTCCTCCTCCCGAAGTCCCAGCCCCCTCTACCTCGTTACCTCTCCCTCCCACGGCCGATTTGCCGTCCCTAATCTCTGCCCTCACCGCCTTGACCCAACCCCCTGTTGCCACCTCTCCAACCTCTTCTCCAGTGTTACCTCCTCCTCCCTAAGTCCCGGCCCCCTCTACCTCGTTGCCTACTCCTCCTCCGACTGGTTTGCCGTCCCAACCCTCCGCCCACGTTGCTCTGCCACAGCCCCTTGTTCCCATCCCTCCAACCCCTTCCCCGGAAAACCTTGACGCATCCATGACTAATGACCTGTCTACCTCGATATCCGCCCTTTTCACTGCTGTTACTTCCCTGGTTAACTCCGCGATCCCTGCGCTACTTCCCACTGATATACCACCTCCTCCTCCTCCTCCTCCCCCGAGCCTTCGACCCCTCCCTTGTCTCCCGCTAACCTCCCCGAGCCTTCCGATCCAATCTCTGCTCTTGCTCATGTCCTAAACACCCACCTCTCACGCCCAGCCCCGCCGGCCCCCATGATGGCCCCTTCCACGGCTTTAGTTCCCCGTGTCCCTTCCGCCAGCACTAGTTACCCAATCATGGTGGTTGGGTCCGAGGTGTCTGCGACTTCGGACCAGCCCTATGCGATGGGTGCCTCCCCCCAAGCCTCGGGCTTCCACCCAATTACCTCTCCTATCACCCCCTTCCCAGTTGCCCCCGCTACAGCTACCCCTGAGGCTATTCTTCACCGTGGTACAATAGTGCCCGAGGAGGTCGCTATGGTGGACCAGAGCCAACCCCAACTGGGGGGGGAAAGGCTTCCCCAACGGCACTCACTTCCCCAGGGGTATACTCAGATCAACCATGGGGCGGATGGTGCACCACCTATGTACGTTACTTTTAACCCTTCCCAAGCCGCTACCCTTGTAACTTCCCTCCCTGATCCTGAGAAGCACCCCATGCCCTTTTTCCGCAGGGTGGCTCAAATCCGTAAGACATATTCCGCTGCATGGCGGGACCTTATTAGTTTATGTGAAATTAAGGCCGGAGATGCATACTGGCCAATCATGGAACGGAGCTTTAGTGATGCTCCACTTACTTCTGATACTGATTTCCATTCCGGTGAAATTTTCTGTGAACAACTTCGTGCCTGGGCGCAGGATAAACTAGCTGACCAGGCTACTTGCATTAATGATATAATCCAAGACAAACTTGAGACCGTTGAAAAGTACCATTCTAGGTTGACTCAGACATTCTCGGACTTAGGGTTCAGTACTTACAACAAGGCACACACCCAGATGCTCTCTGCAGCTTTCGTGGCAGGACTGAGAGAACACATTCGCAAGGGGTTAATTTTAGCTCGCCCTGAGTATAGAATTATTCCACTAGACACTCTTTTGTTAGTAGCCAAGGGCCTAGAATCTGTTTTACAACCCACACAGCGCAGGGCTAGCCCACTGATGTACACCGCCCCCACACCTATCGCTAGTTCTAATCAGGTCCCCCAGGTATTCCCCCAACAGTACACTCAATCACCCCACGCACTGCCTGCGCCAATCCCTTTCCCCCGGGAACGGACCATTATGACAATCCGGACCTGTTTTAATTGCAATCAACCAGGCCACTTCAGAAGAGATTGCCCACAGCCTAGGGTGTTCCGCCAGCCTAGTCCCCGGTACCAAGGTCCCCATGTCACCGGCCATAACTACCCTTCCCCTGGTTACCTCCCCGCCCTTCCCCATCCACATTTGCCTCAGCTTCCTCCTCCTCCTCCTCCTCCCCCTCCTCCTCCTCCCCCTCCTCCTCCTGAATACACTCAAGCACGGCCCCCTGTATCAGAAGCTCGCACGTATACTCCACACTCTGCAGAAGGGTTTGATAATGATGATTTCCAAGACGGCCAACCCCGTCCTACCCTCTGCCCATCCCGCCCTCCCATGCATTCTGCTAACCCCCCTTCTACTTCCCACCGGTACCAGGGACCAGACCAGGCCCATTTAGATTTATTACAATAGGTAACCGGCAAGCCTGTGTCAGCAACCCCTGCCATGGCAGTGTCTGCGGGGGATGGAGGGGGCCCTCTAGCTACTGTTGTTCTCCCTGTGGAGGGCCACCCCACCACCTTCCTGGTTGACACAGGTGCAGCCCGTAGTGTCCTTAGGGAACAAGACCTGCCTGACCCCTCTTTCTTATCTGACACTGATGTTTCCTGTGTTGGGGTGGATGGTACCCCACGCAGCAACCCCCTTACTAAGCTCCTACATGTAGGTTCACACATCCTCTCACGCTTTGTGGTTTCCTCTACTTGCCCCATTAACCTCCTAGGTGCCGCTGTTCTCTCTCGCCTCCAGGCCTCCATTACCTTCACTGCAGATGGGCAGATTGAGTTGACAACTCCCTTATCACAAAAAGATACCTCTGTCCTCTGTTCACTCCCTATTTTGTTAAACCTAACTGACAACTCAGGGGATGCATGGGTCCCACAAACCCCCAGTGCTCTGGACCGTATCCCACCTGATCTTTGGTCCACCGGCCCGGATGATATTGGACGTTTGCATGTGCCCCCGGTCTTGGTTCAGCTCCTGCCCGGGGCACAGCCTCCTCGCAGACCACAATACCCTCTAAAGCCTGCACAAGCTGAAGCCATTACCAGACAAGTTGAATGTCTCGTTACCAAAGGTGCCCTCATCAAGTGTTCGTCTCCATGCAATACTCCACTTTTTCCTGTTAAAAAGAGAACTGTTAAAGGTCAACCTGACCAATATCGTATGGTACAAGATCTCCGTGCTGTGAATGATGTGACCATCAAAGACACTGCCATTGTTCCTAACCCCCACACACTCTTATCCCAAGTCCCGTCAACTTCAACAATATTCACTGTGGTGGATCTAGCTAATGCCTTCTTCAGTGTCCCCCTTGACCCTTCATGTCGTTTCCTCTTTGCCTTCACCCATGAAGGACAGCAATACACCTGGACTGTCATGCCTCAGGGGGCTCAGAATTCCCCCACACAATTTGCACACGCCATGTCGCTGGTGTTGGAACCCTGGCAACAATCTCATTTGGATGTCGTCCTGCTTCAATATGTTGATGATCTCCTTCTCTGTGCTCCTGATTTACTCACTGCGGAGCGTGATTCAGAAGACCTCCTATGTTTTCTTGCTGCTGCTGGTTGCAAAGCCTCCAAATCCAAGTTACAATGGTGCCGGCCCTCTGTGGTCTTCTTGGGACACTGCCTTTCCCATGGCACCAAACATCTCACCTCCCACCGTGTACAAGCCATTCTGCTCCTTCCACTACCTGCTACCCACCAAGCTCTCCATGCTTTCCTGGGTCTAATCACGTACTGCAGATCCTGGATACCCGAAGCATCAAAACTCATGCAGCCACTCTATGATGCCCTCAGGAGCGAACCTTTCCATCTCACAGAAGAAACTATCATCTGTTTCCGCACTCTGAAAAGAGCTATTGCTTCTGCACCTGCCTTGGGCCTACCGAACTACCAACTTCCCTTCAACCTTTTTGTCTCTGAAAAATCAGGACATGCTTCCGGAGTCCTCACCCAAAAACATGGCTCAAGACAACGCCCTATTGGCTATTTTTCCTGCATGCTTGACCCTGTTGCAAGGGGTAGCCCCTCTTGCCTCCGAGCGGTGTTCGCCGCCAGTGCTCTCCTGGACAAGACCAATGACTTTGTTCTTGGCCATCACCTCACAGTGTTGGCCCCTCACGATATTACTGCAATCTTACAACAAATCCGCCCAAAACACCTTTCTTCACAACGCCACCTTCGCCTACAGACATCCTTACTCCTACCTGACAATGTGAAACTCCAGAGATGCCTTTCCCTGAACCCAGCCACTCTTCTGCCACTTCCCAAGGGGGGAATAGTGCATCACTGGTACAGCCTGGACATCAACCCAGAGGTCCGAACAGATTTACAATTGCCTGTGTTTACACCTTCCCCTGATGATGAACAATCAGAGGCCCTACTCCACTGTGTCTTGTGGTTTAGGGACACACCAAACCCTGACGTGGACTATGAGGAAGAACTATTTCAGCTCAAAGACATCCAAATTACCTTGACTGACTTGTTTTGGGACTCCACAGGTACCATGCTCATTCTGGTACATCTTCCAGACAATGCAGTACACCTCTACCACCATTGGGAAACAGCTATCCCACACATACCTCTCACCAGATCCCACGACATCACATGGGAGACCCTAGGGCCGAAGGCCAAAACTTGGAACCAAATGACTCCAGAACAACTGACTTCTGCAGGAATAAATAAAAAGACAATTAACTACTACACAACAGGACACTCCAGGTACCACATAGAGGCCTGTGAGGACCCACCTACCATAGACTGCGACCTTATTGATATCCCTCACGACTGTTTTGAACAAATGAAAATGGAAACTACACACCTACCAACTGTTTATGAAGCTGCATTACTCAACCCGGATCAGACACTATTTGTGGATGGCTCAAGGTTTGCTGACGAACAAGGACAATACCACACTGGATATGCAGTTACCACAGGATGTCAAATATTACAAGCAGCTGCCCTTCAACCAACTAAATCTGCCCAAGAGGCCGAGTTAATAGCCTTGACTGTGGCCTGCAAACTGTCCGAAGGCCTACGAGTCAACATTTATACGGACTCAAGATATGCCCTGGGAGTGGCACACGATTTTGGCTTAATCTGGAAGACCAGAGGATTCCTTACAGCTACCGGTACCCCAGTAAAGCATGGGACAGCCATTGCAGAACTGATGGACGCATTGGAACTCCCAGCAGAAGTGGCAGTATTGAAAGTAAAAGTTCATGGAAGATTAGACACAGAAGAAGCACGTGGCAATAGCCTGGCTGATCAGGCAGCCAAAGAGGCAGCACGACAATGGGAAGTGGACAGAAGAGTGGCCACAGATGCATTACCAATTTATACTATGCAAACATTGCCTACAGACCTCAGGCTGCTGAAGGAACAACAAGTTGCTGCCACTCCTCAGGAGAAACAGAGTTGGAAGAACAAAGGAGCAGTACTCCGTGATGAAGTTTACACTATTAATCTCAAGTTCTGTCTACCTAGAAGTATGTACCCAGCGGTGGTCCAATGGGCCCATGGGCCAGCCCACCTATCAAAGCTCCTGATGAATTCACTGATTGACAAGTATTTTGAAGCACCAGGCATCACTACCTTAACACAGAATTATTGCAAATCTTGTACTATATGTGCTAGGTGCAACCCTGGAAAGATCATAAAGACTGCACCTAATCATCTAGCCAAGCCACAATACCCCTTTCAGAGGATTCAGATTGACCATATTCAGATGCCAAAGAGCGGACGCCATGAATATGCACTGGTCATAGTGGACATGTTTTCAGGATGGCCAGAGGCCTTCCCAGTGACTAACCTCACCGCGAGGACAACAGCTAAGTATCTCTTGACAGAAATTGTTTGCCGTTACGGGGTTCCAGAAGTAATTGAGAGTGACCAAGGAACCTCCTTCACTGCCTCGCTAACACGGGAAGTCTGGTCAGCACTGGGGGTGACCCTTGCATTCCACACTCCATATCACCCACAGAGTAAGGTAGAGCGCATGAACGGCACTCTGAAAGCCAGAATGCTTAAAATGTCACAAGAAACTAACATGCCTTGGCCCGAGAGTCTCCCATTAGCATTGTTTAGTGTAAGGTACACTCCTAGGGGAAAATACAGCCTGTCACCTTATGAAATTTTGTTTGGCACAGCACCTAGGTTAGGTTGTTACTTTCCCCAACAACTTCAGATCCAGTCAGATGCTATGGTAGATTATGTGACAGCCCTCTCACATGCCTTGACCAAGATACATGCACAAGTGTTTTCTTCTATTCCAGATCCTGAGTCGAACACAGGTACACACAAACTGCTTCCAGGTGACTGGGTTATGGTTAAGAAGTTTCTCAGAAAACACACCCTGGAACCGAGATTTGATGGTCCTTACCAAGTGCTCCTGATTACAGCAACGTCAGTTAAACTAGCTGGGAAGAGTTCTTGGATACACGCTTCACATTGCAAAAAAGTGCCTGCTCCAGAAGAGTCTGATCCTGTTGAAAAATGAATTTATTATGTGTCTTGTGTTTTCTTATGCTGCTACATTTTGCATGGGCCCAACAAGTGGCCATAACCAAAGATAACCATGTTTACACTTTTTGGTACAATTCTTCTAATACTGATGTGGCTACATACACCTTTGACTATTGTGACATAGTTACTTGTACATTTCCACAAGCACAACATGCAGCTGTATATAAGGACATACCTAACAAAAAGGATCCATACATTTGTGTGACTGGCGAAGGTTGGGGACACCATTGTAGTTCATGGAAAGCTGCCGGGTGGAACACAGGTAGACCATGGGGCTACAGACCCCAAGTTGCATTAGACAAGCTTGACAAAGACGAGAAACCCTTGCTCTCTAGAATGACCCTGAGTAAACCCATAGGGTCAACTCCCATTAAACTCACCTTAAACATAGAACACCCTAGTCCAAGGGATGCAGGGGAGTATGTGATGGGAATGTACTGGAAGGGAGGTGGCTCACATAACGCATTAGGGACCTTTTACTTACAAGATATGCTAAATTCCTCTGATTGGGTGGGAACCACACATATGGTCATTAACCCATTGAAACCACACATCAAAACCCTACATGACATGGTAGCCATAGCCAACCCCACCTTTGAAGATACCATGGCAGTAGAAACAGGGTTTTCAGATACCAATTTATGGCTAGAATGGATGAGGTACAACGCCAACTCACACAATAAGACCAATTGTTATGTATGCGGAGGTGCCAGACCCCATCTGGGTACAGTACCTCTGAGTTTACCTCCGGAAATAGAATTATGTGTACTGAGTTTATATGCACAATCCACCACTAACTCCTCAACATGTGAATCCTGGAAGAAGATTTACCCAATCACTCACGGACATGTGAAACCACCCGATGGAGTCACCATCTACCCAGGTAATTACACATGCTATTCAATACCAGAAAACACTGGTTTGTATCTGGGCAAATTCCCATCAGGATACTGCTCAACTTACCATAGTCCACCTGTATCACTGCTAATGAATCACACAAAGACAATCGGTGATATCTATTGGTTATGTGGTGACAAACAATTAAGGCCCCAATTAGCTGGCCAATGGTGGGGGGAGTGTGCCCTAACCAAAGTCATAATGCCTATCCACATCATTCCAGATGGTGACCATAACACGCTTAACCTCACACATATACACTCTAGATCCAAACGAGAGACCCCTATTCGAGGGAGTTTCGACCCCCATGTGTATATTGATGCCATAGGTGTGCCAAGGGGGGTGCCTAACGAATTTAAAGCAAGAGATGAAGTGGCTGCAGGGTTTGAGTCCCTAATCCCAATGATAACTGCTAACAAGAATGTCAATTGGATTAACTATATCTATTATAATCAGCAACGCTTTGTCAACTACACAAGGGATGCCCTACAGGGCCTGGCAGAGCAACTACAAGCCACTACCCAAATGACATTTCAGAACAGAATGGCCCTAGATATGATTCTAGCCGAAAAAGGGGGAGTATGTAAAATCCTCCCAGAGACCATGACATGCTGCACATACATTCCAGACAACACGGGGCCCAATGGTAAAGTGACTATGGCCATAGAAAAGCTAGATAGTCTTGCAGACGAATTAAAGAAGAATTCGGGAGCCACTGACATATGGGACAAATGGTTTGGGTGGATGAATGGCTGGCAAAAGACCCTCTTTCAGGTAGGGACAGCTGTTCTCATGGTATTCATTATCTTTTTGTTCTCAGCCTGTTGTATACTCCCCTGTATACAGAAATATCTGCAAAAAGCGGTAGATAAGACTGTAGATAATGTGACCCCTACCTTCATACATCAGGATATCACAGACCTTGAAGATGACACCCCACATACACCCCTACAAACACATCAGTTTAAACAGACAACTGCTTTTTTGTAGGGATAGAGTAGGGAAAGCGTCTGTCTTGACAGGTGAGTCTCACGTGTGGAGATGTAGTGGGTTAGCCACTGCGGGATACCCGCGGAGTGAAGTGTTCGATGCTTGTCAAGGCAGATAGGTTGCGGGCAACTAGGGACATATTAGGGACAGCAGCAGTTGTAATGGTAAATAGCCATTTTAGGGGGGACTGTTGTGGAAATAAGGTCTACACATATTTCCTGGTTAAAGGAAAATGTCTATTTACTCATTTTACAATATATATATATATCTCACATATAAAGCTAAGTACACATATTTCAATCAAGATGGCTGCTAGAAGCTTCTAACCCCTCCTTCCCCTCCCTTTTTAAACATCGACTAACTACCTCGTGTAACAAGATGGCGCCGGAAAACCGTGGGAGACCCTCATGGTCCCGGTGACATCACCTGCAGTAGGCAGAGCATTAGAGCAACCACTTAACACCTAACCAATTATTGATGTATTATTCCATGTTATCTCTGACAATGCATATGATGTAATTTTGCTTTAAAAGGGACTTGCCGTCCCCTCTGAATAAACTTTCCTCAAGTTATTCAACAACCTAGAACCTGTGTCTGGTGTGAATTACTTCAGGGAGCGTGCACGCATAGTTTCATTGATTTGGCCAGGGGCAGATACACAAAGAAATAATCAATACTTTAATTGATTTTTCCACTTCAGTATAAAAGTCCAAAATTAAGTGAGGAAGAATTTTGGACTTTTATACAAGACTGGTTTTATAGTTTATAGTTCCACTACAAATACACTGCATCACCTACACAAACTGGTATCCCAATACACTACATACCATAAGCACACACATTAGATCCCCTACACACTCCACTCCCTGTGAGCGAACTCATGGGTGGAACACGTAGGTGGACTTTTAGGTGGGCCTTATAGGCATACTAACCGTCAGGCCCTGGGACCCAGACCTTGAGCTGTTTAAGGGGCCCCTAAAAATGGAGCTGCTTCCCATTCTACTAGAACTTTGAATTTTGTGACCACAGTTACAAACAGCCTTCAGAGATCCTCTTCTACACCAGACCAGTGGAGCCAAACCGCAGCCCGTCGTCATCCTCATCTTGTTGTAAGTAGGCAATCTAGTATATTATTAGTGACACTAATCTATAATTTACCTCACATTAAAGGGACACTATAGCACCGGCTCTGATGCTGGGCAGGTGCACCAGTCTACTGGTGACCCACAGGAGGGGATTGCACTGCACTCTCCTCCTGCCCAGACCTGTCTTTACCGCAGTGCAAGTGCCCTCTGCCCCTAATTTACAGTGGCTCACACTCACAGCAAGCAGTGCCTGGAGCCCTTTGCAGCGATGGGAACTAAGAGGTTCTGCGGCAGGTGGCCGTCCTGCAAGCATTACAGTAAACAGCTGTTCCCCATGCAGCCGCAGGTGGCGCTGTGCTGGGAGAATGTGATTACTCTTCACTTCCTCCCAGCCTACAGCGCAGCGCATGGGAGAGGGAGAGGAGGAGGCATGATTTAATCTTACATAAATCCATTAAGCAAATCTTTGGGTGGAACAGCTCTGTTTGCACAGTTTATTGGTGTTTACTCTGATGTCTGTATTAATATTGAGGGATTTCTAAGTAGTAACATCAGTATGTGTCAGCAGGGCCAGCCGTTGGGGTGTGCAAGCTGTGCGGTCACACAGAGTGCCATGACAACAGAGGCGCCCGGCGGCCAACACAGCTCACAATCAATTTAAATGATTCGCTGGTGGTCCACTGGTGCGCACCAGCAGTAGGTGCAGTCAGATTATATCCTCTCCCTCGTGGTTTCGGTGCTCAGTTAGTGAGTCAGAGCACACGCTCAGAGATTCTCAGCCTGTGCTCTGACAACACTGAAAGTCAGAGCCGTGAAGGAGCGGGTATGGCAAAGAGCTACTGATTAGCATAACATCAATATCCGTTATAAAACCAGGTGGGCATGGATGGTGATTTGGTGGTGCAATGGGCCACTTGACTGGTTTTGCCCCCCAGGCCTAAGGCTGCCAGCCCTCCCCTGTCCCTATGCATATTTTAATATATTGAGGGTTTTTTTTGTTTCACTCCAGTGGTCAGATGGGCTTACACCTAACGGCGATTGGAATGAAACAATCCCCCCCCCCAATTATATTATTATAATATTAAAATATGCATAGGGATTTGGGAAAGTGTGCAGGTAACTTTTTTCTTTGTTTTTTATTATATGTTCATTATTTGTCTGTATACCTTCTTTTCTGCACTATATAAAGGTGCTATACAAATACCAAATAACAATAATAGAAAAAAAACACCTGGAGTACAGGATGCATATGCGCTGTGCAAAAATACAAATAGGTTCTGCAGCATTAATAAAATAAAACCAGCTAGGAAAACTGGAAATTGTCTGACAATACACAGACCTGAAAAAAATTCCAATATCTGTTTATTTTGTTCTCCCTGTTGTTTTCCCTCAATTTTCAGTTTAATGAATAAAACCCAATAAAAAATTATTACTGACGCTGAGGTAACTTTTTCGCGTATTCAATCTATGGAAAAGTTGATAGCATTTCTGTAGCTCCTAGGAAATTCATATTAACTCGTCATTGCGTTACTAAATTCTGCAGTTTAAAGGACCACTATAGTGCCAGGAAAACATATAGTGCCCTGAGGGTGCCCCCACCCTCAGGGTCCCACTCCCGTGGTGCTGAAGGGGGAGGAAGGGGTTAAACGTACCTCTTTCTCCAGCGCCAGGCGGGGAGCTCTCCTCCTCCTCTCCTCCTCCTCTTCGGCTGAATGCGCATGCGCGGCAGGACCTGCGCGCCCATTCAGCCAGTTCATAGGAAAGCATTTTCAATGTGTGATTTTCACAGTGAGAAGCACGCAAGCGCCTCTAGCGGCTGTCAATGAGACAGCCACTAGAGGCTGGATTAACCCTATTATAAACATAGCAGTTTCTCTGAAACTGCTATGTTTATTTAAAAAAGGGTTAACCCTAGATGGACCTGGCACCCAGACCACTTCATTAAGCTGAAGTGGTCTGGGTGCCTAGAGTGGTCCTTTAAGGAAGTATTAGTTTTTAGAAAAAGTAGTAGATAGACTTCTATAGAAAAAAAGAAGAGAGTGTTCAAATTCAAGGTTGCACAACAGGTCATTCTGATGAACACAATCAAATTAAGTAAGATTTATTGGTAGACTTGATGGTACAAGTAGTTTATGTGTCTAAGTAACAATTTGTCAGGCCATACTTTAGGATAACAGTGTCCATTCTTTGCGGATCCCACAGGACAGTTACAGTTTGAGACTCGAACCGCTACTGACTCTCTTGCGGTTGTATAGTACGTGGTGTACCTTTCTTTATATGCGTAATTGCCACTGCAAGTTTCTGTCTATATATATAACACTGAAGCTCACTTTTTGTTCGTGCATTGGTTTTTTTTGTGAGAAAATATTGCTAAGTAAACTATAATAAGCATGTTTCTACCCCACTGACTCTTTTAAATATATTCAAACTCTAACAAAAATATCCATATTTAACAAAACAAAATATGCATGTTATTATAAAAAAAAGTAATAAAAAAAACCCATAAGCTGATTTCAGTTTAAACTACTATATGTGAAATTTGATTCCTTAAAATTTCACAGGCTAATGATGAAAGGTGAATATATACATTGTACACTCAGAGACATAGCGAGGGGGCAGGTGAGGCAATTGCCACAGAGCGCCAGTCTTTTCAGATGCCCAGCTGTTGGACTGAAATATTGATTATGTTCAAATGCATGTCTGCTTAAAATAAATACACTCTTTTGTTTATTTTGAAGTCCTATGTGTGCTTTCATTCACATTGGTGTAGCACTATGCTGGCACAGCGCATTATTGGGTTGGTATAGAATTTTTCCAGGGATGCTTTTCGTTCCCAGTCCAGTCCTGGCAGTGCAGCACCTGTGGCTGGGCCGTGCAGTTATAATTTCTAAAACATTGTTTTAATTTATTTTCCCAAGGAAGCAAGGAGGGAGATGTTGGGGGCTAGTGCAGCTGACCTCATTGTCCGGATACACAGGCAAAGTTAGCAGCTGGCCATTGGACCCTAGGGAAGCCACCCATCTGCACCAAAAAGGTAAGGAAATAAGAGTGTGGCTAAAATATGTAAATTGTTATTTATAAATGTGTGTTAATGTGTACCCAGTGCCATAGCAATGTGGGGCAGGGGGGTGGCGGTCTGCCCCGGGTGGCACGTTTTGGGTGTCGGAAAGGTCCCTGCTGACTCCCATAGTCCCTCCCACCCTCTGAGTAAGATCTGGCAGCGATCCTGCTCTGCTTGCCAGGTCTCCTCCATGCGGTCCAGTGAGTGAGGGGAAGAGGTGGGGCAAGAGCCATGGGAAGTTAGGTCACTTCCTGTGGCTCCTGTCCTGCAAGTGAGGAGAAAGATAAGCCTCGCAGAGACACCAGGTAAGGTCTTCCCTGCACAGCCCCTTGCGCACTGCACCATCACAGATCCCCTCTTCCCCTGCCTCTCCTGCACAGATCCCCTCTCCCCTGCACAGATCCCCTCCCTCCATAACAGCCCCCCTGCTTCCCCTGCACAGACCCTCTATCCCACTGCCTCCCTGACAGTCCCCCTCCCTCCCCTGCACAGATCCCCTCTTCCCCTGCCTCCCTAACAAGCCCCCTCCCTTCATAGATCCACTCTCCCCCTCCCTGCCTCCCCTGCACAGACCTTCTCTCCCCTGCCTCCCTGACGGTCCTCCTCCTTCCCCTGCACAGATCCCCTCTTCCCCTGCCTCCCTGACAGTCCCCCTCCTGCATAGATCCACTGCTCTCTGATTCCTTCCCTCCCGGCTGAGACCCTCCTCCCCCTCCCACTCCCTGCAGATCCACCCTCCCCTGGCTCCTGACTGGTCCCACTTCCTCCTGCACATATCCATTCTCCCCTGCCTCCCTGCACCAGACCCCCCTCCCCTGCTTGCCTCCCTGCTACCCCCTCCTGCACTCTCCCTCTCTGATAGTCCCCCTGCCTCCACTGCACATATCCTCTCTCCCCCTGCCTCCCTGACAGTCCTTCTCCCTGCATAGATTTACGTTCCCCCTGCCTCTCTGGCAGTCCCCCTCCCTCCCCTGCACAGATTCACTCTCTTCCTGACTCCCTGACAGTCCCCCTCCCTCACCTGCACAGATCCCCTCTCCCCCTCGCTTTCTGACAGTCCCCCGCCCTTCCCTGCACCGATCCCCGTTCCCCTGCCTCCCTGACAGTCCCTCTCCCTCCCCTTCACAGATCCCCTCTCCGTCTCCCTCTCTACCTTGACAGTTCTCCTCTGTACATACCCTCTTCCCCTCCCTCCCCTGCACAGCTCCCCTCTCCCCCTGCCTCCCTCCCTCCCCTGTAAAGATCCCCTCTTCTATTCATTCCTACCTACCCTGCACCGTCCCCTGCACAGATACTACTCCGTCCTTGCAGCTTCAACAGCCCCCCGCCACCACACCTTCCCTCCCTGTTAAAAAAGAAAAGTATATTTTTTTAAAATTTGTATATAAAATTAAATTTAATAAGCCTGTTTTCTTTCACACCAATAAAAAGTTAAATATACTGAAGCGCTTCAGTAGCAATTATTTAAAGGAACACTCTGCCCAAATGGGCAGATCCCCCTACCCCCCGACCAATAACATCACTGTTTAGTAGATATGCCCCTCATTGGGTGTATATCTTAAAAAAAGCTTGAAAAGGTTGTTTTGGGCTAGAGGCATTGAGTATTTAAAAGAGGTATGTCTGGTGCAGCCACAGATGTCCACAACTGCACCAGACATAATGTGGGTTGAGATAGGGGCAGCAAACTCTGGGGCAGGCCCGGGCGGCAAAAGCTCTTGCTACCCCACTGTGTGTACCTGGGTCAGTGTTCATAAGTGGTTGTGCATATCTGTGTGTGTAACGGTGTGTGTATCAGTGTTTCTGGTTATGTGTGTCAGTGTGTCTGTGTACCTGTTGTCTGCATGTGTAACTGTGTCAGTGTGTATGTATGTCTGTGTAACTGTACACACAAACATGTTTGTATTGTAAAACTATAGTGTTCCTTTAATCTATAATGTATATACACACATAAACACACTCTGACATAATTAATTATAGGGCTATACATTTGTTTCCAGGCTGCTTTGTATTCCCAGTCTTGCCCTACTAATCTGTGAACGTATTTGCTTAGCAGTTCGATTAGTATATTACCACTAGTACCAGGGGCGTATTAGCCGCGAGGCAAACAAGGCATTTGCCTTGGGCGGCATTTTTCAGGGGGCGGCAAAAAACGCCGCCCCCCAAATGCCCAAGGCAAATGTCTTGTTAGCCTCGCAGCTAACAGACATTCTGGGCGCTGGGCGGCAGTGGCTGCAGCGCTGGGCGGGCGGGTGGCCGGCGAGGGAGCTCTTCCCCTGAGCGCTCTGCTCAGCTCCCTCGCGCGCCGCCAGCAGAGTGAGGCTGGGAGCCGGGTTGATGACGTCATATTCCAGCTCCCAGCCTCACTCTGCTGGCGGCGCGCGAGGGAGCTTAGCAGAGCAGAGCGCTCAGGGGAAGAGCTCCCTCGGCGGCCGCCCTGCAGCCACTGGACCCCAGGGAGAGGAAGAACCCCCCCCAGCATTACCAAAGGTAAGGAGGCTGGGGGGGGTTAAATAAAAAAAACAAAAAAAAAACACTAGTGTGTGTGTGGATGTCTGTTAGTGTGTGTGTTAGTGTGTATGTATGTTAGTGTTAGTGTGTGTATGTTAGTGTGTGTGTGTGTTAGTGTGTATGTTAGTGTGTGTATGTATGTTAGTGTTAGTGTGTGTTAGTGTGTGTGTGTGTATGTTAGTGTGTGTGTATGTTAGTGTGTGTGTGTGTGGATGTCTGTTAGTGTGTGTGTATGTTAGTGTTTGTGTCTTAGTGTGTATGTTAGTGTGTGTATGTTAGTGTTAGTGTGTGTATGTTAGTGTTAGTGTGTGTATGTTAGTGTTAGTGTGTGTATGTTAGTGTTAGTGTGTGTATGTTAGTGTTTGTGTCTGTTAGTGTGTATGTTAGTGTGTGTATGTTAGTGTTAGTGTGTGTGTCTGTTAGTGTTAGTGTGTATGTTAATGTTAGTGTATGTATGTTAGTGTTAGTGTGTGTGTGTCTGTTAGTGTGGATGTCTGTTAGTGTGGATGTCTGTTAGTGTGGATGTCTGTTAGTGTGTGTGTTTGCCTGTTAGTGTGTGTGTGTGTTTGCCTGTGAGTGTGTGTGTCTGTTAGTGAGTGTGTGAGTGTGGGTCTGTTAGTGACTGTGTGTTTCTGTTAGCTAGTGAATGCGTATCTGTCAGTGAATGTGTGTGTGTGTATTTAGAAGGCGGAGCAGGGGGGAAGGTTGGGTGGCGGTTGCGCGGGTGGGGGCGGCGCGGGGGGGTGCCTGAGTTTTGTCCTGCCTAGGGCAGCACAAAACCAGGATACACCACTGACTAGTACTAAATGTGATAAAATAAGTAATTATTTGTTAATGTCTAATTTCTTTCCACTATACTAATGCACACCTCTCCCTTTGAGGTTTAATCACTAAAGCCCAAAGCGCAATTGAAAACTGAACTCCAAATTTCGGCTAAAATAGGCAAGCTATTACTACTGAGTTGAAGAATTTTTTTTCCAAATCAGTTATTTTAGTCTAAACGCCTACGTTTCTAAACTTAGTAACCTCTGAAGGGGAAGGAGAGGTCTCTAGGCTGCAGTTTGGCTCAGTACCAGCCAACTCCTCCTTTGTTTCACTTTACCCTTATTCTGGTTTATTGTTTTGCTTCAAGATTTCAAATCCTGTGCAGAGTTGGCCCACTGCAGCCAAGAACGAGCTTGTTTATAATCTTCTCACCATGGCAAAAGGCTATTAGTCAAAGTCACTCTTACTTTCATCCCAATTAAACATTTATCCATTTCAGTGATACAGTAATTATTAATACATTAGCTACCTAAAAAAAAGTGTGTTAGTCAAACAGTTTTGGATAGTTCATAAATATTTAAAAAAGTAAGTTGTTTACAATCTAAAAGAGATAACGTAGGTTGATCCCTTCTCACTAAAACCTTCATTTAAATTCTTCAACGTACAAAAGAAAACACATACCTTCCACTGTAACGCACTGCACTAATGCTCCCCTCAGTCCTCCTACTTTAGACAAATGTCTCTTCCAATATATATATATATATTCCATTATAATGTATCATTTCCACTTTCAAAGCAAATTTTTGGCAAACCGAATACAGTCGTGAAGGTCTTTAAACCTATAGTTTTAAAGGTTATATTGACATACTGCTATGATTTATGTGTTACAAATATGGAGGATCCGCTACTGCTAAACTAGGTCAGCCGTTATCTAAACTTTATCTAAACTATGTATAATGAATAACCCTGAGAAAAAAAAAGGTATCATCTGTTGTTGCGTGTCAATGTAACCCCGTGAGTGCCAGAGATATAACCAGTAACTTGTTTAAAATGATTTGTGTGGCACTTAAAGGATTATAAGAACCATTCAGGCTGGAGCTGACAAATCTTATATCCATGCTATTAGTGCATTATTGATGCATATTTTAATGTAGTATCTACATATATAAGAACCGCTAAATAAATTAATAAATAATGTTGGGGGAAAAAAACACATAACAAAGTGCTACTTTGCAAAGATTCTACTTTGCAGGGCCCCTTGCTATTTGTTGCTCACTCAGAAGTAACATGTACATTAACTGAACAATTTTCACCAGATTAGAGCAAGTAACAGCATGGTATTACAGTTACATCATGCATATTTATCAAGGTATCAGAAATGTGAATATGAATGTAACATGTCTATGTGCTTGGAGCTTCCATCCCTTTAATATCCAGTTAAAGGAACACTACAGGGTCAGGAACGTAAACCCTATAGTGTTAAAACCACCATCTAGCCCCCCTGGGCCACTCATGTCTCCATAAATATAGCAAAATCTTACTTGTATTCAAGCCTGAAGCTGTAGCTCTGCATGCTGTTTGCCTCAGAAAAACAAGCTGTCTGCTGACATCATCAGAAGTGGTAGCTTCTCCATAGGATTGGCTGAGACTGACAAAGAGGCAGATCAGGGGCAGAGCCAGCATGATTCAAACACAGCCCTGGCCAATCAGCATCTCCTCATAGAGATGGATTGAATCAATGAATGGAAAGTTCAGTGTCTGCATGCAGAGGGAGGAGACACTGAATGTTTAGATGCATTTTAGGCAGCCATGACCCAGAAAGGATCTCCAACATCTATCCAAGGAGTGGCCAGTGAAGTTATCACTAGGCTGTAATGTAAACACTGCATTTTCTCTGAAAAGATAGTGTTTACAGCAAAAAGCCTGAAGGGAATGATTCTACTCACCAGAACAAATTCAAAAAGCTGTAGTTGTTCTGGTGACTATAGTGTCCCTTTAATGTCAACATCAAAATTTTTAACAAACGATGTATTGAATTCTTTGGCGAGTTTAGTTTGTTTCATGAAACGTTCATGTGGACTTTCGGAGTTAAGATTTCGTACAAAATTAAAATTGCCTAAAATTTGGGCGAACTGCCATTTGTCCAAAACCGAACGCACAAGTCTACTATTAATGCACGTAACAGGTAATGCTCGGTGTTTTATTCAATTACATAATTTTCAGAAAAGGGACAATTTTGCTTTACTTAAACTAATTTTATTGACTTCATAAAAGGTAAGTGGCTGGATTGACCTTGCCATAAACCAAGATTAAGAGAAACTTGATTTGTTTGTCACAGCTGCTGCAGAATCGTGAACAATTCTACTGTCGACTGATATATCTCATTAACAATTATATTGTAAAACAATAACAAATGTATATCAACATATGCAAATAATGTTTACTTATATTATGATATTTACATGTATTGTACCATCTCATACATAATATTACAAGTGATTACAGCCCTGATTACAATGGATTAGAGAAGAAGATTACAAAGTGAAGATAGTGTGTCTGTCTGCAATTGTATTTAACACTGCTGCTAAAGACCTTTGACCCAGTTGCTATTTCTAAAGAACCCCTGAGTAGTTCAGAATCTTAAAGGGAAAGTAGAATGTAAAACAGTATGTTGCATAAAATGTCAATTGTTTCTTTAAAAGTTATATAATTGGAGTCTGTGTTACTTTAAGTAGCTCAATGAGCCAACTTCTTTTACTGAAGACCATTCTTACCTGTCCGAAGTATTTCACGCATATGATAGGTACATACTACATACATAATAGAAACACGTTCTATTTGTATCACTGTATTTTGCACAGGCACACAGAGAATTCAAGATCGAGTTCTATAAAGTTGAGTTACAATGTATTTATGGCACTAGCAATTCCTGTTTTTTTTTTTTTTTAAAGAGTTATGCTGCTCAAGGGAGGGAGGTCAAAGGTGGAAATAGTAACTGACAACTTCCTTGTATTACATACTCAAGGCAGGTTTAGCAATCAGTTTGAACCAGGCAGATTTGACGTTTGTTGATATTATATTTTAAATGTGTGGGATGTTTGCATTTTAAAGGAACACTCCAAGTGCCGTAACCACTACAGTGCACTATAGTGGTTGTGGTGCCAAGAGTGACTTATCACACAATGACATTGGCTCTCAGGTCCAGGACACTCCCACATAAAACAGGATAATTCCTCCTCTGTACCTGGGAGATAATTGAGTTAAGTACTGTATTAAACTCAATTATCTCCAGGTACAGAAAACATCTATTTAAAAAAAATAATAATTTAAAAACACACAAAATACATAATTCGAGCCCCCATAGTCTATACATCCCCAGATAGCCTGGACCTGAGCGCCCAACATATCCAAAAAGCGCTCAGTTTCCACGGACACAGCCAAATCACCACCGAGGTGAAGATCTGACCGATCACTCTTGAGGCTCCTGTCCAAAATAGTTCCACAGTTTCAGAGGTAGTGGTCCGTCAAGTTGGAGAGTTATAAAATCTAATGAAAAGGCGAACGGTTCCCTTGGTTTATTGGTAACATTTGTTCATGAGATCCATTCGAACAAACCTACTGAACAGCGCTCTCCTGGCTTGTCGTGAACAGAAGCAGGCGTTCGCATAGTTTTACCGGTGTTCGTGCCATCGAGTGTCGACCTCGGAGTTCCAGACACTCAACGACCAAGTCCCACTGCCTGCTTTCGTGCGACAAGATGGCCGCCGTTTTCTCCACCATGTGGTTATATGAACGGTGGCCACCCAAAGAGAGCACTTAATTCTTGTGGTTCATTTGAACTTAATGAGCCAGGGGGGTGGTCGGTGTTCGGTACTTTATAATCTCGAATGGTAGAAGAATAAGGCAATCGAAGATTAAGCAGATTTCCAAACTAAGGAGGATTGCTCTGGGGAAGGCAAAATATGGGTTTTGTCATATATACCATTTTTAAAGAAAACATGAGTGAGAAGGCAAAAACACATTTATTTTATTTCTTATGGGATTCATATTCAACTGTAGGTTATAACAGAATGGCACAATCATAAAAAAAAAAAAAAAAAAATCATGACACAGAAATAATGAGATATCCCCTGTTCAAAAGTCTGCATTCCCTTAGTTCGAATCCCGTTAACGCCGTTAGGGCGTACTATGCCGCACCGCATTTAGTGAGCCTAAATGCTGTTAGGGCGGCAAAGACAACTAAAGAATGCATTCAATGCTTTCCTATGGGGAGGCCAAATGCGCGCACTTGAGTCTCTTGTTGCACATGCACAGTATCACCCGCTCTTTGAAAGGTGGAGGTGGAGGTGGGGCATTGACCCACGCCAGATGGGAATTGGTGCTGGGATAAGGTAAGTTAATAAAAGGTTTTTAACTCTTTACCATGGCGGAAGGGAGAGGGGTGGGCCAAAGGAGAGGGGGAGGGAGAGGGAGCTGTAGTTCCTGAAATACAACTTTGTATTCCTCGCACTATAGTATCCCTTTAATAATAGCATAAGAATGCCTGGCAGCACTAGGAGCTGCTGGGAAGCATCACGTAAATTTAATGCTTGAACTTTGAGAACCCTACTGCTGCTATGGAAACTGAGTGGAAAGGTGTATTTGCCCAGTGCACTTGTGCATCCACCAGAGTTGGACATGTCAGTAAGGATTGTTCTTTTGCATGGATGCCTATTTCATTGGACTCAACATAAGGATTCTCTGTGCTGAATTTAGTATTAATGTATTGTATTTTTGTGGGAACATTTGGAGGGATATGGGCACCATCCTGGCACTTGACTCCCTCCTACATATTACTGTCTATATTACAAATATAGGGCCTGCATTCCATATAAGTACACACCATGCTGTTGTTAAGGCGTATGTCATGGAGGCACCCTATGATTAGTAGAAGTTCTGGGGGTCCCGTTGCTTTTTCCCCCCAAACCATCTATGTAGCTACTAAAGACTTCCAAATGAGTAATCTTTACCGCTATGCCAGCAGCATGCTGATAGACTACAAGTAAAGACCAAAAAGGTAAAATAAGTGTATAACAATAAGATTTCATATTTATATATTGTAGCAGTGTGGTTATTACAATCTATAGATAACATGTATTGTCTTTAAAACAACACAAAGTCATGTTGATCCTGACAGGTCAGATTTAAAAAGCACCTATCACTAATGAAAAACGTGACTTTAGTTATGTCATTTGACATTGTTATGCTGTTATTTTATTTTTTTTAATGGAAAACCAGAATGAATTGTTAAAATGTTATCATTAGTTGGATTATGCTTGTCCTGAGCTTTGGAATACCCATGTAAGTTATTCAGGGTTATTCACTAAAATGTTAATTGTTAGGAATTCGAACTGAATCAAATTTGAATTTCAAACGTTATGCCAAAATACCCAAACTAGGAAAATTGCGTTACGTCAACTCAGCTATGCCAACTTTGGTCGAAAATTTGAAATTCACTTTGCATTCCTGAGAATTTACAGTCTAATGAATAAATAACCCTGTTAAAGATATCTGTTGATATGTATTGTTACATAGTTACATAGTTACATAGCTGAAAAGAGACTTGTGTCCATCAAGTTCAGCCTTCCTCACATATGTTTTTGCTGTTGATCCAAAAGAAGGCAAAAACAACGAGTCTGAAGTGCTTCCAATTTTGCAACAAACTAGAAAGAAAATCCTTCTTGACCCCAAAATAGCAGTCAGATATCTCCTTGGATCAAGCAGCTATTACCCCACTAATTAGAAATTATATCCCTGTATGTCATGTTTTTGCACATTTTTATCCAAATGCTGTTTTAAAATCTGTAAGGACTCTGATAAAACCACCTCTTCAGGCAGAGAATTCCATATCCTTATTGCTCTTACTGTAAAAAAAAGCTTTTCTTTGCCTTAGATTAAATCTCTTTTCTTCCAGCCTCAAATGCGTGACCTCGTGTCCTATATATATCCCTGTTTATGAATAGATTTCCAGATAATGGTTTGTACTGGCAGCAAATATATTTGTATAATGTTATCATAACCCCTCAGAGGCAACGTTTTTCCAAACTAAAGAGATTTAAATTTTTTAACCTTTCTTTGTAACTATAGTGTTCCATTCCTTTTATCAATTTTGTAGCTTGTCTCTGCACTTTTTCTAGTGCCATGATATCCTTATTTAGAACAGGTGCCCAAAATTGCACAGCATATTCAAGGTTTGGTCTTACCAGCGATTTATAAAGTGGCAAAATTATATTTTCATCCCGAGAATTTATGCCCCTATTTATACAGGACAAAACTTTACTGGCCTTATCAACTGCTTATGGACATTGCATATTGTTGCCTAATTTGTTGTCTTTAACAATTCCCAAATCATTCTCGTGTGTGGTTATCCCTAAATCACTACCATTTAGGGTGTAAGTTGCTTGTGCATTCTTGACCCCGAAGTGCATAACATTGCATTTCTCTACATTCAGTGTCATCTGCCATTTTAGTGCCCAGTCCCCCAATCTATCTAAATCCATCTGCAGCAAAGCAATATCCTGTTCACATTTTATTACTTTACAAAGTTTTATCATCTGCAAACACTGAAACATAGCTTTCAATGCCTATTGCAAGATCATTTATAAATATGTTAAAAAGCAGGTCCAAAAACAGAACCCCGACGGACACCAGTTACTACTTTTGTCCAGGCTGAAAATTTACCATTAATGACAACTTCTTGTATTCTATCCTTAAGCCAATGTTCTACCCAAGAACAAGAATAATCATCTAGACCAATTTCTTTTAGTTTAAAGTTTAACCTATTGTGAGGAACCGTATCAAATTCCTTGGCAAAATCCAAGTAGATTGCATCCACTGCAACACCCTGATGTATACTTCTACTTACTTCTTCGTAGATACATAAATGAGAAAAGAAAAGTAAAACAAGGATTAGTTAGATTAAAAACAAAAGAAGGAAGGTCTGTAGAAGAGGATAAAGGTCTAGCTGACTGCCTCAATGAATATTTGTGTTCTGTATTTACAGATGAAAATGAAGGAAAGGGACCTCAGTTGAGAAAAAGGATAAATGAGTCATTTATTACATGTGAGTTTACAGAGGAAGAGGTTCTATTTCAACTGTCAAAAGTAAAGACAAATAAGTCAATGGGACCTGATGGAATACACCCAAAGCTATTAAAAGAGCTTAGTGGTGTACTAGCAAAACCATTAACAGATTTATTTAACCAATCATTGTTAACAGGGGTAGTCCCAGAAGATTGGAAGTTAGCGAATGTTGTGCCCATTTACAAGAAAGGTAATAGGGAGGAGTCGGGCAACTATAGGCCAGTAAGCCTTACTTCAGTAGTGGGGAAAGTGATGGAAACCATATTAAAGGATAGGATTGATGAACATCTAAAAACACATGGATTTCAAGATCAGAGACAACATGGGTTTACTTCAGGGAGATCATGCCAAACTAATCTTATTGATTTTTTTGATTGGGTAACTAAAATTATAGATCAGGGTGGTGCAGTAGACATTGCTTACCTAGATTTCAGTAAGGCTTTTGACACTGTTGCAAATAGAAGGCTTATCAATAAACTGCAATCTTTAAGTTTGGATTCCAATATTGTTGAATGGGTAAGGCAGTGGCTGAGTGACAGGCAACAGAGGGTTGTAGTTAATGGAATATATTCGAAGCTTGGACTTGTCACCAGTGGGGTACCTCAGGGATCTGTACTTGGACCCATTCTCTTTAATATTTTTATTAGTGATATTGCAGAAGGTCTTGATGGTAAGGTATGTCTTTTTGCTGATGATACTAAGATATGTAACAGGGTTGATGTTCAGGAGGGATAAGCCAAATGACAAATGATTTAGGTAAACTAGAAAAATGGTCAGAATTGTGGCAACTGACATTTAATGTGGATAAGTGCAAGATAATGCATCTTGGACGTAAAAACCCAAGGGCAGAGTACGGAATATTTGATAGAGTCCTAACCTCAACATCTGAGGAAAGGGATTTAGGGGTGATTATTTCTGATGACTTAAAGGTAGGCAGACAATGTAATAGAGCAGCAGGAAATGCTAGCAGAATGCTTGGTTGTATAGGGAGAGGTATTAGCAGTAGAAAGAGGGAAGTGCTCATGCCATTGTACAGAACAATGGTGAGACCTCACTTGGAGTATTGTACACAGTACTGGAGACCGTATCTTCAGAAGGATATTGATACCTTAGAGAGGGTTCAGAGAAGGGCTACTAAACTGGTTCATGGATTGCGGGATAAAACTTACCAGGAAAGGTTAAAGGATCTTAACATGTATAGCTTGGAGGAAAGACGAGACAGGGGGGATATGATAGAAACATTTAAATATATAAAGGGAATCAACACAGTAAAGGAGGAGACTATATTTAAAAGAAGAAAAACTACCACAACAAGAGGACATAGTCTTAAATTAGAGGGACAAAGGTTTAAAAATAATATCAGGAAGTATTACTTTACTGAGAGGGTAGTAGATGCATGGAATAGCCTTCCAGCTGAAGTGGTAGAGGTTAACACAGTAAAGGAGTTTAAACATGCGTGGGATAGGCATAAGGCTATCCTAACTATAAGATAAGACTAGGGACTAATGAAAGTATTTAGAAAATTGGGCAGACTAGATGGGCCGAATGGTTCTTATCTGCCGTCACATTCTATATTTCTATGTTTCTATGAATGCAATTAGGTTAGTTTGACATGACCTATGTTTCATAAAAACATGATTATTGCTAATAACAAAGTTCTACCCAATGAATTCCTGAATATTATCCCTTAATAGCCCTTCAAATATTTTCAAAGTCACAGAAGTTAAGCTCACAGGTCTATAATTTCCAGGCAAGGATTTTGTACCCTTTTTAAATATAGGAACAACATCTGCCTTCCTCCAATCCTCCGGTACAATACCTGAAACAAAAGAATCTTGAAAGATTAAATACAGTGGTTCACTTATTTCCCCACTTAGCTCCTTAAGTACTTGTGGGTGAATACCGTCAGGCCCCGGAGCTTTATTTACATTCATTTTCTTAACTGCTGTAGCACCTTCTTTGACTCGAGTCATCCAATCACAAGTTATCTGCAAGTTTTTTGCAGCAATCATTTGCATATATCTTGCCATAGGATCTCTAATATTTCTAATATTTGTTTGAATAGTTTCCATCTATCCTCAGTGTTTTTTTGACTAAGGAGTTTATGCCAGTCGATATGTTGTAGAGCTGCCCTAATTGAAATTGGCTTTTTAAAAATTATACGTTTTAGTATACCCCTCGCTTTTTTTTGCTTTTTTGAGTTTATTTCAAAGGACACTATGTTGTGATCACTATTTCCCAAATGCTTCCCTACCTGAATGTTGGTCAAAAGATCAACATTGTTTGTTATAACGAGATCCAGACAAGCATCCTTTCTAGTTGTTGCTTATACCAGTTGTGACATGAACGTGTCATTTAACACATTCAAAAACCTGATTCCCCCTGCCGAAGTACTAACCACTCTATCCCAATTTATGTCTGGGTAATTAAAATCTCCAATAATCAATGTGTTACCTTGATTTGCAGCTTTCTCAATTTGCTTTAACAGCTGTTCTTCCTCATTAATATTTACATTAGGTGGTTTATAACATATCCCAACCAATAATTGATTTCCTTTCGTTTACCCCAAGCAGATATCTACCCATAAAGCTTCCACATTTTCCTCATCACACTCCATATGAATAAGATTTGACTTTAACTCATGGTTGACATACAAACATACCCCACCACCCTTCTTGTTTTTCCTTTCCTTCCTAAATAACGTGTAGCCATTTAAGTTAACTGTCCAATCATGTGTCTCATCCCACCATGTTTCTGTTATGCCTATTATATCATATTGTTTAGTGTATGCTATTGCCTCTAGTTTCCCCATTTTGTTATATAGGCTCCTTGCATTAGTGAGCATGTATGTAAGAATTGTGGCAATTTGTTTTCATTCAATTTACATTGTATGCCAGGCTGTGCCATCAAAACCTACATATGATGTAACTAATTTCATAAAAGAAGGTCAATATAAATATATTGCAACACCCATAGATTTAGCTGATGCAAAAACTGCCAACAATTACTGTAGACCAAATAAAATCCAGTGTGAAGAGAAAAGAGAAGTGTTAAGTATTTGTGGGAAGTCACACCTGCTACATGTCAGAGTATATACAGTAGGTCAGAGGAAAGCATTCCTTGTTATGGTCTCACTGGGGGATAACTGTTTGCTTCACATTCTATAAACAGGAGGCCCATTTCACACTAAGAATATCTTCAAACACCAGCTTGAGTAACTAACACAGTAACCTAGATTAAGAATAGCACCAAGCATCATAGTGCGTAACATGCATGAGTGCCTTACTACATCACAAATGTATCTATTTACAGCCATTTTCCACTGATGTAATGAAAATGTGTTTGTAATCTTGTGACAAAGTTCTTAATAATATAATATCTACTGTATTACAGTGTTTCTGTTTATCAGAAATGCAAATTATTATGTAAACTGTGATTTGTCAGGGAATTTTGTAAATTCAAAGGGACACTATACTATGAGAGGAATTTTATGGCAGCTGTGTAACCAGTAACTATTGCTGTTAGCATGTTTCTCTCCCATGTAATACTTAGCATAGGATCCACCATTATTGGGGTACTGTGACACAATGGTGGGCTTAGCACGATATGTCCATATGGGGTAATGAAATCACCATATTTGTTTGATAAAATAGGTGATTTTAAGTGGCCTTGTAAAATATAAAACTGCATTGTTTGTGTATGTGTTCCTTAATATGTATGTTGTATATATTTTGGTCTTTAACCCCTTAAGGACTGAGCCAAATGTACACGTTGTGATCAAAACAAAACGTAAACAAAAACTGGAATTTGACTATATGTCTGTTCAGGCGTAAGTCACCTCTTTCATATTATGTGCACCCACACTTATTATATATCATTTTATTCAGGGGAAACAGGGCTTTCATTTAACATCAAATATTTAGGTATGAAACATAATTTAATATTAATAAAATATCAAGAATTTAAAAAAAAAAATGTTTAGTTCTACGTGACATTCTAACTGTGAATGTCATAATACTGTTTGCTTTGACTGCAATAAAAATACACATATTTGTATTCAGCGATGTCTCACGTGTAAAACAGTACCCCCTATGTACAGGTTTTATGGTGTTTTGGGAAGTTACACTGTCAAATATAGCATGTTACATTTTTCTGTTTTTTCACATTGTAATTGGCCAGGTTGGTTACATTGCCTTTGAGACCGTATGATAGCCCAGGAATGAGAATTACCCTTATGATGGCATACCATTTGCAAAAGTAGACAACCCAAGGTATTGTAAATGAGGTATGTACAGTCTTTTGTAGTAGCCACTTGGCCACAAACACTGGCCAAAGTTAGTGTTAATATTTGTGTGTGAAAAATGCAAAAAACTAATTTGAGCACCAATTTTGGCCAGTGTTTGTGACTAAGTGGCTACTAAAAAAGACTGGACATACCCCATTTGCAATATCTTAGGTTGTCTACTTTTGCAAATGGTATGTCATCATGGGGATAATTCTCATTCCTGAGCTACCATAGGGTCTCAAAAGCAACATAACCAATCTGGCAAATTTCAATGTAAAAAAAAGGAAACTCAAGCCCTATATTTGACTCGGTAAGTAATTAACACACTAACGTGTTTCACCTATACAAAAGGCTTTTTCAAAGTGTTTTCTAACACTTTGACAAAGCCTTCTGTATAGGTGAAATGTGTTAGTGTGTTACTTTATTATTTATTTGTTTAATAAAATTAATCTGCATTGTACCCCTGGACCTTCATTGGACATCTTTTATTGGAGAAGCTGTATCTCACATTTCCGGGTGGGGGACAAACCACCTATGCTGTAAAGGACTGAGCAATCCCTATTTGCTCATCCATTGTGAGTATATTTCTCTCTTTATTTTAATTGTTTTAGTAATATAGAGAACACTATTCCTGTGCTTTTATATCCCATATATATCACTGGAGCATCATCTGGAATGATAGAAACATTTAAATACATAAAGGGAATCAACACAGTAAAGGAGACCAAATTTAAAAGAAGAAAAACTACCACAACAAGAGGACATAGTCTTAAATTAGAGGGGCATAGGTTTAAAAATAATATCAGGAAGTTATTATTTTTACTGAGAGGGTAATGGATGCATGGAATAACCTTCCAGCTGAAGTGGTAGAGGTTAACACAATGAGGATTTTAAGCATGCGTGGGATAGGCATAAGGCTATCCTAGAATTAAGATAATTAAAAGTATTTCAAAATATTGGGCAGACTAGATGGGCCAAATGGTTCTTACCTGGAGTCACTATGTTTCTATGGAAATCAGGACCATCCTAACATCCACAGACCGGGATTGTACTGTCCATACGCTGTGATCTGGAGCTTATCTTGAGCTCCAGAAAAGTGTGAGTGCAATATATTTTTTTCTTTATATTCTGCCTCTGCTGTCCCAACTCCCAGAAAGATCCTACAATGCTTGGATACCTTATATCTAAACTTTGGACCACTCTCTCCAACAACATATTAAATCCTCCTTAGAACTGACCCCATGGTTCATGCTACAAGCATTATTGGGACGTCTGCCCCTTCCTTGATCAGTAGGCAGTATGTCAATGTCTCTCCTATTTCCTCCCATATTGGTCCACATCAGTTTCAGTTTTGAATTGTATGTTTTATGTTTTGACATACAGGGTTATTAATTAAAGTGAGGATTGTCATGGATTCAAATGAATTCAAAGTGAATTACAAATTTAAGGCCAAGATAGCCAAACTGAAAACAGAATTGACTTGGAGAATTTTGATAATTTGGATATTTGTCCTAATTTTTTTTAATTCTCTTTGAATTATTAGCAATACTAACTTTAGTGAATATCCCTGATAGATTCAGATAAAATCTGAACATTTCTTAGAAATTCACTATTTCTCCTTTACATTTCCTAAAATTTAGCTAGCACAATTTAGCAAAAAGCTTCCTCTTGAACGTGTGCAATGCAATTTATTTTTCTTTGATGGATGCCCTTGAAATGTCCATAGAGTCAACATATCACTTAAAGGGACATCTAAATGAAGTTGTTATTGTGCTGAAAGCTCTCAGCCAATCAGTGGCGCACATGCCATACGGCTCTCCACGCTTCCTGAATCTGAAAATTCTGAAGCTGGATCCTGCTGGGGAGAATGGACATCGCTGCTGGAGGCAACTATGGTGTTAAACCGTTCGAGAATGGTTTCACACCTTGAGGTAAGAGTGCCTCCAGGGTACTCCTGGCATGATAGCACTTTTTGTTTAGATGCAATTGTTTTGGTTCCTGGAATGTCCATTTAATATCCATTTATATGCATGATACTATTACAGTATTTCCTACTATGGTATATTGTTGTGGTTAGGTCTAGTTAGCATTAATAGACGTCACAGAATGAGAGATACCTAGCAAATAATTAATCATTGTACCACGTACCATCAAACTATTATATTATTTATGAAAATGCTCATGATTGCAGAACATCTTAAATCTTTTACTGTGTAAATAACCATTGAATAAGTCACAGCCTTCTTTTGAGTTCAATCCTTTGGTTTTCCAATTTCTAGTTTACAGATCTCTTCAGTATATCTTTGTTAAGAAACGGTTTGTTTTATCCCAAGGATGCTGTTTTTAAATATCAAACTAGCATTTTTTTATATGCCAGAGGGAAAAGGCCCATGCTTTCCTTGTGACTTATTTTGAGACAGTGCCAAATACATTGTTTCCTGAGCATTTCTTTCATAGATCAGAGTTAAAGTGGATTAACCTGCTATTCTATGAATCTTATTCCGTCTTGTGCCCTGGGCAATATAGTGAGCATAACTGTAGTCACTGTTCATACTGGATTTTGCAACTAGTGGAGAATGTATATGTGCATTGGTAACACTTCCAGTTATTATAATTGCACATCACCGACATCCTGTGTTTGCAGACACCAGAGACAGGGCATGCAACAGCAAATCTGAAATTTCTCTACCTTTAACTTACTAGTAGTAGCATTACCTTGCCTTGAATCCTATATCTAGACTGTTAGGTTGGATATCCATAGCCCAAATAGATTCCTAATGCTAAAGATACAAATAAAGAAACAAATACATAGAAAATAATTAACTACTTGAAATAAAAAAACAAACAAACATATAAACAAATAGATTAAAAGATAATTTGTCCATGTATTTATTTTGCTTCTTCGCAACTAATTTCGCTGACCGAGTGCATTTTGTTACATTCAGTTTGCATCCACTAATAAAAACACTATAGAATTCTAAAGCACCGTGGCATATGTTGGCACTATAGAAATGATAAGAAATAATTATTATTTAATCTATGTAGTGTGCCGACTTATTGGCTATCAAATGAATGGATTACATCAGGTTGAACAGCCAACTACACAATGCATTGCAATGCATTTTGTTCCTACAGATGCCAAATTATTAGGGGGTCCCCTTGGTAATAATATGGATACTCTATATATACACTGAACAAAATTATAAATTCAACACTTGTTTTTGAACCCATTTTTCATGTGCTGAACTCAAAGATCTAAGGCTTTTTCTATGTACACAAAAGGCATATTTCTCTCAAATATAATTCACAAATCTGTCTAAATCTGTGTTACTGAGCATTTCTCCTTTGCCGAGATAATCCATCCACCTCAAAGGTGTGGCATATCAAGATGCTGATTAGACAGCATGATTATTGCAAAGGTATGCCTTAGGCTGGCCACAATAAAAGGCCACTCTAAAATGTGCAGTTTTATCACACAGATTTTGCATGTTTTGAGGGAGCGTGCAATTGTCATGCTGAATGCAGGAAAGTCCACCAGAGCTGTTGCCCGTGAATTGAATGTTAATTTCTCTACCATAAGCCGTTTCCAAAGGCGTTTCAGAGAATTTGGCAGTACATCCAACCGGCCTCACAACCGAAGACAACATATAACCGTACAAGCCGGGGACCTCCACATCCAACCTCTTCACCTGCAAGATCGTCTGAGACCAGCAACCCGGACAGCTGCTGCAACAATCAGTTTGCATAACCAAAGAATTTCTACACAAACTGTCATCTGCATGCTCGTCGTCCTCATCGGGGTCTAAACCTGACTGGAGTTCGTCATCATAACTGACTTGAGTTGCAAATGCTCACATTCGATGGCGTCTGGCACTTTGGAGAGGTGTTCACTTCACGGATGATTCCCGGTTTTCACTGTACAGGGCAGATGGCAGACAGCGTGTATGGCGTTGTGTTGGTGAGCGGTTTGCTGATGTCAACGTTGTGGATGGAGTGGCCCATGGTGGCAGTGGGGTTATGGTATGGGCAGTCGTATGTTATGGATAACAAACACACACACTAACGCACACACACACACACTAACACTTTTTTTTAAATTTAATCCCCCAGCCTCCTTACCTTTTGGAGTGCTGAGGGGATTCCCTGGGGTCCAGTGGTGCTGCTGGGCTCCTGGGCAGCCAGTCACCAGATGGGCAGGCAGGCTGGCGAGGGAGCACTCTCCCCTGAGTGCTCCCTGTTCAGCTCCCTCGCGCGCCACGTACTGATGCTGGAGCTGGAAGATGACATTATCTTACGGCTCCGGTATCAGTGCGTGTAACAGAACCCCTTTGGCTGTCCCATTTATTTCCTTGTATTGTTGGCACTGCAGAGTATTCCCTGTGCCTGGATTATACAGAATTACATACAACTATATGTAGCAGGATATGCCAGCTGTACAACTGTAGAAGGATATACCAGCTTGCATGTGAACTACTATATTCACCATACGAACAAAGTACCGGTGGGAAGAATGGATGTAATTTACCGCCCTGATTGCTTGTTACATTCCCTTGAACGCACGAACACTCTGCTATATTCCATGGGTGGCCGCCGAACACGTGGCGGCGGCCATCTTAAACCCGCGAACAGCGGTGTTTGGTCGTCGAGTGTCTGGAACTCAAAACGGACACTCGACTAACCGAACACCGCTAAGACCTCCAGGGCTGCAGAAAGTACCAAGGGAAACGCACGAACGGTTCATCCGGTTACCAACTTCACTATGGATGGTATAGCCTTTCGGGACTTTTGAGGCACGAACGGAGACCGACCGCAGGGCCAGATCTCATGGAACTATTTTTGGCTACTTTACCCATGCGGTCGGTCAAATCTTTACCTTCCCATAACTCCCGAACCCCTGGTCTGATCTGGGTGATTTTGGGATATGTTCCTCACCCAGATCAGGGCTACCAGGGGGTACCATATTTAAAGGTGTATCTCACATATTTAGGGTACATCTAAGAAGTGGGGAAAAGTATGTAATGTATAATTGGGTTAACTGTTAATCTAAGGGGAGGAGATGTGTGGGAGATAACGTCTATGGGATTGGTTACTGTACTAATTGTGGTGGATCCCTCCCTTGCATGGCAGAATCTCATAAAAGAAGGAATGTTGCCATTAAAGCACAGTTCTACTCCTGATACTGTGTGTCGTCCAGTGATTGGGAAGGGTGATGGGATACTTTTGGATTTTATTGCTGATTGTGCTGGAATACTCTCTTGGATTTATTACTTGTTCCTGCATTGTTTTAATATATGAGTGGAGTTAAGCTGTGGGAAATTAGCTCTCCGCTACAGTGTGTGAGGGAGCTGAAGAGGGAGCACACAGGGGAGAGTGCTCCCTCGCGCGCCCGCAGGACCGGCCGTCCGGTGACAGCAGGGCCAGCCTCGGGGGGCCCTGAGGTGGCCGGCTCCTGGGCCCCCCAGGAGAAGAGGCTGGTCACACTGGCATACATACCGGGTCGCAGGGGCGGCCGGGCCCCATGGTGGGCCGGGCCAGGTTGCAGCCGCGGCCCCTGCGACCCCGCTATGTACGCCACTGCCTGTGAGGTGGATGGATTATCTCGGCAAAGGAGAAGTGCTCACTAACACAGATTTAGACAGATTTGTGAACAATATTTGAGAGAAATAGGCCTTTTGTGTACATAGAAAAAGCCTTAGATCTTTGAGTTCAGCGCATGAAAAATGGGGGCAAAAACAAAAGTGTTGCATTTATAATTTTTTTCAGTGTATTTGTCATGTTTCAAGACACCATAGAAGGCTAGACATTTTTTCATAAAACTTGCAAAACTACAGGCACAGCCCAGGTCAGAAAGTCATTGAAATTACAATATGTTGAGATTAATCATTTTCATAAAGGATATTTCATCAGACAGGATACAGAAAACTGGGTTGCCTGCCCCATCCCTATACAATTGTCATCAAAAAGTGGTAGACACAAACAGCATGATAAAACAGCCATTCTGCAGCAAAGCATTACTGCATCAGCTAGCTGTTGCCATTCTCACAAGTCTTTGATATTAGTAATAATAACAATAATAATAATAAAAATTTATTTTTATGTTACATTTGACAGATTGTCATGTTTAATAGACAGTTTTGCTGTAATTTGCAAATAAAATCAATCTGTTACATTTGCAAGCCAAATAGTTTTGAACTATACAGATTGAGGGAAGGTCATGGGATATTAGTTGCACACCTGAGTCTCTCTAACTTTTTGTACCACAGTAGGCTTTTTTTAAACCCACCAATTTTTTAATTTTTATTGCAGAATTTTATGGAATACTGCAAGCACTGCAACAGCTACAACACACTGTAATGGTTATGGTGCCTCGAATGTCCTGACCTCCCCCCACTCTTAGCAGTGGAGTCTGTTGGGTGCCAGTCGCAGCCCCCCCTCTAGCCAGAAACTCTTCACTAAGCTAAGCTTGGCGATACGGGGCTTAGCCTGTTTGCTGAGAGCAATCACTTAATGCTTTCAGTCAGTGAGCTGGCCCTGCATGGCAGGGTTTAGATCAGGAGAGTTAATGGAGCTTGGATAACCCCAGGTGAGGATTTAAACCGTTGGCAATCGCTTTCACTACTTACTGTGGGGGAGGGAGGCACCATGGCATTCCTGGCACCATAACGACTGCAGTGTTCTGTAGTGGTTATGGTGCTTGAAGTATACCTTTAACTCCCCTACTCCTGGCAAGGTTATTGTGGGATGGGAGTCTTAATATATTATTGTGTAGCACATAACAAAGATCAAAGGAAAGGAAAATAATTAATATACCAACAGAACTGACATCAGCGGTTAAATGTTTCCTTCCCATTTGCTAAAAAACAAAATACACACATTTTATGATTTTATATTGTCACAATAAATATGGTGCAATATATGCATGTGCGTAAGTGACAGTTCCAACACTCAAAACACATCAGCTCACTTTAGCAGTGAATATAGAATATGTAACAAAGTAAATGGGTATGAAACAGACACTAATATAGACATAGAGGAAGGCAGTATTAATAGAATATTACATAAAAAATACATAACAGTTTAGTAGAAAACATGTATCAAATTCTTATTGAATGTTTTTGTTGAGGGCAGGGCCGCAACGGTTGTCATGGGCCCGGCGGTCCTGGGGGGCCCGGACTGCTAAGGTCGTTTGGGCCCCACATTCAGTGGGTACATACCGGGTCGCAGGGGGACCTGCAACCCGGTATGTACCCACTGGGCCAGCCTCTTCTCCTGGGGGGCCCAGCAGCCGGTCACCTCAGGGCCCCCCAGAGGCTGGTCCTGCTGACAGCCGGCGCGCGAGGGAGCACTCTCCTCTGAGTGCTTCCTCTTCAGCTCCCTCGCGCACCGTACTGATGCCGGAGCCGACGATGACATCATCTTCCGGCGCCGGCATTAGTACGCGGCGCGCGAGGGAGCTGAAGAGGAAGAACTCAGAGAGTGCTCCTCGTGCGCCGGCCGACTGTCAGAGGGAGGGAGGAAAGAAATTTAAGGGAGGGGGAGGAAATTTGAGGGGAGGGGAAATACATTTAAGGAAGGGAGGAGGGGAGGAAACAAATTTAAGGAAGGAGGAGGGGAGGAAACAAATTTAAGGGAGGGAGGGGGGAAATTTGAGGAGGGGGAGGAGGAAGGAAATCTGAGGGGGGGAGAGGAAGGAAATTTGAGGGGGAGAGGAAGGAAATTTAAGGGAGGGGGGGGAGGAAGGAAATTTGAGGGAGAGGAAGGAAATTTGAGGGAGGGGAGGGAGAGGAAGGAAATTTTGAGGGAGGAAGGAAATTTGAGGGGGGGAGGGAGGAAGGAAATTTGAGGGAGGGGGAGAAGAAGGAAATGAGAGGGAGGGGGAGAAGAAGGAAATGAGAGGGAGGGGGAGAAGAAGGAAATTGGAGGGGGGAGAAGGCAATGAGAGGGAGGGGGAGAAGAAGGAAATTGGAAAGGGGGGGAGAAGAAGGAAATTGGAGGGGGGAAGAAGGAAATTGGGGGGGAGAAGAAGGACATTGAGGGGGGAGAGAAGAAGGAAGTTGGATCTGGGAGAAGAAGGAATGGAGGAGGGGAGAAGAAGGAAATTGAGGGGGGAGGAAGGAAATTTCTGGGAGGGGGGAGAGGAAGGAAATTTGAGGGGGGGAGGAAGGAAATTGGAGGGGGGAGAAGGCAATGAGAGGGAAGGGGAGAAGGACATTGGAGAGGGGGAGAAGAAGGAAGTTGGAGGGGGGAGAAGAAGGAATTGGAGAGGGGAGAAGAAGGAAGTTGGAGAGGGAGGGGGAGAAGAAGGAAATTGGAGAGGGAAGGAGAGAAGAAGGAAATTGGAGAGGGGGGAGAAGAAGGAGAGGAGGGGAGAAGAAGGAAATTGGAGGGGGGAGAAGGAAATTGGAGGGGGGGAGAAGGAAATTGACGGGGGGGAGGGGGATAGATTGACATACATCACACACACACACACAATGCACCCCTTGCACACAGAAAAACAAACAATGCATTACACACAGCAACACACAATGCACCCCTTACACACACTCAATGCATCCCTTACAGACGCACACACTGCATCCCATACATACACAAACTCACCTTGCAGCCCTTACACATACAAACACAGATTCACACAATGCATTCCTTACACACATCAGCACTTTGGGCGGACTTGGGTGCAGGCACCGGGGGGCCCAGAGCTGTGAGCTGTGTCAGGGGCCCCACAATTTCTGATGGCAGCCCTGGTTAAGGGTAATGAAACCCTAAAATGTACTGCAAGCCCTCCCCTTCTTTGTCTTCTGTGCCAGTGAATGAGTCTTCAGGAAATTTTCAAAGTTAAGGTCAAAATAGCCAAAATTGAAAACTGTTCTCAGTTCACTATGCTTGCAGTGTTCTTTGGCTTTAAATTTGAAATTGAACTCACTTTGAGTTTGTGGCGGAACCAACCTCGCCACTATGCACTGGAAAAGCCTAGTTGCCCGCCTGCTGCCTTTAGACTATGGCCCCATGTTGAAACGCTTGATTTTCCCCTGCGAAGACACGAAAGCCGGGTCATTCGGTGCTGGCCCTGTTTGAGCGGTTATACCCCAGATAACTATGCCATGGAGCCCATTCGTATAATGAAAGACTTTGGCTCCATGGCAATTGAACTGTATGTGTGTGCTCTGAGCGCCATTCAGTAATAATGTGCGCTCAGATCTGAGCTATCTGGGGATATGTTGAATGTACCTGTTTTGTGCAATGGCTGCACAGTTATATGTTTTTATGTGTTTTATTGTCTTTTGCTGCCATGTGTTCAATGGAGTTTTGCCTCTGTCCTTGGAGATAATTGGATTACTTCCCAATTATCTCCAGGATAGAAGACTCTGTGGAACTGGTTTTGGGCAGAAAAGCCATGCTTCATTTGGTCACAAAGGAATATCTATCTTTTGAACCAATGGACCAATTTGGATGATTTTGACATATGTTTGTATTTGGAGTATGCTGATTATGTATGTGAATGTGATGCATACTTTTCAAGTTATGAATAATGTGGAAAAACTGTATTTCTCTGCTGGTGATAATTACATTACCCATTGTGTAAGGTAATTGTATCACAGGCAGAGGGGAGGATTTTGTGTGGGAGTGTCTGAGTGTATTGTATGTGTTTATTGGTTGTTTTGTAAAACCCTGTGGGTGGTCCTATCTAAGGGAAACCTGCATAAAATAAGGTTCTTTTGGTGCCAGTAAAGAGATTCTGCTTGACCCTGTCGTCTCGTCTTTGGGGGGGATTTACTGTATGCGGTTAGAAACTGATTGCCAGGAGTGTAAGCCGCTTGGATGCTTTTCCTGTTCGTCTGCTAACAGCTATTCGTGTGTCTCCAGTTCGGGAGTTTGGAGTGCTACTTGGTATGCAGTTCGGGAGTTTTGAGTATTCCCTTGGTTGCAGTTCGAGAGTTGGTGAATTCGTGGGTTTGCAGTTTGGGAGATTGGTGCTTGCAGTAACTGTCTGTACATCTGAAAAAGGGGAATATCGCCTAAACTGTTTTTAACCTCTTGTGGGCAAAACGGTCCGTTACAGAGTTTTCTCAGTGAATAGCACTGATAGACCTCTCAATGAGCTGTTTTACAGCTCACTGAATAGTCTTTGCAAGGCAGTTGCCATGGACAAGAGCCTGTCTCTTGAGCTTAGCTTGAGTGACCTAAACTGGCTGGATGAAACCCTGACTGACTGATAGCCAGGGAGGTATGAGAGGGTTTAATTATAAAAGCCTTCACCCCTTCTGTCCAACCAAATCCTGCTGCTTCTATCTCAAAACAGTGCGCACCGCCCTTATTAAATGCTATATGTGGCTAAAGTGTGGGTCCACAATGCTATCCTTTCTCACCTTGACTACTGCAATCTGCATTCAAAGTTTGCCCTCTTACAGTCTATAATGAATGCGGTGTAGAGGCTCATCTTCCTGTCCACCCGCACCTCCGATAATTCACTCCTCTGTCAGTCCTTACACTGGCTTCCCATAAGATCTAGTGCTCAATTTAAAAGTCTGCAGCTTGACTACAAATCTCTACCTAACACTGCTCCTACCTATCCTTCCTAAAACACAACTATACCCTGTCCAGGCCCCTATGCTCGGCCAAAGACCTGGGTCTATCCTCTGTATATACTAGCATCTCTGATGGCCATCTTCAAGAACGCCAACCTCCTACAGAACTTCCTTTCCTTTTCCATTAGACTCTCACCCAGTCTCCGTTCTTTCAAAAAATCGTTGAAAACTCACTTCTTTAGCAAAGCATATCAATTAAACTGTTAATAGCTTTCCCTCCCCACACCTAGGCAACCCACCTGGCTTCATCTCCTGCAACTGCATCATACAAAAAAACTAACCCTTCATTGTAAACTATTCTAGCATTCTAGCTCATTTCTATTGACATATGCACTCTTAGAAAATGGAAAAAGTTGACATACCCGTCATGCATACAGCACTTTAGAAAGCTAATGTGCTTTAGGTCTTTGGAGCAAACCATTAACAATATATTAATAAGAACATAGAGCAGGGCATGTATTAATCATGCTTGAACATTAGTTGTAATCTTCTTTATTTCATCTTAAAGGACCACTATAGGCACCCAGACCACTTCAGCTCAATGAAGTTGTCTGGGTGCCAGGTCCATCCAGGGTTAACCCTGCAGCTGTAAACATAGCAGTTTCAAAGAAACTGCTATGTTTACATTAGGGTTAATCCAGCCTCTAGTGGCTGTCTCATTGACAGGCGCTAGAGGCGTTTCCGTGCTTCTCACTGTGAAAATCACAGTGAGAAGACGCTGCCATCCATAGGAAAGCATTGAGAAATGCTTTCCTATGGACTGATTGAATATGCGCGCGGCTCTTGCCGTGCATGCGCATTCAGCGCTGATGTCGGAAGAGGGAGGAGATTTCCCCAGTGCTGAGGGAGCCCGGCGCTGGAAAAGGCACGTGTTTAACCCCTTAACCCCTCTTGAGTCCGGCGGGAGGGGGACCCTGAGGGTGGGTGGACCCAAAGACCCTATAGTGCCAGGAAAACAAGTTTGTTTTCCTGGCACTATAGTGGTCTTTTAACCCCTTAAGGACCAAACTTCTGGAATAAAAGGGAATCATGACAAGTCACACATGTCATGTGTCCTAAAGGGGTTAAACATCAAAAGCAATGAAAGCTAGCATTACTATAGTTTGTTTTCCTGGCACTATAGTGGTCTTTTAAACATCAAAAGCCATGAAAGCTAGCATTACTCTAGTGTGATAAACAGTGATTACAAACACACACAGTAGGTATCATTTGCTAAAAATAGCATGTAGAAAAAACAGGTTACCATGTATGTTACACGTGGTCTGCCAGTCTGCTGATATATTTCTACTTTGTGAATACATTTACGCACTCGTTAAATTTACAGTTTGGTATATGATGGAGTACATTAGTACAAAATGCTAAATGAAAATGATAGTAGTTACAAATGTTGTGTATTATGAAGTACACGTGAGTAAGTAATGTGCTAGGAGCTAGGAGTTTGGGTGGTGGTAGATTGGAAAGGGAGTTTAAATAGTCTGGGTATAAATTATTATTTTGGAGGAAGAATGAAGACGTTGAAAGCATTGATTTTCAGTATGAAGTTGTGAATAAAAGATTCATATGAATCTAATCTTTTTCGTAACTTGCTGGCTATTTTTTTTTGCTTAAATAATGTAGAGAGTGATTTATTAAACAAAGACAATTATGGGATATGCTATTCAAAATCTGCAACAACAAACAAACAAAAAATAACAATCTGAAAATAAAATCAGAAAAAATATAATGTTTTACTAGTCAAGATGATGTGAAATTCCTGACTTTTATAATTTCTTAAAGGAACACTATAGTCACCTAAATTACTTTAACTAAATAAAGCAGTTTTAGTGTACAGATCATTCCCCTGCAATTTCACTGCTCAATTGTCATTTAGGAGTTAAATCACTTTGTTTCTGTTTATGCAGCCCTTGCCACACCTCCCCTGGCTATGATTGACAGAGCCTTCATTAAACAAAAACTGGTTTCACTTTCAAACAGATGTAATTTACTTTAAATAATTGTATCTCAATCTCTAAATTGAACTTTATTCACATACAGAAGGCTCTTGCAGGGTCTAGCAAGCTACTAACATAGCAGGGGATAAGAAAATCTTAATTAAACAGAACTTGCAATAAAGAAATCCTAAATAGGGCTCTCTTTACAGGAAGTGTTTGTGGAAGGCTGTGCAAGTCACATGCAGGGAGGTGTGACTATCTTTCATAAACAAAGGGATTTAACTCCTAAATGGCAGAGGATTGAGCAGTGAGGCTACAGGGGCATGTCCTATACACCAAAACTGCTTCATTAAGCTTAAGTTGTTCAGGTGACTATAGTGTCCCTTTAAGTTGCATTTTTTAGAAAATATGTTAATTTCCTCACGGATATACCTGTAGAAGCGTTATCTAATTGTACGTAATCATTCAAAATTATAATGAACGAATTAAATTAAATATTATGGAAAAAATTACGTTATAGATAAGTTCTGAACTTCTCCTTTGTTCTCATTGACAATGCTGATGACACATATCATCTATTTTGTTCCTGCTAACAATGTGTAATTTCTTTGAAATAAAGAAGTATTCTTTTAGAGCTGTTTTGACAGGCTCCTCACTCGTTTATGATTTAGTCAATAATTCCTTGTAGTGTGTCATTACTGATATCAAGCAGAACACAAAGAGATGGCGCAACAAGTCTTGACCCTAGTTTTATTTTGAAATTTACATTTTTTATAAATTGATTTCTTACTCAATAACATTTCTCTAGTGTTGCTCAGTTATACATTCTTATTTGGTCTATATGCATCACCATAGTACGTGAAGACTGCAATATTTACCATTATTGAGGTCTTTCCTGTTTCCTTAATTTTCCTCTGATAACACAGTTCTGGTATGATACATTCCTGATTGAAACCTGCTCAAGAACACTTGCCAATTTACACAAGAACTGTATTAACAGAGGCCAAAAAACAGAACAGGCCTCTGTAACTCTTATATGACTAGCAACAGGGCTAGACTGCGGATACAAAGTAGCCCTGAAAAAAAATGTATGTCAGTATATATATATATATATATATATATATATATATATATATACACAGTTGCAAGAAAAAGTATGCGAACCCTTTGGAATGATATGGATTTCTGCACAAATTGGTCATAAAATGTGATCTGATCATCATCTAAGTCACAACAATAGACAATCACAGTCTGCTTAAACTAATAACACACAAAGAATGAAATGTTGCCATGTTTTTATTGAACACACCATGTAAACATTCACAGTGCAGGTGGAAAAAGTATGTGAACCCCTAGACTAATGACATCTCCAAGAGCTAATTGGAGTGAGATGTCAGCCAACTGGAGTCCAATCAATGAGATGAGATTGGAGGTGTTGGTTACAGCTGCCCTATAAAAAACACACACCAGTTCTGGGTTTGCTTTTCACAAGAAGCATTGCCTGATGTGAATGATGCCTCACACAAAAGAGCTCTCAGAAGACCTACGATTAAGAATTGTTGACTTGCATAAAGCTGGAAAGGGTTATAAAAGTATCTCCAAAAGCCTTGCTGTTCATCAGTCCACGGTAAGACAAATTGTCTATAAATGGAGAAAGTTCAGCACTGCTGCTACTCTCCCTAGGAGTGGCCGTCCTGTAAAGATGACTGCAAGAGCACAGCACAGACTGTTCAATGAGGTGAAGAAGAATCCTAGAGTGTCAGCTAAAGACTTACAAAAAGTCACTGGCAAATGCTAACATCCCTGTTAGCGAATCTACAATACTTAAAACAATAAACAAGAATGGATTTCATGGGAGGATACCACAGAGGAAGCCACTGCTGTCCAAACAAAACATTGTTGCATGTTTACAGTTTGCACAAGAGCACCTGGATGTTCCACAGCAGTACTGGCAAAATATTCTGTGGACAGATGAAACCAAAGTTGAGTTGTTTGGAAGAAACACACAACACTATGTGTGGCGAAAAAAAGGCACAGCACACCAACATCAAAACCTCATCCCAACTGTGAAGTATGGTGGTGGGGGCATCATGGTTTGGGGCTGCTTTGCTGCGTCAGGGCCTGGACAGATTGCTATCATCGAAGGAAAAATTAATTCCCAAGTTTATCAAGACATTTTGCAGGAGAACTTAAGGCCATCTGTCTACCAGCTAAAGCTTAACAGAAGATGTTTGTTGCAACAGGACAATGACCCAAAGCATAGAAGTAAATCAACAACAGAATGGCTTAAACAGAAGAAAATATGCCTTCTGAAGTGGCCCAGTCAGAGTCCTGACCTCAACCCGATTGAGATGCTGTGGCATGACCTCAAGAAAGCGATTCACACCAGACATCCCAAGAATATTGCTGAACTGAAACAGTTCTGTAAAGAGGAATGGTCAAGAATTACTCCTGACCGTTGTGCACGTCTGATCTGCAACTACAGGAAACGTTTGGTTGAAGTTATTGCTGCCAAAGGAAGTTCAACCAGTTATTAAATCCAAGGGTTCACATACTTTTTCCACCTGCACTGTGAATGTTTACATGGTGTGTTCAATAAAACCATGGCAACATTTCATTCTTTGTGTGTTGTTAGTTTAAGCAGACTGTGATTGTCCATTCTTGTGACTTAGATGATGATCAGATCACATTTTATGACCAATTTGTGCAGAAATCCATATCATTCCAAAGGGTTCACATACTTTTTCTTGCAACTGTATATACACACACACACACACACACACACATATACACGCGTGCGTATATATAGTATTTGTTATCTTTTTATTGTCCTGATGAATGGCCCTATAGTGTTGTGTTTTTTGTTTTTTTTAATTGGACGACCCAGAGTGCTGGTATGGATTGAAATGTGTTTGTGTATATGTATATATATTTAATACAATGCTAAACAAAAATACAGACCTCAACTGGTTCTACTCTACTGGTTCTGACTTGAATTTAATAAAGGCACAAATAGTGGTTCTTGAACACAGTAACCAACCTCATGCTGAAGAGTTGCATTAACAACGAAACAGCTGTCCATGAGTGGTTCACTGGTTTTGCATCTTTTCCTAAATTGTGTTCCAAGCAGTTGTATACTGCAAACACAAATTAAAAGGAATCCATGTTTAAAATGGAATGAGGCAAAAACGTGATTCTTTGTTAAACTAATTTGCATATGCCCACCCAGAATCCTTTGTGGTTGCAACATCACTGCAGATTTGGGATTTCTGTGGGGAAAGCAAGTCTTATGGCTTGACTGGTGTGCAGATTTTTGTTTAACATTGTATTAACTATCCACAGACTTCAGCTGGAAGGGGTTTTCAATCACACTTTTTCCCCACCATAACCTAATTGGATGTTGCTATATATATATATATATATATATATTATTGGTATGTTCCTTTTTCTAATTCAAAATATTGGGTCGTTCAGGGTAAAAAGTTTAATTATACAGTAAGCATACTCACATGCAGACACAGACAATCTCACAGACTCATTGATACAGTTCATTGATACACATGCTCACTACAGACAAGCTCACTGACACACACATGCTCACTCTAGACAAACTCACTGACACACATATGCTCACTACATACACGTTTACTGACACACACATGCTCCCTCCAGACAAGCTCACTGACACACACACACACCTCTTCCTTCCAGGTCAGCAGCGTGTGTGGGGGTGGAGCTTGATCATGAAAGGCGGGACTTGACTCCAGGAGGTGGGGTTTGAGTCCAGGAGGCGGAGAATAGAGGCACCAATTGCTGAAGATTCAGGAGGGAGACTCAGAACTCCCTCCGGCCACCTGGCAGCCTAAATGGGCCGCACCAGCACCTCCTTCCAGCCCCAGCCCCTCCCTCCCTTCTTTCCTTTGGACTAACACAGGGTGTTACAGTCCAAGGGAAAATAATTTAAATTACACATCAGGGCTTCATGCCAGTCCCAGGTGTTGCAGACCACCAAGAAATTCCCAGATATCCCGGTGGGACAGTCCGTCCCTGACTAGCAATTGAATTTCAGGTGCTTCTTCCAACCTGGGCTTTATTGCAGATGCAAATGACATCTATAACTCTCAAAAAAAGAGGAGTCTTCAATACAGACCTCAACTGGTTCTACTCTACTGGTTCTGACTTGAATTTAATAAAGGCACAAATAGTGGTTCTTGAACACAAATCATACACCATAGAAAGTGCTAAATGGCTGACTCGTCACTTGGTTTAGTAACCTGAGTTAACCTGACAGATAGGAAGACGAACTTGCGTCTGTTTTCTTAGGTCCCAGCTGCTTCAAACTGCAGATATTTAGATGTTCACTATATGAACATACCAGGATCTAATGCATAAGATAACAGAATACACAGACAAGCCATACATGTCAAGGTCATGCTTGGTCAATAACCACTGTTCAAATGTTTTTTTAAGGGATTTGACCACCACTCCTTTACATTTTGTATGCGATTAATACAATGCAGAACACATTTCTGAATGTGGAAAGTGTCTGGCAACCGGCAGCAGTGCAATCGAGGACACTGGTGCTATATATATATATATATATATACGTCCATATATGTTGCAGTAGTGCAGTAGCGTATGTACTTATATCCTATTTCTAGGTTACATTGTTTCACTGTATAAATATAGAGATTCTGCGTGTTTGAATGATGGGGCTTCCTTATTTGTATCTCCTTAAGCCAGCTGTGTCAGATTTTTAAAAAAAATATGTATTCCTATATTTGCTGTTTATCTATTTTTCTGCACACTTGTTTGGGGGAGGGGTTTCTTTTCGATTTACTTTCACCAGATAATATTCACATGTATGTTACGTCTATTGTGTCCTTTGCTCCTTATTTGATTTAGTTATGTGCAGATGTTTCTTTTTTATTACTTATGTAACATTCTTTTTGCGTTCAAAACATCATCATATATACATTTTGGGGTCAGTTTATTTGACATTTATTCTTTTTCTGGGAGGTGACCTTTATAGCTCTAAATAGATATTTTCACTTCCGATAACATTCAATACATTGACAAAAGTAAGTATATTACGTTTTTAAAATAGATATTTTTTCATTTTTAATGTTTTCTTGTCAGGTTTGTGTTGTGTTGTGTGAGAGACAGAATCCTCTGATGCTTTGCAATCCCATCTGTTTTGGCACTAGTACAGTGTATAAATGATCCTGTTATAGCTCCCATAGTGTTATGCACACAGATGATAATGTTGGCTCCAGTGCATATTCCCATGTGTAGCGACATACATTGCCCTGCTTCCGAAAAGGATTTTAACATTTTAAAATTAATAAAACAATGTTTCTGATTTATAACATGCCTGCGTTATCCCATTCAAGGATTTCACAATGTATCAATTTCATAATTATTATCATTATATAAATATATTTTTCCCACTTGAACATGGAAGACAGTTTATTTTGAATTAATGGCAATGACAAAGGCAAATAAACAGGATATAGGTTATTGAGTATCCAGGTTGTTGTTTAACATGGAACTAATATCTTGCGATGCTTCATTTAAATCAATATTTGTGGAAATGTCCTATCAGTAAATATATAAATGCAGTCATTATACCAGTGTTTGGTTGGTTTAGATGCGCATGCAGCTAAAGAGATCTTTTTTTGAATATATTATATATTTATATGATTTTAAAACAAGGACATGTATTTCACTTGTGCAATGTTTCATAGATCTAATATATAATACTGTACATTATAAAACTCATTATATCGCCATTTCCTCAAAAATTAGGTCAAATATATCTAAGTCCCTAAACAGAAATCCTGTCCCTAAACGGAGATATGTATAATACATGCCTCGCACCGAAACTACAAGGACTACATAAATAACAATTACATAGACTACATTAACAAACATAAACATGTGAGCGCAACGTGATGAGCGGGCCAGTTTCAAATTCCTTTTGTACAATTTAAGATGAAGTAAGACTGTTAGGGCAGTTGTCAATTGGATATTTTAAAAGCCACTTATTCCATACTTGATAATATTTTTCATAATTAAGTTGGGCAACAAAGTATCCCCTTTCCATTTGGGCTTGATGTTTCATCTGGCTCATTATATTCTTTGTCTTTATTGTATCATTTTGATACTATTTTCTAGCTATGACAATCTTTACTGCTAGTAGACCCCGTGTAAATAGAGCTTCATCATTTCTAATTCGATATGGAAAAAGGCTCTTTGGAGTGAGAGCAGAAATATGGTATTAGTTATACTGGAGAGAACAGCAAAATGTCAATCCATACTTGTTTAATTTTATTGCAACTCCACCATATATGTTGGTAAGTTCCTACTGCTTCATGACATTTCCAACATATTGGATTCATCCCCATATTAAACTTTGCCAATCTTACTGGGACTAAATACCAGCACATCATGATCTTATAATGTAATTCAACCATATTTAAGCAATGAGTGATCTTATTGACCCCGACCAGACTAGATGACCATTCTTCTAGATTTAAATGGTCTTCCATTTCCCTTTGCCAACTCTCTTAAGATTTTAGGCTATATGTTTTATCCAGATCTTCTAAAAAATCTATACCATCAAGCCATTTCTTTTTTCACAACAGCGTTATTCAAAATATTTAGAATACTATGACCCAGTTTATTTCTTTTATAATTGTAAATATGCATTTTTAAATAATGCCACATTCTGAGTGAATTAAAATATTCCGACTCTTTAAATGCATATTTGTTAAGGATCTGTATCGGGGTTTTAATACTCTGTAAAAAAATGTAGATGAATGGATGTTAATGTAGACTCTTTCTTAATTTCTTCTTGTCTTCAGTTGATTGATATATATACGTCTTTTGTATATATATATTCTTGGGCCAAATGCTCGCCACAATAATATATGTCTATATTATTGAAAAGTAGTAATACGCAATCTGACTTACGGTTTCTTCAGGTTTATTCTTAGTTACGGATACATAAAACATAATATAGGATGTTACAGGATAATGGACATTCAACAGCAGATGGTAATTGCTGGACTTCTGATGGGAGAGTTACATCGTTGTACAGAGCCAAGCCAAGAGTGAGACCGACCTCGTGTCCCTCTGTTACTATATAGATGTGCTAATACTAACGTCAGCATATAACTCTAGCCATATAAGGACAAGACCCCCGAATCCACATTCCAGAGCTCTCGGACAAAGAAAGCCTTGTGACTTATTGATACCATCTGTTACTTATGTCAATCCACACATCCATATATATAATCAATAGAAACATAGAATATGCAATATTCTACATACTCTCAGTCATAAAATTGCTTATTTTATAAGATGTAAAATGCTCCCAATTATTGAGCTTCAAGTGAGGAATATTATTCTTAAGAACGTCCAGAGGAGCAGAGGGCAATAGTTTATGTTTCATACCTATGCGTTTTTTTTATTTCATCCAAAATTCAATACAATTCTAGCCACCATTGACCATTGTTTTTTTATGTAAGGCATTATATTTTTCAAGCTGAATCCATATAACATACTCCAAGTTAGTCATCCCTGCAAGTTCTTGTTCTATATAAAACCAATTTGTGTCTTTGCTTATTTTACATTGGAGCTTAGAAAAATGGCATAACATACTTGCTTCTGCATATCGTTCTAGACTAGGCAAATTTGGTGTGTCCCCCTCCCCCCTTTCTACGACTGGAGAAATTTTTTTTTTTGATACTCTGAGTTTCTTTTCGTCCTATATAAATGTGTTAACACTTATCTGAAATGCTTTAATCTAGCGTAAAGGCAGCTTCAGTGGTATCATTCTCAATAAATACAACCATTTAGGAATTATAAAAGATCTAATCACATGTATCCTTCCCATCCAAGAAATAAACAGCCCTTTCCATTCCCCCAATTGCCTATTCATGTCATCAAAAAGAGTTGAGTAATTCACTTCAACCATTGATTGTATATTCTTTGGGATTTTAATCCCCAAATATGTAATCTCATCTATACCCCACTGGAATTCAAATCTTGCCCTCATACTGTTTTTCTTTCTAAGTCAGATATTGAAAAATCCAATACTTGGGACTTATTCATATTTATTTTATAGTTAGAAACATGACCATATTCCTGAATTTGTATTTTCCTTATCCTTGCGGCAAAAGACTCTAATGTTAAAATATAAAGCATCGGTGCAAGGGAGCAACCTTGACGGGTGCCAATATATATATATATATTAAGCCATTCTGATCTCAACCCTTATCCGATAACTCTTGCAGTTGGATTGGTGTAGAAAGCCTTGACAGAGCCAGTAAATATCTCTCCAAATCCAAAGTTTCGAAGTACCTCTTCTAGAAAGGTCCAACTGACTCTGTCAAAGGCCTTTTCGGCATTCAAGGAAATAAATATACATGGTATTTTATTAGAACATACATATTCTATTAGACTAAAAATTTTCCTGCTATTATCATTTGCTTGTCTCTCTTTAACAAAACCGGCCTGATCCTTAATATTGGACAGATCTTTTTTAAATGTTCCACCAATATGGCCGAATATACTTTCGTATCTATATTAATGATTGATATAGGTCTATAGTTAGAAAGTTTTGTAGGGTCCTTTAGAGTCCTTTATCTTTGGTTATCCTGCAGGATCTACATAATGAAGAGGACTTAACACACCTAAACCTGTGTCTCCAGACAGTACCAGACAGTACCGTGCGGGAGTGCACTCCAGCTATCGGATTCAGGTTATATTTCAGCATTTTTTCCTCAATGGACATTTTATTTGATTTTGCATATACCTAGTAGATTTTTTTAGGTGGATGTACCTTCTTATCCTCCTTATCACCACTGGCATTTCATACATATATCTATTGTTTTTTTCTTTTTTGTAATTTTTATTAAAATAAGATTTATTTTATTCTCACTTTACATAGCCTTTTACGCTTTCTCTTACTTTTTATGCATCAGATTTTTTAGTTGACATATTTTTATGTGCACACAGAAGTTTGCATCTTGTATTATCCGAGTGAATTATAAACCAGGATTATAGGTTAAAATAACCACTTAGTGAATATGTCCATCTCTTTTTCCTTCTCCACTACTTTTTCTTTTCTTTTCCTTTTTTTTCTTCCCTTTCCTTCCTTTTTCTTCCCCAGCACACTATATCTCTTGAAGTGTAGCCCTATAATTCATTTCAATTATTTTGTTTGTTATTAATTCAGTATTCAATACTAAATATTTAGTTCAGTGTTATAACTGCCCGGCATTCGATGTTATTATTTTTTTGCCATCAAAGTCTTTCACTGACTTTTATTAATATCACGAGGAAAAGGCGGTAGAACATATGAAAAGGGTTTCTGTAATTTTGCAACCCTCCTACCTCAATCAACCACACTCTCCACTTGTACTCTCAAAACTTTCCCCTTCAGCTCTTCTGGTATTGAATACATGCTTAGCCTAAATTATATTACCCTGCTTGTAGCATGCTGGCTCTACACTCATCCGACTTCTCTCAGCCTAGAACCTGCTCTCACCACCATCACGGCTTTCACAACTTCCCTGTTATCACAGCCATCTCGCCTCCTCGACACTTACTCAGAATGCCCCGCCAAAACTCGGACGTTCCTTCCACCTGCATCCTACGTCATTCCGCCCCCTGGAATCGAAGCTATGGAGATCTTAAAGTATGAGGTATCTGAAATCTAGATATTCATTTCACTAGCCAATATTTAAGGTGATTAGGATATAGGTTAGTGAATCCAAACTATGGGTTTGTGAATGGAATGGTGGTCCCTAAACAAAATCTATTGCAGACATGAACTGTCCCACTGTGATAATTCTCAGTGCAATGTAGTTTTGGGGTTAAATTGTGAATGCTCCGCACCTCCACACCTCTGCTGTGTAGGCTTCTGTGTGCAAAAATGGCCTCTCATTTATTCTTGTCCCCTACTCCAAACGTTGACAACTCACCTCTGTACTTTATGCACTGAAAACCTAATACACCTATATGGTCTTTTTTTGTTGTTTATATTTTTTTACCATGGAAACACTTACAAAGGAGTTTGGCCAGTGTGGGCTAGCATGGGCGAGTAAGGGAAAGCAGAAAGTAGGTCCATGGTACTAAAGAAGTGGAGAGCACATTAAAAATCAGATCAGGGCTACAATGTTGCACTGCGGAAATGTTGATTTTATGGCAGTCCAGTCCGCGTGTTCCATTGCCAGAATTTCATGAGCTCTTGCCTCCGTGGTGGCCAACAATAGCATGATACGAAAGCAGACCTTTGATAGACTATAAACTTTAAACTTAAAACTTAAAACTCAGTTACCTAAACTGTAGTCCCATTAACAATGAAAGGAACCATGTAGTAGTTTATTTCTATTTTAATAGAGAACACTGATGGGCGGATATTGGCATTCTAATCTTTCCCCATTCAGGACCTCTTGTGTTTTCTATTTTTTGTTGCTAACATATAATTAAAGTCATAAGGTCAGGAGCAATGAATATTAGGCAATCTTCAGTTGAACGTAAATGATTAACAATCTGTATTTTAGGCATGCCATGAAGTATAGTTGATGTCACTTTGCAGCATGTGTGTTAAGCAATGCTTGTCACAGGAAGTATTTCCCACATTTGGGTTTCTATGTATAGTCCATGAGCAGGTTTCATGGGTTTGATCAACCCATCATAAACCCACGTGCCCCATATCAACCATATCATCCTTAAAGACATTTAAATTGTAACAGTGTGTCATGTAATAGATTAAACTGTAAAGGCTAGAACCCGATCTGATACATTTGTGGGCTTAGTTCATCATGGCCAGCCAGTGGGACCAAAGACCTATTTTAATGTAAAACATGCATTTTGTGTGTGCGCTGATTTATGTTAATGTGTTTTACATTCGTTTACAGTTACTTCAACAATGCCCTTATTAATTAATAAATGACTTTGGTATTTTTTTTTTTTTTGCTTACTTTACAGAACCACACCCTTTTATTATTATTATTATAACACGTTTTCATATGATAAAGTTGTAGACACCACAACAGGAGATTGTCATTCTTCAAGTAGACGTCATGTCAGTGCTGCTGTGGCATGAAGACAAAGGAAATGCATTGTGTCATCTTAAAGTCACTGCTTGTATGGGGCTAACTGTGGGAAAGGGATGTTACTCATAAGGTAGAAGTTACAAGACACGCAATGCTCTCTTTAGTTATACCAATAAATTGCAAAAGCATTATTGTAAGAGAGTGACCTGTCTACATTGAATTGATATGCTCAGACATATTGCAAAAAGTGAAGCTGATTTTTCATAAGCACAAGGTGTGTTCGATGTCAGCTTACATTCTCCTGTTTGCTTTCATTGATTTATCTAGTTTACTCATTACCTGGGGAGATAGAGAAGACGTTTGGAATGTTGCTGTTGTAATAGAGGTTTGATTTTAATTATTCATAGATTATTCATAAGGCAATACAATTCATGGACAACTGCTGCTTCCAAACAGTGTTGGGTATCTCATCAGAAATGTCCAAGTCCGCCTAGGGATCTGGATCAGAATGTACAGGAGTGGATCTGGATCGTGACAGGAGTCTACCAGCTTGGAGGCACACTCAATGTATTGGGTGCCGTTGATAGCGGTCATGTCACATAATTATTTTGGCATCACTAACTAAAGTCACAGCAGATGTAGTGGGAACACAAGCTGAACTGTTTCTTGTATCTGATTAGGTCAACCTGAATGTGATATAATTAAATGCATTTATATCAAGCAAAAATTAAATTTTCATTTTGGAACCGTCATTGTGAAGGTGTGTTAATGCAACACCAATACAGCATCAAAGAACACACAATCACCATTTAACTTCCCTGCTAATGGTTTAACAACAGAACAGTTACAGATGCTTCAAATAAATAAACCATTGATGCCATGAACATATATTAACAGTATTAGGCACAACAATAACTTATTTTCAATAGTAAAAAGGCATTATTTTCACCAGGGCATGGTGAAATGGGGCAACTCTCAGGGGCAGTGGTGCTAGGCTTTAGCATATGATTGTCATGATATGTATGTATACAAACACGCAGCCAGTCTCAGTATAAAGACCTTCTTGGGACTAGTTACATCACCTGGAAATCAATATAGCGATGCAGTGTGATAAGGACCTAACTACCACATCTATAGTAAATACTGTAAGAGACAAGCTATCCAAATAGTCAAACAAAAATAAAAATAAATACAAGTGGTACTAATAATTCTATGCCAACCACAGAGGAAAAATGTAGGAGTATAAATACAATGTACATTATAGTGCCCCAAACCCAAATATAAGCTTTATTATAATGTGCTAATGGGAATGAGAAACGCCAGATATCTATATCCCAATCAAAAATTCCTTCTGGGAAATGTCTAGTGTAATAATCCTATAAAGACCCAAAGTAGGACTGCCTTTAGTCCAAATATCCAAAAGATAGGTAATGCTAACAGCCCTATCAATGATATAGTGTTCATAGAAGGGCTTAATTGTAGATCAATAATTCTTGGGAAATAGTTATAAGATTAAAGGTCCAATGTCATATAGGGAGAGGTATGAAATGATAGATAGGTACATTGTATTTATACTCCTACATTTTTCCTCTGTGGTTAGCATAGAATTATAGGTACCACTTGTATTTATTTTTGTTTGACTATTTGGATAGCTTGTCTCTTACAGTATTTACTATAGATGTGGTAGTTAGGTCCTTATCACACTGCATCGCTATATTGATTTCCAGGTGATGTAACTAGTCCCAGGAAGGTCTTTATACTGAGACTGGCTGCATCTTTGTATGGTTTGCTGTTCTTTGTTTAATTCGGGGTTAGGCCCCTATTGAGACACCTGGAGTCTCTTATCGGTACTTAAGTCTCTGTGTAGGACCAACCACTACCCTGTTTTCCTTTGGGGTAATTCCATCGGTATATACACAGAGCCTTATAAGTTTCTTCTTCTTTCTTTGTTTTTATGTATACAAACACGCAGGAAGTGGAAAGCTGACAGAGGAGTCGGTGATAGACAGACTTATTACCAGACCTTAGAGTGGCCAGGCTTTACCGTAGAAAATAGAGGGAAAGAATAGTCACAATACTAACCATGGTCGGGATAACATCTAGACTGATAAATGGAGGTACTACCCAAGTCAGATACACAGAAAAACCATAAATGAAGAACAAACAGAACTCAGAAATACCATAAACTAGCCAAGGTCAAACCAGAAAATACATAGGAAAGGCTAAGGAACACACTAATCAAAAAAACTATGATAGAAACCATGACAGGGCACCAAACAAGAGTCACCCCTGTGACCCCAAAAAGTGCAGAAATTAGGTTCCTAGGTGACACAACCAAGGCAGAACCGGGAGTGACATTGTGCCCATTGACAGAACTAAAGGAAGAGCCCCTAGAGTGGCCTGTGTCCATAACAAATCGTGTTGTGTCATAAAGATCGATGTATGTGACCCATGTAGTGTTCGAGACCAGTGGTGCTGATTGGGTGAGTCCTGTTACAATGATGTTCCTACCTTCTTATAAGACAGGGGTGGTGAACCTTCGGCCCTCCAGATGTTTTGGACTACATCTCCCATAATGCGCTTACAGCCATAATGCTGGCAAAGCATCAAGGGAGATGTAGTCCAAAACATCTGGAGGGCTGAAGGTTCCCCACCCCTGTTGATAACATCAAAAGCTGCAATGATAGAAACAATGATAGGTTACAGGAACAAAACAGATAAAATGATGCACTCCAAACTAATCAATCAATTGCAACAGTTAATCTTTATAATTACATATAAATAACCAATACTAAATAATACAAAAGCAATGGGTAGAAAAAAGAAAATGACTAAAGCTTAGCTGTAATAAATTAAGCAGATGTAATGACTTGCGTGCAGCATATAAGAGCTGCAACACATGACATGTAACATCCCCAACATTTCAGCACTAAGGTGGCCTTTTTGTAAGGACACAGGGCCAAAGCAGGCTTAAATAGTGTTATCTAGGTTCTGATTGGTCCACCCCTACAACCTCAAAACGTGCAGAAATGGCTTCAGGTTGTGACTTCCGTACTCTGCAGCTTAGGTGAGGTGTCAGGTCATGAACATGACCAGGCTGTCCTTTGCTATCTTGGTACGGAATTATGCTACAGAACTTGCAACAGTAATTTAACCTGATTGACCACAAGATTTTTCCTTGCAATAGTCGAATGGATAGATCCACAAGTGAAAGTGGTGTGAATCCCCAGAAAATGCAGCGCTAGGGAATTATAACACAAAAATTGCTTCTCTCGGAAGCTCAAAAATTAAAAATCTAGATGAAACCAAGTAATTTTAAATTTAAAAAAAAATGTCACCTTGTTATGCAAAAACAATGATCAGTTACATAATACAAGCACATTTAAAGATAGTGCCAATTTCTTTGCAATAAAAACGTATAAGCCACTATTATTGCTTCAAAATTAGTTCTATTCCCCTGCAATTGACTCTGCTGGTATTAGATAAGAGATTGGTAGCGACATTTTTATCACTGATGTAGCAAACGTAAATATTTAAATTGATATAATGTTCATGTGCCATATTATTAAACATATTTTTTCATTTAATTTATGAAGTGTTAATATGTGTTTGTTCAAAAGCTGAAAAATCAATATTTACTTTCTTATTACACCTGAAATGTGATAAACTATGACTCATTTTATATGCATTACCAGACAGGCAAAATACATCAATAGATAAGGACCTGGCTTCCTGTTGTGAAATGTGTGTTATGACACCTCTTAGAAATAATTGAAGAAGAATTTGATCTCCATCTGAACTCATTTGCTGATAATGAATAGTATTTCTTTGCAGATTCATCTTTAAGGAAAACTCCAAACACACTTAAATCACTTTATCTTACACAGTTACCTACTTACATAGTAATCTAGGATGAAAAAAAAACTGAAGTCCATCAACTTCAACATTGAAATCCATTCTATTTTGCTGTTGATCCAAAAGAGGGCAAATAATCCAATTGTAGCCAATTCCAATTATGCCACAAAAAGGGGGGGCTCCATAATGACAATGGGATTTCTCCTTGGATCAACAACCTGATTACATACATATTAATTATAATCATTGAATATTCTGTATTTGCAAAAAAAAAAAAAAATGCATTCAAGTTTTTTTTTTTTAGCAGTTCTAACACGTAATAGTGGTGCCAAACTAATTTTAGCACCTAATAACGTGCCAGACACTTGGTTAAAAAGGAAATACTAAGCCTAACCCAACCATGTTGAATTTAGAAATTCCCTCTACCGGCCAATACTCTCAAATGATGAAAAATTGCCTTGAAATAATAAGAACAAATCAATAAAAAAAAAATAAAAAAAAGGAAAGGAAAGAATAATAAACAATGAGGTGAAGAGACACACAAACTATTTATATATATGTAAAGATATTGAAAAAGACCCTGAAGGGCCAAAATGTCAATCTCAAACTGCACATAAGGAATTAAATAACACTGAAAGAAGACCTGTGGGTGCTCCCTTTCATTTGCCTGTATACTTATACTTACTTACTGATTTGAACGTTTGCCCACTGACTGTCACGGTACTGCCTGTCCGGTTTCCAAAAAGGCCTGCTCTGCCTTGCCTGTCCTGTTTCCAGAGAGGCCTGCTCTGCCTTGCCTGTCCTGTCTCCAGAGAGGCCGGCTCTGCCTTGCCTGTCCTGTCTCCAGAGAGGCCGGCTCTGCCTTGCCTGTCCTGTTTCTAGAGGCCTGCCTTGCCTGTCCTGTTTCCAGAGAGGCCGGCTATGCCTTGCCTGTCCTGTTTCCAGAGAGGCTTGCTTCGCACTACCTGTCCCGTTTCCAGAAGGCACACCCTGCAGGGGCGTTTTAGCCGCGAGGCAAACAAGGCATTTGCCTTGGGCGGCATTTTCCAGGGGGCGGCAAAAAAAAGCCACCCCCCAAATGCCCAGGGCAAATGCCTTGTTAGCCTTGCGGCTAACTGACATGCCAGGCGGGGGAGCACTTCCTCTGAGCTGTCTGCTCAGCTCCCTCGTGCGCCGCAGAGTGAGGCTGGGAGCCGGAATATGAGCAGACAGCTCAGAGGAAGTGCTCCCTCGCCAGCCGCCAGCCCAGCAGCCACTGGACCCCAGGGAGAAAGACAAACCCCCACCCCCCAGCTGCCTAGGGCAGCACAAAACCAGGATACACCACTGACACCCTGTCTACCCTTGCCTCACCTTTCCTCCTGTGGACATGTTAGGTAATGTGTTGTGTGTTCCCCATGATGCTCCAGGATCTCCTCAGGATGATAAACTCTGGGGAATCCAGCTCAGAAAGCATGGAAGCAGCATGGAGGTTTGCAAGTAAACGGGACAAACTGACATAGTATCCCACCCACATAGCAAGGTGTGGACACCCTGTTACCCAGATGAGTCTTCCACTCATATAGGTGCTTAGACCCCTCCTAATAGGAGGGCTCACATTCCCTTTTCTCTAGGGTCTGTGCTCAGTTGTTTTGGTGTTCCCCTGGAGTATAGAGCCAGCGCCTGACTGAAGTGAGTTGATTACCCTCACCTGTGGAATTCCCAGAATCAACTCTTGTCTGTCTGAAACCTGCCTTTAACCTTGATTAACCCCTTAAAGACACAGCTTCAGAAGCTTGTCTTACGCTTAATGACACAAGAAGAAATTTTTGCATTTTTTGTTGTTTGCATTCAACTGCAATTTGCATTTTACTAATTTATTGCACAGACACATATTATATACTGTTTTTTGAAGGACAGAAAGGACTTTAATTTGATGTAATATATATATATATATATATATATATGCTTATTTATTATAAAAAAAATACAGAACATGCAAAATAAAAGAAAAACTTTGTGTTTTTTTTAACAGTTTTTGCAATAATAATGTGTGCATAATTAGTGCAGGTTAAGGAAAGTAATTCAAAATAAATTTATTTAGTTGTTCTGATTTACAGAATATATAATGTGTCTGGGATTTTAAGTTTTTTTTTGTAGTTACAGGTCACAAAGCACAAGGAGTAAAATAAACTTTTTAATGTGGAGCGATTTTAGAATTTGGTATGTTTGTCTTGTAAGCTTAATAGCCATAAAAGAAAACAAAATTGCCACACAAAAGTATATATTTATATAAAGTAGACATCACAGGCTATTGTCCTAAGGTTGTTTCAACACTTTCTACTTAGCCATTTCACTGCCAATCTCTGCTAAATATTGGAGTAAAATTGTGGGTTTTTTTGGCACACAAAATTATAACAAAGAACTTCTCATGTGTATTTTGTAAAGTTGGTGTGTGCTAATCCTGTACAAAACTTTATTTGTGTTCATCTACATCTGCTGAGTACAACGATACCCCATGTATGCCTTTGGCACTATTTCGTGAAGCTACAGTGCCATATAGGAGACCTGTCCTTTTCAGTATTTACAGTAGAATTTTGAGACGGATTTAATAAGCCTATGCTTCAATTTGGGGTATTATAGCAGTATGACTGTTCAAAAACCCCCCCAAAAGGCCTACCATTTGTAAAAGTAGACACTCCAGGGTATCTCATATGGCGCATATTGTGCCTTAACATGCCCTCATTTTTTTCACCAATATATGCCAAAGTATGTGGTAAAAAATAATTTGGGGCATTTTTGCTGGGCCTTTTGTATATTTTATATGTGCCACTAAGTTCAAACCCCCCAAATTATGCTCAGCTAAGTCTTTTGAGTAAAACAATATGCCCAATGTATGACCTAGACACTATTTTGTGAAGTTACAGTGCTGTAAAAGAGACGTGACAAGTTAAGGTTTTTAAGTGTGAATTTTTTGATGGGTTTTGATGCGTCCGTGTCCCACTTTGGAACACTTGAGCAGGCTACATATTACAACTACACCAAAAAGCCATACCATTTCTTAAAGAACACATCCCAGGGTATTTCAAAAGGCATATTTTGAACCTTATGTGTGCTACAACTGTATAATACTACATATGTTCCTCAGCTATGTCGTCTGAGTACAGCAATTTGTGGATGTTGAAAGGGCACATTTGAGACACAGGCATTCAGTTTTTTTCTAACTTTGAAGTTTTACGCTGTGTCCATTTTCCATTTTGGAGTAGTTTAGATGGTTGGTTATTGAAGCTTCCCCGCAAACATATATTATTTATTAAATATATATATTTTTTTTTTAGTTAATCCCTAACCAGGTAAATTCTCCAATTTCCCACAACTCCCACCCACCCCAGCTAGCAAAATATATCATTTTAAAATTGAGGGTTAAAAAAAAATAAGTTAGCCCTAAGGCTAAAAAAAACAAAAATCAGATCACAGTATAATACTGTGATCTGTATTTTGATCACTGTAGGTAGTGATCAACTGGCAAGGAAGGGGTTAATTAGGAGGGTGGGATTTTTTTTTTTACTTTTTAAAAAAATGTTATTAAAACTTTTTAAACTTCTTTAAAAAAATTTAAGTGACAGCCTGTCAGAGCGAGCACTGCTGCAGGGGCAGCACGATTGGGTGCTCCCGGTCTGCCTCTAATACAGAGGCAGACAGGAGCACCGTTAACCCCTCGATCGTGGGGATCTGGGGTTATTTTTAACACGTGACGGACGGGGTCCGTCACCCGGCGATAAGGGTCTCCCCAGTCCGTCACCCGTCCTGAAGGGATTAAGGACTGAGCCAATTGTACAAGTTGTGATCAAATCAAAACGTAAACAAAATCATGAATTTGCGCTATATGTCTGTTCAGGTGTAATTCACATCTTTCATATTATGTGTACACACACTTATCATATATTATTTTGTTCAGGAGAAACAGAGCTTTTTTATGTCACATCAAATATTTGTATATTAAGCATAATTTAATATGAATACAATATAAAAAAAACTGTGTAAAAACAAGAAATGTTTTTTTGTTTTGTTTTTTTTTTTTAGTTCTGCATGGATTTTTAACTGTGAGTGTCACAATACTGTTAGATGTTACTGCAGTAAAGTACACATATTTGTATTCAGCGATGTCCCACGGGTAAAACAGCGCCCTGCAACCTGATATGTATGCCACTGTGGCCAGCCTCTTCTCCTGGCGGGCCCAGGAGCTGGCCACCTCAGGGCCCCCTGAGGCTGGCCCTGGTATCAGCAGGCAGGCAGGCTGGTGGGTGCGAGAGGGAGCACTCTCCCCTGAGTGCTTCCTCTTCAGCTCCCTCGCGCACCGCACCGATACCATCAGTATGCAGCGCACGAGGGAGCTGAAGGGGAGCACTCAGGGAAGAGTGCTCCCTCGCGCGCCCGCCAGCCTGCCTGCCCGCCCGGTGACACCACTGGACCCCAGGCTGTCCCAAACGTTAGCGAGGCTGGGGGATTACATTTTTTTTTTTTTTAAACGTGTGTGTTAGAGTCTGTGTGCTAGAGTCTGTGTGTGTGTTAGTTTGTGTGCGTCTGTTAGTGAGTGTGTGTCTGTCTGTCACTCAATGCTTTCCTATGGACGTTCAGCATCTCGCGGAAGCTCCTCTAGCGGCTGTCAATGAGACAGCCACTAGAGGCTGGATTAACCCTCAGTGAAAAATAGCAGTTTCTCTGAAACTGCTATGTTTTCAGCTGCAGAGTTAAAACTAGAGGGACCTGGCACCCACTTCATTGAGCTGATGTGATCTGGGTGTCTGTAGTGGTCCTTTAAGTGTATGTGTATCTGCATGCACTGGCGTACACGACCAGGTGCCCGCCGCCTTGTGTTGCGCTCCCAGCCCGCGCAGAGTAAGCGGGGGGGGGGGGGGAAATTGGGCCACGGATCAGTTTTCGCACGGGGGCCCCATGGGTTGTATGTACGCTACTGACAGGTTGTATGTTGTTTTGGAAAGTTACAGGGTCAAATATAGCACATTACATTTTTCAGTTTATAGACATTGAAATTTGCCAGACCGGTTATGTTGCCTTTGAGACCAAATGGTAGCCCAGGAATGAAAATTACCCCCATGATGACATACCATTTGCAAAAGTAGAAAACCAAAGGTATTACAAATGGGTTATTTCACGCATTTTGTTTGTGCGTGAAAAATGCGAAAAACTAAATTGAACGCTAATTTTGACCAGTGTTTGTGGCTACTGAAAAAAGACTAGACCTACCTCATTTGCAATACCTTGGGTTGTCTACCTTTGCAAAGGGTATCCCATCATGGGGGTAATTCTCATTCCTGTGCTACCATACGGTCTAAAAAGCAACATCAAGAAACTCAAGCCTTATATTTGACTCAGTAACTTTTGAAAACTCTATAAAACCTGTTCATAGGGGGTACTGTTATACCCGGGAGACTTCCCCGAACACAAATATTAGTGTTTCAAAATAGTAAAACTTATCACAACAATTATATTGTCAGTGGAAAAACCGTTTGTGTGTGAAAAAGCAAAAAAATGCATTTCTACTGACTATATCATTGCTGTTATATGTTTTACTGTTTTTAAAAGTTAATATGTGTTCAGCGAAGTCTTCGAGTAAAACAGTACCTGCCATGTACAGGTTTTATGGTGTCCTAGAAAGTTACAGGGTTAAATATAGGGCTTGCGAGCTAAATTCTCTGGACTTTCAGCCTGGGTTGTCAGGCAGGTCCCTCAAATTGTAATGAATAAAATGACTTGATTATGTAAAAATATTTTATAAATATATTTGTAGAATCTCACCCTCTCTCACCCTCTCCCCCTCTCCCCCTCTCTCCCTCTCTCCCTCGGTTAACCCCCTGCAACGCTGTCCAAACTTTGATCTATCTCCTGCAATTCAGCTACAGCTTCAATTAAGTCTTTCTTCATTTGCCAAGAGCTGGAACTCTGGTAAAAGACTTTATTTTTCCTTAAAGGCTTTTATTTCTTATGAAGGAATTGCTTTATTTACTGTTTATACTTGCATTGGTACTTTTGCATTATATTTATTTGTTTTCAAAATAAAACTGTTTAATTCAGTGACTGTGTCCGTATAAAACCTCTATATACTAAGCCCATTCACCCCAAACCCATGACACGGACAGAGAAATGATCAGTCTATAATTTTAATGGTAGGTGTAATTTAACAGTGAGAGACAGAATAACAAGAAAACGGTTAAGGTTTTGAGGCTGATGTTTGACAACTCTAATGTATATATATATTTGCCCGATGTGTGTGTATATATATATATTTGCCCAATGGCCAGTCCTGCCTGGTGGAGGCACCCGATTGGGGTGCCAGGCGGTCTGTCACAATCCTCCCATGTAGTTCTGGGCTGATTCCTCACCGTTCTCATGAACATTGAAACTCAACGAGGTGAGAACTTGCATGGAGCACCAGACCAAGGGAGACTGACAGTTATTTTGTGTTTCTTCTGCATAGAACCATCAAACACCCAGGCCTCTGGTAGAGTACCCGAGAATGAGGAATGAACATACCACCCTGTAGGGGTGAGAAAATAATTTTGTATTTTTTATTTTATATAATATATATAGATGGATAAGTTATCTCCTAGAGAACAGCTAACTAGTAACACCTAACCAAATATATTGCATGTTTGGACCTGAATAAATAAAGCATTTTTCAAGATTCCTTATCACTTTCTATATAAATAGTGTAAATAGTTTGTGTACATAATTGCATATTTTTCATCTCACTGTAAATTGATTTTTTTTTTTTAAATAAATGTTTTCTATGTCTATGAACAAAGATTAGCGGGCAATCAAATGTGCTTGTTGTGTCTTGTAGCAAAATCAGGCCGGCAAAGACTCCAATGAGAGTGTAGCTAACGGAAAAGGTATAATGAGGACTTTTGAGGTAGATTGAGATAACGTTTCCAAGTCTGATCCCCAGATCTGACCATACTAATAGGGCATTTTCTCAGAAAATTTTCATATCTGTTTGGGGGAATATTTGAAGAAAAATATTAAAGAAATAGTGATACTGTTTTGCAATGAACTGTTTTTGGGGGAATTTTTTTAACACTGTTAATGGGTAGCTATATTAATATATATAAAAAATATTTTTAAATTGCTTTCACACTTTTGAGACTGTTACCATGAAATTGGACAACAGAATAAATTATATAGAAGACAGTCCCCTTTGATGCATAAATCCTCTCATTCAAATCTAATCATGTTAAAATACAGGCAACACATTGCAAGACACAGGACTTTTTATTATTATTATTATTATTATACTAGGACATGTATAATTAATTGCTACGGTGGTGTGACAAGCTGGAAAAAATTCAGAATTGCTCAAGTGGACTTTCTGTACTGGTTTTAAATTATGTGACCTCTTATGCATGGAAAATATGCCAACACCAGACAGCTATAAATCTTTGTCTAAAGTATCAGTAACTTGTGGACTACTGGATGCTTTTAACTGTAAACAAGGTTGGCTTTAGATTATGTCTGTTAAAGTGTCTATAAGGCAATGAATTGTCAGTCTTCATGTCTTTTGATGAATCATGATTAAACAGTATATAAAAAATGAAATGCTGAAATAAAAAAAAAAATGAATGTTAAAAAAAAAAAAGTGTCATCACTATCATGAAGATGACATACATGGCATTTTTTTCTATACCTGCCCAGCAGTTTTGCCATGGAAGCTTTTATGGTGACAAGCAGGGATGCTGCCAGACGAAGCGGACAAGGTCTTTAGCCCCAAGTAGGGTTCCAGGTGGTCCCTCATGATTATCATCCCTGCGAGATTACTGGCCAGACAACCGTTAATATTAACTATATCAGTTTTAAATTTTAGGACAAAATGTAATATATTTTTTCGGATAAACATTAAAATAAAGTATTTAAAAAAAATATATATATAATCAATATATCAATATATTCCAATATTAAAACAGAGGAAGCTGCTGCATTTGACGTGTCAAATCAAAGGGACATTATAGGCACCAAGACCACTTCAGCTCATAGAAGTGGTCTGGGTGCACTGTCCCTGTCCCCCTTAGTCCTGTAATGTAAATCAGTGCAGTTTTAGAGAAACTGCAGTGATTACATTGCAGGACTAAGACTGCCTCTAGTGGCTGTCAATCAGACAGTCACTAAAAGCACTTCCTGGTAGCTAACCGACTATTGGTCGCCTAACTGACACTGGACATCCTCACACAATGCATGAGGACATCCAGCTTTAGAGAAATACTAATAGGAAAGCAGGCGCATTAGCACCCCCATCTTCCCCCCCCCCCCATCAGATGTCATCAGAATCAGAGGAGGCGGAGCACCGACCCAGCACCGAGGGAGATGGATATTAACCCTTTCCATGTTGGGGGGTGGCAGGTCTGTGAGGGAGGAAGGCAAGCGGAAACTTTAGTGTAAGGAATACAACTTTGTCAATCTTTGCATTCTTTACACTATAGAATCCCTTTAACTTTTTCTTAGGTTGAATAGACAGGGTATCATGGCGATGTGAATTTCACGTTTTAGGTCAATGTAGCAAAAACTGTAAATAGATCTGGTTTTGAGAATTTTTGGTGCTTAGTGAGTAACACCAAAATGTATAAGAAAATAAATGTATAACCATTATTAATAGTACTGAAAATTATGCAAATTATCTCACTAAGATATGTAATCCTTGTATTCCTTTCACAAGATCAGAGAAGCAGCGTACTTATAGGAGCGAGTAGGTAGGCATTCTGTTTACTAATATCATAGTCATGTAAACTTAGACGTGACATTGATTAATGCCTTGTGATATTATTTTTAGCATTGGGCTAACCTTTTTTTCATCAAGGATGCATGATGTTCTCCTCTAATATTCAATAGAAGATCACAGTTCAGTCTCTCTACTGCTATCATTGCAAAGAGATATTCTACTTGGACGAACAAAAAGTTAATCTTAAATACATTTTTTTTAATTTTTGCAGTGGCCTTGTGTTCTGCTCATTTCTAACTGATCTACAACTTTTCACGAGATGGGGTCCTACCCTTAAAAAAAAAAAAAAAAAAAAAAAAAAGTTGTATTAAAATGCCATTAGAATAACTTGATTGTGTAAATTCAAATTGAGCTATTTGTGATCTTGATAAGCCACACACGAACTACCATCCAATCACCTTCAATATAGCAGTATTGGTGGTAGGTAGTAGGTTTTCTAGATGTACTTTCCATGTTAATTGGCAGGAACGTATCAATTATTTGGCTAGTACAATATGTACTTGTCCATTGATAAGTGGAAATGTTACATAAGAATGTTCTTGGACAGCTGAAGGTATGTCCCATTTCAATGTGTCAGAAACTATTAATATATGTTGAATTATGGTTTTATAAAGTAATAAAGAATATTGTGATAAGAGCAATACTTGACAAAAAACTACCTAGTGTTTATGGTGTAGATAGATATAGATATGTGTTTGCCCATCTTTTTCATTTACATTTTTCATTAAAATCTAATTATTCAGGAAGAATGACCATTTGCAATCAAAATGACTATCAAAGAGAACAGTATTAGGACAAAAATATAAGGAATAACTAGAAATCATAAGCAGGTTTATAGATGCCCCCTAAAATTATTCTACGCAAACATTTCAGCAGCTTATTGAGACATCAGAGAGATGAAAAAGAAGGTGAAGGGAAAAGGAGACAAGGGGTGTGTAGGTTTTAAGGGAGTTTTATTGTATACAGGGCCGGCCTTAGGTGTTCAGGCGCCCTGTGCGAAACAATCTTGTGGCGCCCCCCCCCCCCTCACCTGTCTCTGTTTGGACCCCTTCAAACTATTTTAGGAGCATTCACAATCTGTTGCCTCCACCCCCTTCTACAAAACCACTGCACCTCTTAACCAAAATCCCTGGCCAGATCTTCACCAAGCCCCTGGCCACCACTTCATCAAACTCCTGGCCACCCCTTCCCCTTCATCAATGCCCTGGCCATCCCTTCGTCAAACTCCTAGCCACCCCTTACCCTTCATCAATCCCCTCCCACCCCTTTATCAATTCCTGCCACCCCTTCATCAGTCCCCTGCCCCTCTCATCAATTCCCTCCCACCCTTTACTCAGCCCTCTGCCCCTATTCATCAGCCGCCTGACCCCCTAATCAATCCCCTCCCACCCCTTTAACAGCCCTCTGCCCCATTCATCAGTCCCCTGACCCCCTCACCAATCCCCTCCCCCTTTTATCATTCCCTGACCCCCTCATCAGTACCCTCCCACCCCTATCACCCACCTGCCCCCCTTTAATCAGTCCCATGCCCCCCTTTTCAACCCCCTGCTCCCCTTCATCAGCCCCCTTAATACATCCCATGCCAAATAATCCAACCCCTGGCCACCCCTTCATCAGTCCCCTGCCCCCTCATCAATTCCCTCCCACCTATTTATCAGCCATCTGCCCCCATTTCATCAGCCCCCTGATCTCCTCATCAATCCCCTCCCACTCCTTTATCAACCACCTGCCCCCTTTAATCAGCCCCATGCCCCCTTTTCAGTTTCCTGCCACCCTTTATCAGCCCCCTTAATAAATCCCCTGCCAATTAATGCAATCCATGCCACCCCTTCATCAATAATCTGCCCCCCTTAATTAAATTCCTGCACCTCTTCAACAAAACCTATTTAATAAAAAAGAAAAAAAAAGTCACTCACAGTAAAGGCTGCTGCTCCCTGGACTGAGCTGTCTCCGCCGATTGAAGAGCACCAGGTGCCGCCTTCACTCACTGAATTGGATCCTTCCGCGGCTCCCTCTGATGACAGAGCACGTCGACGTTACGCAAGTACGCGGCATAACGCCCCCACGCTCCTCCTCCACCCTCCATACAGAAGTGGATTCCCGGCGGCGGCTCTCTGCTCATAATTTGCAAGTCAAGTGCAAAGCAGTATTATGCACTTGACTTGCACTTTAAATACAGAACTCGGCCGGCCTGCGAGCTGTGTTGGCCGCCCGGCGCCCCTGTTGCCATGGCGCCCTGTGCGGCCGCACAGCTCGCACACCCCTAAGGCCGGCCCTGATTGTATATGTTCTGGAATGTTGCTCCTTCTGCAGCAATATAAAATCAACAGCTATACACTACCTCTTCATCTCAAATTCTTTCACACTTCTTGCACTCACTAAGACCTGGCTTTCCCCCTCTGATACTGCTACTCCTTATGTTATGGTGGACTACAATTCTCCCACACTCCTAAATCAAACAACTGGAAAGGAGGTGGTGTAGGCATCCTTCTTTCCCCTTGATGTACCTTTCAACCTATCCTCCCTGCGCTATCCTTTACTTCCTTTGAAGTTCACACTGTCCATCTATTTAAACCCCTCTCCCCCCTCATCCCCCCCATCATGTCATCCTAGACTATTTATTGAACACTTTTTTTCTGCCCTGATGCCTCTCGTCTGCTGTCTATAACCTCCTCCGTTCGAAGCAGGAAACACTCTCTTGACCTCATCTTCACCAATCTCTGTACCACCTCTAATCTCTCCAATGTTCCATTTCCTCTAGCTGACCACCATCTGCTGTCCATTGACATCTGCATACCCTATATCCAAAGTACACCACCCTTACCACATCAGTCTTGCAGAAACCTCCATTGTCTTGACCTACAGTAATTCTCCACGAACCTCCAAACTCTCCTTTCACCCATCTCAAATCTCACCTGCCCTAACACTGCAACCTCCCCCTACAACTCCACTCTCTACTCTCAACTAGACATCATGGCACCTCCTTCAATTAAAATGAACTAAGCACCCCTAATTACAACCATGGCACACCAAACTGACCGGATATCTCCAAACTGTTCCATAACTGCTGAACGCTGCTGGAGAAAGCCTCAGTTCCTCCACTATAAATTTATGCTGCACTCCTACAGTCTGGCTCTTTCCTCTTCAAAAGAAAACTATTTCAATACACTTATAACCACACTCTCCCGCGAGCCCAAACTACTGTTTCGTGATTTTAACTCTATTCTGTGCCTTGTCGTGCCTCCTCTTCCTACCAACTTGACTGCCACAAACTTTGCAACTCACTTCACTGAGAAGATTTCTACAATCAGGGAAGAAATCTATAAATTCTCTCAATCCACTACCAACTTTCCCCTAACCACACTCCCTCAGCTGTTTTATGTTCATTTGCACCCACTACAGCAGAAGAGGTTTCTGCTGTGCTCCATTCCTCCCGCCCCACCACCTGTTCCCTCGATCCTATTCCTTTCTTATCTCATCCACACTTTGTCTTCTTCTCTTGCTCTCCCTCTCCTCTGGCACATTTCCACTACCCTTCAAACATGCAACCGTAACCCCAATTTTGAAAAAGCCCAACCTTGACCCTAATTCCCCATCCAACTACTGCCCTATCTCGCTACTGCCGTTTGTCTCCAAGATCCTTGAGAAAGTTGTGTATGTGAGATTGACAGACCCGCTTCAATCTGGATTCTGTGCTCGTCACTCTGTTGAAACCGTAGCGACCATAGTATCCAATGATCTTATCACTGCAAAATCCCATGGCCATTACTCTATCCTAATTTCCCTTGACCTTTTTGCTACTTTTGCCACTGTTGATCATCAACAGCTTCTTCTCATCCTCTGTAATCTCGGTCTACGAAATACCGCTCTCTCCTGGTGTTCTTCCTACCTCTCCCAGCACTGTGTTTCTTTCTCTGGCTCTGCTTCTTCTCCCCAATCCCTCTCTGTTGGTGTTCCCCAATTGTTCTCAATCTACACTGCCTCCCTTGGTAAACTCATCAGCTCCTTAGGCTTCCAGTATCATTTCCATGTGGATGTATCTGTCCTCTCCTGATTTCTCACCACCCCTCTTGACATGTGTCTCTGACTGCATCTCTGTTTCCAACTGGATGACTGCTCATTTCCTTAAACTGAACCTGTCCAAAACAGAACTTCTTGTCTTCCTTCCCTCTAGTGTTGCTACTCCCTTATCTGTGTCCCTCCAAGTCAATGGCGCTAGAATCTGCTCTACCTCTAAAGTTCGCTGCCTAGTTCTTCTCTTTGACTACGAACTCTCCTTCGGAACTTCGGCACTTTGGAACTTTGACACGTCGACACTTCGGAATTTCGGAACTTCTCTTGCAGCCACTTGGTAGATAACTCCCTAATTCCCACGGTATTAGGGAGTTATCTACCAAAAGCCTGAAAGACCTAAATTGGTCTTTCAGCCAAATTTACTAATACTAAGTAAAAATTACTTAGTATTAGTAAATTATGCCCCTACTCGCTATATCGCGAGTAGGTGCATGTTTATTAAACAGTGAGCCTATGGCTGCTCACTGTTAACCCCCCCCAGCCCCCACCCCTGAGCGGTGGGTGGGAGCCCTAAATACTAATTGGGGGGCACCTAATGTCCTCCCCCCTGGCCCCCACTCCTGAGCAGTGGGTGGGGGCCCTAAATACTAATTAGGGGGGGACCTAATCTCTTCCCCCTGGCCCCCACCCCTGAGCGGTGGGTGGGCACCCTAAATTAGAACGAGGGGGGGACCTAATGTCCTGGCCCCCTCCCCTGTGCGGTGGGTGGGGGCCCAAAGTTAGAATGAGGGGGGAGGACCTAATGTCCTCCCCCCTGGCCCCCACCCCTGAGTGATGGGTGGGGGCCCTAAATACTAATGGGGGGACCTAATGTCCTCCCCCACTGGCCCCCACACCTGAGCGGCAGGTGGGGGCCCTAAATAAAAAAATTAACCCCCCTCCCCCGGGTGACTAGGGGTCCCCAAACCCCTAGTCAGCTCCCTCCCCCAAAACATTATCCCCTACCTACCCCCCTCACCCTAAAAATAATGAGGGGGGACCATTTAACTAAGTACCTGGGGAAAAAAATTAAATAAAACTTACCATTTGATGTTTTCTTTCTTCTAAAATCTTCTTTTTTCAGTCCCAAAAAAGGCCAAATAAAAAGCCGACGCTCTTAAAAAAAAAAAAAGCAAAAAAAAATTATCCATCTTCACCCGGCGAGGGCTACGTACAGACTGAGCTCTAAAGCCTTGCCCCGCCCTGCAATTAGGCTCAGAGCACTCTGATTGGTGGGTTTAAGCCATCCAATCACAGTGCTCTGACGGGTAAATGAAGTCTCTACATTTACCTGTCACAGCACTCTGGTTGGTTTCAAATCCACCAATCAGAGTGTTCTGTGTCATTTTACACAGCGTGGGAAAGTTCTTTGGAATTTTCCCACGCTGTGTAATTTGACTCATAACTCTCTGATTGGTGGATTAAGTAACGGTTCCTGGTCATAAGATCATAAGGAAATATTTTGTGGCAATTTATTGCCGGTCCGCGAAAGCTTTCACCTGACCGTATAGTCGGGTGAAAAGCACTGCTCTACATGATCTTCTGTTAAAGGAACATTCCAAACATCATATGGTCCTTGGAGTGGCCTGTAAGTAATCAAAGCATTGTAGAATGTTTTGGCCTATTACCTGGGACCCACTGAGTGCTGCTCCCCAACTCCACTATAGCTTCAGGAGAACTGGAAGCTCCTAAGAGGGAGCTTCCATGAGCTCTTCTAAGCTAAGCTCTGTGATGCAGGGTTAGCTCATTGACTTAAAGAGTCATTTTGTTGCTCTCAGTTAATGAGTTAAGCTATGCAATTCATTATTTCCATACTAATTCAAAGCTATTGAAATCCTTATCTAAAAATGTGGAAAACAGAAGAATGTCACATAAAACGACCACATTGATTTACCACAAAAGGAAAAAATTGCCAACCAGCCATGGGGGATCTTGCCTATCAAGGAAAGCAAATGGTCTCTAAGGTACTGAACAATAGAATTATAATAATTTTCTGGGTGGCCTCCCTTTGTATCTATGGTTACATGTCCAATATAGTCAGAAATATCTTGTTCTGAATTCCCCTTTGGAATGTTTTGGTGCCAGATATCACAGGACACGTTAAGAGGTCTTGTGGAATCCATGCCTCAACTCAGCAGAGCTGTTTTTGCAGCACGAGTGGAGCCTACACAATATTAGGCATGTCATTCTAATGTAGTAGCTGGTCAATGTTTGAAATAAGTCACTTATGAGGACTGAACGGTGATCTACTTGAGAGAATAAAGCAGTTTTTTCCTGCGTGTTCTCTCTTTCAAGTTTTGTGGCTAGAATTTAACACCCAGGCATTTAAACTTTGGAGAAGGCAGAGTTCCTGGTTTTGTGGAGATACAGTAGTAGGACTGAAAACATTTTGATTTTCAGACATACATTATTTAAATGGTATGACTGCCATCTAGTGGAAGAAACATAGTATGTCACAGACAGTCATTGAAGAAATATAACTAAATTATTAATAGATCTGCTATTATTATTTGTACAGCTTTCATTGTTGAGAGGTATGAATCTATGCTTCTAAAACACTACGTTTAAAAATGCATATAATTAACTGTGCAAAAAATATGTATTTACTAAAATTTTCACTAATATAAGACCTAAAAATAGTCCCTTTTCATTAGCAGAACTGGCCTCTCTAGCTAATGAAAATTTAACCCCTTTTTGGTTAAGACTAACAAGGAAACACTAACATAGAAAAGTGATGAGGACAAACCTAGAGTCCAAAGCTTCTCATACAGATGGGTAGTTTTTAGACGTGTGTATACGGTTTCATCCTAACTTTGGGCACTTCGTCCAAAATTTCGTACTCTGAAACAGTCAATGGATGCACCATAAAACAAACATAATGGTCAGTGGACGAAAAGTTTTGTTTGTTTTGTAATTTATTACTTTAAGTGCCGGTTGGCAGAACTAGCAGCCAGTAGTCAATTAGTGACAAAAAACCCCTTTGCTGCATAGGAGCGGGATCAATATGACACCTTTTTTGAAATAAAGTTTAATAACTCCCTTTGCTTAACCTGCCATGATGCAGGTGGGGGCATTTCTACTAAACAATGAGAAGCGAATGACTGCTGACTGTAATTAAAAACTAGCAATTGGGCAGCAATACAGGGAGTGCAGAATTATTAGGAAAATGAGTATTTTGACCACATCATCCTCTTTATGCATGTTGTCTTACTCCAAGCTGTATAGGCTCGAAAGCCTACTACCAATTAAGCATATTAGGTGATGTGCATCTCTGTAATGAGAAGGGGTGTGGTCTAATGACATCAACACCCTATATCAGGTGTGCATAATTATTAGGCAACTTCCTTTCCTTTGGCAAAATGGGTCAAAAGAAGGACTTGACAGGCTCAGAAAAGTCAAAAATAGTGAGATATCTTGCAGAGGGATGCAGCACTCTTAAAATTGCAAAGCTTCTGAAGCGTGATCATCGAACAATCAAGCGTTTCATTCAAAATAGTCAACAGGGTCGCAAGAAGCGTGTGGAAAAACCAAGGCGCAAAATAACTGCCCATGAACTGAGAAAAGTCAAGCGTGCAGCTGCCACGATGCCACTTGCCACCAGTTTGGCCATATTTCAGAGCTGCAACATCACTGGAGTGCCCAAAAGCACAAGGTGTGCAATACTCAGAGACATGGCCAAGGTAAGAAAGGCTGAAAGACGACCACCACTGAACAAGACACACAAGCTGAAACGTCAAGACTGGGCCAAGAAATATCTCAAGACTGATTTTTCTAAGGTTTTATGGACTGATGAAATGAGAGTGAGTCTTGATGGGCCAGATGGATGGGCCCGTGGCTGGATTGGTAAAGGGCAGAGAGCTCCAGTCCGACTCAGACGCCAGCAAGGTGGAGGTGGAGTACTGGTTTGGGCTGGTATCATCAAAGATGAGCTTGTGGGGCCTTTTCGGGTTGAGGATGGAGTCAAGCTCAACTCCCAGTCCTACTGCCAGTTCCTGGAAGACACCTTCTTCAAGCAGTGGTACAGGAAGAAGTCTGCATCCTTCAAGAAAAACATGATTTTCATGCAGGACAATGCTCCATCACACGCGTCCAAGTACTCCACAGCGTGGCTGGCAAGAAAGGGTATAAAAGAAGAAAATCTAATGACATGGCCTCCTTGTTCACCTGATCTGAACCCCATTGAGAACCTGTGGTCCATCATCAAATGTGAGATTTACAAGGAGGGAAAACAGTACACCTCTCTGAACAGTGTCTGGGAGGCTGTGGTTGCTGCTGCACGCAATGTTGATGGTGAACAGATCAAAACACTGACAGAATCCATGGATGGCAGGCTTTTGAGTGTCCTTGCAAAGAAAGGTGGCTATATTGGTCACTGATTTGTTTTTGTTTTGTTTTTGAATGTCAGAAATGTATATTTGTGAATGTTGAGATGTTATATTGGTTTCACTGGTAATAATAAATAATTGAAATGGGTATATATTTGTTTTTTGTTAAGTTGCCTAATAATTATGCACAGTAATAGTCACCTGCACACACAGATATCCCCCTAACATAGCTATAACTAAAAACAAACTAAAAACTACTTCCAAAAATATTCAGCTTTGATATTAATGAGTTTTTTGGGTTCATTGAGAACATGGTTGTTGTTCAATAATAAAATTAATCCTCAAAAATACAACTTGCCTAATAATTCTGCACTCCCTGTAGTTGCCCAGACTCTAAAACACTGGAGGTGCCCCCCCAACCTTTGGGCATCATGTGGAGGCTTAAAACTAGATAATGGGGAATGGACAGATCACTACCCCCCCCCTCCCCACCATGGCTAGTGGGTGGGGCGCTCTTTAAAAAAAAAAAGGGGGGGCATACTAAAGTCCTGCCCACATGAGCAACAGGTGGGGGAGAGTTTTAAAAAGTATCTGGAGGACTCTAAACTGCTCCAGCCCCAACCATAGGCATGTGCAGATTATTTAATAAAGGGGGGACATTCCAGCATCGTTATCCCAAACCTCCATCAATGGGCGGCAGAGTGGGGTTGTAAAAATGAGTGGGGATAAAACTGTCCCCTAATCATAGTCGGCAGCTGGGACCATTACTTGATAAACGGAAAGGACACCCCTATGACCCTCACATCCCTATGGGCATTGCATAAGGGCTATTTAAAAATATAGGAAGGGATGGATACATGCCTTTGTCTATCCCCCTCACCCATGGGCTTGGGGTGGGGGACATTAATGACAATGAAGGGGTGGGCATGTCATTGTTCATCTCTCACAAAAAAGGTGAGCTTAACCCTCTTTGGGTGGCTAGAGGTCCTGAAACCCATAGCCACCCCCACATTATAAAAATAAATCTGTACTTACCCCCTTCATCCTAATAAACAGGGAACCCAATACATCTAATAACTGCATTTGAAGTCTTTTTCTTAAGTCTTCTTTTTATAGCCCCTAAATTCCATGCAAGTCTCGAGGATAAAGACCTACCTGTGAGAGCACTCTGACCGAGCTTCCAAAGTGTCGGAAGACTTTTAGAATGTCTTTTTCTGTCTTGAAAGCTTACACTTTCTGGAGGGGTACAGTGCATTCTTTTCTTTTCTTTTCTTTTTTTTTTCTTTAATAGATTCAGATTCAGATTTTTTTTTTATTTGGTCTTCTTGACAGCTGAAAAAAAATTATTTTATTAAGAATATTTTTTATTAGTGGCTGCCCAGTTACTACTTATTTTAATTACAGTGAGCAGTCACTGGATTGGTTTAGTAGACATGCTCCATGTTGGTATGTGCGTAAGGGCTATAAACCTCCCTTATACTAATATTGGGGACATATTGGCCACTGTATGCTTTTTTAAATTTTTTATTAAATTTATGGTTTATATGGATTCACTCACATGACTCTGAGCCCTCTAGGATAGGCTCAGATCACAACAGCAGATGTGTACTTCTGGCGACACCAAACCCAAAATGACTCTACCCGTCAGTAGATCCCTTACATGGAAGAGGAACACAGGGGAGAAGAAAGAATCCTAGTGTAGCATGTCTCAACAATGGAGAATAAATATATAATATTGGCTTCTCACCTGTTAAGGAGCCCTATACCTGGCTCTCAGTATATAGGTATCTGTGCCTTTAAGGAGGCTACCACCCTTCTTTCAGCAGCAACAATGGAAGATAGGTATCAGATTAAAATAAAATTTTAATATGTAAACAATTTACAAACAGAAATAAACAAAATTATATAAATATAATAAAAAGTATATATGTATAAAAAATATATATAAAAAATAAAGATGCTCCTATCTTCCAGCCGAGACGCGTTTCGCTGTACTGTGACAGCTTTCTCAATCGGTAAGGTATTAGCTGCTTGTAGTGGTTTAAATATCGTAGTCCCACTCTTGATTGGTGCAATCATTATTCTATTATCCAATCTCTTCTCCCTGATGGTTGTGAGTGTGTCCATTCTCGCGGGCTGACGATCTACTTCCGGTTTTTGCGGTGTCTCAAGTGATCCGTGCCGCGTCATCAATAGGCATGTCCTCTCACCGGCAAAATGTTTACACGGGAATCCATTATAGAAGTGGGCAAACGCCCACAAGAGAGTCCAATATGTATAATAATACCTCACATCGTTTTAAAAAAAAGGGAACAAAGAAAGATGAAAACATTATTATCAGCACATATATTAGTGCACTAAAAAACCTTTAATGTCACAATAGTAATAATCAACATTATTGTTTTTTTTACAACATAGACTAGACGAATGTCTTTGCTGGTATCCATTTTCATCTAGTGTATATTGCAAAAAAAGACTAATAATGGTGTCTATCTAAAAGACACCATTTTCAAGATACTTCATATTTATAAAAATAATAATACCAATGCACCCATAAAGGAGGAAACAATGATAACAATGTTTACATAAAAACAGTGTATCTAAAACAGTCCATATTTTGGTGGTGATTCCTTAAAGTGCCAGTGCTCACATTCACCAACAAGTGAAAAAAAAGTGCTGAGTATTAAACATATATCCAGATCCTGTAAACACTAATAACCCTGGACTAATGATTCTTGAAAATAGTACTAATAATCCATAAAAAACTATGTTAAAAAATGACAAAGTTCGAAATCATCATTCAAGCCATTAGGCTGCATAGTGTTTAAGTTAAAAATCCACTGCATTTCTTTTTTACCTAATTTCTTAATAAAATAACCCCCCCTCCAGTCTGGTGATATTCTCTGTATCGCATGGAATTGTAGTCCAGCGGGGTCACTATTGTGTTTATTTTTAAAATGTAAAGAAACACTGTGTTTTTCAAAACCATTCCTAATGTTCCTGATATGCTCCTGTATTCTGGTGTGTAAATTCCTTTTCGTACGTCCTACATATGCCAGTCCACAAGGACATATCAAAAGGTAAATAACTTTTGTGGATTGGCATGTAATTAATTCTTTTATTTTAAATGAAATTTTCACATTATGAGGGTGTAGAAACTCTTTTATTATTCTCTTCTTACTTCCAGAATTTCTGCAGGCCCCACAGTTCCCACAACCATAAAAACCTTTTGATTCATTTAAAAAATTACTTCTATACCTTCTTGGAGGAATATGATTAGACGTCAGAGTGTTTCTCAAATTCTTCACACCTCTATAGATTATTCTTGGTTTCTCAGGGAGAATATTAATTAAGAGGGGATCATTTCTTAAAATTGGAATAAAAACCAGCGCTTATATATATCAATATTCAGAATAATATGCCAATAAAATAAATTGTGACAAAGATTAGCTGCTAAACATTCAGACAAAACCTTCCAAGTTTGCAAAATAGAATATTTGAAAAACAAAAGAATGTAGCGCTTATATTTCCAATAATAAATTATCACCTTTTGGTATCATAGAGAAGACGGGAAAACTTGAACAACCGGTGAATCGAATGCCTATAACACAAATAACCAAATATAGTGTAGACAGTATGGTACTCAATAATATATTACACTTAAATAGTAAAGCTCACTCACAAACAGGGAGCTATAGACCTAGCTCCAGTTAAAATCGCATGTGGATCCGTTTAGGCGATTCTCCCCTATTTTAAATGATGGAACGTATCTTGTCCTGGGGGTAAAGCAGAAACGGAAAACCATTGCGCAGTATCTCTGGTAGGTAATCCAAATATAATAAAATTCCCAAGTGGGTACTTACAAGGTTGGAGTCAAAACCTATGACTCAATTCAAACGTATTGTGCAGTTAGGGACTGCACTCCCATCTGTAGTAAATAAATCCAGGGGTCCAAAGCAAACTTCAATTTATTAAAACAATAAATAAATAAATAAATATAAAATAATATGCAGCAATATGCTTTAAAATTAATATGCAGCAATATGCTCAATACTAGATGTAATGTACAGCAATATGCTCTATACCAGAACGCGTTTCGCCACTTAAGCGTGGCTTTTTCAACTGGATAAATCAAAGAGTCCCCTGGTTTCTGAAATACGTTTAAATACCTGATATTTGGCGGGTATTGTAATTGTCACCTGCCTGCCGCCACACGTTACTGCCGTTTGCGGTCCAAGCCTCCCTCTTGTTTCATTTACGGGAGTACCCCATCGGACTGCCTATCTCTAATGACCGCATCTCCTATTGAGCTGCTGCTCCGGCAGCCGTCTGATGCTTCCAGCAATAAAGATACTTTTACTGTAACAGTTGCAGTCTTCCCTTCTTTCTGTTCATAGTCTCTTATAACAAATATCGGAAGAAAAGTATATTATGTAATTTTCTTCATATTATAAGATGTTCAATTCTTCTATGTGCAATCGCTCATCACAAGTATCAGAAGGAAAATTCATTATGTTAGTTATTTTCCATAATATGGAGGTAGAAATTCAATTTCACATTGTCCATTTTCGTCCATGAAAAAATTAGTTATAATATGGAGGTAGAATTCAATTTTGTAAAGTCCCCATTTATACAAAATTAATCGCAATGTGGAAATGGCATTTGATTTCATATAGTCCATATTTTTACATACCAGATAATCCATAATATAAATGTACAATTCAATTTCATGTAATTCACATTTATAAAAAATCAACTTTATTTAAAGATGAAAAGGGTTTCTATGGATGTGGCCAGTGCACGGCATGCAAAAAGTCAGGATGCAGCAGAAGGGTTATTAAAGATATAATCTTGAATGAAAATAGCACTATTCCTATAAAACAATTTATGACGTGCTATACAAAGAATTTAATTTACTTGCTAATATGCCCATGTGGTCTTAAGTATGTGGGTAGGACCACTAGGCCCTTACACACGAGGATCCGTGAACATATATACAAAATCCACACAGGATATGAGCAGCATAGCGTGTCATATCACTTTAAAAAATTTCATGATCAGAAACCGGAGGGTTTAAAATTTATGGGAATTAAAAAACTAAATAAAAATTGGAGAGGGGGCGATTCCACTAGAGAATTGGGAAAGTTAGAAATGGAATGGATCTATAAACTTAACACACTAATTCCATATGGTTTAAATTCTGATTTCGAGTTGTGTCATTTTTTGTAATGAGTTTTTTTTTTTTAATTTTTTTTTTATAAATGTGAATTACATGAAATTGAATTGTACATTTATATTGTGGATGATCTGGTATGTAAAAATATGGACTATATGAAATCAAATGCCATTTCCACATTGCGATTAATTTTGTATAAATGGGGACTTTACAAAATTGAATTCTACCTCCATATTATAACTAATTTTTTCATGGACGAAAATGGACAATGTGAAATTGAATTTCTACCTCCATATTATGGAAAATAACTAACATAATGAATTTTCCTTCTGATACTTGTGATGAGCGATTGCACATAGAAGAATTGAACATCTTATAATATGAAGAAAATTACATAATATACTTTTCTTCCGATATTTGTTATAAGAGACTATGTACAGAAAGAAGGGAAGACTGCAACTGTTACAGTAAAAGTATCTTTATTGCTGGAAGCATCAGACGGCTGCCGGAGCAGCAGCTCAATAGGAGATGCGGTCATTAGAGATAGGCAGTCCGATGGGGTACTCCCGTAAATGAAACAAGAGGGAGGCTTGGACCGCAAACGGCAGTAACGTGTGGCGGCAGGCAGGTGACAATTACAATACCCGCCAAATATCAGGTATTTAAACGTATTTCAGAAACCAGGGGACTCTTTGATTTATCCAGTTGAAAAAGCCACGCTTAAGTGGCGAAACGCGTTCTGGTATAGAGCATATTGCTGTACATTACATCTAGTATTGAGCATATTGCTGCATATTAATTTTAAAGCATATTGCTGCATATTATTTTATATTTATTTATTTATTTATTGTTTTAATAAATTGAAGTTTGCTTTGGACCCCTGGATTTATTTACTACAGATGGGAGTGCAGTCCCTAACTGCACAATACGTTTGAATTGAGTCATAGGTTTTGACTCCAACCTTGTAAGTACCCACTTGGGAATTTTATTATATTTGGATTACCTACCAGAGATACTGCGCAATGGTTTTCCGTTTCTGCTTTACCCCCAGGACAAGATACGTTCCATCATTTAAAATAGGGGAGAATCGCCTAAACGGATCCACATGCGATTTTAACTGGAGCTAGGTCTATAGCTCCCTGTTTGTGAGTGAGCTTTACTATTTAAGTGTAATATATTATTGAGTACCATACTGTCTACACTATATTTGGTTATTTGTGTTATAGGCATTCGATTCACCGGTTGTTCAAGTTTTCCCGTCTTCTCTATGATACCAAAAGGTGATAATTTATTATTGGAAATATAAGCGCTACATTCTTTTGTTTTTCAAAATTTCTTAAAATTGGCCAATATTTGGAGACTATTCTCCTAAAATCCCTGCTTTACAGTTAAAATCACAAATCAATCCTAGTGTTTGGACTTCTTCTTTATTCTTAGCATTATACTTAATTAGATCATTTCTATCCTTTAGTTCTACCTCCGTGAGTGCCTTTGTCAATAATGTCTCGTTGTACCCTTTGTCTTTAAAATCCTCCATAATTTTATGGGATTGTGTTTGAAATTTTAGCTCATCTGTACAGTTACGTCTTATCCTAAGTAACTGCGCTTTTGGGGCATTCAATAGCCACGGAGAGAAATGAAAACTGTTCTCTTCAATGTAGCTATTGACGTCTACAGGTTTAAAGTAAGTGCCAGTTTTTAATTCATTATTTTCCACATAAATCTGTAGATCAAGGAATTCAACTTGAGTTTTACTATAATTGAATATTAATTTGATGCCCCAATCGTTGCTGTTCAAATAGGTTAAAAAAGACCCTAGAGAGATTTCATCTCCCTGCCAGATAAAAAATATATCGTCTATGTAATGACGGTAGGCCACGAGGTTCGCGCTCCATTCACCTTCACTGTATATAAAATACTGTTCGCATAGGGCCATGAATAGATTAGCGTAACTCGACGCGAACCTCGTGCCCATCGCCGTTCCACATATCTGCAAATAAAAGGAGTTGTTGAACCAAAAGTAATTGTTATTTAGTATCCATCTGATACTCCTAACTAAAAAGTCTATTTGTCTACTAGGAAATGTTCCTGATTCCTGTAAAAAATACTCCATGGCTTGGCACCCCTTATCGTGAGAAATGATAGTATATAGTGAACTCATGTCTGCTGGCACTAAAAAGCTACATTCTTTCCACTGATGATTAGTCAATACCTGGAGAATATTAGAAGTATCTTTTAAATAACTTGGACTCTTAATGACCACTGGTTGAAGGCATCTATCAACGTACTGGGATAGTCTGCTCGAAATCGAGCCTATCCCAGATACGATGGGTCTCCCAGGGTTTTTTTGCTTATCTTTGTGGATCTTAGGGAGGTGGTAAAAAAACGGTATTTTGGGTTGTATCACATTTAAAAATTTATGTTCTTTCTCATTTAAAATATTAGATTCCCTTCCCTCCTCTATCAGACTCTCATATGTGATTTTGAAGTCATTAGTAGGATCACTCTTTAAAATCTTATATGTTTGTTCATCCCCTAGGAGTCTATAAGCCTCTTTAATATATTCCTCTTTATCTTAAATGACAATGCCCCCCCCTTTATCTGCTGGTTTTATTATCAGCGAGTCGTCCTGCCTTAATTCCTTTAGTGCTTTTCTTTCTCCAAAATTAAGGTTAAACTGTTTATGCTTTGGTTCCTTTATTTTCCCTATATCTTTCATTACCATTTTCTCAAAAGTTATCATCTCATCAGAGATACAAAACTTAGGGTAAAACAAAGATTTAGTTTTGAGTTCCGTATGTACAACTTCGGAGTTTCCTATGTTTTCATTTGCCCTATTTATAGGGTTTTTTTAAAAAGAATTTCTTTAAACACATATTTCTCTTAAATCTATTCAAGTCTACATAGACACTAAATTTATCAAGTGCCTTTGTGGGCGCAAATTTTAGCCCTTTCTCCAATAGGTTCAATTGGGGGTTAGTCAGAGTCTTAGATGACAGATTAAAAATACCTTTTCCTTTTACTCTCTGACTTTCTTTCCTTTTTTGTAGATGAATTCCTCCTCTATTTCCCCGTCCTCTATACTTCGTTCTCTTTTCCCAGGAGAAAGACACATAAATACACCTAGGGGAAGGAGAGACAAGCCTAATATGGACTTTAGAGAATCAAGACAACTGCCAGAACCAGTAGTGAGGAGGAAAACCTACATGCATAGGGACGACCAACATCAAACGGGAAAAAGTATATTGAATACTAGGGATAGACCCATTCGAAATATAGTTAACAAAGAACTATCCACTCAGAATAGATTCAGTGCCCTGAATAGTCATCATCAGGAGGAGGTTTTTTGGGAGAACCATTTAAGGAGCAGGCACAAAGACAACAAAATTGGCCTAAATACTCCTGGGAAGTATAGAGGACGGGGAAATAGAGGAGGAATTCATCTACAAAAAAGGAAAGAAAGTCAGAGAGTAAAAGGAACTAAAGGATAGAAATGATCTAATTAAGTATAATGCTAAGAATAAAGAAGAAGTCCAAACACTAGGATTGATTTGTGATTTTAACTGTAAAAGCAGGGATTTTAGGAGAATAGTCTCCAAATATTGGCCAATTTTAAGAAATGATCCCCTCTTAATTAATATTCTCCCTGAGAAACCAAGAATAATCTATAGAGGTGTGAAGAATTTGAGAAACACTCTGACGTCTAATCATATTCCTCCAAGAAGGTATAGAAGTAATTTTTTAAATGAATCAAAAGGTTTTTACGGTTGTGGGCACTGTGGGGCCTGCAGAAATTCTGGAAGTAAGAAGAGAATAATAAAAGAGTTTCTACACCCTCATAATGTGAAAATTTCATTTAAAATAAAAGAATTAATTACATGCCAATCCACAAAAGTTATTTACCTTTTGATATGTCCTTGTGGACTGGCATATGGAGGACGTACGAAAAGGAATTTACACACCAGAATACAGGAGCATATCAGGAACATTAGGAATGGTTTTGAAAAACACAGTGTTTCTTTACATTTTAAAAATAAACACAATAGTGACCCCGCTGGACTACAATTCCATGCGATACAGAGAATATCACCAGACTGGAGGGGGGGTTATTTTATTAAGAAATTAGGTAAAAAAGAAATGCAGTGGATTTTTAACTTAAACACTATGCAGCCTAATGGCTTGAATGATGATTTCGAACTTTGTCATTTTTTAACATAGTTTTTTATGGATTATTAGTACTATTTTCAAGAATCATTAGTCCAGGGTTATTAGTTTTTACAGGATCTGGATATATGTTTAATACTCAGCACTTTTTTTTCACTTGTTGGTGAATGTGAGCACTGGCACTTTAAGGAATCACCACCAAAATATGGACTGTTTTAGATACACTGTTTTTATGTAAACATTGTTATCATTGTTTCCTCCTTTATGGGTGCATTGGTATTATTATTTTTATAAATATGAAGTATCTTGAAAATGGTGTCTTTTAGATAGACACCATTATTAGTCTTTTTTTGCAATATACACTAGATGAAAATGGAAAGACATTCGTCTAGTCTATGTTGTAAAAAAAACAATAATGTTGATTATTACTATTGTGACATTAAAGGTTTTTTAGTGCACTAATATATGTGCTGATAATAATGTTTTCATCTTTCTTTGTTCCCTTTTTTTTAAAACGATGTGAGGTATTATTATACATATTGGACTCTCTTGTGGGCGTTTGCCCACTTCTATAATGGATTCCCGTGTAAACATTTTGCCGGTGAGAGGACATGCCTATTGATGACGCGGCACGGATCACGTGAGACACCGCAAAAACCGGAAGTAGATCGTCAGCCCTCGAGAATGGACACACTCACAACCATCAGGGAGAAGAGATTGGATAATAGAATAATGATTGCACCAATCAAGAGTGGGACTACGATATTTAAACTACAATAAGCAGCTAATACATTACCGATTGAGAAAGCTGTCACAGTACAGCGAAACGCGTCTCGGCTGGAAGATAGGAGCATCTTTATTTTTTATATATATTTTTTATGCATATATACTTTTTATTATATTTATATAATTTTGTTTATTTCTGTTTGTAAATTGTTTACATATTAAAATTTTATTTTAATCTGATACCTATCTTCCATTGTTGCTGCTGAAAGAAGGGTGGTAGCCTCCTTAAAGGCACAGATACCTATATACTGAGAGCCAGGTATAGGGCTCCTTAACAGGTGAGAAGCCAATATTATATATTTATTCTCCATTGTTGAGACATGCTACACTAGGATTCTTTCTTCTCCCCTGTGTTCCTCTTCCATGTAAGGGATCTACTGACGGGTAGAGAGTCGTTTTGGGTTTGGTGTCGCCAGAAGTACACATCTGCTGTTGTGATCTGAGTCTATCCTAGAGGGCTCAGAGTCATGTGAGTGAATCTATATAGATAATTTAATTATTGTATCTATCTTGTGACGTTATTTGCACCATCTTTTTTTGTATTTATATTTGTTCTAGACACGCTGTCTCTGAAGTTTACATATACATTTGTATATATACCCATATGGGTGAGTTTATTATAATTTGAACGCTGCACTTGTACACCAGGGGTGGTTTTCTGCCAATTCCTCACTGAGTGTTCACTTGATGTTTTATGTTTATGTATAGGGTGGAGAGTCCCTTTTTATAGTGGTAGCTGCTGTCTATATTTATTGTTTATTACATTAAGCGCCTTGTTAACACACTATTCCTCTGTAAATTTATGGTTTGCCTGAACCATTTCATATGGATTAAACATTTCAGACTAACCAAAATGCCACATGGACAACATTTTGTTTAGACAAACCAAATGTTTTTTTTTTGCTGTACATAAATCTCATGGTTTTATTGGAGATTTTTGTTGTATTAGTTCAAATACTGTTATTAAGTATTAATTTTTATATGCATTATATTATGACTTATAAAGCTTTTGTGTACTAAATTTCTTATTGGGCTCAGCTAACCCCTGGGTGAGCGTGGCTGGAATTGTATTCCACATAAGCTGTTTAGAAAGTAGTTGCCGTACCATCTAATTATATCAAATGCACATGCTAACTCTCACCAGCCTCAGCCAGATTCTCACTTAGAATGTTAGGAGTTTATCTCAGCAGGGGCAGGCAATTGAATGTACTCAGTTTGTTGGGACATACACTGAACAAAATAATAAACACAACACTTTTGTTTTTGCCCCCATTTTTCATAAGCTGAACCCAAAGATCTAAGACTTTTTCTATGTACATAAAAGGCATATTTCTTTCAAATATTGTTCACAAATCTGTCTAAATCTGTGTTAGTGACCACTTCTCCTTTGCTGAGATAATCCATCCACCTCACAGGTGTGGTATATCAAGATGCTGATTAGACAGCATGATTTTTGCAATGGTGTGCCTTAGGCTGGCAACAATAAAAGGCCACTCTAAAATGTGCAGTTCTATCACACAGCACAATGCCACAGATGTTGCAAGTTTTGAGGGAGCGTGCAATTGGCATGTTGACTGCAGGAATGTCCACCAGAGCTGATGCCCGTGAATTGAATGTTAATTTCTCTACCATAAACCATATCCAAAGGCGTTTCAAAGAATTTGACAGTACATCCAACCGGCCTCACAACCGCAGACCACGTGTAACCACACCAGTCCAGGATCTCCATATCCAGCATCTTCACCTCCAAGATTGTCTGAGACCAGGCGTCTGGTGTTCTGACCAGGAGAGGTGTTCTCTTCACGGATGAATCCTGGTTTTCACTGTTCAGGGCAGATGGTATACACAGTGGCGTACACATGACCCATGGGGCCCCGGTGCAAAAACTGATCCGTGGGCCCCCCCCCCCGCGCTTACTCGGCGCGGGTCGGGGTCGCAACACATGGTGGCGGGCACCTGGTCGCAGGGGTTGCAGGGCTGCGACCCTGCGACCGCAGTATGCACACACACTTAAAGGACCACTACAGACACCCAGATCACATCAGCTCAATGAAGTGGTCTGGGTGCCAGGTCCCTCTAGTTTTAACCCTGCAGCTGAAAACATAGCCGTTTCAGAGAAACAGCTATGTTTCACTGAGGGTTAATCCAGCCTCTGGTGGCTGTCTCATTGACAGCTGCTAGAGGAGCTTCCGCGATTCTCACTGTGAAAATCACAGTGAGAAGACACTGAACGTCCATAGGAAAGCATTGAGTAATGCTTTCCTACGGGCGATTTAAATGCGCGCACGCCTCTTGCCGCGCATGTGCATTTCGGAGCTGAGAGGCGGATACTGGGGAGTCCGACGCTGGAGAAAGGTAAATGCTGAAGACACACACACACTCTCACGAACAGACGCATACACACTAGCTAACAGACAAATACATTTACTGACAGAGACACACTCAGCGACAGACATACATACACACTCACTTACAAAACATACACTTTCACTGACAAACACACACTCACTAACAGACATCAAACACACTCAGTAACAGACACACACAGTAACACACTCACTAGCAGACACACACACTAACACAAACAAACACACACACACACACTAACACAAACAAACAAACACACACACTAACACACACACTAACACTAGCAGACACACACCCAATAACAGACACATTCACTGACGCACACACTAACACACGCACTAACTCAAACAAACACTGACACACACATACACTAACACACACACACATTTTTTTTTCAAGTTTAATCCCCCCAGCCTCCTTACCTTTTGGAGTGCTGGGGGGATTCCCTGGGGTCCAGTGGTGCTGCTGGGCTCCTGGGCGGCAGGTCACTGGGCGGGTGGGCGGGCTGTCTGGGCGGCCGGCGCACGAGGGAGCACTTTCCCCTGAGTGCTTCCTCTTCAGCTCCCTCGCGCGCCGCGTAGGGATGCCAGCGCCGGAAGATGACGTCATCTTCCGGCTCCGGCATCAGTGCGGTGCGTGAGGGAGCTGAAGAGGAAGCACTGAGTGCTCCCTCGCGCACTGGCCGCCCAGACAGCCCGCCCGCCCGGGTCAGCAGGGCCAGCCTCGGGGGGCCCTGAGGTGGCCGGCTCTTGGGCCCCCCAGGGGAAGAGGCTGGCCCTGTGGGTACATACCGGGTCGCAGGGGCCCGCGACCCCTGCGACCCTGGTATGTACGCCACTGGGTATACAGCATGTATGGCGTTGTGTGGGTGAGTGGTTTGCTGATGTCAACGTTGTGGATCGACCATGGTGGCGGTGGGGTCATGGTATGGGCAGGCGTATGTTATGGACAAAAAATACAGGTGCATGTTATTGATGGCATTTTGAATGCACAGAGATAACGTGACAAGATCCTGAGGCCCATTGTTGTGCCATTCACGACCATCACCTCATGTTGCAGCATGATAGTGCACGGCCCCGTGTTGCAAGGAACTGTACACAATTCCTGGAAGCCGAAAACATCCCAGTTCTTGCATGTCCAGCATGCTCACCGTACATGTCACCCATTGAGCATGTTTGGGATGCTCTGGATCGGTGTATACGACAGCATGTTCCAGGTCCTGCCTATATCCAGCAACTTCACACAGTCATTGAAGAGGAGTGGACTGACATTCCACAGGCCACAATCAACAACCTGATCAACTCTATTCGAAGGAGATGTGTTGCACTGCATGAGGCAAATGGTGGTAACACCAGATACTGACTGGTTTTCGGAAAAAAAATACAGCTTATTCCCACTGCCTATTATTACTTTGGGTCCTGGTGGTCCATTGACTTTAGAGCATTTGGTCGGCACTTTCTGCCGGGTGCAGACCAGGTTTATGTCTCGCGAGAGCTGTGGACAGGTAACCCACTGCAACGCTCTGAACTGTCTGGTGTTTGCAGGAGCCATTCACTAGCTCTGCGCCCAGCAGAGGGTGTAGACCAGTCACTCTCTGGTTCTCCCTTCTGCCCTACAGTTGGTGCACTGGGCCGGTGAGATCTTTGATCTCTCCACCAACCCATAAAGGCGTCCCTTTATGTGAAGCAGCAGAGTAGCGCTGGCCAGGGTTGAAAGGTGTGTCAGCCACCTGGCACCCCTGTTACCATAGAGACCTGTGCATCTGCACAACTCACACACACCAGAGGGCAGTCATGCACTTCAGTAAGATGAAGTTGTTGTGGTGCTTAGAATGACCCTTTAACTCTGGCATCTAAAGCTCTTCTCCTGTTTCTGAACTATAACTCATATGATTCTCAGTTCATCTATTGCACTTAAAGAAATCTGTGAGTTGTAGATCATCAACATTTGTGGAGGACAAAGTTTCTGATTTTATTAAATACAGGTTCTCCTGCTTGTAGAGTTATTGTATTTAAATGTGAAATTTCAGTAATTTAAATTAATTTAAAATTTTAGGCCAAAATAGCCAATAGACGATTTGGAATTAACTTCCAGTTTTTCTATTGTGGACTAAAAAAATACACACTTTACTGAATATATGTACTTTAAAAGTAAAATTGAAAAATGATCCCTGCACTAAAGTGAAATGTGTGCTGTTTAAAAAAACTACCATTTTGTAAAAATAACTGCAAACTGCTCAGTCGATGGAAGGAAAAAATCAGGAAACACAGAAAGTCTGCAGAGACAGTATCTGTATAAAGTAAGAGAAATACATCTACTTCCCTTTTCAGGATTCAATTCTGCAAACATAAAGCAAAATGCGGAACAAGACTTTCCCAACTATGATTAATGTGTTTTTTTTTAATGAAATTAAAAATATGTTTATTTGAGCAGGTCCTGGAGATGAATTAAAACTAACCTACTAATTTCTCTGGTACTGTGAATAAAGTTGTCATAAAGATTTTATTTTTTATGCGTATCTAGAGCGGAAGTTTGGGTGGTGCACTGCCAAAAAAGGAGACGGAAGGATAAGTTGGAGTAAAATGGAGAGAAGAGTGGAGGAGCTAGGGAGAGGGAGGTGAGAAGGGTTAGAGTGAAAGGTAATGGGAAGAAAAGGAGGCATGGGTGGGAGTCATATGGGCATGATAGGATGTAACGGATGGCTAGGTGGTGGGTCAATAGTAATTAAAACACAGGACTCCACATAAAAATATATTGGCCTTGTGGAGCTCTGTGCAGTTTATTCATAAATAATAACGTAATATTAATCAGAAATTATTGCTGCATAGATCTGTAGTCAAAATTATCCAACACCTGTTGAAAATCAGGCTTATTGTCAAAATATACAGACTTTCAGCTGTTTGCGATGAACAAATCAAACACAAGCAATTGAAATTGAATTAGATCAACACATCAAGTGGTTTCCCCAAATTCAGCTGAAAATGCAACTTATAATGACTTCTGCAGTCTCAAAATTATTCAACCCCTTTAGCATCTTTAGTATTTTTTTGCTGTTATGACCAGATGCAATTGAGATCCATAGCCAGACCAAATTCTGGCAGCGTTCCTGAGGAATCTTAGGTCATTGCTCATGAGCAATGGTCTCCAGTTCAGTAATGTTCTGCAACTGCCTTCTTCAAATCCCACTAGAGATTTTCTATGGGGTTCAAGTCAGGTGACTGTGACAGCCACTGTAGAATTTTCCAGACTTCTTCTGAAACCAAGCCTTGGTGGAAACATAGAAATATAGAATGTGACGGCAGATAAGAACCATTCGGCCCATCTAGTCTGCCCAATTTTCTAAATACTTTCATTAGTCCCTAGTCTTATCTTATAGTTAGGATAGCCTTATGCCTATCCCACGCATGCTTAAACTCCTTTACTGTGTTAACCTCTACCACTTCAGCTGGAAGGCTATTCCATGCATCCACTACCCTCTCAGTAAAGTAATACTTCCTGATATTATTTTTAAACCTTTGTCCCTCTAATTTAAGACTATGTCCTCTTGTTGTGGTAGTTTTTCTTCTTTTAAATATAGTCTCCTCCTTTACTGTGTTGATTCCCTTTATCTATTTAAATGTTTCTATCATATCCCCCCTGTCTCGTCTTTCCTCCAAGCTATACATGTTAAGATCCTTTAACCTTTCCTGGTAAGTTTTATCCCGCAATCCATGAACCAGTTTAGTAGCCCTTCTCTGAACCCTCTCTAAGGTATCAATATCCTTCTGAAGATACGGTCTCCAGTACTGTGTACAATACTCCAAGTGAGGTCTCACCAGTGTTCTGTACAATGGCATGAGCACTTCCCTCTTTCTACTGCTAATACCTCTCCCTATACAACCAAGCATTCTGCTAGCATTTCCTGCTGCTCTATTACATTGTCTGCCTACCTTTAAGTCATCAGAAATAATCACCCCTAAATCCCTTTCCTCATATGTTGAGGTTAGGACTCTATCAAATATTCTGTACTCTTGCACTTATCCACATTAAATGTCAGTTGCTACAATTTTGACAATTTTTCTAGTTTACCTAAATCATTTGTCATTTGGCTTATACCTCCTGGAACATCAACCCTGTTACATATCTTAGTATCATCAGCAAAAAGACATACCTTACCATCAAGACCTTCTGCAATATCACTAATAAAAATATTAAAGAGAATGGGTCCAAGTACAGATCCCTGAGGTACCCCACTGGTGACAAGTCCAAGCTTCAAATATATTCCATTAACTACAACCCTCTGTTGCCTGTCACTCAGCCACTGCCTTACCCATTCAACAATATTGGAATCCAAACTTAAAGATTGCAGTTTATTGATAAGCCTTCTATGTGCAACAGTGTCAAAAGCCTTACTGAAATCTAGGTAAGCAATGTCTACTGCACCACCCTGATCTATAATTTTAGTTACCCAATCAAAAAAATCAATAAGATTAGTTTGGCATGATCTCCCTGAAGTAAACCCATGTTGTCTCTGATCTTGAAATCCATGTGTTTTAGATGTTCATCAATCCTATCCTTTAACATGGTTTCCATCACTTTCCCTACTACTGAAGTAAGGCTTACTGGCCTATAGTTGCCCGACTCCTCCCTATTACCTTTCTTGTAAATGGGCACAACATTCGCTAACTTCCAATCTTCTGGGACTACTCCTGTTGGTTAAATAAATCTGTTAATGGTTTTGCTAGTACACCACTAAGCTCTTTTAATAGCTTTGGGTGTATTCCATCAGGTCCCATTGACTTATTTGTCTTTACTTTTGACAGTTGAAACCTCTTCCTCTGTAAACTCACGTGTAATAAATGACTGATTTATCCTTTTTCTCAACTGAGGTCCCTTTCCTTCATTTTCATCTGTAAATACAGAACACAAATATTCATTGAGGCAGTCAGCTAGACCTTTATCCTCTTCTACATACCTTCCTTCTTTTGTTTTTAATCTAACTAATCCTTGTTTTACTTTTCTTTTCTCATTTATGTATCTAAAAAATGTTTTATCCCCCTTTTTTACTGACTGTGCTATTTTCTCTTCTGTGTGTGATTTGGAAGCTCTTATAACTTGCTTAGCCTCTTTCTGCCTAATCTTATAGATCATGTTGTCTTCCTCACTCTGGTTTTTTTTATAATTCCTAAATGCTAACTTTTTGTTTTTAACTATTTTGGCCACATCTGCGGAGTACCACAGTGGTTTCTTGAATTTTTTGCTTTTACTGACAAGCCTAATGCAATTTTCTGTTGCCTTCAATAGTGCAACTTTTAAATAATCCCATTTCTCTTGGACTCCATTTAAATTGCTCCAGTCTGATAATGACTCCTCTACCATATTCTAATTTTAGAAAAGTCTGTTTTTCTAAAGTCTAAAACTTTTGTTTTTGTGTGGTGTGACTCAGTCACTGTTCTTAAATTAAACCACATTGACTGATGATCACTGGATCCTAAACTTTCACCTACAGTAATATCTGATACCAAATCTCCATTTGTTAACACTAAATCTAGTATGGCCTCTTTACGAGTTGGCTCCTCAACAACTTGTTTTAGAGACAATCCCAGTAGGGAGTTTAGAATATGTGTACTCCTGGCACAAGTAGCTAATTTTGTTTTCCAATTTACATCAGGAAGATTAAAGTCACCCATGATGATAACTTCCCCCTTCATTGTCATTTTAGCTATTTCCTCAACTAGTAGATTATCTAAATCTTAAATTTGTCCTGGGGGGCTATAAATCACACCTACACGAGTTACTATGTGATTACCAAATTCTAACGTAGCCCAAACGGACTCTGTTTGCCTCACTAACTTTTATAAGGCTAGATTTAATGCTATCCTTCACATACAAGGCCACCCCTCCCCCTTTCTTGCCTTCCCTATCTTTCCTATATAAAGAGTACCCTGGTATTTCTATGTCCCAGTCATTTTTCTCATTGTACCATGTCTCAGTAACAGTGACTAAATCTACACTATCAGTTGCCATTATTGCCACAAGTTCATGGATCTTATTCCCTAAACTGCGAGCATTTGTAGACATGACTCTAAGCTTATCATTTTTTAACACACTTGCTACGTTTGTATTCCTGACCCTATACTGTTCCTTTAATGAATGAATGAATGGCGCCAAACAAAATTTGTTCAGTTACCCATTTGTACATTCTGTCGTTCATTATATGGTGAATCCTCACGAATGCTTCAGCTTGGCCAATTTGGAAACTTGGCCTTGAGGTGATATTTGATATTGATGCTTGATATTTTTCCATGTGACAAGGATAACCTTCAGAACAAACTGGGAGAAAAGACGATGATACTTTCTTTATGTCTTTTAATAAATTGTTGGCTACTCCCACAAAATGATGGTCTTGCAAGATGGTAATGTCTTTTGTAACAGTGGAATTTTTTTGGATGATATGTTACGTGAAAGTAGAATCAAGAGAAGAACAGAGCCCTACGTGAAGTTAGAATCAAGAGAAGAACAGAGCCCTCCGGGCTTGCCGGAAGTTTAGATGCCTTGCAGTGCAGAGATATTCCAGGTTTTTGTAGTCTGTATACAGCATGATGGGATAATTGGCACCTTCCAAGAGATGCCTTCATTCATTGAATGCTAAAGGAAAGCATTGGATTGGTTGAGGTTGTCAATTCTGATGATCTCAGCCAGTGGCAAGGTCCGCACCGGCAGACCCGTGCAGCACTGGAATAAAGGTAAGTTTTAACACTTTTAAAACTATAGGGTCAGGAAAACACATTTGTAAAGACTTTAATGAATAAATGGCTCCAAACAAAATTTGTTTATTTACCCATTTATTCATTCTGTCATTCATTATATGGCAATTCTGTATTAGTTTTCAGAAATGAATGAAACCCTAAATTTTTAAAAATGTATTCATTTGTATGAAAACAAATGCACATGTCTAATGCATACTTTTCCATTCCTCATAGAGAAGCCTCTGTTTCTATTCTATTTCTCCTCCACCCAGTCCCACCATGTTTCTCATCCCTCCTCTCTATGCTATTCATCCCTACACCCCTCTCAGTGTCAAAGTCCCACCCTCGTGTCAAAGTCCCCCCTCGCCTCTCCCTGTGTCAAGGTCCTCCCTCTCCTCCTCTTCCTATGTCATAGCCCCACCTCCCTTCCTTTCCCGGTGTCAAAGTCCCCCCTCCCCTCCATGTTTTAAAGCCCCCTCTTCTCCTTTGTCAAAGTCCCCTCCCCTCCTGTGTCAAAGCCCCCTCAGCTCCTGTGTCAAAGTCCCCCCTCGCTTCTCCCTGTGTCAAGGTCCTCCCTCTCCTCACCTTCCTGTGTCATAGTTTCACCACCCCTCCTCTCCCTGTGCCAAAGCCTCCTACCCTCCTGTGTCAAAGTCCCCCCTGCAAGTCCCTGCAAGAACTGACAGGCAGGAGGGAAGGGCTTCCCCTCTTGCCTTGTCACTTGGCCATTGGACCCGGGCAGTTCTTGCAGACAATATTGTAAGGCAGACATGCTCTGTTAAAACATGCCTGCTACTTCCGTTAGCTCAGGTAACGGAAGTAGGAAGTGAATCTCCCCAGCTGTTTGACTGACAACTGGGGAGGTGTTTCTATTTTTAATTATAAAAGTGCCAATTGCACAATGAAATTGGCACTTTAATTAAAGAGATTTTTAAAGGCATACTCCACAGCCATGGAGCAATTCAAGAGCTCTGTGGTTGTGGAGTTCTTCTTTAAATAGAAACACAATTTATTTATATTTAAACTTAATTTCAGAATGCAGTATGAATGTAGACCGCAACATATCATTTGACAAACTGTTTGTGTGATTCAAATTAACACTTGTCTTATTCATTTAAATGAATAGGAAGTTTGTCATTTTATAAATGAGAAGTATAGATGACTATTAGTTTCATTCTTTATTAAGGATACTTCACTGCCCTTTAAAACTCACTTTGACACGGATTCATCATGAACATGTGCAACTTTTTCCTGGTGTTTAACATTTGGATCATTTCCATTTGTTCTTTATGCCTGTGTTTGCTTAGAAGGAAATGTCAAGTGTTGGATAGAAAATATTTACAGTCCGATATATCTTGGAAGTTCAAAAAATGTGGTGATTTTGAGCTTCTGAACTATACAATTGCTGTGAATTGTGACACGGTGCAAACCCTTAATATATCCTTTGCAGAAGTTCCTGTAGTAACAGACTGGCTTTGCCTAACGAACTATAAAGGCTCCAACATTGAAGCAGGAATCTTGACAAGGTTAAAAAACCTCAATGCCTTATATATATCTGGAAATTTTGAACTTGTTCCTGGAAACTTTAAGGGTCTCTCTCAACTGTCCAGACTGTGGATAGAGTCAGAAAATATATCTGGAAAAAGTATCTTTCATAGAGATACTTTTGATGGATTGCACAACCTTCAGGAGTTAAAGTTGACCCGGATACCGTTTTTAACCTTGGATATATTGTTGTTTAGCAATCTTCATCACCTAGTACACTTGATATTGAAGGAAAATGACATTAGGTTTTTGTCAACGGTAACAAAACCCTTGGGAAAGCATATAATACTGGAAAAACTCTCAATCATCAACAACAACATTCAGGTCCTAAGAGAAGAAGACTGTATACATTCTGAACATCCAGCCACTGATAGTCCATTTGTGGACTTTAACATCAGTGTTCTAGATCTAAGTAGGAACCAGTTACGAACTGTTGAAAAGAACTCTTTGTGCAACTTTCCACACTTAACACTTTTTAAAGCTTATGAAACAAAAATCACCATAGAAGATATCCTCAGGTCGGGTATCAAAACAATGGAGACACTTTTATTGTCAAATACGGACATAGTTTCGATTGAACTCTGCAAAACGGCTTCCTATTTCAATTTAAAAGGGATTTGTTTATTGCATAGTGCCGTAAAGGAAATACACACTTCTGTTGGCTCATGCAGAAACCTAACAATGCTGAATTTGAGACACAATTATTTGCAAGAGATACATTTTAAGGACATGGAACAGCTGATGGATTTAACAGACTTGGATTTGTCCCATAATCAAATTAATGTGTTAAATATTTGCCCAAATCATACATTTGTGTTGCAGCTTGTATACCTAAGACTGTCTCATAATAATTTAGGAAGTCTTGCAGAAAGACAATTTCAGTGCTTACAAAATCTCCAGGTATTGACTTTAGGACACAATAAAATCTATAGAATAGCAGATTTTGCATTCCATGGCTTGAGACAGCTGCAAGGTTTGTATCTGCAGCACAATAACATAATCAAAATAAGGAATAATACTTTTTCTAGCCTGTTTTCGGTCACTTATTTAAATTTATATGAAAATAAATTACGCAGTGTAGCTAACTTTCCATTTGTTGATTTAAAGAATCTGGAAAAAATCAAAATCACTTTTAAGAGTTTTATCAGTGACATATGGAAGTACATTGGACATTCTGTCAAACACATTTTTGTAAAAAGTTACGATGACCGTGTTTATTTGCAAGAGGGGCAATTTAGAAATGTTTCAATGCTAGAAGCCATTAAAATAGAATCACGTTCTATATTTCTAGAACCATGTAATGAGTTAGGCTTTAGCCAGTTAAAAATGATGGATTTAAAAAATAACCTGTATTTTGTATGTCTTATAAGTGGTAAACAAGCTTTATCAAATTTCGCAAATCTAGAAAAATTATATTATAATGCTAATTCACAGGACTCATCTGACATAATCACTCTTAATTCCACTTTGCAACATTTAAAAAAATTAGTCTATCTTCGCATAGAAAACACTGACAAATTAATAGGAAGGTCACCTATAAACATACATAAGTTGTTTACTGGTTTATCAAGTTTAAAAGTGTTGCACTTGAAAAATTCTGGATTAGATTGCTTAGAATCAATGAAAATGTTTCGGGACTTAAAGTCACTGGAGATTCTTCTTATTGAGAATGAAAACATTCTATCTATTAATGAACATTTGTTTGCTACGATGCCTAATCTTAGGTACGTTTTTCTAAAGAATATTATTTTGCCTTGTAATTGCAAGCTTAGTGGGTTATTATCCTGGTTAAAATATGACACACAGGTGTCCATTATTAATTTTCATGAACAGGTATGTTTCATAGACTCCATGAACATGAATTTGATTGATTTCTTAGAAACGAATTGCCAAGATGACTCTAATCTCAAAATATTTATATCCACTTTCATTGGCATTTCACTATTTATTCCCGTTTCCATATTTCATGAAAGTATTTGGTGGTATGCTCTTTATCTAGTATATACTATGAAGTGCTGGTTGAATTACAGATTAAAAGGAGACATTAAAGACCAATATCAGAATGATGTATTTGTTTCCTACAGCAATTTTAATGAACAATGGGTAATAGAACAGCTACTTCCCAACTTGGAGCAAAAAGGACCTCCGTTTTTTAAGGTGTGCATCCATAATCGGGACTTTGAGATTGGCAGAGACATAGTTGAGAATATTGTGGACAGTATCTATAAAAGCAGGTGGACTATCTGCCTTATTACACATAGTTACCTACAAAGTTACTGGTGCTCCCTAGAGATGCGAATGGCAACCTACAGACTTGTAGCGGAGAATAAAGATTCTCTCATATTGATATTCCTTGATAAGATCTCTAGGGAAGAGTTACAATGCTATCATAGACTGACCAAACTGTTAGATAAGAAAACATACCTGGACTGGCCAGATGAAGTCAGCGCCCAGGAAGTGTTTTGGGCAAGATTACGCAAAGTACTTGGTAGCAGAAATGCTAAAAGTTCCTAAGGGATACAATCCACAATAGCATTATGCAGCTTGATGACTTGTATTTTAGAATAAAATTTATTAATATATATCACTAACCATTAACGTGTACACTACACGTTAACTCATACACTACACTAACACTATCACTAAACGATAACCCAATACTACACATTAATCTCTAAACTGCACTAAAACTAAACTTCAACACTTACAGTACCCCAACTATATACAACCTTAAAAATTGCACATAAAAAAAACATATATTATATGGTATAAAAGATGCACACCAGTGAAGATTGTATTAAGGGAAAATAATGCCATCTCAGAACTTTGGAGACATGTATACACCACTTATGATTATGTCTTCCCATCCATGGAATTATTTTTTAAATAAAATATGTTATAATTTCATGCAGCTGCAGCCATATAAAATATTTATGTTTAGCTGAGTACATGCTTTCTCTTTTTTTATCTATATATTATCTCGGATCTAAGTCTGGGTTGCATCATCACCTGCCACAGGTTCCCATTGCAAACTCTATTTCAACCTTGAGAGGTCACCCAGAGGAAGGCTTCAGATCCGAAACGTCGGGTTTTTCATTTCTCTTGCTCTTGGTCAGTATACCTTTTTAATGGGTGTTTGCATCTAGCACTTTATTACTATAGTGGTATTGGTATTATAGATTGGGTATGCACTACTTTATGCACTTTCCTTCTGTCAAAATGAATTGATGTATTTTTTCAATGCATGAATAAACGTTCTTGATGTGCAAACCTTGGTGTACCTTGGGATCATTATTATTTCTATTGTATATATCCGGTGTGGGAACGTATTTTTTTCCTTAAAGGGCACCCAGTACTTTTTATACCACATTATTTTTATTTGAACATATTTTGCAGTGTTTTATTGGTTCTTTAATGTTTTAATATAAAAGACACAATGAAATACAGGGTGGGCCAAATTTCAGAGCAGGATTTGACAGATAAACGACTTATTTGTTATTAGTTCAGTTTTTTTGTTGCAGGTACATATTCTGACTGAGTCATGGGTAATAGCACAAAGGAACAATGAGTAAAAATTGTGGAATTTTATTTTCCAAACTGAGACAACTGTTAGCCTGCCATTTCAGCTCCCGATTATTTCCTGTTGGGATATCTGAAGGAGTGGGTGTACATGAACAAACAATGTACATTTGAGCAGGTAAAGGAGAACATCTGTGCAGAAATTCTAGTGCTGGAGCCAAAAACATTAATGCTTTGAAAAATGCAATTCGAAAGAGATAGACTTTGCGAGGCTTTAAATGTAGCTCATTTAAAAGATGTCGTCTTCTGTACCTAGTCAAACAAATCTTCATACTATAAGGATTCATTGTATTTAATATCAGTGTAATTGGCAAAAAAAGTTATTGACACCTAAAACCCTACTCTGAATTTTAGTGCACCCTATCAAAGAAGCGTAAGGTAACTTAGTTTTCTAGCTGACTTATTATTTGAAACAAAATATTTCAGTGACTGTTATATGGGAAACAGAACATATCGCGTTCTGTATTTAGTATTGTTTATCAGGATGAGGGAATCCTGGGAAAAGCTAACCATTAAGTGCAACCCTAAGTATCCGATTTTCAACACTTTGAGCTGTTTGAGGTTGTGGTGTATATACGTTTCTGATTTTATACTGGAAACAGGATTGAAAATTGAAATGTTCAAACATGCCTCACCGCAGCTCATCTAAAAAGCTCCTGAGGTGTATGGTAAACATGCAAACCCAGAACCTTTGTTGTGGGTTTAAATTCTTGTACAAGCAGCATCCCCAAAGACATGCAACACTACAAACAGCATCTCTACAAATGCACAATACCAGAAGCAGCATCACCCCCTACACCACAGCAAGCTTACCATCAGATGCGCAACACCACACTTAGTTTCCTCCCATACATGCAACCCCAGAAAAGCTTCCCTTCAACACAAATTTTTTTTTTATCCAAACAAAAACACGTTCTACAAAACAACGTCCCCACACAATTCCATACTGACAGTCACACAATACAAATACACCACATGTACCTCTTTCACTTTTCCTAGCTGAGGAATAGATTGGTGCATTCGGTTTCAAATTATGAATCTGAATTTTTATCAATTTGTCTGATATTCTGTACTGTGAAACGCTGTATAGTCGAATCCCAAATAAAATGAAACAGGCAAAGGACAAATGTGTTTACTTTGTTTCAAAATTCAAACACATGGTGCCAAAAAAAAGATGATTGAGGGGGGAAAAAAGATGATTGATGACAGTCACGTAATGTTAATTGTATACACAGATTAAGCAGAAGAGACAAATAAAGGAAAAAAATAGAATCAGTAAAAAAAAAAAAATATATATATATATACACACACACACTGAACAAAATTATAAACGCAACACTTTTGTTTTTGCCCCCATTTTTCATGAGCTGAACTGAAAGATCTAAGACTTTTTCTACGTACACAAAAGGCCTATTTCACTCAAATATTGTTCACAAATCTGTCTTTTGCCGAGATAATCCATCCACCTCACAGGTGTGGCATATCAAGATGCTGATTAGACAGCATGATTATTGCACAGGTGTGCCTTAGGCTGGCCACAATAAAAGCCCACTCTAAAGTTTTACTGTATTGCGGTGAATTCCAGGGGGGTCCAAAAAACAGTCAGTATCTGGTGTGACCACCATTTGCCTCACACAATGCAACACATCTTCTTCGCATAGAGTTGATCAGGTTGTTGATTGTGGTCGGTGGAATGTTGGTCCACCCTCTTCAATGGTTGTGCGAAGTTGCTGGATATTGTCAGGACCTGGAACACTCTGTTGTATACGCCGATCCAGAGCATCCCAAACATGCTCAATGGAGTGAGTATGCTAGCCATGCAAGAAAGGAAGTTTTCAGCTTCCAGAAATTGTGTACAGTTTCTTGCAACATGGGGCCGTGCATTATAATGCTGCAGCATGAGGTGAATGGCACAACAATGGGCCTCAGGATCTCGTCATGGTATCTCTGTGCATTCAAAATGCCATCAATAAAATGCACCTGTATTCGTTGTCCATAATACCATAACCCCACTGCCACCATGGGATACTCTATCCACAACGTTGACATCTGCAAACAACTCACCCACACGACGAAATACAGGCTGTCTGCCATCTGCCCTGTACAGTGAAAATTTCATCCGCGAAGAGAACACCTCTCTAAAGTGCCAGACGCCATTGCCCACTCAAGTCGGTTACGACGACGAACTGCAGTCAGGTCGAGACCCCGATGAGGAAGACTAGCATGCAGATGAGCTTCCCTGAGACAGTTTCTGACAGTTTGTGCAGAAATTGTTTGGTAATGCAAACAGATTGTTGCAGCAGCTGTCCGGGTGGCTGGTCTCAGACGATTTGGAGGTGAAGATGCTAGATGTAGAGGTCCTGGTCTGGTGTGGTTACACGTGGTCTGCAGTTGTGAGGCTGGTTGGTTGTACTGCCAAATTCTCTGAAACGCCTTTGGAGACAGCTGAACATTCAATTCACGGGCAACAGCCCTGGTACATATTCCTGCAGTCAGCATGCCAATTTCACGCTCCCTTAAAACTTGCGACATTGTGCTGTGTGATAAAACTGCACATTTTAGAGTGGCCTTTTATTGTGGCCAGCCTAAAGAAACACCTTTGCAATAATCATGCTGTCTAATCAACATCTTGATATGCCACACCTGTGGGATGGATTACCTCGGCAAAGGAGAAGTGCTCACTAACACAGATTTAGACAGATATCTGAACAATATTTGAGAGAAATAGGCCCTTTGTGAAAAAGTGTGAGATCTTTGAGTTCAGCTCATGAAAAATGGGGTCAGAAACAAGTGTTGCATTTATAATTTTGTTCAGTGTATATTGTGACGAAATGTCTTTTGTCACTGGATTGTTAGGTGACAAGCTGCCCTTTGCCCCCGGCTGTTGGAGGAGCCTGATTGCCAGCCTCCTTCCTCGTGACTATGGCCCTGGGGTGTAGTGACATTTAAAAAGACTATTTGGGGCTTATTGGCTTCTAAAGACTGTTTCTGCCCATTTGAATCCATGGGAAGGTGTGTCTCTTCCCCTCCCCTGTTTCCTGTCTATTGTTCTCCAGCAGGGCGTTGTCCCAGGCACACTGCCAAACCAGTTGGAACTGACTGCTTTTGTCCCTCCTTGGTTTCTCAATAGCCCTTGCGATGCTTTGCCCCATGACAAATTTACTCTGTTCATGGGATCTGAGCACTGTTCACCTAGATTGAGTGCTCAGGTCCGAGCTATCTGGGGATAGGTTCCATGTGGGGGTTCTGTGTAATATAATAAGAATTATGTATTTTTATGTACTTTTACGTATTTTTGCTGTTGGTGTAAAATGTAGATATTTTCTGTACCTGGAGATAATTGAGTTTACTGCAGTGCCTTAAGCCACTAGAAAGCACTAGGAGCATCCGTCAGCGGAAGGTACCCGGTCGGGGTGCCAGCGGTTCCGATATATATATTTTTATATATTGCATTATTTATAAATATATAATGTATAATTATATAATTTCCAGTGATCCTACTTTTTCATCCCTGTATTGGTTTTCTCTTCTTACTTGATCTGTGAACCAAATGGCATGCCTCTCAGTGGACCTTTTTTAAGTAATCAAAGCTGTAATACATTTTGATTGTACAAACACAGAGAATGCAAAAATATGTTCTTCCATGAACATATACACTTATAACGGATCATTTTTACTGATAATGTGCTTCTTATGTTATTTTCCTCCACCGCTCACTACCCTCTGTTTCCTTCTTGATAAATTCTCAATAGCCTCAGACCATAATATAATCCAAATCAGACAATAGAAACCTCTCTCGTCAGTGTTCAACTGGTGGCCTCAAACTCAGCTATGTATAAATCTAACTATCCTTCACAAATTAGGATCTTTCTAACAATCTCAGATTTATGAGAAGAATTGGTCAAAGTGAACAACCTTCTAAAATATATGTATTCATTTAGATTTGTTACATTTCAAGTTTTGCCTGAGTTTTGGTTGATATAAACAAATATGTATTTTAACTGATATTAATTACTAATTATTATTATTATTATTATTATTATTTGTAAAGTGTTAAACCAATGTATTTTTAATGGTGCTCTAACCATGGTGAGGACAAAGACAGTGAAGATCACGTAACTCTGTAAATAATATACATTTTTGGGGAACTTGTAAAAAGATCTTTGAGACAGCTATATCTAGAATAGATAGTCATAAGAGGCCTTGTCACAAGAACTTGAGTCTTATAACAACGTTTCCCCTCCAAAATAAATACTTTTTTTTTTAAATTCAAACTTAAAAGAAATAAAATTAGGTGGGATGGTGTCAGTGCTTTTTCTTGCAGTAATATGGGTTTTTAAAAAGAGTTTCCCATAACACTGCTAGCAAAGAGCCTGCCATTTAAAAAGGTTCCTTACACTTCTGCGCCATGATGTGCAAGCCTGAAGCTTTCACAGATGACAGATAACTTGTTCCCCTCTTTCCAATGATGTATCTTTGATTCCTCTCAAAATAAAAATGCTTGCAGACTGGTCATTTTAAAGTAGTGGGGCTAAGAGCTTGAACTGGAGTGCAGCACACTGAATGAGTTAACTAACACCGACACAATACAAGGAACTTTGTCACATTGCAGCTAGTCAACAAAGTATGATTGTCACATTAAAGCTTACCATTGGCATAGGTTTTAAAACATGGAAATTCTCAAACTCAGCATGACAACGTAAACATCAAAGTCCCCTTAGATGCCACTTCCTCAAAAAATGCAACTGCCCACATGCCCTCATTGTCATCTGATTTTAAGCTATATTTAATATGTTACAATTATTTTCTGTAAACATAAATCTCCTTTTCAACCAACTTTAGTGTTATCTGGACCCACTCTCTCTCTCTCTCTCTCTTTTCTTAGAAGAGAAGAATCTTTAACATAAAACATATCGTGTATTTTGGACAAATATCTTGATAGAGATGTGTTATCAGGAGTGCATTCGTGGTTTATACAAGTTGTAAACTAATCAGAAATGTTTCATGAAAACTTACATTTATTAAAAGCTAGGTAGGAATAATTTCATAGCAATAGAACAAAAAAAAATATATTCCACTACAATAAAAAAGCATGTATTTTTGAATGTAATACAAATACTAATAACTTTTTTTAGGTTTTGTTTCACAAAAAAAGTGTACTTTCTTAAAGATGTGTATTCTAAAAAGTTAGTATTCCAAAAATCTTTTTTTTTCTATTTCTTAACTTCTTAATCTATTCTTTAACCAAAAAAAAGAACTTTATTATAAAAAAAAATAAGTATACAAAAATATTTTACTGAATATTAAAGAAAAATCTTGCAATTTATGACAGTAGTGATGATTTGCAGGTCTGTAAACAGCAACAATAATTTTATTTATTTCTTTATAAAATATTTTACCAGGAAGGATACATTGAGATTTCTCACTTTTTCAAGTATGTCCTTTTTAATGAATGTTCCCCTTACTATAGGACCCTTGGCCACAATGTATCAAGTTATTTTATACAAAATTAAAGACATATTTTTCCATACTTACCATTATTCTCTTGACTAAGTACTACAGCAGCGGCCCAGTGAGGGAGATCTCTGATTTCCTCACCAGCCTGAGAGAGGGAGATCTTTCCTCACCAGCAAGCTGTCTCTGCATGGGCCAGCAGGGGAGATGAAAGGATCTCCCCTGCCGGCATGGGCGTCTGCAGGAATTTTTCCGGGGGGGGGGGGGCATAATTGTAATGACATCCATGCTTGGCCCCTTTTTGACAGTGTCATGAAAGGGAAGGAGCATAGTCATTTTCACATAAAGCCAGGGTGAATAGCTTTTTTACAACTATGGTGTCAGGAATATATGTTTGTATTCCTGACACTAAAATGTTTGTTTAATCAAATTAAAGTAACATTCTGGTCACCATAACAACTTCAACTAAATGAAAATGCTATGATGCAAGGAGGCCCCTGGGCGCTCTCTTTCCTTTAAGGGGTGAAACCGCTCTCAAATGGTTTACCCCCAAAGGCTTCCTCCAGCTCCAGATCTCCAGGTCGCTCAGGGGTATTCAGCTTCTTAAGCGGAGTGTCAGGAAGTGCAGATTGACGTCAGGCATGGGTGCCGCTGATTGGCTAGAGTGGTCAGCTGACGCTCTAAGCCAATCCCTAGTTCCCGATTCATAAAAATGTTTTAAGTTTTCATGAATGGGGAGTTACTGATTGGCTTAGAGTGCCAGCTGACCCTCTAGCCAATCAGCGGCACCCCTACCCAGCGGCCCTCTGTGTTTCCTGACACTCAGTAAATTAAAGTTAACACATTAACACTGATATTTTTTTTTTTTACCTGGGGAGATGCGAAGGTCCAAAGTTTCCCTGCCAGGCCCAGGTACCAAAGCCTTATGATGTGGTGTCCAGAATGAAGTGATCCAATCTTATTTTCTTCTCCTTCATTTGACACAGTACATGCACACTGTCACATATACACATTGATGCACAGTTTACCTGTGTATGTGCCTGAGAGTGTGTCTGACAGAGAGTATCTGTGTGTGTGTGTGTGTGTGTGTGTGAATGTATGTCTCTGTGAGCATGTTTGCGTTTTTGTCTGGTACCCTATGTGTATGGGGTAGCTGCTTGAAGAAGGGGGTGATGGTGAGAGGGAGAGGCGGGTGATGGTAAGAGGGACAGGCAGGTGATGGTGAGAGGGACAGGCGGGTGATGGTGAGAGGGAGAGGCGGGTGATGGTGAGAGGGAGAGACGGGTGATGGTGAGTGGGGGTGGGTGATGGTGAGAGGGACAGACGGGTGATGGTGAGAGGGGGCGGGTGATGTGAGTAGGACAGGGGGTGATGGTGAGAGGGAGAAGTAGGTGATGGTGAGTGGGACAGGTGGGTGATGGTGAGAGGGAGAGGCAGGTGATGGTGAGTGGGAGAGGGAGAGGGGGTAATGCTGCTGAAGGAGGGGGTGATGCTGAGGGTGGTAATGCTGAGGGTGGTCAGGGGGTGGTAGTGAGGGGGTGATGCTGAGGAAGGGGGTAATGCTGAGGGGGTGAGGGTGATGCAGAGGGTGGTGATAGTGAGGGGGGGTGATGCTGAGGGTGGTGAGGGGGTGGACAGAGGGGGGTGTTGCTGAGGGTGGTGAGGGGGGTGATGGTGAGGGGCAGGATGCTGAGGGTGGTGAGGGGGGTGATGCTGAGGGTGGTGAGGGGGGGTGATGCGAGGGGGGGGATGCCGAGGGGGGTGATAGTGATGGGGATGCTGAGGGTGATGAGGGGGTGATAGTGAGGGGGTTGATGCTGGAGGGTGGTGGAGGGGGGGTAATAGTGAGGGGGTGATGCTGAGGGCGGTGGAGGGGGGTAATAGTGAGGGGGGTGATGCTGAGGGTGGTGGTGGGGGTAATAGTGAGGGGTTGATGCTGAGGGTGGCAGGAGGGGTTATGCTGGAGGGTGGTGGGGGTAATAGAAAGTGAGGGGCAGTGATGCTGGAGTGGTGGAGGGGGTATTAGTGAGGGGGTGATGCTGAGAGTGGTGAGGGGGGTAATAGTGAGGGGGTGATGGTGAGGTGGTGAGGGGGGAATAGTGAGGGGTGATGCTAAGAGTGGTGAGGGGATAATAGTGAGGGGGTGATGCTGAGGGTGGTGAGGGGGTAATAGTGAGGGGGGTGATGCTGAGGGGGGGTGATGCTGAGGGTGGTGTGGCGGTAATAGTGCCCCCATCCCTCACTTACCTGCTCTGTAGGCTGCCTCTGTGCTGCTCCCCTGCGGTTTCAGTCATGAGCGAGAGGCAGGGATAAGCTGTAGCTTCCTGCCTTTTAACATTCACAGCACCACCTACTGGCTGTCGCCGGTATTGCAGGGTATTCTCACACAAACCAAAAATAGCAGCACAAGCTGAAAAATCCAGGGGGTAATTGTCCCCTCTTGCCCCCCCCTTGGATGCCTATGGTCAGGAGATCAAATGGATGATTGAATGGAGAAGTGTGCATATATACAGGTTTAAAAAAATAACTTTTAATTTATTATATTTATTTCTCCAACATGACAGAAAGCAGTTCTTTAGCTTATGAGTTTGTATGAGTGCTTTCTGTCATGTTGGAGAAATAAATATAATAAATTAAAGTTAATTTTATAAAAGGAACCATACTATGGGAAGAGGTCACCCTATTAAATTGCTAAGGGGTTAAACTCATTTTGATAAGCATATAAAATTTAGTTTTTGTGGTAAGAATTTTTGATACTCAATTTGAACTCAATTGAAGTATTACAACCATATTCCTGCAGGTATAGGAAACAGCTGCAATATGATTTTAATATTTGCAATATATTAGTGTTTCAATGTATTCTGACAATGGAAAAGTTCCTAACCGCATGTCTGCATTACACCTATGACCCAGACTGTCAGTATTGCAAACCCTATATGAAGACTCTGCTTTCACTGTTTATGTATACACCCCTAGACAACCGTGCTATACATGCACAATAAATCTTCAAAAGCTTATTAATATTATATCTGTGTGGTACACAAAGAGGGGTACACAAAGAGGGGGTGTGAGTTAGGTCATCCCGACCTGCATATGGAATATGCTTCCTTCTTGTTCACTTTTGGTTAAACTGTTGGACTGTGACTGGCCCTCTTTGACCCCAACTGAATTTCTTGGGAAGATTCATGAGAAAGATACAGCAGGTTGTTTTGATATAAAGAAAGAGGGGAAAGTATGTTGTATCGGTCACAAAAGGATTGTGATCTTAAGCAGGCGAGACAAGGACATTTGGGAGGTGATAGGAGATTGAATCAGAAAAGTTTTGAAAGCAGAGGTAGAGAATTTGATCAAAGGATCTAACTTTTGTAGAGGTGGTAACTTCAGCACTGTTTTAATTATGGATAGCAGGGATTCACCCAAAGGTGCTTGTGGTGAACCCGGTTCTCCTGGTCAAGCTGGCCCCACTGGTATTGCTGGTGTCCCTGGCTTCCCTGGTGCCTGTGGTGCTCCTGGACCTCAGGGCCCCAAGGGTTCCCCTGGACCTAAGGGTAACAATAGTGAACCTGGTGCTCAAGGAGACAAAGGAGAACCTGGTGCTGAGGGAGAACCTGGCCCAGCTGGCATTCAAGGACTCCCACCCTGGCAGGTTCCTTAATACCAACCACAACTTTCAAGCTATACCCACACCCAACAACCTCAGCCTAATACACAGATGGTTCATGTTTTTAATACTTTATATATAGTTTTGATAGATAAAACAGTATTAATGCTGGTTCTTAGAGGATGTACAAACTGAAGTTGGGACCTAGACATTGTTTGAATAGGCTGCGCACTGTGAAATAACTAAAATAAAATAGGATAATAAGTATGCTTAGTCAATTTGTAACGTGGTATCCTAGAGGCATCTACAATAAAATAAGTGGGTTTCCAAGACCTGACAAGTGAGGGCAACTTAATATAACATATGTCTACAGTTTGCTGTCCCTTTGTAATGATATTGATGTTACAAAGTTTTGGAGTCCAGTAGCCAGATCAGCAATGTTTTCTGCCAGAGGTAGCCACTCGTTACCCAGGTGGTTGAGCCCCTGAGCCTTGAGTGGCCTTCTGGTCTTAAGCAGAGATGGGAGACTGGAACAGAAAGATGATAATCGTAGTGAGGCAAGCCGAGGTCAGTGGGAAGGAGAAGCAGCAAAGTCAAAACAGTCCAAATTCAGCAACAGGAAGGAGAAACAGGAACACGCTTGATTAGAGAGTACAGGAACCACAATAATCTGGCAAAGGTACAGAGACAGGAAGTGGCTTTTATAGGCCAAGAACCAGACACCTGACCAGACACAGCTGAAGAGAGTTGTCACTGATAACCTTGACTCTACAAGCAATGGTATCAGATCTCAGGTAAATTTGCAAAAGGCAGGCTGGTATACTGGTAAGGAAGAGGTTTAGCACCATGTAAACCAGGGTTCGAAACCCAGCAGAGTCAGTTCCTCACATTACCCCCACCTCTACAGGCGCAGCCTCTGGATGCCCTATTTCCTGGTTTAGCAGGGTACTGTGCATGGAAAGACTGAAGAAGATCAGGAGCATGAATATTGTCCACTGGTTCCCACGATCTATCCTCCTCACCATAGCCTTTCCAATGAACCAAATATTGAAGCTTGTTGCGGAAGATCCTGGAGTCAAGAATTTTTTCCACCTCGTATTCATCTTCACCATCCACGAGGACTGGTGGTGGGGCAGGCAAGGCTCGACCAGGGAAAGTATTTTCATGAAAAGGTTTAAGCAGTGCCACGTGAAACACCGGATGTATTTTCATGGAATCCGGAAGTTGCAGACGGAAGGTGACTGCATTGATCTGAGCGATTATCTCAAAAGGTCCCATGAACTTTTGACCCAATTTATGAGAAGGAATCCTAAGCTTAAGATTCTTTGTTGACAGCCAAACCTTGTCACCAACATGATAAACTGGGGCCTCCTTTCTGTGCCTATCAGCAGCTCTTTTGTAACATTCCTGAGCCTCCGAAAGAGTCTCCTTCAACAGTTCTTGGGAATCTCGTAAGGCGGTTAGCCGGTCAGTGACTGCAGGAATGGGAGTAGTAATTGGGAGACTCACTAGAAAGGTTGGATGGTAACCATAATTGGCAAAAAATGGGCTCAGAGAAGTGGAGCAGTGTTGGGCATTGTTATAGGCAAACTCCGCCGTGGGTAGAAAATCCAGCCAGTCATCCTGCAGGTAACTAATATAGCACCGCAAATATTGTTCTAAAGTCTGGTTGGTTCGCCCAGTCTGTCCATTACTTTGTGGATGAAAAGCTGAAGACAGATTTACATTAATACCTAGAATAGAACAAAAATATTTCCAAAAATGAGATGTAAACTGCACTCCCCTGTCTGAAATTACTTCATCAGGCACTCCATGCAAGCGAAATATTTCCCGAATAACAAGGTCAGCAGTCTGTTTAGCTGAAGGGAGACCACGAGCTGGTATGAAATGACTCATCTTAGTTAACCGGTCCACAACAACAAGAATGGTAGTGTGTTCCTTAGAGGGAGGTAGTTCCACAATAAAGTCCATGGATATAGATCCCCAGGGACGATGAGGAATCGGAAGAGGCTGAAGCAAGCCAACAGGGGATGAGCGAGGAGTCTTATGTCTGGCACATACATCACAAGAGGACACATACTTCTTAACATCCTCATAATATTTAGGCCACCAAAAGGATCGGGTAAGTAGTTCTTGTGTCTTTCGGATTCCTGGATGACCTGCTGGTTTAGAGTCATGGTAGAGGCGTAAAACGTCCAGTCGCACTGATTCTGGAACAAACAGACGTTGTTGAAAAATCCAAAACCCATTAAGCATGGTCATATGAAGATCACGAGGAGGATCACGAAAAACTGGATCTTTAGAGTAGCCCTTTTTAATGCGAGACATTAGATCAGAAGGAAAGGTAACTCCTAAAAATCTACTCTCCGGCAAGATGGTGGCCTTGGTTACTGTAGTATGGAGGGGGTCAGCTATCCTAGACAAGGCATCTGCCTTGCCATTTCTGGAACCAGGGCGGTATGAAATAAAAAAATTAAACCTTGAGAAAAATAGGGACCAGCGTGCTTGTCTGGCTGACAGTCTCTTAGCAGATTGTATACATTCCAGATTTTTGTGATCTGTGAGGACAGTAATTGGATGGGTGGCTCCCTCCAAGAGATGTCTCCATTCGGTGAAGGCAGCTTTTATAGCCAAAAGTTCTTTATTCCCTATGTCATAATTTCTTTCTGCTGGTAACATCTGGCGGGAATAGAAGGCACATGGATGTAACAACATCTTAGGTCCAGTCCTTTGAGACAGTATAGCCCCAACAGCTGAATCAGAAGCATCTACCTCTACAGTAAATGGCAATTCTGGCTGAGGATGTACCAAGATAGGGGCAGATGTAAACAGAGTCTTTAATCTGGAAAATGCAGTGTCAGCCTTATTGGACCACTGAAAAGGAGTCCCTTTACGTGTAAGTTCAGTGATTGGTGTAATAACGGCAGAGAAATTCTTAATGAAAAGCCTGTAAAAATTGGCAAACCCCACAAATCTCTGTATATCTTTTTCATTCTTGGGGATGGGCCAGTCCAGCACAGCTTTAATTTTACTTGCGTCCATACTTAAACCTTTAGGAGTTATTACATACCCCAGGAACTGAATTTCTGTTTGTTCAAACTCACATTTTTCCAGTTTAATGTATAGGTGGTGGGTACGAAGGCGCTCAAGAACAATGCAGACCTGTTTTCTGTGATTTTCAAGATTATCAGAAAATATCAGGATATCATCCAAATATGCCACAACAAACTGATCCAGGAGATCCCGTAGTACATCATTGATTAGATGCTGAAAAGTTGCAGGGGCATTACAAAGCCCAAATGGCATTACTAGATATTCGTAATGTCCGTACCTGGTTCTGAAAGCTGTTTTCCATTCATCATTTGGTCTTATGCGAACCAGATTATATGCCCCCCGTAGATCAAGCTTCGTAAATATTTTACCTGAACGAAGTCTCTCCAGAAGTTCAGGAATGAGAGGCAAGGGATAACGGTTTTTAACAGTGATTTTATTAATGTCCCTGTAATCAACACATGGTCGTAGACTGCCATCTTTCTTTTCTACAAAGAATATAGGAGCTCCTGCTGGAGAAGTGGATGGTCGAATAAAGCCTTTGGCAAGATTTACTTGTATGTATTCACGAAGTGCTTTCAATTCAGGCTCAGAAAGGGAGTATATACGGCCAAATGGGATAGCAGCTCCAGGTAGCAGCTCTATGGGGCAATCATAAGGCCTGTGAGGTGGAAGCTGATCAGCATTCTTCTTATCACAGACAGGGCCGCCATCAGGGGGTGACAACCATAACGGTTGTCACGGGCCCGGCGGCCCTGGGGGGCCCGGCCGCCCGGCCCCCACATGTGGGGACCATCGGGTGGCCCACACACTTAGGGCCACCCGATGGGCCCTATATCTTCAGTGGCCCGGTCAGCGCTGTGGCCGCGACCGGGCCCCTCCCAGCCCACTCCGCGCGGGAGGAGCGCGCGCCGGTGAAGAAGGAGAGCCAGGCAGTGAAGAGAGAGCCGCACCGACTCCCATCATCCCCAGCCACCCTCCTGCAAAGAAAAGGTAAGAGACAGGAGGGTGGCTGGAAAATGAGCTGTGTGTGTGTGTCTGTATGCATGTCTGTCTGTCTGTCTGTCTGTATGTATGTATGTGTATGTCTGTCTGTAGGCATGCATGTATGTATGTCTGTCTGTCTCTGTATGTATATCTCTCTGTATGTATGTCTGTCTGAATGCATGTCTGTATGTATGTCTGTCTGTATGTATGTGTATGTCTCTATGTCTGTCTGTAGGCATGCATGTATGTCTATGTATGTCTGTCTGTCTGTCTGTATGTATGTCTGTCTCTGTATGTATATCTGTCTGTATGTATGTATGTATGTCTATGTATGTATGTCTGTATGTATGTCTGTGTGTGTGTGTCTGTATGTATGTCTATGTTTGTCTGTCTGACTGTATGCATGCATGTATGTCTATGTATGTCTGTATGCATGCATGTATGTCTATGGATGTATGTATATCTGTCTGTATGTATGTCTATGTATATATATGTATGTCTGTATGTCATTATATATGTATGTCTGTATGTCAGTATGAATGTATGCCTGCATATCATTATGAACGTATGTCTGTGTGTATATGTGTATGGATGTCTGTATGCATGTATGTCTGTATATATGCATGTATGTCAGTCTGAATGTATGTATGTCTGTATGCCATTATGAATGTATGTCTGTTTATGTCTGTATGCCATTATGAATGTATGGATGACAGTGTCTGTATGTCTGTCAGTATGTCTCTGTGTGTGTATGTATGTATGTCGGTGTCTGTATGTATGTATGTATGTGTCTTTATGTCCTCATGCATGTGTGTCTGTATTTATGTTAGTATGTGTCTGTCTGTCACTATGTATGCCTGTGTGTATGTCTCAGTATGTATGCCTGTATGCGTGTATGTCTGTTTCAGTATGTGTGTCTGTTAGTATGTATCTCTGTCTTTTTGTATCAGTGTGTGTGTTTGTGTCTGTGTGTATATTCCTGTGGGCGGTATTTGAAGGCGGACCCAGTGGGCGGTATTTGGAGGCGGGCCCCAGGGGGCCCAGACCCTGAGCTGAGTTAGGGGCCCCAAAATTTCTGGTGGCGGCCCTGATCACAGACATCTGCAAAATCCCAATATTGTAGCGGAAGCTTAGTTAAGTTTGTAGCAACCATTTCATTAATTGTTGTGGTAACAGGTGTCGCCTTAGAGGGTTGACAATTCATTAAGCAGTGTTCTGAAGGAAAGGACAAAGTTCTAGTCTTCCAATCAATCTGTGGGTTATGCAGAGCAAGCCAGGGTATACCCAAAATCACTGGAAACTGTGTTGAGGAAATTAGGTGGAAAGATATATACTCATGGTGATTCACTTCCAGAATCAATTTTAAGGGCACAGTCTCATGTGTAACCGGGCCTGACGTAAGTGGAGAACCGTCTACTGTTTCCATTAACACAGGTGAAGATTTAGGGATAGACTGAATTTTATTTCCTGCTGCAAATTTAATGTCCATAAAGTTTCCGCCTGCTCCGGAATCTATCATAGCTGTAGTTGAAATTTTATTATCACCATATTGCAAAGTGATAGGCACCACTAAATGAGGATGTTGAGTCATCATACCTTCTTCACCCTGAGCCAGAGAAAACAAGGGTTGTGTGACAGAATCCAGTTGGTCTGAAATCTGGGATTGGTGTTGAATCTGTGCACCCTCAGCACTCATAGCTATTGTTCTTTTAGACTTGTTAGGGCAATTGATGGCATAATGCCCTGCACTACCACAATACAGGCATAAGTTGTGAGTGCGTCGCCACTGTTTTTCTTCATTGGATAATGGCCCTCTTATTAGATCTACCTGCATAGCCTCGGGTTCAGAGTCTGTAGGTGTTTGTGGGGTCGGAGTAGAAATTCTTGAATAGAAAGTAGGAGTAGCACTTGGTTTAAAAGAGCCCTGTCTTTCCAATCTTCTTTCTGAAAGTCTCCGATCAATACGGATAGCCAACCGCACAAGTGCATCAAACTCAACAGGAAGATCAACACGAGCTAGCTCATCTTTTATAGCTTCTGAGAGACCCCTTCTGAAGTGGAACCTCTGGGCTGATTGGTTCCAAGTAGTATCAGTAACCCACTGTCTGAATTCAGCAGCATATTCAGCCACAGAGTGCCTCCCTTGATGTAAATGAAGGAGAGTGGCTTCTGCTGTAGCACAGCGATTGGGATCATCAAAAACTAGGCACATGGCCTCAAGAGAGTCTTTTAAATTTCCCAAGACTGGACTGTCCTGTTCCAGAAAAGGGGAGCCCCAGGCCAGGGCTTCATCTTTGAAGAGGGAAAAAATAAATCCCACCTTCTCTCTTTCAGATGGAAAATGGTTAGGTAACATCATGAAATGCAAACGGCATTGATTTAGGAAACCCCTGAATTTTTTGTGGTCTCCTCCAAATTTTTCTGGTAGAGGCAAGCGGGCATCTTGTGCAGGTGTAACAGTAGTAGTAGCAGCAGCCGCAACATCATGTGCCCTGTAGCTGGTAAGCTCACTATGCATTGATCGAACTTCATTTTGCAGTTCAGCTACCTGATCCTGCAGCACTTGAATGGTCTGTGCCTGGGTCTGCATAGTTCTTACATTAAAAGCAACCTGCTGGGCCAATGCAGAATCTGATCCGACGGTCTCCATGAATGGGCCAGATTATTCTGTAATGATATTGATGTTACAAAGTTTTGGAGTCCAGTAGCCAGATCAGCAATGTTTTCTGCCAGAGGTAGCCACTCGTTACCAAGGTGGTTGAGCCCCTGAGCCTTGAGTGGCCTTCTGGTCTTAAGCAGAAGGTTTAGCACCATGTAAGCCAGGGTTGAGCCAAGCAGAAGTCAGTTCCCTCACAAAGGTGGTAACCATATAAGCTCCCAGGTGTGGTCTCTATTTGTTCAGTTGTTCAGTAAAGCGAACTGATGTAAGTGTAAAATCTTTACTGAACCTGTATTGAATTATTGTACTAACTCCATTTTAATCTCACACTATGACAGAATTCTCCATTTTGTTCACCTTACATGACAGAATTTCCTGACAGTATTCAGTATAATGAATAAGAGATTGTATTTTCTCTCTCTAAGGACATAACTAGCCCCGGAGTTAGCGGATCTCCGTTGACTTGCAACATAGTATAATCCAAGGCCAGGAGAACAGCGACAAAATGAAATGTTCTATTCATAAAAGAACCTTGGAACAGACCACGAGACTGACATCACTAACTTCATAAAATGACGCCCAAGCCCCCCTTTCCACCGAGTAAGCCTCGTGCTAAAGAGCAATGGCGACGACATCCCATGATGGGAGGGTGCCTCACTAGTCACTCAAATCTCTGAGCCAATTAATAATATTAATGGGTGGACACTGACATAGCCACTTAACATTTAACCCAATTAATGATGTTTATTGTTTATTATCTGATATTCAATGATGATGTCATTTTGCATATAAAAAGGCCTGCGTGCCCGCTTTTTAACTAGATGCTAATAAATTTCCTGAAGTGTTTTTAACCTGAACTGCATGTGTCAGTGTGAACTTACTTCTGCGTATACGCAATTTATTCATCTCAGATTTGGACAGGAACAGATAGACTTTTAAACATTTTTGTTTATTCCTAAATTAATCTACATCAATCTGGCGTCCATCCAACGTGGGGCATCGGGCTATGGCCTCCGGCCTGTAAGCCGTCCTAAGGAAGACGCTGTTGGACAGGGGAATCGGGGGGGAAGGAAGAGAGACTGATCACCTCTGAGTACACGGTAGAGACTTCTGCAGGAGCCACCGGTATGTTCCAGCCCCTTTGATTGACCCGTCCACGTGTCTGTGACTGCTTCCCGGGAGGGCATCAGAGACAGGTAATATCTTGCCCGGTGTCTTGTTACCCATTTGTTTACCTGCATTTAGTCTATCTGTTGCCTGGGTGTGCTAGTGGTATATGTTTTGTTCTTTCCCTCTTTTGGGATAAAGGGGGGTGGACCCGTGGGTGGTTGCCTGGGGGTCTTCTGTTGCCTGTTTTTACCCCTTTTTAGGAGTCACTTGGCCCAGACTGTTGGGAACCTGTGGGGACTTTCCAAAGGGGTCCTGTTTTCCTGTTTACTTCTTTTAGGTACTGTCTAGCTAACAGTAGTAAGGAAAAAGAAGGGTTCGGGGATCTGTGGAGGGGACTTGCCTCCTGGGGTTTCCCGGTTACGTCACTTTGATATTCTAGCTAGCCTCATTGTGTACGTTGCTCTGCTTGCAGAGGTTATGGTACCCTCCAGCTTTGAGCGCTGAGGCTGGTGGCATTCCAATTTATTTGTGGTGTGTGGATTCGGGCAGGCATTGTTGTCTCCATCACCACGGGGTAGTGTGACTTGTGGGTGGGTCCATAGGGAGCACTACGGGAGTGAGGATAGAGGTGGCCACACTTGGTGGACTGCTGTAACGAGGGAGGCATATGGATTTCGGGCCGGTGTTAGTCGTTATCCTTGGCCGCTGGTAGTGAAACTTACGAAAGTTGTTCTCCGAGCGGGGACACTACGAGATTGAGGGAGGTGGCCTTGGTGGCCACAAGAGTAAAGGAAAGGGATTACTGTTGATGCATGCACTGTATTTTAATTGAAATGTTGTATTAAATGTTGTCTTAAGTGTGGAGTCATTCAAACTCCTGGGTCTGTCTCTACTTTCACTGTTTACTTTTACTTTACTTCCTGTACTATTTACACTATCCACTCCTATTTCTCTTGAAAGAGAAGTGATTGGTCACACACTTCTCACCCCGCTCCAATCCGTGGTTACCATCGAGGGTACACGGATTCAGTGACTGGTCTACGTTTTGGGAAGACGCACTGGGAGGGACCCACCCTACCTTGTGGCAGTCGAGCATTGTAGACGTTCTGTTTCATTTTCCTTTACCTATACTTGGGACGCTTTGTATAGGGGGATATGGGACAGGAAACGAGTAAGCCCGCTAGGGGCTGGCTCGCGTGTGATTTAGTTGAAGATAGAGAAGGTGAAGAACTGGTTAGAAATGTTGCAAAGATTGCTAAAGTGTGTAAAATTGCTGTGCCTTCATGTGGTAGATTACAGCCAGAAAGCTGGCGTAGATTACTGACAGAGAAAAAAGGCAAGCTTACAGATAATGATTTATTGCGTACTGCTGAAGCATGGTACAGAGTAGAAAGGCTATCCAGCAGGAGGGTTGGGTAGAGGAAGAGATAAATCATAAAGGGTTAAGAACTGTATGTATATCATAATAATTGTGTTACTGGATGCTGATGGATCCCTATTCTTCCCCCCCCCCATCAGTCCTACAGATCTCGTCACCCTCATCCTCTCTCTGCAGCTCCCTGCACCTCCAGTCCGTTTCTCCCGTCAAAGATTTCTGGTTTCCAAACGTATAAGTCTCTGTCCTTCTGTCGTCACCCCTCTCACTTCCTCCCTTGCTGTCATTTCCTTCCCCGCCCCTGTCATGGCTGCCTCCATCATGAGGCCTACCCCTATTATGCTCGTCCCATTTAGAGACATGTTGTTTTCCTTACACTCTACATATTATGAACAGAAACATTATAATTACTAAAACAATCATGCCATTTGTTTCCCTGTATCAACAATGTGTCCGTGATATAAAAAAAAAAAAAAAAAGAAGGTTGCTAAAATGTAATTTGCAACTGTGGTGTGACGTACAAATGAGATCTGTTGGACACAAATATAAGAGCATAACAGCTGATTATCCAGATTAATCTTGCAACAAGGGAAATAGCCAAATAATGCAAGTTATTTTAAACATTGTATCTTTACTTAATCGAATCTTGCTAGTTACAGATCTTATGTTTACAGTAACATCCTTTACTTTAAATGATGGTTTAGCATTAGAAGGATTAGTGACATGTTTTATTAACCCAGCCACTACTGGTTGTTTATTTTAGTTACAGGGTGGTATAATTGTTATAGTCTAATTAATATAAATGATAGTACCGCAATAGTTAATGTTTTATCCAAAGACATTTAAGAACTTTACTTCACTTACTATTAACCATTATTTATAATGATAGACATGTTCAGACTGCAAAAAGCTATGGCTAATGACATAGAAAGGGGTTTGAGTCAGTAACACAGCCCATACAGAGGAGAGCAAACCCGCTGATGCTTAATGCCTCTGCCATGGCAGTGTCTACAGGGAACAAGGGGGGCCACTTGCCACTGTGACTTTACCCATTGAAGGACGAGAAACCACATTTTTAGTTGACACAGGTGCAGCCCGAAGTGTTCTGAGAGAACAAGACCTGCCAGATGCCTCATTCCTATCATAAATAGATGTCTCTTGTGTTGGAGTGGATGGCCAACCAAGGCACAGTCCTTTAACAACCCCATTGCGAGTTGGCAATTACCCAAACTTGCTTGCTCGATTTGTAGTATCCTCCACATGCCCAATTAACCTGTTAGGTGCTGATGTCCTCTCACGCCTGCAGGCATCTATTACCTTCACCCCAGAAGGTCAAGTAGAATTGTCTACTCCCCTATCTGAATCAGATACCTCAGTTTTGTGCTCCCTACCTCTAGTGCTGCATTTAGATGAACCCCGTGGGGAAGCAAAAGAGCAGAGGTCCAATTTTTCGGATATCATCAAAACAAAGGTACCTGCAAAATTATGGTCCAAAGGCCCAGAAGACATAGGTCATCTGAGAGTTCCACCTGTGGTGGTAAAGCTCATTCCAGGAGCAAAATTACCAAGAAAACCACAATATCCTCTAAAGCCAGCTCAGGCTGCAGCTATTTCAATTCAAATCAAAGCACTTTTGGAGAAAGGTGCTCTTGTGAAGTGTAAATCAAAATGCAACACCCCATTATTTCCTGTGAAGAAGAAAACACCAAAAGGGGAACCAGAGAAGTACAGAATGGTCCAGGACCTCAGAGCTGTCAATGAAGCAACTGTCCTGGACACCCCTATTGTACCAAACCCCCACACTCTGCTATCTGGAGTTCCACCATCTGCAAAATACTTCACAGTCATTGACCTGGCTAATGCCTTCTTCAGTGTTCCACTGGATCCGACTTGCCAATACCTGTTTGCTCTCACTCATGAAATGCAACAGTATACATGGACTGTCATGCCCCAAGGGGCACAAAATTATCCAAGTCAATTTGCTAAAGCCATGTGCTCCATCCTGGACCCATGGCAAACAGACCACCCAGAAGTTGTCCTACTTCAGTATGTGGATGATCTCCTACTTTGTGGGGATGACATACCTACAACAGAAGACTGTTCTATTAGTCTCCTTTGCTACCTAGCAGAACAAGGATGCAAAGCTTCACATCTCAAGCTGCAATTCTGTCAGCCAACAGTAATCTTTCTTGGACATTGCCTATCTCAAGGCACCAGACATCTCACTCGGGACCGAGTCAGAGCCGTACTGGAGATTCCACCTCCAAGAACCACAAAATCTCTCCATGCTTTTTTAGGCCTCATTTCCTATTGCAGAGCATGGATCCCAGAAGCCTCTCTGCTTATGCAGCCACTCTATGATGCACTCAAGTCAGACCCATTCTGCCTGACAAATGAAGCACTGGACAATTTTAAAATTCTGAAACGTACCATTGCATCTGCTCCTGCTCTGGGCCTACCAGACTACACCAAACCCTTCAAATTATTTGTCTCTGAAAGACAAGGCCACGCCACAGGAGTGCTTACCCAAACAAATGAGTTAAGAGGCCGCCAAAGGCCTATTGGGTTTTTCTCCTGTCAGCTGGATATAGTGGCCAGAGGGGCCCCTTCATGCCTTAGGGCTGTTTTTGCTGCAAGAGAACTTATTGAGAAAACTGCAGACCTGGTCCTTGGTCATCCTCTGGTCGTATTGGCACCTCATGACATTTCTGCCATTATCAACCAAGTCCAGCTCAAACATATGTCTCCTGCCAGACACCTGTGTTTACAGTGTCACCTCCTGCTACCTGACAACATCACCATACAAAGGTGTCAAGTTCTTAATCCGTCCACTCTTCTTCCACTCCCTGAGGGGGGTATCCACTATGGGTTTATCATGGACGAAACCTATATTTTTCTCCTCACTGGAACCATCAAGAGGATGCATCCTGATTTAACCTTTTATAAAGAACAAAAACCTCTCTGTGAGGGTCCAGGATATGCCTTCTGTACCACATGGTACAAGCCAAACATCTCTCCTGAACCTTGCTATGAAGATGAACTCTATCACTGGGTGGAGGTGAAACTCACTGCTCACGACTTCTATTGTGATTCTGAAGGCAATAGCATGGTCTTGATCGAACTACCTTCAGAACTCAAGTATTTATACCGTCATTGGGATACTGCTATTCCACATGTCCCTGTTACCAAGTTGAAAACAAAATCATGGAATGATCTCGGCCCATGGCGAAATTATGGGCCACCATGGATGACTCGAAGTTACAGGAAAATGGCATTGCCAAATACCCCACAACTGACCTACTTGAAGCATGGCCACGCCATTTCCTGGAAAATGACTTTAAAAGCCTGGTCATAGTAAACAACTATGACCCAGAGACTCCTCACGACTGTTTTGAACAGATGAAAATGGAGACCATACATCTACCAACGGTGCATGAGAATCCACTGACAAATCCTGATTTCACTCTGTTTGTGGATGGTTCAAGATATGCTGATGAAGAAGGAAAATACCACACAGGATATGCCGTAACCACAACAGATGAAGTTATCAAGTCATCATCTTTACCACCAGCAATGTCTGCGCAAGAAGCTGAATTACAAGCCCTGTCTTCAGCATGCAAAATCTCCGAAGGAAAACGTGCCAATATCTACACAGATTCAAGATATGCCCTAGGTGTGGCACACGACTTCGGCCTCATATGGAAGACAAGAGGATTTCTTACTACTGCCGGCACACCAGTCAAACACAGCTCTGCAATCAAAGAGCTAATGGATGCCCTCCTACTCCCTGAAGAAGTGGCCGTATTGAAAGTCAAGGCACATGGGAAGTTGGATACAGATGAAGCAAGGGGCAACCATCTGGCTGATCAGGCTGCTAAGCAAGCAGCAAGAAATTTGCAGGAAGTGGACGAAGAAGTGTCCGGTCAAGAAGAAGTTCCTGTTTTTACTTTACAGACCCTTCCTACTGATCTAAGGATTTTGCGGAAACAGCAAGCCGCAATTACCCCTGAAGAGATCCAGAAATGGAAGAAGAAAGGGGCTGTCTTAAAGGATGGAATATACTATAACAATTTCAAATTCTGCCTTCCAAAAAACTTATACCCAGCAGTTGTCCAATGGGCACACGGACCAGCACATCTGTCAAAAGATTTAATGGCCGCCCTCATCCAGAAGTATTATGAAGCCCCTGGAATAACAACATTGATCACTAACTTCTGCAGGGTTTGTGCCATTTGTGCAAAATGCAATCCAGGGAAGCCAATCAAAGTGCCTACAAAACATCTGGCTAAGCCCATGTACCCATTCCAGAGAATTCAAATTGATCATATACAAATACCCAAGAGCGGGCCCCATGAATATGCACTAGTGATAGTGGACATGTTCTCAGGCAGGCCAGAAGCCTACCCAGTAGCCAATATCACTGCCAAAACAACAGCAAAACGTCTACTTACAGATGTTGTATGTAGGTTTGGACTTCCAGAAGTTATTGAAAGTGACCAGGGCCCAGCCTTTACAGCAACAGTGACTAAAGAGATTTGGACTGCTCTAGGGGTGACCCTAGCCTTTCACACCCCTTACCATCCACAAAGTAGTGGGAAAGTGGAACGCATGAACGGCACCATAAAAGCCAGAATGCTTAAAATGTCACAAGAAACAAAGATGCCCTGGCCAGAAAGTCTACCAATAGCTCTATTTAGTGTTAGGCACACACCTGGAGGGAAGCATTCACTATCCCCATACGAGATTCTATTTGGGACCGCACCCAGACTAGGTTGTTATTACCCACAACAGTTACAGCTTCAATCTGATGTTTTAGTAGACTATGTAATTGAACTTGCAAGTGCCTTGAACAAAATACATGCCCAAGTTTTCTCTTCAATTCCAGATCCCGATTTGGATACAGGTACCCATAGCCTGCTTCCTGGAGATTGGGTTCTGGTCAAGAAGTTTGTGCGGAAACATACCTTGGAACCAAGATTTGATGGGCCATTCCAAGTTCTCCTAATCACCGCAACCTCCGTCAAATTGGCCGGCCGGCCACATTGGATCCACGCTTCCCATTGTAAGAAAGTACTTGCCCCAGAGGAAGCTAGTACCGCACCACCATGTACCTCTGGTACAGTATCTTCTTAATCAGCTTAATTAAAGCTCAAAAAGTAGCCATCACTAAAGATGCTAGTGGGTACACCTTCTGGTATAATTCATCATGTACCCGTGTGGCTACTTATACTTTTGACTACTGTGACATCGTAGAATGCCCATTTCCCACGTCACAGATTCAGAATATCTATAGAGATATCCCTCATTCAAAAGATCCCTATGTTTGTGTAGTTGACAAACAATGGGGGCACAACTGTAACCATTGGGGGGCGGCGGGATGGAATGCCGGGCCTGCCTGGGGTTACAAACCAAAAAGTGCCTTATCTAAAATTGATGATCACGGTAGGTCCCTCCTCCAGAGAATGACTCTAAGAAAGCCCGGAGGAGGTATACCTATGAAATTAATCTTAAACATTGAGCATCCCAGCCCAACGGATGCAGACCAGTATATAATGGGAATGTACTGGAAGAAGGGTTCCTATAATAAATTAGGACATTTCCACCTTAAAGATATGTGCCACTCTCCTGAGTGGAAAGGGACCACCCACATGGTCTCAAATCCGTTGAAACCACACATCCAATCTTTTAAAGACATGATGGCCATTGCAAATCCAACATTTGAAGATACCATGACCGCTGAAACAGGTTTCAATGATGTTAATCTATGGTTAGAATGGATGAAATATAATGCCAACAAACATAACAGAACCGCATGCTATGTGTGTGGTGGTGCCCGGCCGCACCTGGGCACTGTGCCTTCAACTTTGCCAGTAGATATAGAAGAATGTGTTCTGAGTCTTTTTGCCTATCACTACAATTTCAATAGGTCCATATGTAAAGCATGGACGGTAGAGTATCCTCTTCTAGTCAAAGATTGCAAACCCCCAGATGGTGTTACCGTCTATAAAGGTAATTATACCTGTTATGCTAATTATGATGGAATTGGTAAATGTGTGGGTAACTTCTCTAAAGGTTATTGTGCCACCTACAGAACTGTCTCTATGAACCTCCTACAATTCCACACTAGATCATTGGGGGATATTTACTGGTTGTGTGGGGATCTACAGCTGAGATCAAGAATGGATCAAGAATGGTGGGGGGAGTGTACTCTGGCTAAAGCAATCACGCCCATACATATTATCTCTGACACACACCCCGATACTCATGAGTCCAAACACTCACCAACCAAGGTAAAGCGTGAAGCCCCAGTAAAAGGCAGTTTTGACCCTCATATTTACATTGATGCCATTGGGGTACCTAGGGGGGTGCCCAATGAGTTTAAAGCCAGGGATGAAGTTGCTGCAGGATTTGAATCACTTTTACCATAGTCACTGCAAACAAGAATTTAAATTGGATAAATTACATCTACTACAACCAACAACGGTTTGTTAATTACACCAGGGATGCCCTTCAGGGTTTGGCCGAACAGCTGCAGGCTACGTCCCAAATGTCATTCAAAGGAGGGGTATGTAAAATTCTGCCTGACACCATGACATGTTGTACTTACATCCCAGAAAACACAGGCCCCAATGGTAAAGTAACCTTAGCTATAGAAAAATTTAAAGAGCTCTCTGAGGAGCTAAAGAGGAACTCTGGGATAAAAGATCCCTGGGAGAGATGGTTTGGTTGGATGACAGGATGGCAAAAAGCTTTGATGCATATTGGTATAGCAATACTAATTTTCCTTTTTATCTTTGCTCTTCTCGTTTGTTGTGTCCTCCCTTGTCTGAGAAAGCTCCTCTTGAAGACTGTAGACCAAGCGGCACCCACTTACGCACACCTCACAGTTGATGACCAAGATTTACAAAAAAGTCAACTCGCCCTGTATACCGCTACAATCTATCCCGTTTATTGATAGAGTGCAAGAGTTCTAGGAAGGGACCAGCTTAGGGACAGCATCTGTCTGTCTGGGAAGTCTACCGTGCGGAGATGTGGTGGGTTAGCCACCTTGGGATACCCATGGAGTGAAGTGTTCGAGTGCCCAGCGGACAGATGAGTTAGCCAATTAGGGACAGACGAAGGGACAGCTTTGCACTTTGCAATAACACCTAGCTAGCGGGTCACGGGGTTTCTGTGCCTTTGGGCTAACACGTCTTCTGATACTAACAAATAAAGATTATCTTTTAGAATCTAACATTTCATAGGGGGGACTGATGTAGAATTATTAAAATCTTTACTGAACTTGTATTGAATAATTGTACTAACTTAATTTTTAATCTCACACTGTGACAGAATTCTCCATTTTGTTCACCTTACATGACAGAATTTCCTGACAGTATTCAGTATAATGAATAAGAGATTGTATTTTCTCTCTCTAAGGACATGACTAGCCCCGGAGTTAGCGGATCTCCGTTGACTTGCAACATAGTATAATCCAAGGCCAGGAGAACAGTGACAAAATGAAATGTTCTATTCATAAAAGAACCTTGGAACAGACCACGAGACTGACATCACTAACTACGTAAAATGACGCCCAAGCCCCCCTTTCCACCGAGTAAGCCTCGTGCTAAAGAGCAATGGCGACAACATCCCATGATGGGAGGGTGCCTCACTAGTCACTCAAATCTCTGAGCCAATTAATAATATTAATGGGTGGACACTGACATAGCCACTTAACATTTAACCCAATTAATGATGTTTATTTGTTATTATCTGATATTCAATGATGATGTCATTTTGCATATAAAAAGGCCTGCTTGCCCGCTTTTTAACTAGATGCTAATAAATTTCCTGAAGTGTTTTTAACCTGAACTGCATGTGTCAGTGTGAACTTACTTCTGCGTATACGCAATTTATTCATCTCAGATTTGGACAGGAACAGATAGACTTTTAAACATTTTTGTTTATTTCTAAATTAATCTACATCAGAACCATATAGTCACGATTGCACGAACAGAGCCTATTTGAAGTATATTAGCCAGTTCTATTGCAGGGTCCATAGTTACAGGGTAAAAGGCTGGCAAGTAGTCCCCTCCAAAAACCAGTGGCGATGTCACTTTCGCCACAGACTGTATAAACAAAATGAACGGCAGAAAATTGAGCGGTATGACTGCAGGGGCATGATCTATACATCAAAATGGCTTCATTAAGCTAATGTTGTTTTGGTGACTATCAACCAAATCAGGACATCACCATTTCAACCCTGGAGAAGATATGACAAAGTGGCAGCTTTGGCAGTTCTGTGGCATACTGCAGTCTTTAATAAAATAGACGACCTGGCATAGGAGTTATAAAGAATACTGTATATTTTAATAACAGCATAGACAACTGTCTAAGCTCACATAAAATATAGGAAATATTGTTGCTGTTTGCCCAATGGGACACTTGCTACCAACAAAAAATGAATTAGGACAAATCAAAAATATATATTTGACATATCAGGCATGAAGAGTATAGATTATAGTATATTGTGTCTTAAGTGGAAATGAGTATATAAGATTCTTTAATATAGCAATAACACCCTCTTTATTAAAGATGCAATTGACAGAGGCACACTCTTCATGCAAAGTACCCATTATAAGTGACATCAGGCTCAATGGACTCATTTCAGTCATA
>OW240922.1:67991601-68182525 GCA_933207985.1 Pelobates cultripes | reverse complement strand
CGGAAGGTATTAAGCTGATCAGAACAATACTAAACACACCACTCCTTTTTTTTGGTGAGGCTTTACAGGACAGAGTGCTTCTCCACGGGACATGTTAACTCACGGGCGGCTGGCTCATCAAGGAACCAGAGCAGCTTTCCATGTACAGGTAAGACACGTGCAGCCGGTAAGGGTTCAGGCTCTTCTTCCTGGAGGATACGCTGCAAGCCTGTTGAACGAGGTGACCTTGCTCGGGTCCCAGGTGTACGGTTCCTAAAATGGCTGCCATATACGTCCACAGTGAAGCTAGCGGAAGGTGTCATGGTCAAGACAATACTAAACACACCACAAATAAGGTTTCTCTCCTGTATGGCTCCTCAAATGATGCTTAAGATTAGAAGCGGCTGAAAAGCATTTCTCACACTCCGAACAAAAATATATTTTTTTAACATTCTCTCCACTTTGAACGAAATGACGTTTGGGAAGAGATTAACATAATTAAACACAGGCAGTAAAAATACAGTTTTTAGCCATACCCTGTAACTTTAAAACTACACATCCCATCTTCATAATTACATATTTGGAATCAGCACACTTAAAACATAAACATAACCAAAAATCAGCCAAATCCATCCAGGGGTTAAAAAGTTAGCTGGAGGTCCCTTTATGACCGACGGCAAGCACATTTTCCTGCCCAAAACAGTTCCATAGATTTGGGCTGTGAGGTCGGTCTATTTCAGGCTGAAAAAACGACTAAGTCCCATCGCCGAATGGGACTTAGTCTCTGCAGCTGAAATAATTTCCCATTTACTGAACCAAGTGGGAAATAGCAAGGCAGGCACAAAGGGTTTGCACCAGGTCTGGGGACACAGGGGACACCGTCTTAAAGGGGCCGTGTCCCCAACAAGTCTGGGGACACGGCCTTAAAGGGGCAGTGTCCCAATCTTCCTGATGTCCCAAAAAAGGTGTTTAAAGGGCCAGCACCAGTCACATAAAGAGTCCATAAGCCCCAATATGCCCACCGACAGTCTTAAAGGGCCATACACACCAAATAAAAGTGCATACATTTTCACAATCTCCCAGGGGCCATAGTCATGCGGGAGGAGGCTGGCAAATAGGCTTCTCCACAACCCAGGGAAGCAGGGCAATTTGCCATTTAAAGGGCCCGTTACAAATAGCAGTTTGTAACAAGGTGTCAATCCATATCTGCCAAGTGACCCGATGTAGGGGGAACAGTCCCTATTCTGCTCTGTGTCAGTGTGTATCAGGGATCCTTAGGACAGGTGTCAATCCATATCTGCCAAGTGACCCTATGTAGGGGGACCAGTCTCTATTCTGCTCTGTGTCCGTGTGCATCAGGGGCTCTGAGGACAGGTGTCAATCCATATGTCAAGGTGTCAATATGTCATATGTCAGGTGTCAATCCATATTGATTGTGATTTAGGAATGTTAGGTGATTTCTGCCCTTTATGGATTAAAACCAGACTCTGTATCAACTGTGTAATTTTCCATGGGAGTTTTGCCATGGATCCCCCTCCGGCATGCCACAGTCCAGGTGTTAGTCCCCTTGAAACAACTTTTCCATCCCTATTGTGGCCAGAAAGAGTCCCTGTGTGTTTTAAAATTCGCCTCCCCATTGAAGTCAATGGCGTTTCGGGCGGTTCGCCGGTTTGCGAACATTTGCGGAAGTTCGCGTTCGCCGTTCGCGAACCGAAAATTTCGGGTTCGCGACATCACTATTCTCAACTATATTTGATGTAAGTCTTTCCATTCTTTATAACCATTTCTGCATCCCTCTTTCACTCTACTCCATCATGAACTTGTTTATTTGTTTTGCCTTTACACTCTCATGTTTATTTCAAACAAAAAAATCCATACTACATGTAAAAACTGATATTCAATGTTTTGAATTCTAGAAAATGCATTGTTAACTAATTTAACTTCTAGTAAATCACATCCTTAGATCGATCGTTTTTTTTTTGTTTTGTTTTTTTTCTCTCTTGTGGGGAAAAATAACACATTTTTTTTGTGACCAAAGAAAATGTAATACCAATTGAAATAACCCTTCTAATTCTGGTATGCTTGTACATTCCACACCTCTGCAAGAGTGGAAGAGTTAAATGACAGCAGTGAATGGAACAGTTTAATTTCCTTTCTGGACAGCCCTTCATTTCCTTCAAACTATCTCTACATATGGAAAAGGCAAAGTCCTTTTACTTGGAATGTGGCTATGTATCTTGTTTTGTTTAATTTTTTTGTTTGTTTTTCTTTCCAGTTGTGTATAATCTGCTTTCAAATACTGAAACACGAGGCTGCCCAAAAAAATTAAATGTTTACATGTCTGTCAGAAGCTTTTGCTAGTCACTCACATTTTTTTAAAAATAATTTTACACATCTAACCATAATACATTTTAGAGTCATTACGCCCTCTCTTTTGTAAATAAAGTATAATCAACTTTATTTACAAATAAATGATCTTTAAAATAAACACTGGAATTTATATATGCAATATGTGCAGTTTGATTTTTAAATGCATAGATATAGGTTAGGGAACACTATAGGGTGAGGAACACAAAAATGTATTCCTCACCCTATAGTGTTAAAAACACTATCTGCCACCACCCTAAATATAGTAAAATTTTACCTTTATTCCAGTCTGCTGGTGCTGGCTTTGCCCCTGATCTGCCTCCTTGGCTGACATCATCAGAAGTGGTGATCTCAGCCAGTCACAATGTTTTCAGATAGAAAAGCATTGGATTGGCTCAGATTGTCAAGGAGACAGATCAGGGGCAGAACCAGCATAAGCCAAACAAAGTCCTGGTCAATCCGCATCTCCTCACAGTGTTGCATTGAATCAATACGTCTCTATGAGGAAAGTTCAGTGTCTCCATACATAGGATGGAGACACTGAATGTCAGCAGCACTGCCTCAGGAAGCACTTGGAGTGGCCAGTGAAGTTATCACTAGGCTATAATGTAAACACTGCATTTTCTCTGAAAAAAAATCCAATGTTTACTGCAAAAGCCTGCAGGGAATGATTTTACTCACCAGAACAAATAAAACATCTGTAGTTGTTCTGGTGACTATAGTTTGCTTTTTAAGGCAGTATGTGCATATAAAATGCACAGTAGTATAGAACAGTTTTTATAAGTTTGTGCAGTGGTGTCCATATTCGTTTTGCACGTTGGCATTACAGCTTATGATATGGATTCGATAAACAGAGAAGTGTGTACTGAAAAGTAGTACTACTGGGAAAATTCAGAGGATGTGACTCCATGCAATTTCCTTTCTTGGGGTTTATATGAGTGTCTTACTGGTATCTCTTGTTGTAATAATTGCTAAATCTACAGGATAGACGTCACTCAGTCATTCGATTTTAGAGGAATAGTGACGTATCACATTTTATAGTAATGCACTTGCACTTCACTTTAAAACTGGTGTCTATACTGTATTGCCCCATATTTTTGTTTTCATGTTATGTTTGCAGATAGTCTAGTTTTGTTTTTTTGTTTTTTTGCAACTTCTTGAGGACATAGAGAAGTCTTTTGTTATATCTACTAATAAGTGGTGCGTAAGGGTAAATTATTATTTAAGTCCCTTTGTATATTTTTGGTTCCACTAGCATTGTGTGTGTGTGTTGTTCTATATATGGTTTGCACTCCAGCATTTATTTGTAATGTATTTTCTTATAGTGACTAGGATAACATAGCCAGAAAAGGCAAATTTTGTGTACCCAAAATAGCCCAGGTATTATGTTATACAAGATCCTCTCCAAACACATGACTTGATTGGAATTGTTTTTAGTGCAATATGTTCCACCTGTGTGACTTTTTTTTTCTTGCTGTAATCCGCACTCAAACAATTACTTTGCTGGTTTCAGAACTCATTATCTATTTAATATAATGAGCCAGTAGATTTTACAGTGTATAGTGAATGAAGATTGGGATGGGAAATTTTGAAAGATTAGCTATTTAACCACTGAGTAGCTAAGTTTAGTTCTCACTCTAACAGAGGACATATTCTTTAATAAAGGTACTTGGAATCCGTTGACAACTGAACTGGTTTCAGTCTGGTGGAATTACACAAGATCACCAGTCATAGAAATACTTGTGTAAACGGTTATTGAGTTTATGATGCCCCATAATCTAAACAAATGTTTGTTTTAAACGTAATTCTTTATTTATTGCTCATTCTGTCCACATGGACAGAATATATTGACAAGATAAAGCATATCATACAATATGCCAGACACATCATGTGGGAAAAGGGTTTTCGAGTTAAAGAAAATATAATAAACTTACAGAGTTTTTAAGGCAGCGTATATACAGTAGAAGGTATGCACAACCTGAAAGTTAGAAACACCGACCGATATCATGTGACCTCACTTAGTGGCTCAGGTGTGAACTAAAGCCAAGGTGTTAGGAAGAACCACTGGCTGGTAACAGCGGAACTCTGTCCGTAACATTTTGAGAGATTGATTAGCTCGCAGGGAAGCCTAAACTTATCTAGATGATCTTAGCATGAATGAAAAGAGAATAAACAAAATAAATAAATAAATTACATAACTGATATCCTTAAAGGGACACTACAGTCACCAAAACAAAACCAAGTTTTGGTGAATAGTGCAAGCCCCTTCAGTCTCACTGCTCAATTGTCGGCAGGTGGAATGATAGGATAGTGGCCAGTTTTGTATTCCTAGCACTATAGTATCCCTTTAAGCTGTTTTGGTGACTATAGTGTCCCTTTTAAGATTAACAAAAAAGCCTGTGAGGCTCATAAGCATTCCGATATATATTTGTTGAAGATATACAACCCATCCCAATTACAGAAATATTTCTGTGATGTGTCTGAGGGCTGCCGATGAGAATACGTCAGTTGGTTCAATGTATAGTAATTTTATGTATTGTCTCCTAAGGGGTAAACCTAAGACTAAAATTATTCCGGCTCTACACGCATAACGTAATTAAGGCACATCACATCTAAATCATAGTGATTTTGATATAGGAAGTTAAGCAATCAAAAAATGTATTTAAAATGAACAAGGCAGAGTGGCAGTATAAAGACTGATTTAGGTTTGGTAATGCAATAATACCGAACAAATCTTGTGTGTAAACTCACTGCCTTTTAGTAGTTGGTAATTACTTTGTCATCGATGGGTGGTAGATTATAGGCCCAGTAACTCATGGGTGGGGGGAGGCGCCAAGTAAAAGAGCCTCGGTTTCCGGTAATGCCCAATCCTTAAAAATTAACTCTAAAATAGAGAGAGAAAAAAACATAGCGCCAGTAAAAAGCTGAAGCGCCAGGTGCAGAAGTTGATGGCGTTGCACCTGAGGGACAGGTTGAGGTAGAATTCACCTTTGCCTGGCCACTGCACCCCCAATGGCGATAACTTGATTACCAAACACTTGGCTAAATTAGACGGCAAATGGAATTTCATATTAAAGGAACACTCTAAGCAGATTACGTGCTTTTCTATAATAAGCATCCGATTGGCATAGAATGACATGCTTGCGTGCTTGCTGTGTATGCACTGTAGGTCCCCTCTATAAGAAACATTGGAGTGGACAGAGATCTGAACTGTCAGGAAAATCACTAGAAGGAGCAGTTGTTGAAATACTCTATCATTGGTGGTGGTGGTATTTTTCTACTTTTATTTTAAACTAAATGGGGACAATATCAAAAGCATATGAGCACACAAAGGTTTAAATTCTTAATTTGGGTGTGTTTCCTCTAGCTACCTTTTGACTTGGATAGAGCCCACTGGTAAAAAACAGTTAATCAAGGATCATATTTAATTTTATTTTTTTTATTTTTTTTATTGATACATTTCCATGGCATAAACTCCTCCTCTTATGCCTTTGGCAGATATCCTGAACTTGGGTTCCTTAGCTACATTCTGATTCTTAATGCCTCACCGAGATCCAATCTTTTATGTAAATTGGACAATAATTAACACCAAGGTAATTGTGATACCTAACCATATTACTTTGATACACTGTATATCATCCCTCCTTCTACAACACACTTTGATGACAGGCTTTACTGATTTTTGAAATTGTTTGTACTTTTGGTGACACATCTAAATAGTTTTAAAATGTCTTTGAAATTCTCATTCAAAACAATCTTCTTCTGTTTTTTACTGGAAAATGGAACTCTGTCAGGAGCATCGAAAAGAAGACTGGACCCTAGCTTGAGATCCAGTTCTTGCCCTGTTATCTTGTCCGTTGCTTATGAGCACCAGGAAACAAAGCAGTAGTGTTTGTAACCAAGAAATATCTTCTTAGCAGGTAGACTTTAAGCAGGATCACTTTGGGCAATTAGCAGGTCTTTTTCTTCATTTGCAGCAAACATCAGACAGGTAAGGGCAGCTGGAACGCTTTGTTCCTAACTGATCTCACGGTTTTATATACAAACTTTAAAAAAGTGTAAAGAATCACAAAGGGCACTAGGATGATTAACAAAACACAGTGAAGGGTCTGCTTGAGGATGCGGGCGATTAGTGAGCCTGGTTACCCCTTTTCATAGTCAAACATGCCCTGTTTGGCTGGACATGCCCCTTTTGATGACCGGGCCTACCTCTTGCATACCTGCTCACTTTCCTGACCACCTTCATCCTGGGAAGTGAGCAGGGAATGTTGCAAAGTATGCAACTTGAACTGGTTAACTAGTCTCCCTTAAAATAATTGAGGAACACTCTACTATAATGCCCCAACAACTTTTAAAACTCTCCTGACAAGTATTCACAGGATCGGAGTTCAGGGCTGCACAAATCAGTTCATGTTATAAAATAGGGTTCATAATCTTTATGCAAAGTACTACCCCAGCCTCTCTTTTAGGCAATTTAGCCTTACCTGGTAGGCATATTAAAATGAGATAGTGGTGTGACCTTTTTCCGTGGCACAAGAGATTATGAAAGCATCCACCAGAAAGGAATAGGGAGCTTTCGTTATATTGTCTTAAAGGTTACATAACCACTACAGCCCAACCTAATTATTACAATGCTAGTAGTAACCTGGTATTGTTCACCAGTAATGAGACAACCATTTTAGTAACAGTTTGCCCTCTTATCTGGGTCTCCATCGGGACCCCAAGTGTCCTCTCCTGCTGGATGACACGTTTCAGGCTTCTGCACAGCTTCAGTTGACCACTCTCAGCCAATAAGTGGCACGCAATGCATGAATATTTGCATAGTTCTGGGTTGGCTATTGATGTCCCAATGACACTGTCAGAGGTAGAGTTGCACCACCATCCCTCAAATGGTTAAAATCTGTTATGTGCATAGCAAATGCTGCGCAGACTACAGACTCCAGGTCCCATGACCAAGTGAAATCACTGAAGTGGTCATGGTGCTTTGACCAACCATTTGAGCAAATTTTTACATATGGTGGTAATGAATTCCGTACACGTTAGAAGAGATGTATATCCTTCATTTTGGATCGATTTAACTGAAAAGATCATCTGTCATTCTACTCCATCTTGGTATAAATAGCTATAGTCTGTCTCAAACCAAGCTCAGCATTAAAACATACATGCTGGTTTTTTTTGTCCTACTCTCCTTTTTACCTTCTCTTCACCCTATTTTCTCTGCTTTCTGTTGGTAGTGGTTATCTGTTTTGTATGTCACATTTGGTTTTGAATGGTGTACATGTGTGAAAGTAGGAATGCATTTGTATGTACTGCTGCCATTTGAATGCCAGGGCTTGTTTTGTATTAAATCTTGGCATTTGAATGCAGAGGTGTGTTTGTATGTAGTGTTGGCATTTGAATGCAGGGGTGTGTTTGTATGTAGTGTTGGCATTTGATTGCAGGGGTGTATTTGGGCATATTGCTGGCATTTGTATGGACATACACACATACAAAAGCACACAGATATATGTACATACTAACACACAAACATTCTGACACAGTGTAAGGCCTATCCCTGAAGCTGAAGTTTGTTTTCCTGATCCGGCGTGTCTTGGACTACGTATATTATTCAGTGTTTCTGTGTTCCTGATCCTGCTAGCCTTGGACTGCATTTGTTGCTTCTGTTGGAGATAATGATTTCTGGTTTTCCTTCCTTGCAGTTTTGTTTTACTTTTAATATCCTAATCTCTATCTAACTGGTCTGGTAGGGCTATATTTAGATCTGTGAAATCAACTTACAATTTAGTGTTAACCCTGAACACTCTAAGGCAGGGGTAGGCAACCTTTCGGCACTCCAGATGTTGTGAACTACATGTTCCATGATGCTTTGCCAGCATTATGGCTGTAAGACCATTATGGGAGATGTAGTCCAAAACATCTGGAGTGCCGAAAGGTTGCCTATCCCTGCTCTAAGGTCTACTAATACACCTTTCTATACTTTCCTCTTGTGTCTTTGTTAGGGTTCTGTTTTGTATCTTGCTGAAGGATACTCTTTTGTGATACACACATACTCTGACAAACAAAACAAGTCATAATTCACATATTTTAGCACCCTCTGCTTCCATTCCTTCTGTGTGCAGGAGGGTGGCTTGTCCTCCCTGGGTTTCAGTCATGGAATGTGGCTACTGAGATTCTGGGCCTGATGGTAGCCTGGTCCAGGCTCTCTGTGTGATCCTTCCTCTGGGTTGTCCTCTGCCTCTCTGTGCGGTGCTGTGTAACATGTAAGGCATATCCAGTCTGACTGGGCCCCTGATCAGAGCTACCCATCGGGAGTCTCTGTCCCTAAGAGTGAGGGGCACTCGATAGTCCCCCAAGTGTGCGGACCCCTCTACAGACGCATTGACGGTAGTTCTGCCAGTGCTAAAGCAAGGCAGCATACAGTACCTTCCACATAACTTGTTTTATGTAATGTTATGGCGATTGCACAATCTACATTGCAGAAAGGAAAGTTGTTTTTTCTTCTTTTTAAGGTTACTGAAGGATACTGCATAAACATAAATTTTGGAGCAGTGCAGAACAAGATCTCTTGATATATACAGGCTGTCTACCATATAAAGGCACATTTTATTTCCATGACTCAGTTGAAGTTTTCTAATTACTTTGGAGTTAAAATACATGACTGAGTAAACAGACCTTGGCAGCAATCGCCCTACAGTTAGAATTTGTACAGTAAGCAACCTGATCAGCATAGATATTCATCATTAGAACTTTTGCACATTCTTTATTTGAATAACTCTCAGCCTTTCAGTACGTGAAGTTGTTGTCAAATATTTTGATCATATTCACTAAAGGTGGAAGATTTATGTAATGTTTCCATTTTGTAAAGTACGGTAATGTGATATAATTTTGAATAGAGATATGTCACCTTCATAAGTATTCCTCCTGATAACCATTCATTAAATATCTAATTATTATAACTGGTATTTTGTGGGGGTTTAATAGAGGTGGACAGGACAGCTGCCACTACTTAATAAGGTCTGTCCACCCAAAATATGCAAAAGCATAAAAATATGGGTTTGGAAACTTTCTGCATTTGTCAGAAACTAAAGATGGACAAGCTGCTTGGCTTTTTCTTGTACTTTTGACTAATGTGCATTAGTAAACCAAAATATCATTCATACAGTAGTTTAGCGTTTCCCAATTGGTGTGAGAACAAAATTGGAGTTCCGCTGTGCTTTTCCCATCGGGTGGCCCATTCACTTAGGACCACCCGATGGGCATGGCTGCACAGGGACCCGGTCAGCGCCCTGGCCAATTAATTGTGCAACTGGGTATGGGATGCTGGGAGGAAGTGACGGATGGTCACTTCCTCCCAGCTGCATATAGAGAACGCCGTGCTGGAGGGAGAGGGGCAAAAGCGGGGAGTGAGCAGCTCCCCCCCTCACACACACACACACACACACACACACACACCAACCTCGGCCAGCAAGTCACCCTTTTGAAGAGAACAGATATGCTAACAGGAGGGTGACTGCAAATATAAAAAATGGCGTGTGTTTCTGAGTGTTGGTGTGTGTATATGCCAATCTGTGTGTCAGTGTGTGTATCTTTGTGTCAAGAAGTGTTCGTGTCAGTGTATATCTTTGTGTATTTCTGTGCTAATGTGTATGTATATCTGTGTAAGTATGTATGTGGCAGTGTATGTTCATACATCCCTGCAATCAAACACCAACACAGCATGCATTCACACCCCTGCAAACACAAACATTACATACAAAAACACAACTGAATTTAAGCTCCAAAATTATATAGGGGGGAAGTGGTTCCATTATGTTGGTACACTATGTTAAAGAGTTCCACAGGAAAAATTAACTGGGATCCTCTGCAGTAGATTTATGAACTTATTTCTCATAGTCTTTTTGTATGTCCTGATAGACTGATGTTAAATGAACACTCTAGTCACTAGACAAACTACAGCTTAATGTAGTGGTTCTGGTGAGTATAACTTGTCCCTCAAGGCTTTTTCAGAGAATATTGTATAGTGCATAGTAACACCTCTTATGACCGTCACTCAGAATGCCACTAAAGGTGCTTCTTAGGTCAGTGCTGCACAGTGTGACTGCATGGAAACACTGAACATCCCTCATAGAGAATCATTGATTCAATGTATCCCTGAAGAAATGCTGATTGGCCAGCCACAACAAGACCTTTGTGGCGCTGGAGTAAGGAGAGTTTAACCTTTTTAACTGGGGAGGGGGATAAGACGGGCTGGCAACCCAAACAGTGTTTTTTTTATAATTGTGTCAGGAATACACGTTTGTTCAAATTGTTGGGATTAGCATGTAGCATTGAGAAAGGCGGTTTTGTTTTTATTTAAAATTTGGGATATGAATTACTGTGTAAACAAACTCCACTTTATTCAGCAAAATGCGCTGGTGCATGATGGACTTAAAACTGTAACGTTATATTTGATGCTACAATACTGTGCACTGCTCAGTTCTCTTACACTTGCACAGCACACATTGAACATGCTCAGAATTTTATTTTATTTTTATTATTTTTGCAAACATTTTAAATGCTTGTCAAACTGTAAATTGGGCATTGTAAGTGGAAGTGGCTACTAGCAGAGTGCACAGCACTAATCATAACCACCATTCTAACACTAGGATTAATAAAATATGCTATCTCGCACTCAAAGTTTGTGGCAATGAGATGATTCATGGCAAAAAACAAGATAAGTAATGGCTGGGGGGGGGGGTTATTTATTTATTTAATTATTATTATTTATTTTTTTACAGATCGAGAGAAGTGACCAATAAGAGGATGTTTTATATAATTTTGTTTTTGTTTTTCTCCAAACACAATCTTCCAAAAAACGAATTTCTTTCTACAAACACTTACCAAAAAACTAGAATGCTAGAACAAGTTGGTATTAAGTAGAAGTGGACTCAGCACTAGCTGTAATCACTAGTCTCACACTAGGATTTATTAAACTTGCTATATCATAACTCCCACTCAACTATTTTGAGTTTCACAGGCAATAGCTAGCTATGTGTATACAGAAGTAACCTAAACCTGATCTCACACTAATGATGAACTACACAGGCTCCCACACAGGAACATCAATGGCTAAACACACAATCACTGATGGTCTGTCTCCCTCAGTAACTACAGTTAAAGTGCCTGGAATAATCCTGCCTGGAAGTATAGATTGTTTTAGTGCTCCTCTTTTTTTTTTTTATTTTTTTTATTTTTTTTTCCCCTCTATTGGTTAGTTGCCATTGACCTGTAAATAAAATAACCATTAATCATCTATTTTTGTTTTCCCTTTCATCTCAGTAGATACAGACCTCTTGTCCATCATGGCAGACTAAGCTGCTTATATTCCCCCACCAAAACAGTTGGTTATTTTCCATCCCTCCACCCACCCACTCTTTTTTGTTTTGTTTTGCTGGCACCATAAATGGAACCCTCAAACAAAAGTGCTATTTTTAAATTTATTTATCTTTTAACTCAGATAATGTGTGATTTAAAGGGAACTATCCATGCATGCGATATGCTCATACATAATTAGATTTAATGTGTAGACTAAATGTCAGAACAGATTTCTGGTTCGTTTATTTAAAATGCCCTTAGGTAGTAAAAGTAATTTTAGAGAAATGAACACAAACGTATCTGCTTTAATCTAATATCTAATAAATTATGATTTTGAGAATTAATTTGTCTGTGGGTCCAGATCTTGTCCATTGTGACGCTCGTCTCAATCTGGCCACAGCCACATTTTTAGATGTGGGACTCTTCCACTTTGTGTCCTTTTAGTAGTCCAAACACTACACTTGTACATTAGGAGTCTACTACTGCCTTTATGAACATAGTTCTCAGACAGTTGTCCTGTTCAGATTTTTTTTTTTTTTTTAAACCTGGGTGTGCATTTTTAGTTCCGGTGACTTTTTGCCGTATTTTGACGTGGCTTGTATTAATTATCATGATCTTTTATTCTTCACCTTGGCTTGCTCCTCCGTTTTGTTGTCCTTCTGTAATGCTACGATTTCCAACAAGAAGGCCCAGCTCACTGCCATAGTGACAAAAAGCCCTTCTAATTTTTATTGTGGTCCCACAGTAAGCAACATTTCAACCTTACTCTTATGCTCGCCTGTAATTCTAGACCTAGGTTTATTCACAGTGACTCTTCATTTTTTATTTTTTTTTGTCAATCTTCGTTTTATTGTAGCATATTTTGAACAAGAGATACAGTAATGCATTCTGGACATATACGGAATAAGTCCTATGGTAAATACTAACATTAGGACCAGCGTCTGCATGCATACACATTATATATCATAATTGCATTATCAAGGTCGCTTTGTGAGAGAGCGGGACACTTTTATTGGTAAAGAAAGAAAACAGGAATGCCTAAAATATCGATCTATGCTAAACTATAGTGGAGTAACTGGCATAACTACGTGCTTGAGAGTGGTGAGGAAATAAATACCTGTTGGAGTAGTTTAGTTTAGGCGTTAGATGTGTGTCAGGTGTAGTAAATGGGTTTTGTCTTAGGTTAGAGTTACTCAAATGTAAGACCACTGGGTCCACATTATTCATTGACTCTTAACTTCTTTGGTTATGTTTGCCTTACAGTCAGCCCAACTAGTCTAAGGTCCGGAAGCCAATCCAGTTGCCGTTCATGAATGGCATACTGTATCAAAGTTTGCACAGAATTGACATTAGCCAGCCTGGAACACGTGTTCTTTTGCTGGCTAATGACCCCACAATGCCACAGCCAGAGGCAGAGTTAAACCTCTAGCAGCAAAGGGGTAAAACTCTGTCTAAAACACTGCACATACAGACCGCCATATGACTGATGTGGTCATGGTGCTTGGAGTGACCCTTTAAGGGACACTGCGAAGACTCTGCATAGATAAGTATAAAAAAAATGACGCTCAATATTTTAATTCTGACATTTTAATATATGTGAATGTGTGTCATAAGTTACACTAACAGATAACCATAGTGCAGTCTAGAAAAGTTATATGTATTGCTTATTGCACCACTTTACTGTAACATTTTAAATTCAGTTAAATGTTTGTTTTACAATGTGACCTAACCATGCTTGTAAGGCACTCAGCGCTAACAATAATGGCCTCTCCTCTAGGTAACTTTAAAACCGCTCCCTAATGTAGGAATCCAAGTCTCGCAGCCAAAGGGTAAAATTACAGCTGTTCAAATTACAGAGTCTGCCAGTATACACAAACAGCCTTACTTTATGCAGATATCACAAGAAAGAAGCATATCATTCCATTGCTTGCTAATGCCAAGAGTAATCTTGGTCACGTTGTTACCTCACTCTTTGGCTTATAGAATCTCTATTTAATACTGTACTTTACTAACTTCTGTCTTTAAAAATACTGCCTGAAAACGATATCCCTGATAAATATAAGATGCTCACATGATCACTGTATCGTTAAACTGTTGTTTAAAGGAACATTTCATTGATTGTTTTTACAACTTTTTAGTAGATTGTCCTTCTAAAATATTCAGAAAATGTTCAACCTGAACCACATGAATGACTATTGGACTACCAGACTAATTTATTTTTTATTTTACCCAGAAGTGATTTGACTAAACACATTTGTCCACTGAGCACAAATCTAGATGCTAAAATCGATAGGCAACCTTCAGCATTATAGATGTTGTGGACTACATCTCCCCTAATGCTGGCATAACATCAGGAGAGATGTGGTCCATAACAGTTAAAGTGACGAAGGTTGCCTACCCCTGTACTATAATGCTAAAGCATAGTAGACTGAGTAGTTGCTGGAATATAGACTGTAGTATAGCGCAGTAAAATTCAGAAGTCTGGATGTGTTGCATGAAGTTTTGATGCACTTGATCCATTTAGTGAGTAGATGCATACCTCCAAACTTAAGAAGGTATAGAAGCGAGAGCTAGGATGGGAAGGCCAGTGATGCAAATGGTGTCACTGCCCAAAGGTGGGGAGGGAGGGCCCACTCCAAAAGGGAGTGAAGGAATTTACATGCCAGTCTGTCATGACTGCCTATCACCTTGGCTGGTTCCACTAAAGGGACACTAGTCCCCAAAATAACTTTAGCTTAATGAAGCAGTGTTGGTGTATAAATCATGCCCCTGTAGTCTCACTGCTTCATAATCTGCCATTTGGGAGTTAAATCATGGTGTTTATACAGCCTTAGTCCCACCTCCCTGCATGTGACTTATACAGAATCATCTAATGTTTACACTTTCTTCATTGCAATTTCTGTTTTAATTAAGAATGTATTTTCACCTGCTCTGTTAATACCTAGCTAAATCCTGCAGGAGACTCCTGTATGTAATTAAAGTTAAAATTACAGAGCAGGAGATAAAAACTTTAAAGTAGGTTACATGATAGAAAATGAAACCATTTTGGTTTTATGCAGGCTGTTTCCATCACCGCCAAGAGAGGTGTGGCTAAGGCTGCATAAACAGAAACAAAGTGACTTAACTCCTAAATGGAAGCGAATTGAGCAGTGAGACAGCAGGGGCACGATCTATACACCAAAACTGCTTCATTAAACTAAAGTTCTTTTTTGGTGACTATAGTGTCCCTTTAAGGGCTGAGCATGCTCACAGCACTTTTTCAGTGTTCTGCACATGGTCACAGGGCCCTAAGTGTGGTGTGAGTGCAACTGATAATTTTGGGGGCAGTTCCTTGGTGTCCACAAAAGCATGACGGCATGGAACAAACCTAAAATAGTGGGCTTAAAGTCAGTACTGTCCTGCCATTTTTGGGACAATTGGGAGGTCTGTAAATATGTAGACAATAACTGATTTATGTCCCTTAAATAATTGGATATGTCCCTTTTTTTATTATATTTAAATACTGATTAAAACTGCATTGGCATTTCATTGAAATTCCAACATAATCTGAAGATACCATAAGAAATATTAGATACTATTTTGTCTTATGGTAAAACTTGAGGTTGACAAAAATTGACAAACTCAACTGTCCACTTTAGTCTAATCCCAACAGGCGTCACACATGATGGCTGAGTGATTCAGGCTCTGTCTACAGCGCTAATGTCACTCCATGCAACTGAAGCTCCGGGAGGAAAGTAGGATGTAGATGGTGACGGCCACAAGGGACAGTCTGAGGTAAGTAACTTTACCTCCCCTGTACCCCACAGCCCTCGGACTTCCATCGGATCTGTCTGTATCAAGGGTCTTTGTGAAATATGCAAAGACCCCCGAAAGGGACAGATCTGCTTTAAGGAATGTAACTGTCCATTATGACTTCCAAATCAAAAGTCATTGGTAAAGAAGAAAGAGAAATAACATAAGTATACCTGTGTGTCTGCTGACAGAAAAGCAGCCACACTTAACTTTGAATAGAAAGTTAGTTTAACTAAACTCTGAATTGCAGTGAATTAAAAACCCAATTGGACATTTCTTGCAGTAATAGTCAAGCTGTGATTTTTTTTTAAACTGAGTTATAGGTTTGACAATTCTAGTCAGAAATGGTCATGAATCATTATAATTCGGTGTTTAGTGAATAAAGCCCTTCTTTTGATTGCAGCCATGTAGTATTAATTTCCTGTAGCTATCCTACTTTACTGGAGACATCTGGTCTGTTTTTCAAGTTGGAACATGCCGAAGCCAAGGGCTGTGTGCCAGCAAAGCTAAAGCAAAGGTTTCTATCAACTTTGACTTTAATGCTGAATCACTGATTGTGTTATTAAGGGGGTATTCATGGGCTCAAAAACACCTGGGGCTTCAGCCACAGCGCCTGAAAACACACACACCTTAATCTTTGGGGTGCTACCACTTGACAACCAAGAGCCCATCATAAGTCATTTTTTCTATGTCCCATTTTAATGTATTTACAGCATTTTCCGTCATTATCTTTAACCCCTTAAGGACCAAACTTCTGGAATAAAAGGGAATCATGACATGTCACACATGTCATGTGTCCTTAAGGGGTTAATCACTTTGCCATTTTTTTTGTGTTCTCCCCAACCCTCTCACATGCTGTTTCTTTCCTTATTTAACTCTCCCATCCTTCTTATATGCTGTCTCTTTCCTTATTTAACTCTCCCATCCCTCTTATATGCTGTCTCTTTCCTTATTTAACTCTCCCATCCCTCTTATATGCTGTCTCTTTCCTTATTTAACTCTCCCCATCCCTCTCACATGCTGTCTCTTTCCTTATTTCATAAGTCTGGCCTGTCTGCTGAGCGCAAGAACACAAATACTTACTCTCTGTGTCCTGCCCCGCATCCTTAAAACAGGTCTTCACACAGTGAGTCAAACTCTACCACACCTGATATGTGACTATGTATTACAGTGGTAGCATAATGGAACAGCCTGCCATTCCCCAGCACAAGCCCTCCTTATCCAGTGCTGCATATCTCTACCAGCCCCATATATCCAATGTTGCATGACCAACGGAGCAAACAAGTTTCATTGCAACATGTTATCACCCCAACCACTCTTCTCTAGCAAGGGTTACCTCAACCAAAAACAGTGTTATGCGAAAACACTTTTTTTTGGTTGGTTTAAGGAACACATCTTATTGGAAAAATATATATTAAAAAATAATATATTATTATTAGTATTAGCATGTTCTTTTAAAATGTATTAACAGTCAAAATAAAAGCACGTAATTTTATTTTTGGCTATGTTTCACCTTGTTGCCTTTTATTTCTAATTGGAATCCCATCCACTAGACAATGAAGGATAGGATTTTGATGCCATCTCTACATCTAAACCTACCTTTGGATTTGGCATGGATAAACAATGCACAATTTCAAAACCTTGTGAACACTAGTGATGTCGCGAACCCGAAATTTTCGGTTCGCGAACGGCGAACGCGAACTTCCGCAAATGTTCGCGAACCGGCAAACCGCCCGAAACGCCATTGACTTCAATGGGGAGGCGAATTTTAAAACACACAGGGACTCTTTCTGGCCACAATAGGGATGGAAAAGTTGTTTCAAGGGGACTAACACCTGGACTGTGGCATGCCGGAGGGGGATCCATGGCAAAACTCCCATGGAAAATTACACAGTTGATACAGAGTCTGGTTTTAATCCATAAAGGGCAGAAATCACCTAACATTCCTAAATCACAATCAATATGGATTGACACCTGACATATGACATATTGACACCTTGACATATGGATTGACACCTGTCCTCAGAGCCCCTGATGCACACGGACACAGAGCAGAATAGAGACTGGTCCCCCTACATAGGGTCACTTGGCAGATATGGATTGACACCTGTCCTAAGGATCCCTGATACACACTGACACAGAGCAGAATAGGGACTGTTCCCCCTACATCGGGTCACTTGGCAGATATGGATTGACACCTGTCCTAAGGTTCCCTGATACACACTGACACAGAGCAGAATAGGGACTGGTCCCCCTACATCGGGTCACTTGGCAGATATGGATTGACACCTTGTTACAAACTGCTATTTGTAACGGGCCCTTTAAATGGCAAATTGCCCTGCTTCCCTGGGTTGTGGAGAAGCCTATTTGCCAGCCTCCTCCCGCATGACTATGGCCCCTGGGAGATTGTGAAAATGTATGCACTTTTATTTGGTGTGTATGGCCCTTTAAGACTGTCGGTGGGCATATTGGGGCTTATGGACTCTTTATGTGACTGGTGCTGGCCCTTTAAACACCTTTTTTGGGACATCAGGAAGATTGGGACACTGCCCCTTTAAGGCCGTGTCCCCAGACTTGTTGGGGACACGGCCCCTTTAAGACGGTGTCCCCTGTGTCCCCAGACCTGGTGCAAACCCTTTGTGCCTGCCTTGCTATTTCCCACTTGGTTCAGTAAATGGGAAATTATTTCAGCTGCAGAGACTAAGTCCCATTCGCGATGGGACTTAGATGGGACTTAGTCTTTTTTCAGCCTGAAATAGACCGACCTCACAGCCCAAATCTATGGAACTGTTTTGGGCAGGAAAATGTGCTTGCGGTCGGTCATAAAGGGACCTCCAGCTAACTTTTTAACCCCTGGATGGATTTGGCTGATTTTTGGTTATGTTTATGTTTTAAGTGTGCTGATTCCAAATATGTAATTATGAAGATGGGATGTGTAGTTTTAAAGTTACAGGGTATGGCTAAAAACTGTATTTTTACTGCCTGTGTTTAATTATGTTAATCTCTTCCCAAACGTCATTTCGTTCAAAGTGGAGAGAATGTTAAAAAAATATATTTTTGTTCGGAGTGTGAGAAATGCTTTTCAGCCGCTTCTAATCTTAAGCATCATTTGAGGAGCCATACAGGAGAGAAACCTTATTTGTGGTGTGTTTAGTATTGTTCTGATCAGTTTAATACCTTCCGCGTCTCCTATCAGTGGACGTGTATATGGCAGCCATTTTAGGAACCGTACACCTGGGACCCGAGCAAGGTCACCTCGTTCAACAGGCGACAACATTTGTCCCTGGAAAACTATCCTGGACATTCTGTACAATTTGTATGGATATGGCAGTGATTTCTGTAACAGGGAGATGGAAGAAGATGCTTGGTCGGTCCTCTTAATTCAAATTTGGGGCACTGCGCGGTCAAGCTAATGTGCCACCAGATAGGAGTGGTGTGTTTAGTATTTTTCTGATCAGTTTAATACCTTCCGCGTCTCCTATCAGTGGACGTGTATATGGCAGCCATTTTAGGAACCGTACACCTGGGACCCGAGCAAGGTCACCTCGTTCAACAGGCTTGCAGCATATCCTCCAGGAAGAAGAGCCTGAACCCTTACCGGCTGCACGTGTCTTACCTGTACATGGAAAGCTGCTGTGGTTCCTTGATGAGCCAGCTGCCCGTGAGTTAACATGTCCCGTGGAGAAGCACTCTGTCCTGTAAAGCCTCACCAAAAAAAAGGAGTGGTGTGTTTAGTATTGTTCTGATCAGTTTAATACCTTCCGCGTCTCCTATCAGTGGACGTGTACACGGCATTGATTTTTGTAACAGGGAGATGGAAGAAGAGGCTTGGTCGGTCCTCTTACTGCAAATTTGGGGCACTGCGCGGTCAAGCTAATGTGACACCAGATAGGAGTGGTGTGTTTAGTACTATTTTTATCAGTTTAATACCTTCCGCGTCTCCTATCAGTGGACGTGTACACGGCATTGATTTTTGTAACAGGGAGATGGAAGAAGAGGCTTGGTCGGTCCTCTTACTGCAAATTTGGGGCACTGCGCGGTCAAGCTAATGTGACACCAGATAGGAGTGGTGTGTTTAGTACTATTTTTATCAGTTTAATACCTTCCGCGTCTCCTATCAGTGGTCGTGTACACGGCAGTAATTTCTGTAACAGGCAGATGGAAGAAGATGCTTGGTTGGTCCTCCTAACTGGAGACTGTGTTGCTGTACGGGTGGCAGGTGGAGCCATTTATAAAGTACACACTGCTTTATAAAGCCATTTATAAAGTACACACTGGCGGCTTGAACCCAAGTTGGTGGCGGATAAGTCACGCAAGTCAACAGGCATTCAGAGCTAAAATACAGCAGCTGTGGACATTTTTAGCCCAAGGCAGCTCATCTCATCAGGCCTTTTTTACATAGGGTCACTTGGCAGATATGGATTGACACCTGTCCTAGGGATCCCTGATACACACTGACACAGAGCAGAATAGGGACTGTTCCTCCTACATAGGGTCACATGGCAGATATGGATTGACACCTGTCCTCAGAGCCCCTGATACACACTGACACAGATCAGAATAGGGAATGTTACCCCAACATAGGGTCACTTGGCAGATATGGATTGACACCTGTCCTAAGGATCCCTAATACACACTGATACACACCTACTTGAATGGTATAGACATTTTTAGCAGCTCCTGGCCCGAACACCTGACCCACATAGGAGCCGTAATAGACCGGATTAGGGAGTCCGGACTGACCCTAAAGCCCAGTAAGTGCCATATAGGAACGTGTAAAAACCTCCCCAAGATAGTAGTATGGGCCCCAGAATGTGAATAGGCCTTCCAACAGCTCAAGACGGCGCTCATTAAATCACCTGTACTTTCTTCTCCTGATCCAACTAAACACTTTCTCGTCCATACAGACGCTTCTATGCTTGGATTGGGAGCAGTATTGAGCCAAGTCGGAGCAGATGGTGGCTAGCAACCCGGGGCTTATCTAAGCCGTAAACTTTTGCACAGCGAAGTATATTCACTGCCATTGAAAAGGAGTGCATAGCGGTGGTGTGGGCCCTCAAAAAGCTGCAACCTACTTGTATGACAACCGTTTACCTTACTCACAGATCACAACAAATTTGGGGCACTGCGCGTGCAATCTAATGTGCCACCAGATAGGAGTGGTGTGTTTAGTACCTGCCACATTGCCGACCACTGTTACGCTCTATCCGCTGATGTGGAGCAAGACGCAGCAGCAGAAGAGGACTAAGCCGAGGAGGTTATGGAAGAGGATGGAGTAGGAGGAGTAGAGAGGTGGCAGCCAGCCTGGCAGAGTACACGCCTGTAGGGCTGACACACCTGCTTGAAGATAACTAACTGCTATTCAATCTATAACAGTGAAAAAATTTTTGTTTTTAAATCCTTAAGCTATTGTGACACCAGTGAGTGAGTGGTGTGTTTAGTACTATTGTTATCAGTTTAATCACCGTTAATGCCCCTATCCGCTGATGTGGAGCAATACACAGCAGCAGCAGAACAGGACTCAAATGGTGAGGTTATGGAAGATGAGCGGAACTGCTCAAGGCGGAGGCGGAGTGGCGGATGGTTGAGAGGGGACAAGGAGGACAGCAGTGGTTGACGTGGCTGAAGATGTTGGACCAGGAGGAGGCTGGCGGCTTAGAGTAGGCGAGCTGCTATACTCATGTGTTGATCCCATAGGCGTTTGTGATGTGAGATCATGTGCCTACGAAAAGTAGTTGTACCTAGGTGGGTGTTGGACTTCCCACAACTCAGTTTCTTTTGGCACAGGTTGCAAATGGCATCGCTGTTGTCAGAGGCAGACACGCAAAAAAAATTCCACACTGCTGAGCTCTGTAATGACGGCATTCTGGTGGTGGACACAGCATGCGTTGATTGGCGTGCTGTCGGGCTGACCCCGGTGCTCTATGCATGCTGTCTGACTGTGCCATCAGCTCCTTGCGACGACCTCCCCCTGCTTCCAACTCGCTCCTCCCTCCTGTCTCCCCATCTGAACTTTCACCCCTGTTCTTCTCTGACAGCTGGCACCTACGTGACATCCATGGACGTATCGTCATCATCAACCGCTTCACTTGTATCTGACAACTCAGCAAAGGAAGCAGCAGCGGGTACAACATCATCATCATCATCACAACGTACGTCCATGTGTGTAATGCTGCCTGCCTGAGACATATCCCTGTTATCTACATCCTCTGGCAATAATGGTTGCGCATCACTCATTTCTTCAAACGGATGTGTGAATAACTCCTCTGACATACCAACCGAAGCGGCTGTGGTGCTAGTTTTGCGGCTGTGGTGGCGGCAGGCGGGTGAGTGGTATCTTGAGAGGTGCCTGAAGCTAAGCTGGAGGAGGATGGTGCGTCAAGGTTCTGAGCGGAGGCTGTAGAAGATTGGGTGTCCTGTGTTAGCCAGTCAACTATGTCCTCAGAACTTTTCAAGTTCAGGGTACGTGGCCTCTGAAAACTGGGCATTATTCTAGGGCCAAAGGGAATCACAGCACCACGACCACGATGGCCCCTGCGGGGTGGCCTGCCTCTGCCTGTCATTTTTGTTGGGATTAGTGGTACTATGCGTGCAAGCTACTGTGAGACCAGATATGAGTGGCAATGTGCACTGGCACAGTTGTGCAGAGCACAGGCTGTAGGCCTGACACCCGCTTGAAGATAACTAACTGCTATTCAATCTATAACAGTGAAAAAAGTTTTTTGTTTTTAAATCCAGCTTCCGTGCTACAGGATCTAATTAGTGGCACTTGTCAGCGTATCCACTGTTAGCGAACACACCCGCTTTAAGGACACTGACTGCTATTCAATCTATAACAGTGAAAAAAGATTATTTTTTAAATCCAAACTATTGTGACACAGATCTAATTAATGGCACTTGTCACATCCACTGTTAGCGTAACACACCCGCTTGTTTTTTTTTTAAATTCAAGCTATTGTGACACCAGATGTAATTGGTGGCACTGACTGGGGAAATGGGCACAGTATGCACTGTGAGCCTGACACAGAAGCTGGCAGCAGTGGCAGACAACTGACTGCTATTCAATCTATAACAGTGAAAAAAGTTTTTTGTTTTTAAATCCAAGCTATTGTGACACCAGATGTAATTGGTGGCACTGACTGGGGAAATGGGCACTGTGAGCCTGACACAGAAGCTGGCAGCAGTGGCAGACAACTAAGTGCATTTACATTACATAGAAAAAAAAAATCCAAAAAAAGCATACCCTTATCCCTAACCTAGCTATGCTTTTCCCTATCTTATGAACAGCAGCTACACTTTCCCTCCTCTTACTAAGCATGCAGCTTGAGAATGAATCTAAAATGGATGCTGTCCAGTAGGTGGGAGGGTCTGCTAGGGAGGCTGTGCTGCTAATTGGCTGGAATGTGTCTGCTGACTGTGAGGTACAGGGTCAAAGTTTACTCAATGATGACGAATAGGGGGCGGGTCGAACCGCGCATATGTTCGCCCGCCGTGGCGAACGCGAACATGCTATGTTCGCCAGGAACCGTTCGCCGGCGAACCGTTCGGTACATCACTAGTGAACACCAGGTTCTCAATGACAGGAATTCATTGCCCTTGATCTTTTTATACTGCATTGCACCTCCTTGGCCATGTTTAGTGTCCAAGAATAAAGGTGTGCAATGTTTACAGAAGGACAATGAGGAAAATTGAGCTACTGATGCAGATGTTGGCTAGGTTCTCCAGCTAAAGTAAAGATCCTGTTGGACTTGTATCTACAGAGCTTCACATCTCGATTTCAACCAGAACATACAACACATTGGAAGTAACCAATATAACTAAATGAAGAGAGTATACGTTACTCTATGCTAATAACCATGACACATATCAGCACTGTGATTTCTTTAAGGAAACCATTATGGCTGGACAAAATTTTTAATATATTTTAAAAAATGTAAAAAAAACTTACCTTTTGTCCACAGAAAAAAAAAATTCCAAATTCAGGAGACTCTCATTCTTAACTATGGGATCTGATCTAATCCCACAAATCCCTGTCGTACAGGAGTTTCCAGGACATGGAGTTCAGCTTTATGAGAGGGCTTGCAAGATGGGCAATTGCCACTAGATATAGGGGTTGCTGGCTACAGTCTCGCAGCATCCTTCTGCAGGCTAAAATAGCAGTGTATGTGTTGGGATGTCTATTGCCTCAGTACTCCAGGAGTGAGATAGCAGGCAGGATTTGTTCAGACTGTTTGCTAGTCTAGCACTCTTTGGGTTTGTGAAGAGTTTGGCAGCCTGCAGCCTCAATGTTCTGCAGGCTTGCACTGGCCCATTGTGATATTTCCCTCTAGACTGTGATATCTGGGTTTGACCAGATTGTCAAACCATAAGGAGTAAGTATGATGTCCCAAGCTTTCACAAGTGACTACAGGGTGAGATGAAACCGTGCTCAAGACATTCATAACACACAATGGATGTCATTGGTGACAATGGAGTCACGGGTAGTTAAGTCCGTGTCTGCACAGTTTACTCTGAATGTTCATGTGCAGGTCGTACTAATATATGTCCCATGGATATATGATTTCACATCTCAAAACTTCAACAGCTGTCATCTTTCATATCCACGTATTGTATTGTCTTCTCATAAGATGTGGCTGCTATCAGACTATTGTCTCATTCACACGGATGAACCACTGACTGCACAGCTCTGTGAAAGCCACACAAGAAATAAAAGGAACATTTTGTAGGAAAAATGACTGAGACAAAGTCTGAGAATAGGGGCTGCTGCTGTTTTTTTGGGGGGGGTTTTTGGTCACAGTTTGTGGAGGGAGCATAAGATGATGGTGATTGGAGTGTTTAACTGTTAAATTGTGTTTTTAAATAAAAAAGAGGAAAAGGTTTTTTCCCTACACTATATAAATTGTCCGTACCACTTTGTATTTTTATGAATTCTAAAGTTGAGGTTTAACTGCTACATTCCATGTGAATCTAGAAGCATGTCTTCTTACATAACCATAAGCAAAGTCACTTAGCCGAATTGTTTTATAGCTGTGACATTACAGATTAGATCGTAATCGCTGTGAGGTGCAGGGACTTCCCTGATCATAATGTCAGAGCTACGTGCAGGCTTACTATGTTCCAATGAATGCAATGGTAATCATATGCATGAGCTGTAACTTGCATAACATTTAGAACATGGATACACATATCAGAATAAACTATATTGCCACCTTTACCAAAAATGATCATGCAAATGTAAAATTTTAAATAAGAAATTGCATTCTCCATGCAATCTGTTATTTGAATTACAGAAACACCTGTATGGCAAATAAAGCAAAATTATAATTTTACCATTATCATGTAGTATATGGTCAACAGTTAACCGTAACTATATAACCATTTTAATCAGAGATAATAAAAAAAATATGCAAAGTTCACAGGGAGCACATCTCTAACGAAAAGCACATTTGAGAGAATGTTTCAATACAGTTCAAACAGTACAGGGCACAATTTTAATAATCTATGCCACGGGTAGGCAACTATTGACACTCCAAATGTTGTGGACTATATTTCTTACAGCTATAATGCTGGCAACGTATCTGGGTAGATGCAATCCACAACTGGAGCTTCCAAGGTTGCCTGCCTGAGCTGTACCATCTTAATGGATCAATTGAACCACATAAATTCCTCTCTCCAAGGCAAATTGAATAACGATCAAGAGAGAAAAAACACCCCACTAATGTTAATTGATTTATTTTAATTTGTGCATCGATACATATATGGCAAGCTAAGGTTATTACAGGGTTTGGCAACCTTTGGGACTCCAGATATTGTGGACTACATCTTCCATAATGCTTTTTAAGCCATAATAATATCTGTAGTGCCGAAGGTTGCCTATACCTGGACTATTATCTTGTTCTCCTCACAATAAATTATCAAACCAAAGTAGTTTGTAGTCTTTGTGGCAAACGTATATCTAATATATGTGTATGTTATCATTAATTATATTATTGACTGTTTCTTCATTTTGAGCTGTCCATTACTTTTAACTTTTATGATGTTGGCCTTTGCCCCATTCTAATACATACTGAAATAAATAAATTTGGCAAAACATATTTAGTGGACTTTGATAGCTAGGATGGCTTCTACAGTAAACCATTTATTGTAGGCAGTTGCCTTGGACCTGACTAAATAAAATTACATGGTTTCTTTGACCCATGGGTTAACGTCCAATACTATAGTACAAAGTTCTACACTGCTCTGCTGGGTTTTGTGAGAATTCTACAGAGCTAATTTGGACTATACAAGTAGCTGGGTTCTTCTTGGCAACTTCCCACTATAAATTGCACTTGAATATTTTATATAACCAGATACCCCAAAAATGGCTAGAAGGCATGTTCTTTGGTTTGAATATATATTTATAAATCATACCGATACAAAGATTTTCACAAAATCTGAATTTTAACTTAAATAACATTTTCCATAAATATTTTTAGAATGGTGTTTCACCTTGTCGCCTTTCAATGTAGAGAAAAGTGAGTTTATGAAAATAATTCTTCAGTATCTCTGAACATAGACGAATCATTAACTGTAGCTTGCAGATACTATGTGTCATGATTTCACAGGCTATCCAAAGCTGTACTGCTGGCTATGAATCATGTAATAGTTAGGAGATATTTTCAGAAATTCTATAAGCTTTACTGGTCTTGTCCCCAGTTTTTGCTGTCATTTACAGTTTGTTGTTCAGGGAGGGTGACTTGTTGAGAAAGGAAAAAATTTAAAAAGCGTCTTACCCTGCCATTTTATAAATAAATAACCCATAATATGCCCAAATAGTTGGCATTTCAGGAAGTGTGACTGGTGAACACTTGCTTTGACAGATCCGTCGGTACCAATTGCTACTGATGGTGATCCGGAATCACTGAGGAATTCTGCTTTAACACTAACTGGCTCCAGGGAAACCTGGCCTTTTATCAAGCACGGTTAAGTAAAAATAGCTATGCAGTTGGAAAGGGCACGTCTACAGATTCATATTTTGATTACAAACTAAAGACATCTGCATCCAGTAATGCTGCCCTTGGACCTTTTAATAATACCACAAGCGAGTCTTTGTAAGTAAAGCTACTTGTTAGTTATTCCCAGTGGAAATTATTCCCCATGAAAGGAAAAAGCTTCATATACCTGACGTATCCTTCTCTTTTCTTTAATAAGGAACATACGATTCTAATGAATCATGATATATTTTATATAAACATTCTCCAGTCTATAATAATCCTCCAGGGTCTATATCCAATGCTTTTTACGAGATGCACTATTTTCAATGCTTCAGTGAGAAGCATTGGATTAGGGAATCATGGAGATTGACATGAATGCACCGTGTACCTTTACTGCAGCATTTGATTGGACAAAAGTCATCAGGGTTAGCACTGAAATAAAGGTGTGGGTTTTTTTTGTTTTGTTTTTTTATGGTTCTTTTATTTATGTATTTAAAGGGACACTATAGTCACCAGAACAAATACAGCTTATTGTATTTGTTCTGGTGAGTGTAATCATTCCCTTCAGGCTTTTTGCAGTAAACACATGTCTTTTTTCAGATAAAATGTAGTGTTTACATTACAGCCTAGTGATAACTTCACTGGCCACTCCTTAGATAGCTGCTAGAGGTGCTTCCTAGGGAGACCCTGAATGGAGACACTGAACTTTCCTCATAGAGTTGCATTGACTCAAAACATCTCTATGAGGAGATGCTGATTGGCCAGGGCTGTGCTTTGCTCTGCCCCTGATCTACCTCCTTAACCGTCTTAGCCAATCCTAAGGGAGAGCATGGTGATTGATTCACAAAAGAGAATCACTTTTGATGATATCAGCCAAGAGAAAAAATGCTGCCCAGGTAAATAATTATCTTTGATTTTTTTTTCTCTGGTTGTTTTAAAATGGTCCCTACAAAAATTCAAAAAGGTGAAAATAAATAAGCTAAAATTAAATTGTAGGGGACTTGTGCATACCATGAACACCCCAAACGCACTCATGCATTCCATGCTCATAACTATTGAGTGGGATTGAAAGCTGTATCACCAGGCCAGTGCGATTCTGTCAACCTCCAGCACATCCAAACTGATATACAAACATACATTAATTTTATTAGAATTTAAATAGTGCAAATTTATTCAGCAGCATATTATAGGAATATAAATGGGGGTATTTTACCAACAAATGAGGGAAACCATTATTAATGTTGATAGGAACAATAGGTTGGTGAGGACACCGCTAAAACAACCTTACAATCTAGAAGGTTGGGTTTAATAACACAATTATTATAATGTTATTATTTATATAGCGCCATCAAATTCCGCAGCGCTTTACAATGGGTGGAAGAACAGACATGTAGTTGTAACCAGACAAGTTGGACACACTGGAACAGAGGGGTTGAGGGCCCTGCTCAATGAGCTTACATGCTAGAAGGAGTGGGGTAAAGTGACACAAAGGTAAGGATAGTATTAGTCTAATGACAGGTGCAAAAGAGGAATCAGTCGGGAGCTATTAACAGTTTAATTGATACGCTTTTATTAAGAAGTGGGTTTTAAAAGATTTCTTTTTTTTTTTTTTTAAGTAGTGGAGACTGGGTGAGCATCTAACGGAGGAGGGAAGCGAGTTCCACAGGAACTGTGCAGCCCTCGAAGTCTTGAAGGCGAGCATCAGAGGTGGGAGTACGGATAGAAGATAGATGTAAGTCTTCAGCAGATCGTAAGGGCCTAGACGGGACATACTTGGGTATTAGGGAGGATAGATAGGTGGGAGCAGCATTATGTAGAGATTTGAAAGCAAGAACCAGAATTTTAAATTGAGCCCTATATCTTACAGGAAGCCAATGTAGGGACTGACAGAAGGGTGAGGCGTGGGAGGTGCTGGCGGACAGGAAGATGAGCCTCGCCGCCGCATTCATTATGGACTGTAATGGCACAAGTTGGGAGCACGTAAGACCACTGAGAAGCGGATTACAGTAGTCAAGGCGAGAAAAGACAGTGGTATGGACTAGCACCTTAGTCGCATCTGGCGTTAAGTAGGGTCGGTTGCGCGCAATGTTGAGATGGAAATGACCGGATTTGGTGATAGACTGATAATGAGGCTTGAAGGAGAGGTCGGAGTCAAAGAGAACACGGAGGTTCGCTGCCTAGGTGGTGGAACTGATGGTAGCACTGTTGACTTGGAGAGAGACAGACACAGGAGTAACAACACTTGAGGGAGGAAAGACCAGAATTTCAGTTTTGGTCAAGTTTAGTTTAACAAAGTGGGCAGCCATCCAGTTAGAAATAGCAGAGAGGCAGTCAGAGACACTAGTCAAGAGGGACGGGGAGAGATCAGGAGAGGATGATCAACAGTGTCAAAAGCCGCTGACAGGTCAAGGAGAATTCGGATAGAGTAGTGACTGACCACAAGATTTTGCAACGAGTAGTAGGGACCGCATGGGAGATAGCAACAAAGTGAGTCGGACAGTGTCAGAATTGGAACATGAGAGTAAAGCTGAGGATGGACCTACTAATTATGTTGAAAGTGTAAAAGATAGGTTTGAGAAGTGACTGTTACCCTGAGAGGCCATAGGCTATTAAGAAGCAATAGATTTCAAGAGACTTTTTAAAGGATTGAAGTCTAGGGGACAGTCTGCCATGGGGTATTAAGAAGACATGTGTAGCGTTACTCACCTTATCCAGGGGCCGGCCGCGGTCCTCTCTTCAAGCCGCGCGCGGTCCTGCTACTGCACGAGCCGCGCATGGCTCATCCGACAGCTCCACTAGCAAGGCGGGCAGTGACCGCGAGAAGCGGTCACGTGTCCCGCCTGAATCTAAGACCGCGCCGCGAGTCTCGGGCGCGCTCTTAAAGAGACAGTGGGAGCCTAAATTGTCAAAAGGCTCCCATTGGCCCCTGTCATACCACACTCCCCATACACTTACCTTTTGGGGGTGTGGATATGACAGGAGCCAATCACATTAGTTTTGAAGCTATTTAAACTTACCTCTCCCTTTACTCCCTGCCCTATCGTGGTTTCTGTATCAGTTCCCTTTAGCGCTTGTTGTGTTCAGTTGTGTTTCTCCGTATTGACTTTGGCTTTGTTTCTGACTACGTTTTCTCTTAATCCTTATCTGTTCTGGTTGTCGGCTTGCTGTTTACTGTGTACCAGACCCCGGCTTGTCCTAGTTTACGCTGTCTCTCTGTGCCCTTGATTTCGGATCGTTCCTGACTCTGTCTCCTCTCATATACGTCGAGTCCGGCCATTCTAAGGTCCGGTAGACGTATCTCTCCTCTGTGTTGTCTTCTGTTTAGCTGAATCCTGCGTGTTGGGGTATATTCTCGTTACATTACGATAGGGCCATGGACCCCGCAGATTTGGCTCAGCAAATGGCTTCTCATGAGGCAAGGTTTGTAGAGCAGGATCACCGTATGGATCAAATAGCACAGGCTCTCCAGACGCTCTTGTCTAGAACCATTCCTGCAACCGCACCTAACCCTCCTACACCTCATCCTCCCGAAGTATCCAATTCACCCAATTCTTCGCCCCATTTAACACCTCCTCCTAGGTATAGAGGAGAAGCCAAGACATGCAGAGGTTTTATTAATCAAATAGAATTCCACCTTGAGATGTATCCTCATTCCTTTCCCACTGATAGGTCTAAAGTGGGGTTTTTGATGCATCAACTTACTGACAAAGCACTTGAGTGGGCAAATCCTATTTGGGAGGCCAATGGACCTATGGTTCATAATTTCAATAGTTTTCTTACGGCTTTTCGTAGAACTTTTGACACAACAAAGAGGTCAAAGAATGCCGCAAGAGCATTAATGAGGATTAAACAGGGGTCTAGGTCTGTGGCGGATTATGCTATTCAGTTTCGTACCCTTGCTTCACAGGTAGATTGGACCAATAATGGGTTAACTACTGCGTTCATGGAAGGTTTATCTGACACTATATTAGATGAGGTAGCGGCAAGGGAGCTTCCTATTCCATTAGAGGATCTTATTGACTACCTCATTGATATAGATAATAGAATTCGTGACAGGCTCTATACCAAAAACAAGAATAGACGTCTGGTCACATCTATTAACCCCAGAGTTGATAAACCTGAGAGTGTTAAAGTATCCGAGGAGGAACCCATGCAATTAGGGGTTGCCAAACTCTCGGATACTGAAAAACTACTTAGAAGAAGCAATGGACTCTGCCTATACTGTGGTAGGCGAGACCATATGGTAAGGGAATGTCCTTTGCGTCCGGAAAACTCTCGCACCTAAGACCTTATAGGGGACTGGCCTTGGGTGTGATCTCTAAGTCTCCTAAATTGCCTCCTAATCGTTTGCTTCTCCCTGTTTCCCTTCATAGGGGGGTGAGTTGTATAGCAGAATGCATACTAGCCTTGGTTGATTCTGGGGCTGCTGAGAACTTCATTGACTCTGAGTTTGTTTCAAAAAATAACATTCCCGTCAGAGAAAGGGAGATACCCTTGGCCATTGAGGCCACAGATGGTAGACCTTTAAATACTCCAGTCGTTACCCATGAAACTGTACCATTATTCATGTACACATGGGTTTTACACCTTGAGACCATACGGTTTCAGGTTATCACCTCTCCCTCTTCTCATATCGTGTTAGGGTACCCATGGTTGTGTTCTCACAATCCCATTTTTGACTGGGAATTGGGACAATTAAAATCATGGGGTAAAACCTGCCACGACTCTTGTATGATTAAAGTCACCCCTTTAAATACCATTAATGTTCCTACCACTCCTCCTTTGTCTACTGTTATACCTCCTCAATACTTGTTTCTCAAGACTGTATTCGATAAAAGGGAAGCTGATAAATTACCGCCTCACAGATCCTATGATTGTGCTATCGATTTATTGCCTGGCACTATACCTCCTAAGGGCAGGGTGTACCCCTTATCTATTCAAGAAAACCGTATCATGGAGGAGTATGTTAAAGAATCACTAGAAAAGGGGTTCATTAGGAGATCCTCTTCTCCGGCTGGAGCAGGGTTTTTCTTCGTATCTAAGAAAGAGGGTGATTTAAGACCGTGCATTGATTATAGAGGTCTAAACAAAATCACTATAAAAAATGCATACCCTATACCTTTAATTACAGAGTTATTTGACAGGCTGAAACATGCTACTGTGTTCACCAAATTGGACCTTAGAGGTGCATACAATTTAATACGCATAAAGGAAGGTCACGAATGGAAGACCGCATTCAACACTAGATCCGGTCATTACGAATATACTGTTATGCCATTTGGTCTTTGCAATGCCCCAGCAGTATTTCAGGAATTTATTAATGACGTCCTAAGAGACTTTATTCACACATTTGTAATTGTATACTTGGACGACATTGATATATTCTACAGATTTACACACTCATCACAGGCATGTCACAACGGTATTGAAGACCCTTCTTAATAATGGTCTTTACTGTAAATTAGAAAAATGTTTATTTGACCAATCCTAAGTCCAGTTCTTGGGGTATTTGATTTCCGCCAAAGGGTTTCGTATGGATCCCCAGAAGCTTTCTGCGGTTATAGAGTGGCCTCTACCACAGGGTTTGAAAGCAATTCAACGTTTTCTTGGTTTCTCTAACTATTATAGACGCTTTATTAAGGGTTTTTCTTCTATTGTAGCACCTATCACCCGTATGACAAAAAAGGGTGGTAATACTCGTGTCTGGTCTCCCGAGGCACTTCAGGCTTTCAACTTTCTTAAAACTACATTCGCCTCAGCACCTATTTTACAGCACCACCCTATCCCCTCACTGCCTTATATTCTTGAAGTTGATGCTTCTGAAATCGGGGTAGGTGCTGTTTTGTCCCAAAGAAAATCGCCTGAAAAGCCATTGCATCCTTGTGGCTTCTTTTCTAGACAAATGTCCAAAGCTTAAAGGAATTATGATGTGGGTAATCGTGAACTCCTTGCTATTATCTTAGCCCTTAAAGAATGGAGACATCTGTTAGAAGGAACTAAGGATCCTATTCTAATTTTTACAGATCACAAGAATCTATCCTACCTTGGTGAAGCTAAAAGATTATCTTCTAGACAGGCCAGATGGTCACTATTTTTGTCCCGTTTCAATTATATTATCACCTATAGGCCAGGTGATCGCAACATTAAAGCAGATGCTCTGTCCAGACAGTTCGAAACTACTGACAAACAGGAGGTTGATGTTACTCCTGTCATTCCCCCAGACAGGATAATAGCCACTACTATGTTGTCTATTTCTTCATCCCTCTTGCAGACCATACAGGCGAAACAAAGTATGGCACCTAGCGAGAGGCCTATTGATAAATTGTTTGTTGATGTTCCAGAGAGACGGGAGATTCTGTCATTATATCATGATACTAAGACTGCTGGACATCCTGGTATTACCAAAACGATGTCAGCCGTTTCTCGATATTTTTGGTGGGGTTCCTTACGTAAGGATGTCACTGACTATATAAGTGCTTGTACTACTTGTGCATGTATGAAAACGTCTCGTAGAGTTCCTTGTGGGCTTCTGCATCCCTTACCAGTTCCCGAGAGACCTTGGTCTAACCTATCCATGGATTTTATTGTTGAATTACCCCCTTCGAATGGTAACACAGTCATCCTGATGATAGTAGATCGGTTTTCCAAGATGGCTCACTTTGTGTCTCTTCGCAAGTTGCCCACATCCAAGGAACTGGCTCTTATCTTCGCTAGAGAAGTATTTCGGTTACATGGTATTCCTGTATCTATCGTGTCCGATAGGGGTAGTCAATTTATTTCCAGGTTCTGGAAAGCCTTTTGCTCAGAAATGGGTATTTCCCTCTCATTTTCTTCCGCTTACCATCCCCAGTCTAATGGAGCTGTTGAACCTGCCAACCAGTCTCTGGAGCAGTACCTTCGTTGTTTTGTGTCTCACCATCAGGACAATTGGTCTGACCTACTTCCTTGGGCTGAGTTTGCTCGAAATAATGCCACTCATGATTCTTCCGGCAAAAGCCCTTTTTACGTTGTCTATGGCCAGCATCCCGTTGTTCTTCCGGCTGCATTCTCCTCACAGAGCATGCCAGTTCTGGATGAGCATTTGGCTGGTTTGCGTAATACTTGGGAGCAGGTTCAGCGTTCTTTGGTGGATTCCGCTGCTCGCCAGAAGGCTCAGGCTGACAAGCATCGCAGGGCGGCTCCTACTTATGTTGTGGGGGACAGGGTTTTACTTTCCACGCAGAATATTCGCCTGCGGGTGCCTTCTATGAAATTGGCTCCCCGCTTCATAGGTCCTTATCGTATACTGCATAAGGTTAATCCTGTTTCATACGCCTTGGGTCTTCCTAGGAATCTGCGTATTCCTAATGTGTTTCACACTTTTTCTCTCTCTGGGTTTGGAATGTACCGGTTGTATGCAGAAGATTTCCAGCTACCCATTTTCTTTATGATGTGTGTTGGAACCGGACTACTTGAGGCTGCCGATACTGAATGAGTGTCCTGAGAAGGAATTCGGATTGAGGCCAAGTCTGAGTAATAAAGAACGTATGTATAGCATAAACTGTTTAGTAGTAAGTGGCTTTCCTTGTAGGGACAACGGAAGCAGTTCTGGATTTCTAATATGCTGATTTTTTTTTTTTTTTATCAAGTTATCTAGTACTTGAACTGGGCACCATTTGGAACCGGTAGGGAAATTTAATCTCCACTGGGGGGGCCTGCTTCGTTTGTTTTTGTGCGGGGGATCGACAGAATGTAATGATCGTTTGCTTTTGGTTAAGTTTTTTTGTTTAAGGCAAATGTCAATGTCAGATATTTTCTCTACCGAAAATTCTTTGGGTCTTAGAAACCCGAAAAAGGCCAAATAAGCTGCGATTTAATTACCAGGTTAGTGGTATGTTCAAAAGGATTTTTATCCAATAACTTGGAGATATCTTTGAAGATATTGCTGTCTATGGGGAGTCTCTTGATGGATTTTTAGTCTGTGGATACCTTTTTAGTATGTTTTTTTTTTTTTTATGGTGTATGTGGATAAGAAAAGAGTCTTGTTTGGATAAAGAGTTAGCATGAAATGTTGTATCCCCGTTAAGTATAGTTTGATGGTATTGTGGGCTAGTTTTAACAAGTGGCAAAAAGTTGTAAACGCAACCATGGTTTCTACAGAAAAATGATTTATGTTAAAGTCATGAACAAATTTTTTGTACATGTCAAATGCTCTATCGTACGCTTTTTTAGTGTTTACGGACAACCCTGCCTGTGCGAGAATTCTGCTGTGAGCTAATAACTGGTTTAATGCATGATTAGGTCTTTGAATTGCGGAGGAGTTTTGGGTTGCTTGTTCGCTGTAGGGTGCAGTCTGAAAAAATCCTGTAAATTAAAAAGTAACAAAGCATCAGCTGCGTTATTGAAAATACCTGGAACATGAATGCAACAAATGTAAAACTGCAAATTTGCTGCCTACGATGTAAGTTTCCTTACTAGATTCATAATTGACAGGGATTGAGAGAAGCCTTTGTTAATTATGTTACAAGCTGCCATGTTGTCAGAAAAACACCTAACTGCTTTACCCCTCCAATTCTTTCCCCAAATGTGTGCTGCTGCCACTATTGGGAAGATCAAGAAACAATGCTGAGGTTTTGTCAAATTTTTCTAGGGTAGCTGTTTCAGGTGGCCAGCTGTCATAGACCCATTCGTCCCCGAATATCGCAGCGTACCCGATGGTAGCTGCAGCGTCTGTCCAGATAACCGGGGATTCGTCAGAGATGGGGGTAATGAACAGTGACCTACCATTCCATGAGGATAAAAATAGACTCCACATTTTTAGGTCAGCCCTTGCCGGATCGTCTAGATTAATCTTAGTGTCGTCGTCAGGGAGGCCGTGTAGAAGAGAAAGTAACCTAGAGATGAAAGCTCTGCCTTGAGGAATAATTCTCATGGCGAAGTTAAGAGAACCCAAAAGTGACTGTAATGCTTTCCTGGTGCAGGTGTGGATGTTAGTTAGGATCCTGTCTACTTTGACTTGAGGAAGGCTAGCTTGCATAGTTACTGAATTGAGTGTGATACCTAGGAAAGTTATTTCTGTACTGGGACCTTCTGTCTTATTTGGTGCCACCGGGACTCCTAATTCTTTAAATATGGAGAGTGTATTTTCCAGACTGCGTGGTGTGTAGTGGTGAGGCTCAACATAAAGAAAATCATCGAGGTAGTGGATTACTACTGGGCACCTGGATTTGTTAAGCAGTAGCCAATTCAAGGTTTCTGCGAATATGTCAAAAAAATTTGGGCTGCTTTTGGAGCCGAAGGTCAGCCTAGTCGCAAAATAGTATTTCTCTTCCCACTTAACGCCATGTAGATGCCAGAGTGACTGCTTAATTGGTAGAAGTTTGAAAGCATTTGTGATATCCGTTTTGCTTAACCAGGCTGCCTTACTAAAATTGACAACTGCTTGTATGGCATCGTCTATTTTTGCATATTGTAGTGAGAAATCCTCTGAAGGTATAAGGGAATTCAAACTTGGGGAGGTGGAAGAGTGAGGTGCTGAGAAATCGATTATTAACCTCCTTTTTGTTATTAAATTTGCCCGTGGCTATACCTAGTGGGCTTGTTCTCCAAGAAGTGAATGGTGGTGTGGTGAAGGGTCCTATCATAAAACCGTATTCTACTTCTTTGTTGAGAAGATCTTTTAGACTGGCTGCATCTGTTATCGCAGTCTGTAGGTTGGGGCATTCTAGTATGCCTGAAGGGAGTGCTACTAAACCTGTATGAAAGCCTCTAGTGAAACCAGAGATGAGAAAGTCAACCAGCTGTGAAGAAGGATGTTCAGTCAAGTAACGTTGTAAATTGGGTACGTTTATTGGGGTTAATTGCTTTCTTAGGGAACAGTTTGTTTGGACACGTAGTTTTTGCATGTGCTCTAAAACAGATTGAGCAAACGTGGAGCAGTCTACAAGCGCTATAACTACACTCCCGCATTGAAGTTATTGCAAACTTGTGCTTTCCCAAGAAACACTATAGGCCTCCCTAACTTGTCTTTCACTTCCCTCTGAGATGTGTTAGCAAGATAGTCTAGATTGGTGTTACTAGTAGACGGACCATATATATTACTGGGACAAAAATTTGCTGTATGAGAAGCTGAAGAACATATACTGGTGTTTTTAAGCCCCGCGAAATGTATACAGAGTAATTCTGTGTCCAACTGACTCCAGTCAGTAGGAGTGTTGTACTGGGCCAGTGACATGGCTGATATGGCCGAAAAGGACTTACGGTAGTCGTAGAACACGTAACCGCCATACTTGTAAGCTAGTTCCACCAGCTTGTGCAGATATAGATCCAGCTCTTCTCTACGATGTGGGAAGGAAGAGCAAATTACATCCCTATATAACCCAAAGCTAGCACAAATTCAGGAATATTTAGCTTTTTATTAAGCCTAGGATCTCTAGATTTCATTATCACGGATATATCGTCAAAATTGTAAGACCTATTTTCGATTATATCCTGTGAGGCAATGAGGAGGGAAGCTAGAAAACATCTTTCCCTTCTAGTATGTCACGTTTTAGACTTTGTGGAATCAGATGTACTGGGTTAATAATATTCGTTCTTTTGGCAGAAATAGGAGTGGCGTTACCTCCTGAGCTTGTTTCGAGTTGTCCTGGAGGAATTTGTACTTCTGGAATGCTAGTTTGACTAGTGGCTTCCAGGTTATCTAACCTGTTGTTTATAGTAGCTACAGAAGCTACCAAAGAGGTCATCATACTCCGTAGTTCTGCCAAACTGTTTTGTATTGTACATTCAGAAATAGGGCGCATGTGGAGAATGGACACAGGAGGAAGGGGGAGAGAAAGAGAAGAGAAACAACAAAATAGGTAGCAGTTTGATTAGTTTTTTTTAAAACTTGTGTATAAATTAAATTGACTTGAAGTATTAAAATTGTCCGTTTAATACCACATTTTTAAGTTTAAACTTATTAAATGTATAATGTTTATTAAAATTGTGCCTATATTAATATGATTGGGTGACTTGGCTCTATTTCTGAATACTTATAACCTGCTGTTGAAACAAAGTTTATTAGTTTAGAGGAGTGAAGAAAGAAAGGGAAAAAATCTTAAACGAAAGGGATTATTACTAACCGAACCGTACTTGTGTAACTCAGCGTAATTGATAGCAAAGTATTCTGCAAGTTTTTTTATCCCTAGAAACAAAAGGAGAGTAATTTCACCAGGTGAACCCCAAGATTTAATATGTTAGCAACAACTTGAGAGCAGATATACGGTTAGAAAAAAATGCATAAGATAAAACCTACTTGAGCCACAAATCATATCAATACTGCATAAAACTTAGATTTGCCCTAAGAAAATAAGGTTGATAAAGAGTCTTTCACCAATACACTAACAATTGTTTGTTAAACCATTTAGATTCTTTGTATTTTTTTTTTTTTTATGTGATACAACTCAATATTTGTTTAGCTTGTAAAACAGGCGTTCTATGACTGTATCAGAATTCCACATGTATTGTAAATGAATGCAAATATGCTTTGTAACTTGAGGCTTAATATAGTGTGTGTGTGTGTGTGTGTGTATATATATATATAGTGTGTGTGTGTGTATATATATATATATATATATATAGTGTGTGTGTATATATATATTAGTGTGTGTGTGTGTATGTATATGTGAACTGTAGCTATTTAATACGAAAGATTTAGCCGAACAGAGTACAGAACATCATTTATGCGGGTTTAAAAGAATGAAACACACGAATAGAACTGGTATTTGAATAAGATTGCCGAAATGGATTATACGAACGCTTTCCGATTATTGAAACTGAAACTGTTGGTTTCTCACGAACGTTGTCTGTTATGTAGCCGAATGACTAATTTCACGAAAGGAAGTTTACATGAATGAGCCTATGTTCGTATTGAGAAGACTTACAGTTGAGGTAGAAACTTGCCGACTGGGTCGCGTTCGTGTGTTATACTCACAAATCTTCGCGTGGAAGTTCCTGACCATCATTTAGGCGCGTCACGGCAAAATGACATCAGAGGTCTGCGTGAACCGGAAGCGAAGGCGAATTTCCGGAATCGATGAAGACAGGTAAGCAAGGGGTTTACTGGGTTATATAGGCCTTAAATCCCTCCCACAACTTGAGTCTCTCTGTCTCTGTCTCTCATACAAAGATACAGATAATGAATTGGAGATATTGCTTTTACAAACATACAGATTATCAGGGCTCTGGGTATTGTAGTGACAGAGGTTGTGGTGAATATAGGAGGAGGTCAGATTGTCAGGGAAAGTTCTTTAGAAAAAGGCATGGCTCAAATGGAACGAGAGATACTCTTGGTGTGCACCCAGAGAAGGTACAAACTGCGGCCACCAGAGATGAACATGTTACCCTCTACCGGCCAGGTAACAGGGAAGGAGGAATACATGTCTGGTTAATAATAATATTAATAATAATACATTGGTAAATAATGGCATTCATATAGTTAAAATAATAAAGCCGCTGTATCCACCTATGCACACACTTTACTCCCTTTACACAAACTACACACACTATTCACCTACGCATATTACATCCCCATAGACACACTATACCCCTACACACTACACCCTCTAGCCCCACATGCTACATACCCAATACGTGTGCACACACTACAGCCCCTAGATACACAAAGTGCAGCCCCTAGATGCACAGACTCTACAGCATCTATCCACACACGGTAAACAAAACAACAGACCCTTTTGCACACACTATACTACAAAAACAGTCCCCTCTACCCACAAGCGACCTCCAAATACAACACTATGCACCGCCTCCCCTCACATGCACAATCACCCTTTTAAGACCTGACCCACTTTATTTCTTTGGTATCCCACTTATGTCACCGGCAAATGCAGTGAAATAAATTCTCTTGTGCTGCGCAAACAAAAACAGGACATATTCCCTATACTGGAGCACTTCAGCAGGTCTCTCGTATTAGCTACCCTGAAGGGATATCAAACTAAAATATTCATTTTGGGAGACATGCTTGTCATTGATGACATAACATGCCCACTTGCTGGCCCTACCCCTTCTATGGGACTGCTTTTAAAACCATAATTTTACAAAAATATTTTTGTTGCCATAATAAAATATTATCTATCAAAATAATTCTGATTTTAGTTAGCTATGATCTGCAACATAAATGTATGGATTAGGTCAACCCATTACATGGAAAACAAGTTAATACAAATGATGTAACCTTGGGGGGATAGCAATCATTTAAGTGATGTATTATACTTCCCACTGACTCAATAAAACATCTCAAATTCTTTCAATATTTTTATTTGCATGACTACATCCCTTCAGCACTTTTATAATGAATAATAGCCATTAAAGTCCACGTTCTCTTCGTACAGCCAAATTCTTTTTAGCTCTTTGTCAATTTTCTTCTTCAAAATATGTCAAGGAAGTCACATCTTGAACCAAAATGAAAATGTGCAGTAAAATATGATGTATACAAAATAATTGTGCTGCAATTTTGTCATTTGGCCCTTTTGTGTTGCTTGAATAGGCAAGTTATGGGGAAATAATCTGCTGTACTTATTACAGTTTGATTGCTGACAGAAAGGTGACCTTCATGTTCCTTTTAAAAAAAAATCTGACCCATGATCCACACAATGAAACGAGTCATGGACCAAAGGAAGCTAGTTAACGAAGTGTCATCACTTTCTCTGACACAATTAGGCAGGGGAAACATGACTGATCGGAGAGAAAAAGGTCAGCCATCTAGCTTTCAACCCAAACTTAACACAATGTCACATTTGCGATGATGATACAGTTTACTATGTGATAAAATGGTTATTGCATTATTTTAGCATTTAGCAATATGCAGAAGAGATATGAAACATTAACCATTTAAGGACGGAGGTAAATGTCCATGTTCTGAACCAAAACAATACCTTAAATTTGAGCTTTAGGTTTTTTTCACAGTAATTTAAGGGTTTCTCGAAAAGTGCCCCATAGATATTTTGTATACATTTTTTTTTTTTTTTTTTTAAAGGAAAGAAAGGGCATGTGAAAATAATGTGGAAAAATTGAAGAAAGCCCCACGTTTTGTTCACAGTTTTGCTTATAATATATTTTACATGTTCAGGGCGACTAATTTAAAAAGAACTCAAAATAGATACATATTTCAGTCATGATTGTTAAATGCCTAATAGGATCTAAATATAATTTTTTTTTTTTTTTTTTTTATTGTTAAAGCTAACCTTATACCAACATCACACTAACGATATACCCAATGCTTACACTAACTCTAACTGCTTACATAATCTTACTCTTAACCTCAACCCTACACTATCTGTAACCCTAAAACAACATTAACCCATACCTAGTATGAACCCTAACACTATCCCTACAGCTAATCCTACCCTAACTCTAATCTTACCCTACTCTTACACCTAACTCTAACCCCAGCTATAAGGTAACCCACTGCTATTATCGATTTTGATATTAGAAATGGGTTTTACTATTTAACACCATAGATAATGGCGGGCTGTGACCAACATCTACTGCCGTTTTCATTATTACCCTTCGTGCAATTATAATTAGTGCCCCCTCCCAGCCAATTATGGTGGCATCAATGCTGGGCAGCTCGCAAAGCTAAGCACTGGTCACAATCGGCTAGGGACAGGGTAGTAGAATCTGCCAGGATGCATACAGGCCCTGGAGGGTCTATCCAAAGCAGCCTGCAACTCACAAACCCCAAGGCTGAGGGAGATTGCCCAGTTGTGGTTTTATAAATGAGTTTAAAGGTCACAAAGATCATTGGTCATCCTACGATACTGCGGTTAGTGGTGTGAGCAGGGCTCAAACCGCAATCAATTTAAAGGCATTTAAATGCATATCTACCTGGGCCACTAAAAATGACCCCAACACTGAGAGGATCCCGAGATATACATTGATAACTGGTGAGTGGTATAAGCAAGGCTTTAACATTGCTCACACCGCAATCTTTACATAGACATTTAAATGCCTATTTAAAGAACTACATGCAGGACTGACTTCCAGCATTGCAAGCCGCCTATCAAAAAGTCCGGGGCTACTAAAAATGGCTCTAGCAGACCAATGAAGCTCCAGGTATCAACTGATTGGGATCTTCAGGGATTTAACCTGTCCTGATGGAAGTTTGTTTTGGATGAAACTTTGATCATACGTATTTGTGAATACTATTACAAGTCAATTTCCTCCTGAAACTGCTATATCATGACCTGTGCGTTTCAGCAATGTGGGAAACATTTTTTTAAGATGTTGAGTGCACCTCTGTATTAAAACTCCAACATTATACATAAACATACCCTTGCATTCAAAAACAAACACTACACATAAAATGCATGCAAGCATTCAAAAGTCAACACGATTTGCAAACAAACCTCTACATCAAGCATGTCAAACGCAAAGGCTAGCACGAGCCAAATAAACAAGGTTTAAGTTTGTGGCCGCAAAAAAAACACTTAAATTTTCATAGAAATTTAGGTTTATTTAGAAAAGTACAGTATACAAAAAACAGCATCCCCCTCTGCCAGTGGCGTACACATGACCCATGGGGCTCCGGTGGGAAAATTGATCCGTGGGCCTCAACCGCGCACTTACTGTGCGTGGGCCGGGACCACAACACATGGCGGCGGGCACCTGGTTGCAGGGGTCGCAGGGCTGTGACCCCTGCGACTGCGGTATGTACGCCAGTGGATGCAGATACACATACACTTAAAGGACCACTATAGACAGCCAGATCACTTCAACTCAATGAATGGGCGTCTGGGGGCCAGGTCCCTCTAGTTTTAATCCTGCAGCTGAAAACATAGCAGTTTCAGAGAAACTGCTATGTTTCACTGAGGGTTAATCCAGCCTCTAGTGGCTGTCTCACAGCCGCTAGAGGTGCTTCTGTGATTCTCTCTGTGAAAATCACAGTGAGAAGACGCTGGACGTCCATAGGAAAGTACTGCGTAATGCTTTCCTATTGGCGGTTTGAATGTGCGTGCGGCTCTTGCCGCACATGCGGAGCTAAGAGGCGGATCAGGGGAAAGAAGGATCCCCAGCGCCAAGGGAGTCTGGCGCTGGAGAAAGGAAAGTGCTGAAGGGGTTTTAAACACCTGCGCGCGCACACACTCTCACGAACAGACGCATACATACTAGCTAACAGACTCACACATTTACTGTTAGTGTGATGTGTGTGTGTGTGAGGATACTGGTAGAGTGCTGTGAGGGTGTGTTTGTTTGTTAGGGTCCTGTTAGTGTGCTGTGTGTGGGTGCTGTTTGTGTGATGTGCTGTGTTTGTAAGGGTGCTGTGCTGTGTGTGTGTGTTTGTGAGGGTGCTGTTAGTGTACCGTGTATGTGAGGGTGTGATGTGTGTGGAGGTGGGAGCAGATTAGTTAATATCCCCCTCCCATCTTACATTATGTAGGGAGGGGGGACCGTGCTGCTCCCTTCACTGGTGGTCCAGTGGAAAGTGAACTCTAGCCAGCAGGGCTGGAGTTCACTCTCCCGAGATCTCCGCGTTGCTGCAGTATCGCTCAGATCTCGCAAGAGGAACCCGGCAGAGCTGCTGGCTAGAGCTCCCCAGGTCCTCTCCTGCCTCCCTCCATGCTGCTGTGGGCCGGTGAGCGAGATCTTTGATCTCTCCACCGGCCCATGGAGGCTTAGAGCAGAGCCGGCGCTTGGATAGCGCCAGCTCTGCATGAGCAGACAGGGGAGATACTGAGATCTCCCCTGCCGGTCTCAATCCATAGGCGGGCCGCAAGGACTAGAGTGTGCCTAGGCACACCCCGTGCACCTAGGCACACCCCGTGCGCACAGCTATGGTCACGTCTGAATGTGACGTGGCGTTGGGTGCCTCTGTGCACCTCCAGATCCTCCACTATCCAGCCACCGCCATCGCAACACTGACACACACACACTCACTGACACACAGTCACACTCTCTCACTGACACACACACTCTCTCACTGACACACACACTCTCACTGACAGACACACTAACTGACAAGCAGACAGACACATTTACACATGCTTGCACACATTCACAAATCATTTTATTTATTGCTCTTTACCTTTTGGGAGCTGGTGTGGGGCCTCTTCCTGGGGTCTCCCTTCCTGCTCCCTCATGCTTGCAGTTTAGTGCTGGGTGCCGGAATGACATTATATTCCGGCACGTGGCATCACTACAGAGGGCGCGCACGAGGGAGCATTGAGGAGCAGGAAGATAGAGCTCCCTTGCTGCCGCCAGTGACCTCTCCCCCAGCCGGGTAAATTTTAGCAGAGTAGGCACCTGCTATGTGGGGAGAGCAAGTGCCTACTCTGCCTTCACATGTCAAACTCGCGGCTCAACGGGCCGCGAAGATGTTCATTGTGGGCTGCGAGTTTGACATGATTGCCATACATTCACTCACACATACTCCATACAAAAACATGCTTACAGTACATTGAAACACATTAAAACACACAAACACTGATCACATGTTCTTTGACAGTGACTGAACACACAGTAACATTGTTTAAGTGAAATTAACATGTATGTAGTGTTTACAGTGACATGTAATATTTACAAGTAGCTTATATTCTTAGAAACCTTCAATAGAAAGGGATGCATCTTCCTGTGTAATCTGTGAACTAAATTTAGCTAAGCTCGGTCTGGTCTGCAGATGTCCCTTTGTCCTCTATCCCTTGCAAAGATTATCAAACATGTTTCTATCTGTACGCAGGATGGCTGACCTACTTTTCATTTTTGCTTGTGTTTTCACAGTAGATTTGAACTCTTTATGAGTGCAGTTTTTAAATATCAGATGATCATAAATATACAAACTATATACAAAAACCATGTGTGCCTCAGCCCTATTTTTTGCAGAAAAACTGAGACTAAGTGCAAGGGTGGACACATGTTAGATCCCCAGCTGGCAAAGCTGGGCGTTATATGAACGATCGGGATCTGTCTTTTTCGCCACCCTTGCAATGGGGCGGTGGAATAAAAATTATTGCACCAAGGTCCTCTCTACATTAGTTTGGCCAGTGATTAATATGCAAATATTTTAAAGTGATTTAGTAGCCAGAAGGCCGCAGGTGCCCATCACAGAAATTATGAATACATAGTCAGAATGTATGAGTATATGAGCAGACTCCCTTTTATAAAATGATAAAAAATAAAGAAAACCACAATGTTCAGTTAGAGTGAGCGTGGACAGCTGGGGGGTTGAGGAGTTGAGATAGCCCTGTGTAAATAGTACAGCTTTCATCCTGTTTTTAGCATTCCAAAGCTCATCTACTTTAGAAGGCAGATTAAAGTGAATTCTATTGGTAGAGATCGCTATACAACTAAGCAGCCTTATGCCGTATGTCACTTTCAGATTGTCACCTTTTAATGGATTTGACACCGTTGACCAAAATGATCTTTCCAAGGTCACAAGTTGCTGATGCCAGAGATAGGGCATAAGATTGAGTCGTTGTCTAAACCCTTCTGTTGGTAATTATCTGATTACTAGTAATGCCTAATGGAGTTTATTTACTAAACTAGGGGTGATGGATAACTGATGAGGGAAATGTAAATGTTAGGTCAAAATAGCTGATCATGATTGGAAATTTTATTTTATATTTTGGTCTAAGATGTGCAATTCTGTTGTATATTTTGCATGATTCCTAGGTTTACTAGTGCTGAAAAAGAGTGCTTAACCACTTTAAAGGTCTTTTCGCCACTTGACTGTATCTGATACCATATTGTTTTGTCTTAATCCCTACTGGCACCTGCTTGCAAAGTATTGATACCTGAGCTAACCATCTGTCAGCTGGGGCCAAATTTCGTGGCCTTATGTTTACCTATTAGATCCGTGGAGCTCTGGAATTTAGCACTCTGTATGTCTTTAGGAATTAGCAAAGCTAAATGCCCATGTTTTGCAATGACCTAGTAGACAAAAATAAATCCGGTTCAGGCATTCCGGATATCACAGATGGCTGTTTTATTAGAACGGAAAAAGCATCAATGTTTCGACCTACGCAGAGTCCTTAGCCAAATTTTCTGTTTAGGCCAAAATGTTGCTGCTTTTCCGTTCTAATAAAGCTGCCATCGGTGATATCCGGAGTTCTTGGATGTGACGGACCCTTCGTCAATCGATGCTCCTTGTGCTTACCAAGGACCATCAGCACCGCATCAGACACCATAAAGACTGCAGACCCCATGAACCGCCGCAGCTTGGTTGGGGTCTCACCGTCCTCCACCCACCCTGGACCCAAGACCAGGATCCAGCTCCCAGTGGGTACACCTCTCCTCCTCCAGAGAGCGTAGCAGGAACAAGCTCTTTAAAGAGCTTAGTGATTATAGCGTAGATGCAGCCTTTTCCCCCACACATGAGACTAGGCTCTATGTTGAGGGTAAAACAGGAACTCGGCAGTCTGAGGGTTTATTGTCTCTTATATACAGGTTTTTCCCACAAGGTTACCACCCATGTGGACCTTGTGGAACACAGAATACAAAGTTACAAAGCCAATCAAAACAGGTTGGTACAGATAGACACTCCCAGATAATGTACACAAACCCTCCCCTCTGCCTGTGATACAATTAACAAACACAATGGACTAACTCAATTACCCACAGGCAGAAGACACAAATTTTTCACAAAACACAGAAAACACCCCAAAACACCCCATATCCCCATAAATCTGATCTGGGTGAACAACATATCCAAAAATCACCCAGATCAGAGCAGGGGTTCAGGAAATTCCTGGAAGTCATATTTGACCGACCGCAAGCATGGCTTTCATGCCGTAAAAATAGTTCCACAGATTTAGGCTGTGCAGCCAGTCTATCTTCTCCTCTATCCTGGAGATAATTGGCTTAAGTTGCCGTGGTTACTTAATTATCTCCAGGTACAGGAAATATCTCGAAGTCAAAAACTGTTACAAAAATCACATAAAGATACATACTCTTATAATACAATGTTTAACCTATATGTCCAACATATCCCCAGATAGCTTGGGTCTGAGCGCTTAATATGTCTGGAAAGCGCTCATATCTCACGAATACAGTTGGATCGCCATGGGCTTAAACAATAGCAAGAGCTGATGGTAGATTGAGGAGGGACAAAGCAGCCAGTTTCAACTAGTCTGGCAGTGTCCCTGGGACAACGCCCTGCTGGAGAACAATAGGAGAGGAAAAAGGGGGAGGGGAAGAGGCACATTTTCCCATGGTAGTCATTTTTTAGCCTGTCTCTTTGCATGGCCCATAATCCTGGGGCAAAAGGCTGGCAAACAGAGTTTTGCAATATCACCCAGCACTCCGCTGGGGTAGAGGGTAGTAGGCATAGTAGAGGAGAAACAGGAGATGGTGAGAAATTAAAGAAAAGTAAAGAGGAGGAAAGAAAAGTAGAGAATAGCAGATGCATTCCAAATAATGAGTTCATCCCTGTGGGGTGCGATGGCTGAGTAGGTGGGTGGGAGGGGGCCAGGTCGTGCGGTACTGCCGGTTCCACTCTTGATAGTTTTATGGTGATTTTGTACTAGTAACAACTGACAAATATCCATGGCCCTTTTGTTGTGGGACTGCGACTAATATCCGTGGCCCTTGGTCACGGGACTGCAAAGCCTCTGGCTCTTAGTGTTGTAAGCTAGCGTGGACTTCCAACCATGTCTCCCATGTGGCCCAAACCTTTAGCCACTTGTTGGATTTATCTGAGCTCATGTGGGCCATTTTTTTTTATATTTCCATTTAATCTGACATTTGAAATTAATTTAACCTAATTGTTTTCATAATCTATATGAAGGGTTGTTTTGAAGAAAATGATATATTCTCCAAGATTTTCTAAGGGAGGAAATCCTATGTATTTTTGTAAAACATATCTGTAATTTAATCCGCTCCTGCAATTAATTTATCAATTCAGACTTACAACTTTCATATTTTTGTAGACAGCATGATTCACCTGTTCCAAAGAGTAAATATCCTATTAAGCGTGACCTGACGAAGAAGCTTAACTACTTTATCACTTGGTCAGTGTGTTAAAGCAATACCTTTAATAGACGTATAACCTTCAATCATGCTTGTGCAGCACGTACTGTGTCTGGCTGGCGGTATGTGGACGTAATAGCAGCTTAGCAATTTCATTAACAGTGGACCGTCTATCTTGTGATGCACAGAGTTAAGTCATATTGTGTACTTAGAGGTCTAATCTCTTAGATTAGTGGTTCCCATAGCAGTATGAACCACTAACTGTTCAGGATTTAAGGGTTTCCCATTTCTGTTCCAATGGAAATACTGATAAAACCTGACAGACTGGTTGTGTGTGTGTGTGTGTGTATGTACACAATTAAAACTTAAGTTACTGTTTTATTTCCATTCTGTATATGAGTCTGTTTATATTTATCTGAGAAGGGTGGTTTAGAGGTAGGTTTTTCGTATGTACCTGATTCCTAGCTAGCAATTGCATTCTCTAGATGCAAACATGATGCCATTACAATAGGGTTTTTTTGTTTTGTTTTTTTCATCTATTCTATTAAACATAAGTTTTGTCCATTTGTTAAGCTTTTCCTCAGTCTGTAAAAGTGCATATTGGAAACTGCTGCAATATCTCAGAATTGCAGGCTTGACTCCTGGCCAATGTTTGCACCAGCACCCACAAGCTGTAAGGTGCCTATCTGGTGGCCGACACTTGGTGCCACATGATAGGCCTTTCTGATAAGTCACAGTCGGGCGCTGAGGCGTGACTGGACCAATGTCACATTGGCAATGCTGGCAGTAAGTGAGTACAGTTCACTTCCTTCCAGCTAACAGAGTGCCATGCAGGCTAGGCAGAAAGGAGGAGGAAGAAGGAGAGCATACTAGCAATGCCACTAGCCTTAAACAGCAGTCCCACTGGAACTCTTGAAGCATCAGCCTCAACCAGCAGTCCCAGTGATCCTCCGAGAGCATCAGTATCAGTAGCTAGCTGTTTCATTGAACCCCAGGGAACATATAACCTTAGCCAGCAGTTTCCCTGGACCAGATGGAACATCAGCCTCAGTTAGTAGTCCCACTGGATCCCAGGGAACATCAGCCTCTGTTAGCAATCCCACTGTACTCCACGAAAGCCAACCTTCTGCTCTTAAAAGGTATGGAAACATGAGGGGGACTAAAAATACAAAAAATTGGACTTCTATGTGTGTGTGTCAGCAAGCTGTAGTGGTTATGGTGCTGATCCTTAAAAGAAAATAGAGCATAAAAAAAAAAATTAACACAAATCATTGGCTATCCAATTGTGTATTTTATTTCAGAGAAATAAGGGTTCTCCTTTAAAAATGGACAGATTGGGGGCAGAGCTTGACAGCCGAGCTTCATGGATGCACTCCTGTAGAGCTCCTAAGCAGTGGCGACTAATCCTGGGCCACACAATGTCATGCACGCCAGGGACAACTATCCGACTCACCCCCAAGCATCAGACAACAAGCTGATACCTTTCCAGTACACACAAGCGGGTAAGAAAACATGGAGAGGGTCTCAGGCCTACCTTGATTTCCTGGCCTTCGAAGCTGCCTAACTGATTCTGCGGCTGACTGCTGGCGATCCGTGCATCTCCCCGATAACACAAGGGAACTGTGCACACCCCACCAAAGCTATGGGGTATCGGTCTCAGAAACTGCAACCGGGTGCGAGCAATGACACCCGCAATATCTGCACCCTGCTCCAGCACCCCTTGGCCCCCTTATCGGGCAAACAATGAATTCTGAATGCAGTGAAGAGGAAAACTCCGTTTAAGTTCGAGACATCTCCTCTTTCCTTTTTTCAGGACTTAAAGGGAAATCCGTTTTCCTGGCACTGCAGGTCCCCTCTCCCTCCCACCTCCCAATCCCCGGTTGCTGAAGGGGTGAAAACCCCTTCAGTCACTTACCAGAGGCAGCTACATGTCCCACGTTGCTGCTGCTTCCTCAGCCGCCGCTCCTCCTCTGCTTTACATCGGCTGGTGGGCGAGACTGATCCCGCCCACCGGCCGGGGAGACGTAATGCGCATTTCAATGCTTTCCTATGGGGAATTGAGCGACGCTAGAGGTCCACACCTCTAGCACAGGTTTTCTGTGCTATGAAGCAGGAAGTGCCCTCTAGTGGCTGTTTAGTAGACAGCCACTAGAGGTGGAGTTAACCCTGCAATGTAATTATTGCAGTTTATAAAAAAACTGCAATAATTACACTTGCAGGGTTTAGGGTAGTGGGAGTTGGCACCCAGACCACTCCAATGGGCAGAAGTGGTCTGGGTACCTAAAGTGTCCCTTTAACACGAAAATCCTTTAGCGCAGTGACATCCCAGCTCAGGGAGGCAGGAGTGGAATATTGATGGTCCTTACCTAGAGCACTAACAGTTATTAAGGATGGCACCGCACTGAGATTTACCTCACTGGCCCTCTCCTTCTTCTAAGCAATAATAAATACAGACGCAGGCCCTAACTCCAGCTGCTCCTCCTACCCCACAAACCTGGGACCCAGAACGAATAATACCTTTTATCCCCAGAGGCAGTGACGGCACAAAAGATTGGACCTGAGACCCGTATCACCGCAAGAATGTCTTTTTAATGTTCCCTTTAATTGTGTTCATATTAAGTGTTTAATTTTCATTTCCATGTTGATATAACTGCTGGTGACCCCACTCTACGTAGCTTGCAGCTCCATAGCAGGGGCTCAACCCATCCGTGAAGGAGCCTTACGCTCTCATGTGCGCTCCTATGTAAAACCCCACTGTGTCCTCCTAGGTTAGAGGGCGTAACTAGCTATATATGACTGCAAAGTATGTAAGCTCCTGGTACTGTAAATGCTCTACTAAACTATAAAGACTACCTGAACACAAGCCATGAGTACTAGTGGCATTCCATGGCTCTTACAGGCCTCACCATCGCTTAATACCAGGATGCATACTAGCTAATCGAACGTACTAGTTGTACATCTTCTATGTGACTTATATTACAAGAGTGAGATGTTCTCCACACAGTATGGGTACATTTTGCTTGTAGAAAAGGGAGGTCTTTTACATACACCCATTGTGTGATTGTTCTAGAATTTAATCGTGCAGCACTAGTGACACTCCTCACCTTGTAACCTTTTACGTACATTATGTTTTACATTTGAATCTTTGCCTTCTCTTAGGTCAGCCAAAAATTGTCTCATTCCTTCAATTTTATTGCCCTCCTATAAGCTGACATACCCTGAAAGAACATGTTTTATTTAAAAAAACAAAAACAAAAAAATGTGCAGTCCTATTGCTTACCACGATTTTACATAACTTGCAATACATGTATCTGATGTCATGACACGACATGTATGTCAAACTTTTGCACAATGAAAATAAGGAATAGAAAAAAAATGGACAGATTAAAGCTCCAACAAACCCCACGTGTTCACCAATAGAAGATCTGCCTCCAGTACGCAATCCCTTATGCACTACTTTCCCCATTATAGACGTGGATTAAATAGTCCACACACAAATAAATACAACCATTATAAATAACCACTAGAATTTTGATTTTCTTTATAATGCTTGTGTATAATTAGTTGTGTTTATGGTGTTAGAACTGCTGGTACATCTCATTCACGCACTTCCAATAAATGCAAAGGTCCCACTGCCAGAATGATAAGTTGTTAAACGATACATGGTCTGAATTCAATGATGTTCTCATCTGTGCATGAGGGAGTTCATTTTGTGAATTCCTATGGGTATTTCTTTGTTTCTACGTGGTGAGAGAGCGTTCTATTACAAGATATGAGCGTGGCACAGTCTGTACAACTTGAAAGTCAAAATACAGGACATTCATCCTTCGGACGTTATGGTCCAGTAGCTAAAGAAAGACTCAGTGACTCAATATCTTGCTCTGTTGGTCTTCCAAGGACACTGGCCGACATAGTACAGAATGAAACTGTAGTTTTCACACAGTTCTCGAGTACCACCATCCGAGTAGTTGTTAAGAATCTCCTCAAGTGCATCAACCACTTTGTCTAGAAGACTCACCTACATTAGACTGTCTACATCTTGTTGTTATACACACTTGGGGGCACTGAGAACAAAAGCTAAAGGAGCACTACAGGCACCCAGACCACTTCATCTCATTGAAGTGGTCTGGGTGCACTGTCAATATCTCTGCAGTCCTTCAGCTGCAAACATTGCAGTTTCAGAGGAACATCTGTCAGCAGTATGCAGTTTGCACAGATTACAGAGTTTTGTGCACAGAAGTGACGTTATGCAGCCCGGAACAGAGTTCTGATCTGCCTAAGTCATGTGTCCTAGAGGTGCAGCACTTTCCCGCAGCACATAATTGAAAATATCTTTGGATGTCTACCATGATCACCGCAAAAAGCTAAAGTGGTCATGGTGGTTGGAGTAAACCTTTAAAACATTAGAGATTTCCCTTACATGGCTATGTTAAGTAACCAACATAGATTAATATATCAGTATCCGATATTAATGACTTTGTAAATGATTAATTCATGCAAGTTATTTATCGATAGCGCAGTGTTTACTCCAGTAATGTTGCAGTGTGAAACCTTGGGTAAGTTTTAGTAATAAAAGTCTCTGGTAGAGTCTAAAGCTTACGAGACTTGAAAATCTACATTTGTTAAAATTATTTCAGCTGACAAGCTGTAAAGACACATAACGAATATAATTTGCAATGATTTTTATCTTAATTACAAAGAATACCAACTAGCGTACTAAAGAGTATTATTTTAGAGTAAACCTGTTAGCAGAGATTATGGAATCAAGCCTTTCCCGCCACTGGTACTCTGTTAATATCAAATTGTAGAAGTCAGTAATCCAGAGGCATGTGTCACTTAAGCACAGAGTTATTGCTAGTGACAAGCCATACTTTTTCCTACGGTTTGGCCAAGCTATGTAATATGAGATTGGATGATTGCTATATTCAGCACCTGAAATCCTCCTGGAATGTTCACATCACCCTACAGTGCCAAGACTGATACAAGAATAACAAGTCTTTCTAACAGGGCTCTCGCAAACTATAAAGCACACACATCAGAACACAACCACTGATTTTATATATATATATATATATATATATATATATATATATATATTAATATGATTGTGTAGAATGACTTAATAATGTCCACTAAAACCATTCAACACTTTTTAATGTTTTCATCTTTACGACTTCATTGCTTTCTAACTCTATAAACACGGCACCCATTCTTGGAGTTCTCTCTACTGGGCACAATAGAAAAGGTTGTACTTTGAAAAGGACTGGAGGGCAGTGGTTCAGCTTTAGCTTGTGCCACCTATGACTTCCACTAAGAGCTCACTAATACCTGACATTTTTATTAGACCTGTGCAATTTGTTTCTGAATGTCCGAAGTGCCGAATTTCAGAAGTGCCGAAGTGCTTTGGATTTCTGAAAAGTAGCAAAACAAGAGAGGGAGGGAAAATTATGTGAATGATGACCAGAATCTAGACCAATAAGCTAATTTCTGGCACTGGGGTAGGGATAGGGTTAGGTGCCCAGACTGCCACCACAACCACTTACACATCTATGGGGCATAGATGTGTAAGTGGTTGTGGTGGCAGTCTGGGCACCTAACTCTATCCCTAACCTTAACCCTACACCGGTATGTGTAAATGGTTGTGGTGGTTAGGGGTAAAGGTAGGGTTATGCTTAAGGTTAGGGGTTAGGGTTAGGTAACCCCTACAGATGTGTAAGTGGTTGTGGTGGCAAGAGAGGGATGCTTACGAATGTCCGAAGTGCCAAAGTCGCGAATTTCGAAAGTGCCGAACCAAATTTATTGCCCATGCACATCCCTAATTTTTATATACCAGGCAAAGAGAGGGTGACTGAATATTGGTTATAATGTTATAATGAGCTTTTTTATAATGTTTATGTGATGAAATCTCCTATGCCACTGACCTTTGGAGAGGGTTGAAGGCCAACCTCCTGCCCCCAGACTTGGGCCTGGTCCCATGAACTACTGAAAGGAGCTACTGTCACTGTGGGGAAGGGTTTAGGTGCCCTGGATGCTTATTGTGCTTTTCAGCCTGACTTGGGGACCTCTGGGGGTCGCTTGGACTCGTCCTCCACATTGAGTGCCTGACTGTGACATACCCTCAAACACTCTGGAGCTGATCCTCAGATCGGGGCTGTGCTATGGTCCGGTAAACCTTTTAAGGTTCCCCAACCACCAAATAGGGTGCTATTTGGAGAGGAGGTTGGAAGGCGAAAAGGAATCTGAGGATACCTGGGTATTGAGAGCGCTACCCTCCTCAGAGCCCCAGAAACCTCTCTTGTAAGGCTGGGTCTAAACCACCACACACCTCAAACTCCTCGCTAGATTTGAGAAGAGTGCCAAAACCTGGTAAAATGTTAACCTAGTTTGAGCATGCATTCTCCGATCAGGGCACTATGTGGAACAGTGAGGGCGCTCACTGATGAGCTTTCCAGGGATATGTATTGTGTAAAAGTACAGGCCAGGGAAAGGAAATTCTGGGAGACATTTTGTGTGTTATGCCTCTTGGACTATGATGGCACAGCAGGTAACCTATTATGTTTGTCTGGGGGCTTAGTTACGTTCGAGTGGCGGCGGGGAGGGACAATCAACACTTCTCTGTATAAATAGGTGTGTTCTGTGCAATAAAGTTCATTCAATCCCCTACATTCAGTCTCGAGTTGCGTGAGGAAAAGCTATAATCAATGCTTTACAGGAGAAGAGGTCTTCAGAACTATACCTGCTGCAAGTCAAGCTTCGGCGATTGGTTCGGAGTCCTCTGGTAGCAGTGAGGAAGCTGACCTGGGTGGGTACTCAGTCAGAGTTCAGGAGCTCCATCGCAGCTGAGAATCAATATACTGCTGGTACTTTATTAGAAATATAACCTATGCAGTAGGTTTAGGGGCACTTAGTGTTACCCTGGCTGCGAATTATAGTACTTGTATTAGAAACTTTGGGACCTCTTAAACTGTTCAAGACCTGGACGCCTGGGGTCAGGCCGAGTACATCCACAGGCTGTTTGTAGTGGGTTTGGGATGTAGATTGTAAGCTAGCTTGCCCAGGGCCCTCTTCACCTACTGTTCATGTATGTTATACATGTCGTCTTAGAATTTTATGTTTGTTTTGTTTCCTATTGTAGAGCACGTAGAATATGTTTGGTGGAAGGGGGGATATTTATTTGTTTATCTATTGGCTCTATTTTATGATTTTCTTCTCTCCCTGCTTTTTACCTCTGGACGGTGAGAGGGAACAACATTTTTCATGGTGGTTCAGTGACTCCTATATGCACTCTGCTAGCTGCCCAGGCTCTTCTCACAAGCTATTATTTCTTGCAATACACATGTCAGCATTGTGTAGCTTTTTTTTTTTTTACAGTAAATGCTGTTGTGAAACTGGTAGACATTACTCTCCTGGGCTCCAGTTACTATTTATAGCCGTTTTGTTTAAAGGAACACTAGAGTCACCAAAACAACTTTTGCTTAATGAAGCAGTTTTGGTGTATAGATCATGCTTTGGAAGTCTCACTGCCTAATTCTCTGCCATTTTAGGAGTTAAATCACTTTTGTTTCTGTTTATACTGCCTTAGTAATACCTCACCTGGCTGCAACGTGCATGAAACATGTTTAATTTTCAATCAGACATTAACTTTCTTTAGATATTATGTCCTGCTCTTTAACCCCTTAGGGACCAGACCGTTTTTCAATTTCCTTAACGTTAAGGACCGGGGCTCTTTTTACATTTCTGCAGTCTTTGTGTTTAGCTCTAATTTTCCTCTTACTCATTTACTGTACCCACACATATATTATATACTATTTTTCTCACCATTAAATGGTCTTTCTAAAGATACCATTATTTTCATCATATCATATATAATTTACTATAAAATATTTTTATAAAATATGAAGATATTTCTTTTAAAAACACACTTTTTCTAACTTTGACCCCCAAAATCTGTTACACATCTACAACCGCCAAAAAACACCCATGCTAAATAGTTTCAAAATTTTGTACTGAGTTTAGAAATGCCCAATGTTAACATGTTCTTAGCTTTTTTTGAAAAGTTATAGGGCTATAAGTACAAGTAGCACGTTGCTATTTCCAAACCATTTGTTTTCAAAATTAACGCAAGTTACATTGTAACACTATTGTAACCCTTGACATGTATATATTTTTGAAAAGAAGAAAACCTAAGGTACTAAACTTGGGGTATTTTGACTCTTTTCATGCAACCACTTTACCACCAATCTATGCCAAATTCAAAAAAAAATAAATAATAATAATAATTGGTGATTTTTTTGACACCTGTTGTAATTTAATACATATACAGAGAATTTTAAGGGTTACTGCAAAAAGAACACCCCAATATGTGTTCAGCAACATCTCCGGAGTACAGTGATACCCTCCATGTACAGGTATGTCGGGTTCTAAGGAGGTTAAAATACCTTATTTGGAGGGTGCGCATTCCAGTATTCCAACTTGGAATTTTCACAGCTGGTCATCATGCATCCATGACCTATTTGGGACATATTTGAAGCCGGCCAATGTAATTTACCCCCATCAAACCATATATTTTTGAAAAGTAGACACCTAGGGTATTTCAAATGGTGGTATTTTAACACTTTCCATGCACTAATTCTACCACCAGTCTTTGTCAACCTTTTGGGTATTCATTTATTGTTTTATTTTTCTCACATTGTATTTAGGCATGGATTCTCAATTCCTGTTATGTGTTACTGACAAAGAACACCCCAATATGTGTTCTGCAACATCTCCCGAGTACAACAGTGCCCCCAATGTACAGGTTTTATGGGTGTTTGCAAACTTACAGGGGTCAAACGTAGGGCTTTTCCCTTTTCCATGTTTGCACATTGAAATTTGCCAGATTGGTTTGTTGGGCCTATGTTGCCTTTGAGACCATATAGCAGCCCAGGAATGAAAATAAAAGCCATCATGGCATACCATTTGTAAAAGTAGACAACCCTCTGTATTCAAAATGGGGTATGTCCAGTCTTTTGTAGTAGCCACTTGGTCACAGACGCTGACCAAAGTTAGTAATTCTTTGTTTTTTGCATTTTTTTTTACACACAAACTGCACTTTTACTGGTGATGTCATCACTCATATTTGTGTTCAGCAAAGTATCCCAAGCATAACAATACCACCAATGTACAGATTTTATGGTGTTTTGGAAAGTTACAAGGTCAATATAGGGCTTGCCCAATTCAGAGTGAGAGTGAGAGAAAATTTAATTTGTAACTTTTTCACCAGCAGGGGGATTGCATGTAAGATCACGCAATTCACTGCTGGCAGCACTGTGGACACCAACTGCGGCCATGTGACCGCTCTTTTAGAGTGGTCACATGGCTCTGGGGGTCCTAAATTGCAGAGGGAGGACTCTCTGGGCTCAGTTTAGAGAGTCCCCCCTAAGAAGACGACCAATCATCGACAATCGGTAAGTACATGGTATGGGAGAGGGAATTAGGGGAGCCTTCCGATGCTCTGTCTCACTGCCGGGCTCCACGTGGGGGCGACCACACAGTGTTCTCCAGGGGCCACCGGCAGTGGGGGGGCTATTGCACTGATGCCTCAACATTGAGGCATCGCTGCAATACCATTAGAGCTGCTGGAAGCAATCATGATCGCTTCCAGCGCTCTAATTCCTATAGGACGTGCAGGGTACGTCCGCGGTCCTTAAGGACCGTTTTTGTGTCTGACGTCCGTCCTTGGTCACCGCGGTGTCCATTAAAGCTGTTTAACTTAGTGAGTGCCTGAGATTTTTTTCTTTGATACATTTTCTATGGGGCATGCTGACCTATACTCGGTTAGCACCCTGTGATTTTTATGATTGAGCGCAGCCCTCTTTTCTCTTTTACTGCTCTTTAAGCACACACAGGAGGCTCCTGCAGGGTTTAGAAGGCTATTAACAGAGCAGGAGATAATACATTCTACATTAAACAAACTGAGCAATACAGGGACCTAGAATGTCTATGTTCCTTTTCAGGAAGTGTTTAGAAAGGCTGTGCAAGTCACATGCAGGGAGGTGTGACTAGGGCTGCATAACCAATGTGATTTAACTCCTAAATGGCAGTAAATTGAGAGATGAGACTGCAGGAGAATGATCTATACATCAAAACTGCTTCATTAAGTTAGTTGTTTTTGGTTCCCATAGTGCCCTTTTAAATCAACCTCTCTTATGCCTTCGACTCTCCTGTGCCACTAATTTCTGACATGCCAGTGCATGCATGTTCTGGTGAAATCAGAGGAACCACTCTTCCGTGTAGTCACACTATGTATTATGGTTTTGAATACACTGGCTGGGTTATTCATTAAAGGACCACTCTAGGCACCCAGACCACTTCAGCTTAATGAAGTGGTCTGGGTGCCAGGTCCTTCTAGGCTTAACCCATTTTTCCATAATTATAGCAGTTTCAGAGAAACTGCTATAATTATGAATGGGTTAAGCCTTCCTCCTAATCCTCTAGTGGCTGTCTCATTGACAGCCACTAGAGGCGCTTGCGTGCTTCTCACTGTGATTTTCACAGTGAGAGCACGCAAGCGTCCATAGGAAAGCATTGTAAATGCTTTCCTGCGACGCGAATGCGTGCGCAGCTCTTGCCGCGCGTGCGCATTCAGCCGGCGGGGAGGATCGGAGGCGGAGAGGAGGAGGAGAGCTCTCCGCCCAGCGCTGGAAAAAGGTAAGTTATTACCCCTTTCCCCTTCCAGAGCCGGGCGGGAGGGGGTCCCTGAGGGTGGGGGCACCCTCAGGGCACTATAGTGCCAGGAAAACGAGTATGTTTTCCTGGCACTATAGTGGTCCTTTAAATTCAAGTGAGAATTCGGGATGAATTTCAAATCTATTGTAAATCTAGCTGAACTGTGGGGCTGGGGGTGGGGGGGAGAGAGAATCTCTTTATTTGAGAAAGACAACATTTTGGATAAATTTATAGTAGCAATAAAAAAAAAAAAAAAAGTGCTATGCCATATGTTAAAAATAAGGCACATGAGAAAATGGAAAGACTATTGCAACACAGAAGCATCAACCAGAGATAGAATTGTTTGACCCAAAACAGCTAGCTTGCTAAAATACTATAATTCTAAGAACAAAGCAGGGAAAACTGGGCCTCGCTTTGGCACAAACTCAATGTTTGCAAGCTCGATGTGTGGCCATATCTTGTTTGTATTTCCACATCTAGTGCAGCAAGGCTATGTGCAAATTGTGTGTTACCATAAATGGGATCATTCTATAGGACTGTTTTGTAATTTGACGTTATTACAAAGTCTATACTATTCCATTTTGAAAGAGAACCTTCTCGTATTTTTGTTATTTTACATAATAAACTCCAACTACAGCAGCTAGAAGCAGTTTATAGTGAGATTTCCATTGTGTGTGTGCCTTGGTCAATTCAGTCTATGTAGCAACACTGGCCTCTTCAGGTCATAGTCACCAGCTGTTACAAAATATCTGCGTGATTAACCACTTTGTGACCGGGACTTCTCCTGACAGTCCTGACTCCTGCCATCTGTGATGGATGTGTTAAAGTGTGAGCATGTTTGTACGATGTATTGTGCTTTAAGGAAGTGTACTCCACATGGTTACAAAATCCACTTTACATTTTTTTTTTTTTATTCCTTTCTGTGTCTTAACAGCGTAAATAATTGGTTATGTACCCTATCATGGTGGGTAAAATAAGGAATAGGACAAACTCCATTAGGCCTTCTCATGGCCTTCATTCTGCAACTGGATTTCTGATGCAAAACAATTGTCCACTCTGTATCTGCCCTAAACTATCATCCACTCCTACCATCTTTTTTTTTAATGGGTCTTAGACCCTCACAAAACATATGTGACAAAAGGATCCATCTGGCATTATACAAAAAAAAGTGTGGATGGTTCTTCATAGAACGCTTTTTTATGGTTACAGTAACAGTTTGGATATGCTAAGCAAAGTAACCACTACAGCTTACTTTAACGATAATCCATTTAGAAGCAGTTGCTATGTTGGACACAATTGACATTGGTAATGTTGAATTGTTATCTTAGCACTATCAACATGGCTGAGATGGGGATGGACTCTGAATGCCAAAAGGAGCACAGTTTTATGTTAACCTGACAAAAATGGGTTACCGTTAAACTTGAGGATGGCGCCAGGACACGAGGCAACTGCTCAAAGTTGGGAATATTGGCAAACATTGTGAATCAGATTAGGTTATTTTGCATATTCACAAAAGCACACAATATTCTATGGTAAGCCACATTGTGTGATCATCAGTGTGGCCTCTCACAATACACATATTTCATGTGTACCACTGCAGGCCCGGTAGTCAAATGTCAGACTTTTCAAGAGATGAACTTTTGAATTTGGCCTAAAATATCTTGGATGAAAATAAAGTAATGAAAAAATTTTTAATATTAAATCCTTTTCTCTCTTGAGCCACCCTTACAATCTTCTTGATGCTCATTTGATGTCAAGTATAGCTCCTTGAAGGTCATCTTGTAAAAGTCATTAATGGCTTACCAATCAAAACCAAAAATGCCAACACTTCCATTTGACCATTTCCCACTGTAGATGGTCTAAGCATCCCTTTGTACTTTATTGACTTTAAAAAATTGGATACTTGCATAGAGCAGGTCCACAGGACCCCTTGCACAGAGGAATAGAACAGAGTTTTACAGAGTGCTCTGACAAACTTTATTAAACTGTATCACACTACATTGAGGATACGGAAATAGGGCAAAGTAGGGTCCCAATCATTTTTTTTATTGTACGATCTGTAACCTGAACAGACACCCCTACTGGATATTTTGTCATTTTTATCTCAGAACTGTGTTGGTACTTCAAAAGCACCATCGAACAATAAGAAGTCCTAAACTGTGCAGAATTAAAGTGACTTGGAATTTATTTACTGAAATTCAAGTGCATCGGAGTGTACTGTAAACCATTGTCATCTTAGAAAGTTCCTTTAAGTCGGTTAACACGAGAAAAGACTTGATGCCGATTCTCCTAAGCAAGATCTCCTTGAATTCAGTTCTACTGAATTTGGCACGGACATGAGAACCTCTATGTAATTGCATTTATCACACCAATAAATACATTCTAAGCATTGGGGTATGGTGAAAAGATCTCAGTGGCATGTATCAGGCTCACTCTGACTAGTTCTCTATGGATAGATCGCTATACGGAGAACAAGGAACACATGTTAACTGCATCTAGGGACCCTCACACCAATCATTCTCCTTTTTATTTTTCTATACATTGGAATTGTACTACCTTATACAGCTTTATGTAACATCAGTTCAGTCCTTAGTTGAACCTTCCAGAAATACATACACCACACAGTGAAAATAGCACTGTCACCTGCTACCCTGTACAGATCATAGCATTACCTAGATACCACAAGCATCTAGTTTAGCATGGTCCCATTTTTGGAAGGACAAGCGGCTTAATCTTCCTGCCAAAAAAATATATAAGGGAGAATGTATGTTAATCTGATATTGCACTGCAATGTTATTGACTCTACGAAGGTATACATTACATTCTCACAGAATTGAGACATGGTTACGATTTCATTTTATAGCACGTACATGACAGGTGCAAATGGGGAATAGCTGAACTTATACATTTACAATTTCTAAAATGTAGCCGCACAGTGGAAAAAAAACAAATATATCCAGTGACTGCCAGATATTAATTTGTATTACTTAGCTGACCATTTAGATAGGATTTATAAATGATCTGCCCAGGGACCTTTTGAAACAATAGAAATATTTTGATAAATTCCCTTCTGTGGCAATTGGTACCCCTTGATAAGTTGTTGGACTCCACAGTACAACTAAAGCTTCAAACAGTGTTCAATTTCAGGAAATTCATTTTAAATGTATACTCTGATATTATATACTCCTACTATTTTGCATGGCATATCCCCCACAACATCTTCTACCTACTGGCCTAAGTCTGATACATTTCCTTGTATATGGTGGACCTGCCCATTAATTCCAATTTTCATGAAAACAATAAATGCAGTTATAGAGAACATTATCAAGAAGATATCATAATCTCCAGAATATTTACTCTCTCACCACAATGTAAGCCTAATCATAAACTTTCTTTGCTGTTTCACGTGTTAATGTCTGCCAAATCTCTTATGCCATTAAACTGGAAGAAAACCATTAGTGATCTCTTGAACAGTTCTCAAGAGATCACTACTATCTTTAAGGTAGGATTTTGAAAGTTTAACGACTGGTTGTAGCAACACGTCTATATACTGTGAAAGATTTGCTGTTAACGAATCTATCCCTTTATATATGTATTTTGGCTCCGAATAACAAAGAAATAAAAGGTAATGAAACTAAATAATAATGAGAAAACAGAGGAACATAAATAGTACACTTTCTCATTGCGTGTAAAATCAGGACTCAACTGTAATGTCAGGTATATGAGACTGTGTAGATCTAAACTATATGTCACCATGAACTATCCATTATGTTTAGAAACGGAATTTATCATTTTAAGGCTCAAATTGATTATTTTGTAACCGAAAATCTAAAGAAATATAAATTGTGTACTACATCATACTTTTATAATGTGTAAAAAATCTGAACTTATACTGATCCGTTTGTTATAGATTGAAACTATCTGCCAAAACTATTTGCTATAATTCATTACCGTTTGTTTGTAGGAATTGGTTTATGTCATACTGACTAATGTTTTAACTATATAATTCAAACTGGTTAATGATAAACTGTTATAAGCCACATCAACAATTACAGAACATGGAGATTTACAGAAGATTTATATGTATTAGACAAATTTCTTGATTTTTAATTGAATAATTTTTTAATTGAATGATGTTTATATGGAATCACAATCCCCCAGAACACTGTATCTTGAGAAAGCTCGTTGGAACGAGCAAAACGCGTAGATCGTGTTTTTGGCAGGATTTTTGAATTTGGAGTGTGTACAGCAGTACCGATTATTTGGCGTTTCGTGAGGACTGATCCGTGTGCACAGGACCGGTCCAGAATTGAATACCAACGGAGCGGTAACCATTTATCCACCAACCAATACTCTGTATTACCAATGTTTTATTGTGAACCTTAGAAATAAGTTTCACCACTTTATACTGTAAGAGTTCTTCTTATGGGGGTTTTTTCGTATGGGAAATAAAATACTGTAACTTTATTACGCTATGTTAGTATCCTCTTTATGGAAGGTTGGATACATATAAAGACAAAGCTTACTGTTACAACTATCAAAAATCGCTACGGACATTTGAAAACTCCCACATTAAGACTGAAATTGGAACTCTTCTGTTTTATATATTTCTACAGTTGATCCCTATATGCATTATAGGGGTATATTAACTAAGCGCTGATACTGTTTTATTTTTATTTGTGTCATATATGATGTTTTAAAACTTGGGAAGGTTTTTGAAGTATTTAGCAGCTTTATGTATTAATTGTCTCTTGTGGATGAATTATATTTTGCGTATTGGCTGAGAAAGTCCACTATATTATAAGAAATTTGCGCTCTCTGTAAACTTGCTTTTGTAACATTTCTACTATATATTGGCCACAGTCTGGGCAGCCATATATTTATATTCATATATTTATATAGCCATACATATTGTTACATAGTAATACTAAGGTCCATCAATTTCAACCTTTAAAACAATTAACTTTATGTTGATGCACATAAATAATTATTACCTCTGTTTCCAGCAATGTGAGTGTAGCTAGAGGCAGGGATAGGATAGGAATTTACAGCTTAAATGCATGCACACTTGAATGGTACCAGGAAGGAACATGTGAGTCTTAGAATACAGAGAATGGCAGACGGTGGAATCCTTGCAGTCATTGTACGCATAGAATGATTAAGACCCTCTTCACTCCCTTTATTCTTTATATAGGGATAGTGCATTTCTGGGGCCTTAACTCACCTCTGGGCCCAACCTATGGTTGCATTTTTGTTACTCCTGTTCTGATGCCCAGGCATAAAGATGGTGGGATGAACTGAAGGTGAGATATTAGTAGGGGGATTGAGCTAGAATCAGAGACATGAATGTGGACATGGACTTAATAATGATATATTAATGTGAGGGATTTAAACCCTACCTGCAACACAAATACGCGAATTGAATAGGAGACAATATTAACAAATATTCATATGCATTACATACACCTCCTACATTAATACTAAAACATTTTGCACAATTACAAACCAATTACACATACACTGCACACACAACAAATGCACACTATACTTTCACACTGTCATTAATGAGAAATATACTTTTTACATTTGCACACACCTACAAATATTCCCCTATTTTAAGACAAAGTAAAACACGTCACTAACTCCCTGCATTCACATATACTAATATGCTAATAATATTAATGCCTTGCAAATATACCCAACACAATGCTGAAAAACTCACACTGACCTGCTTTAAATATACCACAACATTCACACACTTACATTCCACAAAATATATCCCTATATTCACACACTCGACATAGACTCATATACCCAGACACAAACACAGACATTCCACGCAAATATACTCAGATGGGAGAGGCATAAGCCATCATATTGAATGCAGAGGGTGGGAGGTGCCATTGAGGAAACTGGCCTTGAGGCTGTCTACAGGATAAATATGTTCCTCATTGTTTGACTATGATCCAGTCGGAAATACCTTAAGATCAGTCTTCAAAATAAATCAAAAAGACATATGAAAATATCTGTTTTGTTCCCAGTGATTTTTACACACGATGAAAGTGTTTTTTTTCAATACACACCTTTAATATTTTACATGCCAATATTGGTCACATCAGAGATGTTTTCAATTAATTAGAGCAAAAAGACATATGTAACTTAAAGGAGCACTATATTGTTATGAATAAAAAATGTATACCGAACACTATAGTAACCCTCTGCTTCCACACACACCCCCACCCCCACCCCCACCCCCCGCGATATAAAGAGCTAAATAAGGACATCAGCATTGGATCAGGTTCCTTCTCCTCCGATGTCTGTCGATCAGGGGAACCTAATACGTATTAAGTCAGTGCTTTCCTATGGGGTTATGCAAAGAGTGAGGACGTCCATCGTCGTTTCAAGTTGTCAAAATCTGTGAAACTTCTTAAGTCTGCAATGTAAACATTGCAGTTTCTCTAAAACTGCAATGTTTTACATTGCAGGGTTTAGGCAATTGGGACACTGCAATAAGATTAAGAGTGCCCCTTTAACCCCTTAAGGACACATGACGTGTGACATGTCATGGTTCCCTTTTATTCCAGAAGTTTGGTCCTTAAGGGGTTAAACCTTTTATATCTGAAGTTGAAAAGCAATAACTTGATCAACACTCATGAGTAACACATACCAGGTTCGCAGAGATCACCAGAGATCAGGCTAACAGATCAACCTAACAGTCAGAACTTGTATAAGAGCACAGGATTACATACAGAGCGCCAACACGTGTTCCTGTTCAACACCAACTTGTTGACATACTTTGTGTAATTTCTTAGTGGGTGGAAGTAAATCATAAAAACCACTCTTTTGCACAACTTCCTTGACGTTCTGCAGAGCTGAGGATGCACAGTGGATATCAAAGCACATATCATCCCTCCTGCATTCTCGCTGATTTAGGCTATTGTAACTCTTATTGTGATGGTGGTTTTTGTATACGGTGGTAGGTTTTGTACTGTGTGGCATATTGTGTATTCCAATTTTCATGTACGGATCTTTGATCCTGCAGAATCTAGCATTTTTTTTTTTAGGATTGTATGGCTCGCATGTGGCAATGGCATCTTAGGTACCAAACAATGCACTTATTTCTGACAGCTAAATATCTTTATTTTGGATGTATCAGACAGCTTAATCTCCCCAGTAACTGCAGTATCCTGACTATAAGAATGTATGATATCCCTGGATTTGTTTGCAAGTGTCTGGTGTTTGAGCAAAAGAGCCACCAGGAACAGAGTTTGAATACCTTAGCATTCAGATTTTTAGGAGTTCTCCGTAATTGTGCACATGACATACCAATAGTTGCAGGGATATATAATGTCATTCTTCATGTTTTAAGCAGCTGCAGTCTATCAAGCCAATATATTGATTGTGCTATGTGTGTAGATGCAATCACAGAGGGAGAGTCCCATATTGGGCCTCTATATGTGGAGTGGAGCTCTAGGGTCTTTTGTGATTAATTGCTCAGCCACAGTTACACACACAAGTTCCCTGTTAATATGGCTGTAACTATCAGAAAAAAATGATAGAACAAGTATAATAAAATAAGTATTTTAACTTGGTCCATTGTGCCATTTCCAAATATTTAAAACAAAAAGCCATAATTTCACTTGTGCTGTCAAATCTCACTGTAGGGGTTTATTTTAACTGTTTCCTTTACCCATCCTACATTCATCTTCTTCAACATGGATAGGAACCCTTTGTAGTTAGGCTGGATACAATTCGCAGTAGTCTGTTGACTGACTCCATAGCTTTCAATTGGAGGGCTGTCTCTGTGTGTTCCATTGACAGACAGCTTCAGGGCTCCCTCACACTCAGTCATTATTCTGCTTACGAGTCCGAGGGAGCCCTGGTCTGTAATGCCACAGAATGCATTAATTACATCCTTCTAGCTAGACATCAAGAATAGTGTTTTTTTTTTTTATTTTAACAAATGTGAGCAGCAGAAGGTAGAGAACAATAATGCAATTGGCAATACATGTGTCATTGTGTGTGTGTGTGTTTTGTTAATGTTTTGATGCACATCATTTTTAAAAAAAATAGCAAAGTGGCTTTATATCTAACCACTGGCACACATTCCACATAAACAAACTGTTAATAACCATTACATTTAAAAGTTTTATAGGCAAGTGTCAACATGCCCGGCTTGAAAGCTTTACAAAGACAGACTTAAAACAGATTTCAGATTGTTTTTAAGTTTTATTAATTGAAAAGTTGACACGCAAGTATGAAATAGACTTGAACATAATTTTTCCATTTATGACATAAATAATAGAGAATTCTTACATAATTCGGCAGTAAAAAGAAAAAATATCCATCTTTGTTTTTATTTGATAATACAATTTCAAAGAAATGCAGGTTGTTGTATTTCATAAACACAAATATTGTTTTAGATAAAACTGCAACTTTAGCTGTTAACAAATTGAGAACTTATTTATCAAGCACAGATTGTATTTTTTTTTTCAGGCAATAATGGTGATTTAGTGACCCTGTACTCCAACTTTCTTACCCTTTCTATTCATTTCATAATTTAATGGAGTAACGGTAAAAGTCACAGCTATTCCTGAAAATGGGCAGAAACTAGCTGGTGTTTTTTTTTTAATCTGACAATCCATACCCAGACGAAACCTCAAAGCTCCAAGGCTCAGAGCCATTTGGTGAACAAGATGATCTTTAGTGTATATACCAGAGGTAGTCAACCTTTTAATACCTACCACCCACTTTTGTATCTTTGTTGATGGTAAAATACCTTGCCGCTAATTATATTGTGTAATTTAAAAAAAAATGTTTTTAGAAACTAGGGTTTTGTTTTCTTTTTCAAATATGTACTTAAATTTATATATTTTCCCCCCTTTTTTTCTATTCTACTTTTCTTTTTTTCTATGTGTGTCTGTGAGGTTCGGTGTGAGAGTGAGAGTGAGAGTGAGAGTGAGAGTGAGAGTGAGAGTGAGAGTGAGAGTGAGAGTGAGAGTGAGAGTGAGAGTGAGAGTGAGAGTGGGTACTGTGCGTGTGTGTAGAAGAAAATCTCCCCTGCCGGCCTTGGTCCACGGTGCAGAACCCACAACCACCCACCTGAAATCCCAAACCGCCCACTAGTGGGCAGTAGGGACCAGGTTGACTACCCCTGGTATATATGGTATCATATTATGGTAGTTCTTGACAATAGGCTCAGTAAAAGGGTTTTGTATCGGGTGGGTGTTCTATACTAAATAGGTGGTAGGCCAAAGATGTGTCATTTCAGTGAGAGAGACCTCTTGTGCCCTGATAGGTGTACACAATAGTGTCTCGTATTATTACATAGGATATAAAAAAAATAAAAATCTGCCGAGATTATATGCAAGTATAAGAACAGAAAATTTCGATATCTTGCTCGATTACATCGACAAATTACACTCGCTGAGTACTATTACCTAATGACTGATAAATAATGTGCAGTGTATTTCTTACAAAATACTTGTATAACCTTATGTACAAAGTATAAAATGTGTACTTTATATTTTTTTCCTACCACTTATAATTTATGCCATCAGCAGTATTTTTTCTGAGGTATCATTTATAAAGTAAACATACCATTCATAAATAAATAAAAACAGCCCAAGGCAATGTCTATCTAAATAAAGTTGAAAATAAAGCTTGTTCTACATCATGTCAGCATCACAGGTAGCAACAGTGTTTAAAGTTTACAAAAAACTTTTCTTTCCTGCATTAAAAATAAAGAAACCTATCGAAATGTAACTGTGACTAAGAGTTAGGTTTGACTTGCTAACTAGCAAGGGCCTGGTGTCCTACGAACTGTAAACACTGCAGTTCTGTTTCTGATTTAGTTTAGGATTGCCACAGTCTATTTTGAGAAGGACTGAATGATTAGCAATAATGATAACTTTAAAATACTGTATGCAATGTATTGGCTTTTTATTTATAAGTGCCAGTCTGTCATTATGCATCTGTGCCTTAAAGGACCACTATAGTGCCAGGAAAACACTTGTTTTCCTGGCACTATAGTGCCCTGAGGGTGCCCCCACCCTCAGGGTCCCCCTCCCGCCAGGCTCTAGGGGGAGGAAGGGGTTAAACTTACCTCTTTCTCCAGCGCCGGGCGGGGGACTCTCCTCCTCCTCTCCGGCTGAATGCGCATGCGCAGCAAGAGCCGCACACGCATTCAGCCACTCATAGGAAAGCATTCACAATGCTTTCCTATGGACGTTGGCGTCTTCTCACTGTGATTTTTACAGAGAGAAGCGCGGAAACGCCTCTAGCAGCGGTCAACGAGACAGCCACTAGAGGCTGGATTAACCCGAATATAAACATAGTAGTGTCTCTGAAACTGCTAAGTTTATAGAAGAAAGGGTTACACCTAGCTGGACCAGGCACCCAGACCACTTCATTAAGCTGAAGTGGTCTGGGTGCCTATAGTGGTCCTTTAACCCCTTAAGGACCAAACTTCTGGAATAAAAGGGAATCATGACATGCCACACATGTCATGTGTCCTTAAGGGGTTAAAGCAACACTACACTTTAAAGGGACACTATAGTCACCAAAACAACTTTAGCTTAATGAAGCAGTTTTGGTATATAGATTATGTCCATACAGTCTTACTGCTCAATTCTCTGCCATTTAGGAGTTAAATCCCTTTGTTTATGAACCCTAGTCACACCTCCCTGCATGTGACTTGCACAGCCTTCCTAAACATTTCCTGTAAAGAGTCATCTAAAGTTTATCCTTCCTTTATTGCAAGTTCTGTTCAATTTAGATTTTATCCCCTGGTATGTTAATAGCTTGCTACACCCTGCAAGAGCCTCCTGTATGTGATTAAAGTACAATTTACAGAGAAAAAGATACAATTGTTTAAGGTAAATTACATCCGATTGAAAGTGAAACCAGTTTTTTGTGTTTTGTTTTTTTCATGCAGGCTGTGTCAATCAGAGTCAGGGGAGGTGTGACATGGGCTACAGAAACAAAATGATTTAACTCCTAAATGGCAGTGAAATCTGAGAAGCATGATCTATACACTAAAACTGCTTCATTAAGCTAAAGTTGCTTAGGTGACTATAGTGTTCCTTTAACCCCTTAAGGACCAAACTTCTGGCATAAAAGGGAATCATGACATGTCACACATGTCATGTGTCCAGCCACTTCAGCTTAACAATATGGTTTTGGGCCAAAGACTATGTATCTTTGCCATGGCTGTTTTACATTGCCACAAAAAGGAAAACCACCATCTTTAGTGGCAGCTGGGCTGGCTACTGCCACTAGCGGCATTTCCTCATTTAAGAGTTCAATGTTGCTGAACATTGTGGCTGTTATTCATAGAGAAGCATAACATTTTGTTCTTCTCTGAGAAGCATCTAATTGGCTAAGCACAGTGATGACTGCACATGCCTTGTATCCCCCCCAATGTTTCTCTGAGAAGCACTGGATTGGATGATTTCAGCAGTGGCTAACCAGCTACTGGGGGGAGACTGGCTAATGCTGAATTACAAGTGAGTAAAAATGTTAAAAACAATTGTTAGATTTTACAAGCTTCAAATCTTAAAGTAAGGAAAATCAACATTCAAAATATTTATTTTTAATGTCAGTGTTCCTTTAACTATATTACTTTGATTTGGAATCTCCTCATTTACTGACCATAGAACTCTGTGCTACAGTCTGGCCAGACCATTTGAGAAAGACCTATAAATGTCACAGGTCCACAAGGGATTACACCTTGCAGCAATTTTTAACTTAACATTTCTCACTCCTGTTCACACCAGGAGAGATGAAAAGGATCTCACAAAATTGTATATACTCCAGTATAGAAGTGTTTCCAGCTGAGGATGCAGAAGGAAAACATTTTTTTTTCTCCTTCTCAAAATGTGCGAACACTTTTTGGATTGCCTCCTGGCACCATAACCACTACAAATGGTAAGGTGATTGGAGTTGTCACAAAAATAATAATAATGTGTAGTTCAGCAGTGTTAACACGTATATTCCTTTGCAAAATCTGAATTTTGAAAATAAAGCCTACATACATATTTACAGTATTGTGCTTATTACTTAGTGACAAAGTCAGGCAATAGCATTCTATTAAAAATTCCAAGGTGACTTCAGATGTAGAACCAACTACAAAATGCCATGACTATTTTTTTTTTTTTTACCCTTTTATAAAAAATAATTTGCATGCCGTTTATGTGATAAGGAGATTTAGTTTAATCACTTGCTAGGACGGGATTAATTAGAGGGATCATTAAAAATGCTGTATTATTAAATGGCACTGCATTCGTTTTGCTGGCACTGGTTTTAGCAGGCATTTTGCCTCTTAAAGTGGATTTTTTTTTTTATTCTGTGCATTTTGCTTGAATTTTATAAAAATATTAAAAAATGTTGTGCCGAACATGAAAGAGAGAGGATCTTGCTAATTCTTATGATTCCAGCGTCCCTTGGTAAGGAGTCATCATTCTATTCTCTGAAAGGTCTTGAATGACAATTGATGTCAGCAGGATTGCGCATGTATAGAAAGTTACAGCAATCTTCCTGTGAAAACACTTATTTACAGAAGCGTCAACTACACTTTGTGCGAAAATATAGCTCTGATGTCTGCCATCAATGCCTGACGTCAGATGTAAATGTGAGTGCTTATAAAACGATATGCTTTTTGAACCTGTCAAATATTTATACTAAATACAAAAGCAGTCTGTATGCTCTTTAGTACATTATTTAAAAAAACAAACAATGAAAGAACTCCAGAGTCAAAATTTCCAAAACTATATTAACACTAGTAATATGTAGCTTTTACAACAAAGATATCTCTATTATCAATTCTCAAATCACCAGTCTGTAGACAAAATGGTACCCAACTCATAAAGCCGTAGTAGCTGGGGTCTATGGTGCAATGGATGGGCATATTAGCCAGAGTCTAAACTTTTTAAATATACCGTATATATACATAGCATAATATGTCAATGTAAACTAGAAACACTTAAACGAACACTCTGGGCACCATAACTCAATGAAGTGGTTATGGTTCAAGGAGATTCGGTCTTACCTTAAGGGTTAAACCGAATACAAACGGTTCAATTCCAAATTTGTGAAGACGGCATCCTTTAGCGGAGCCTAAGGTTTCAATGATGAAACCTTTGACATAGAAAATAAGGTCATACGTTTCCAAACAAATCCATTACACCCGTAACTCCAACAAAGATTCAGTATTTTATCATTAGAATGTAGATATGGGTATTTTTCAGTTCTATCAGTGGCTGAGCTGATGCAGACAAGACAGAAATCCCATCTATTTGCGACAGAACCTCCTTTTATTTGGGGACAGAGCTGTAAATCATTTCCCCACCAGAATGATTAATTCACAAAGAGCCCAGTGGCAAAATCTTAAAGCAATGAGTGAAACTCGATGACCAAACACCGCTGTCTGGGATTTTGTCCCAAGATGACCGCCACCACGTGTTTGTACATACGAACGACAACCACCCAGTCGACCACTTAGAATGTTGAGGTGCTTGTGGTTACAGTGGTGTTAGCAGAGGTTAATGTGGTCAACAAGCGGCACACTCCGCACATGGGTGTTCTGTCGTTCGGTAGATTATTCGGTATTCGGACGGGGCAATGTTAACATATTTAGTGGATGTATTTCACCGAACAAACAGGCGAGGGGAACAAAGAGCTGTAAAAGCCAGGGACAGGGAGTTCTGTCACACCATAGTCTTGTCCCCATTCTGGGTGTGGCTAAGACAGAAATTACACTTCATTGCCATTGCAGATGAATCTGTATGCCTAGAGTTAGTGGTATGTATTGGTATGCATGCAAGGAAGTGTGTAATTTCTGGCTCAGTCACACCTGAATTGGAGACTGGGCTAAAGGAACTCAGGGACCCTCACTCCGTGTTAAACTGCTTTTAACACTAGTGGTTTAACAGTGAATAGAGGGACAGCGCCAAGGGACTTCAGGCACTATAATTAATACAATGATACCATGGTTCTACTGCCTTTATTGTCCTTTTAAGACACGCCATTGTTCTAGATTCAATTCATATCCTCACTGGAACAAAGCGGAGAAATGTCCAAATTCAGGATTGCTCATGTGTCTAGAAGCCTAGTTTTGTTCTGGCATCCAACATACTGATTTAAATATTAACACTTATTCAGTAGCTCCTAGATGTTTACCATTAACAGGAGCACCTAACGGAAACTATTTGTACTTTTCTTAAAGTAGCTTCAGCCCAATATCTGCTAGGCAATGTAAAATGAATAATCCACATCACAAGTTATTTTGGTCATATCCTGCCCTTAATCATGCATTTTTCATATGCAACTGGATTAATAAATAAGCCACCTTTGTTTTTGCTCATCCATGCTGCTTTTCTTTTTTCAACACTACTTTAAAACACATTATCCCTTAAATAATTAATACAGAGTTTGCTCTAAAGCCATTTTAGGACCAGAACAAATGTATTTTCTGGTCTATTAAATGTTGTCACTATAATTATTGCAAAACAAATTATACTACATCTTTAACCCGATATCCGGCTCTATGATAGTGTAATATATAACAAAGACAAATTTTGGGCAGCCCAGCTGCTTTGAATATGAACTGCCACAATGCTTAACAAGCTATTTTTTAAATTTTTGAAGAAACGTATACACAGTTTATCTGCCAGTACAAAATATTTTATCACAGATACGTAGCCTGTTGCAGCCCAGCTGCTATGGACTTCAATTCTCACACTGGCCAATGCATATAACCATTAATAATTTTCTCACCTTTCTATTGCGATTTCTAATAACGTTACAAATCACTATAAAAAAAAAAAAAGTTGATTTACAGAGATTAACCAGCAATTCCCTATATTTAGAAAGAAAAATAAATAAATCTTTAATGAGAATAAAACAGTTTTCTTTTATATTTTTAACTTTACAGATTATATACAAAATAAAGATTTTCCGAACCCGTCCTTTTTTGAGGAATTAAACAGATTGAAGGACGCATAAATCAGACTATAATCTGGCATATTGCTTGTTACTATGCATAGGAACTATTGGAATATCATAGTTGATTATGCACGTTATATGGCATAATCGATAGAGCTTTGGTCATGCACATAAGCCTCAAATATGGGACATTACACATAAGTCTACGACCGCATTCTGCAATGAAGGAGCTATTTACATGCAGGTTATTCACACTAAAATTGAGATTTGAATAGATCTACTTAATAACAAAATGAAACTAATTATTTTAGTTCTTGTCTGAAGTATCTATTGGGCCAGTTTTATATCCGAATTATATTATATATTAATGTTTGTAATCTGTTTGCAGAAGAATGTGGTAATCGTGAAAGGTTGTATCTATCTCACGACTTTTAGATTTTGACAGAATGTACAGAAATATAATGTTTACATTATGAACATGAAGCTGATTATACCTTCCAGGGAGGTACAATGAGATCTGCTTCTCTTTAGCAGTGTTGACTAAAGCCTTGGATCACCTTGTTGGGCTAAGGGTGAAAATAACTTTACACCTATCAACAGGACTCTGAATTCAAATACTCCATGATTTGCACATCAGTTTTCCTGGCACTGCAGGATCCTGCAGTGCCCCATCCCATGTTGCTGAAGGGGTTAAATCCCCTTCAGTGACTTACCAGAATCCAGTGCCGATGTCCCTCGGCGCTGGGTCAGGCTCCTCCCCTGCCGTCAGCCAGCGGGGAAGACCTAATGCGCATGCAATGCAATCCCAATGCTTTAGAATGGGGATTCCGGCGACGCTGGAGGTTCTCATGCATATCATGAGGACGTCCAGCGTAGTTTAAAACACTTTTCATGTTCAAAGAACACAGAAGTCCCTCTAGTGGCTGATTGATAGACAGCCACTAGAGGAGGAGTTAACCCTGCAAAGTAATTATTGCAGTTTATAAAAACTGCAATAATTACACTTGCAGGGTTGAGGGTGGTGTGAGTTGGCACCCAGAAGTAGTCTGGGTGCCTGGAGTGTCCCTTTAAGAAGGATGTATAATGGAGCTTTGGATTAACTGATTTGCACATCACCTCGGGTACTTATAGTAAAGGGACATACATTACTTGATGATTATTTTTTTTAAACAAATGTAAAAACCAAAATAAAGCAAGGAAAACTTTACAAAGTATGAAATAAACGTTTCTAATCTTGGTCATATTGCATCGTTGGGCATGCCTCTCAGCTAGAAGAGTTTCCCCTTATCCAGGCATGTCAGTTACATACCACTCCACCAATGACAGAAACAGGGAATTATTGTGCAGCAGCAAATAAGGGAAACCCAACACCGGAGACTGATCTTCTCCCCCTGTCAGGAAGTTACAAGGTGAAAAGATCTTCCAATTGCACACATGTAAACCTGTCAGGCATGCCCAATGCACTTTTTCCAGCATTCCTAAGGATAGGACACTGATTGGTCAGATCAGTACCCCCCCCAGCACCCCTGTAGTTGGTGTGGAAAGCATAAGGAAGAAGAAGCGGGTAAATATGAAAGAGGGGAAAAGACCGCCTGCACAGTTAAGGCTTTTGAATGAGATTGTTAAAGTAATGAATGTTCCTTTAAATAGGCATTGGCAAGCATATGTGCTTAATCTTAATCTTAGTGATGTGCTTAATCTTAAGCCTACAAAAGTGCAAAATAAAAGCTTTTTGAATACTTATGGAATTAAACTAATTGATCACAAGATGCCCTACACCAGACCGCACCTCCCCTTTTTCCCACAAGACCCCTTTCATTTGGGATATAAAGAAGCGGCAAAACATGACCAAGTCTCCGTAAAGAGCAGAACTTTCAGATGTTCCATAGATTATTGGAGACCTCTGTTTTAGTTGCTTCTTTCCCAATGAAGGTGGTAGCAACTTGCAATGACCTCTACAATCATAAACACAATACAACTGTGATCGTTATACAATTAATATTCATAATTTAATATTACTTGGTGTCAGTGCATTCTGCTCATGCACTTGTACTGAAAAGTGCCAGTAATTAAAGGACCACTATAGTGCCAGGAAAACAAACTGATTTTCACAGTGCGAAGCGCGGAAGCGCCTCTGGCGGCTGTCGGTGAGACAGCCACTAGAGGCTGGATTAACACTAATGTAAACATGTTTACAGCTGCAGGTTTTAAAACTAGAGGGACCTGGCACCCAGACAACTTCATTGAGCTGAAGTGGTCTGGGTGCTTATAGTGGTCCTTTAGCTAACTAAACACATGAACAGTATTTACGGAATACTTTTTAGGCATTTGAGCCTCCATTCGGTCTTTTAAAGATATGTTCCAACATATAACTTATTGTGGCTTGTGTTCCCTAGAATGTAAGTTTAGCTAGAACTTTTTTTGGGGGGAGGGGGGGAAGAGAGAGAGAGAGAGAGAGAGAGAGAGCGCGCGAGTTCTTGCCCTTTCTAAGAAGTGCCCATGATGTCATGAGTACTCTTATCAATTTGTTAAAAAGTTTAATTTTTCCACTTGTCCCATCATTAATTCTACTTAATGTTAAATTAACATTTCAGGCACTACATGTTTTTAAAAGAAATCATGGTGAGGATTTTGATGTGATCCGTAGCAAGTAACATACAGTTAAAAATTTCCCATAATCCCTGTGTAACAATTTCTCGTTGTGCATAAGAGATGGTTGATAAAGCTGCAGTTACTCTCAGTGTAGCTGAATACATTGAAAAGTGTATATATATATATATATATATATATATATATATATATATATATATATATATATATATATATATATATATATATATATATATATATATATGTATATATATATATATATATATATATATATATTTTTTTTTTTTTTTTCTTTCAAGGGGCTGAGAAGCAGGATGCCACATATACAAAACTTTGTATTTACTTGAATGAGCAATAACATCTCAAACGTGCATGACTGTCTTACAGAAGGCTATGGGAGAAACAGAACTGGCTGGGAGATTTCAGCCACGTCCTGGTTGAAGATGATGTCACTTGATAAAGATCAGAGCCCAGGGACTTGCTGCTACAAATGAACGTAAAGTGGTGAGTATCTAATTTATTTATCCCTACGGCATGTAATAACAGATTTAAAAATTTACCCCCTGGGGTGTTTTTTAAAATCAACTATTTCATACATTGGCACTTCATGACTGGGGCGGGTTATAGTTGCCATATGCTCATTATGCAATCTGTGGATTGTCATTATTTGTAATCCATATTTTGCATACTACTGGCAAATGTGCATTTATTGCTTTAAATATCAAAGCGGATGTATAGCTATAAAAAGGTTTCTTTGCTAATGTGGTGACTGTTATCTCAACAGATTTGCAGTTTGAAAACTTTGGTTTACAGACAATATTAAAAAAAAAAACCCATAAACCTTTGTTATTTGAAAAAGTTCATAAATATGAAATGTACTAAAATTAGGAAAAATGTATATGCAATAATGGATCCTACATTCCTGCATGAAGGTTTAATTGCTAAAATAAAACTGGGGATGTTTTTATATTAAAAATAAGTTGCGTTCTGATAGTTGAATGTGTGTACATGCAGAAATGTATATATACACTTAAAGGACCACTATGGGCACCCAGACCACTTCAGCTCAATGAAGTGGTCTGGGTGCCAGGTCCATTTAGGGTTAACCCTGCCTGCTGTAAACATAGCAGTTTCAGAGAAACTGCTATGTTTACATTAGGGTTAATCCAGCCTCTAGTGGCTGTCTCATTGACAGCCGCTAGAGGCGTTTCCGCGATTCTCCCTGTGAAAATCACAGTGAGAAGACGCTGCCGTCCATAGGAAAGCATTGGGCAATGATTGAATGCGCTCGCGGCTCTTGCCACGCATGCTCATTCAGCGCTGACGTCTGAAGAGGGAGGAGATTTCCCCAGGAGAAAGGCAAATGTTTAACCCCTTAACCCCTCTTAAGCCCGGCGGGAGGGACCTATTAACACTATAGTGCCAGGAAAACGAGTTTGTTTTCCAGGCACTATAGTGGTCTTTTAAGCACATATACATTTGCGCATACAATACAAGCACACACTGACATACCTCTGTTTGCTGTCTCTCACAGTGATTTCATTTAGAATCTATTACTGTATATGTACATATACAACTCTGTCTGCATGTTACTTTCCACCTCGTGAAATACCTTATCAGACAAGACTGTGTGAGTGCTGGGATTCTGAGACTATTCCACTAGCGTAACTTGAACAAAATGGCACATGGTTACTCTAATTACATTTTGTAAACGCAGACATGATAAAAAAAAATAAAAAGCATGTATTATAATAAACAATATATAAATTAGAATGCAGTGATACATCTTGTAACCTCTTTGCAGATTAGGTTATATACAGGGTTCAACATTTTAAGTCCACGTTACTAGCCAGGCCCTAAATGTTCTTGGCCACGGCAAGCCATGGAGGTCCATGGCACACACACCAGAGGTGAATTTTTTACTTGCCAGAACTAAATTTACAGTAGTCAATGGCTAGTGGAGATTTTGATCCACAATTTTACATATTTGTTTAAAGGGCTTAGAAAAATTTGATTTCGGGTATATTATTAATACTATGCTCTCCGTTACAGTGAAGTACAACAAGCTAAAAAATTTCCTATTAATTTACAGCTAATAATAAATATATTGGCTTTACTTAATATTTGTAAAGCATAGTAAATCTGTGACATTATTAGAAAGCACTTGCTAGGTACACCTGCATAAAATGTAACTGTGTGCAGCTAAAAATCACCACTAAATCTATTTAAATCCCAGCAGAAATGGATGCTGTATTTACAGTGGCATTAACCCACTCGCTGAGGTTGCACTTCAGCGCAGTCAATAAGCAGTGTAGTCACCAGACGACTTTGTCTCAGTGCAGTTGCCAAAATATAACCTGCAGGTATGCGGTCATTTAATATTCTTGCTTTAAACCACCTGTCCACATTTAATGGCCAACTCAATGGCACTGCTCTTCTTGTTGCCCTGAATCGACAAAAACCATACACGTCATGTTTATGGCGCTAACTTTTGGTCTAATTTTACTGCAGCCCAAAACCTTCCGCATTGGAAATCGCTATTGTCAATTTCTGCTTTAATTCTTTCTTTGTTTTGTAAGGAGGTAGACAGAGCTGATTAAAACAGGTGTGTGCTGTTGGCAACCTAAAAAAAAAAAAAGATATAAAATATTTATTGAAAACATGTTTTTAGACCACGTCGAAGTACTTATCTATATGAATTAACATGTGTGCAATCTGCTATTAAAAATCTATAAAATAACCAATTGTATATTGATATGTCTATCCATCATTCAGTAAAGGAAAAAAAGTATTTGATCCCCTGCAGATTTTGAACGTTTTTCTGCTGAAAAAGAAATGATCAGCCTATAATGTTAACGGTAGGTGTATTTTAACAGTGAGAGACAGAATAACAAAACAAATCCAGGATAACGCATGTCAAAAAAGTTATAAATTGATTTGCATGTCAATGAGTGAAAAAGGTATTTGATCCCCCATCAGAAAGATTTCTGGCTCCCAGGTGTCTTTTAAACAGGCAATGAGCTGAGATTAGGAGCACTCTCTTAAAGGGAGTGTTCCTAATCTCAGCTCGTTACCTGTATAAAAGAAGCAATCAATCAGATTACAAACTCTCCACCATGGCCAGGACCAAAGAGCTGTCCAAGGATGTCAGGGACAAGATCGTAGACCTACAGAAGGCTGGAACGGGCTACAAGACCATCGCCAAGCAGCTTTTTGAGAACAGTTGGTGCAAAATCTCACCTCGTGGAGTTTCAATGATCATGAGAACAGTGACGAATCAGCCCAGAACTACACAGGAGGATCTAGTTAATGATCTCCAGGCAGCTGGGACTTTAGTACCAAGAAAACAATTGGTAACACACTACACCGTGAAGGACTGAAATCCTGCAGCGCCCGCAAGATCCCCCTGCTCAAGAAAGCACATGTACAGGCCCGTCTGAAGTTTTCCAGTGAACATCTGACAATGATTTAAAGAACAGGGTGAAAGTGTTGTGGTCAGATGAGACCAAAATCAAGCGCTTTGGCATCAACACAACTCGCCGTGTTTGGAGGAGGAGGAATGCTGCCTATGACCCCAAGAACACCATCCCCACCATCAAACATAGAGGTGGAAACATTATGCTTTGGGGGTGTTTTTCTGCTAAGGGGACAGGACAACTGCACTGCATCAAAGGGGCTATGGACGGGGCCATGTACCGTCAAATCTTGGGCGAGAACCTCCTTCCCTCAGCCAGGGCATTGAAAATGGGTCGGGGATGGGTATTCTAGCATGACAATTATCCAAAATACACAGCCAAGGCAACAAAGGAGTGGCTCAAGAAGAAGCACATTAAAGTCCTGGAGTGGCCTAGCCAGTCTCCAGACCTTAATCCCAATCTGTGGAGGGAGCTGAAGGTTCGAGTTGCCAAATGTCAGCCTTGAAACCTTAATGACTTGGGAGAGGATCTCCAAATAGAAGAGGAGTGGGACAAAATCCCTTCTGAGATGTGTGCAAACCTGGTGGCCAACTACAAGAAACGTCTGACCTCAGTACTTGGTGGCAAAACCCTTGTTGGCAATCACAAAATCGAAGGGGTCAAATACTTATTTCACTCATTGACATGCAAATCTTTTTTTTAACTTTTTTGACATGCGTTTTTCTTGATTTTTGTTTGTCATTTGTGCAAACGTTCAAAATCAGCAGGGGATCAAATACTTTTTTCTCTCACTATATATAACAGAACCTTTTGCTAACACTGTTTTCATGCTATATGTTATTGCGATTTATACATTTTTACACATTTTATGGTTGAACTGGAGACCTGGGAATGCAGCTGTGATGGAGCACTGGATTTCCAAAGTGCCCAGAAGTTCTACATCCATTGCACCCCTCTTTCACCTACTGGAAAGTAAAATTGAGACCCGCACAGTCTATGGAACAGATCTGCCTTGCCTCTACCTGTTTGTACAGACTGAAGGAACGCCATGATGCCCTACCAGCAGAACAGGTAAGCAAAGGGTGTGGGATTACATGTATGCCAATCAGATGTCCTCTTGTCTCTTTTCCACATATAAGCTCTATCTACTAAAGAGAATTAAAAGGAAACAACATGTAAAACCCATTTACCAGTTAGTGGATGTTTCAGTCTTGGAAAGCTTGAAGTTTAAATCTGCCATTCCACCCACTGGTACTCTGTCACTTCCTGTAGCAAAATGTAGTAACTTCTTCTGAAGCTCAAGAGGAAATCCTAGGACCACATCCCAAAAGTGTCTGCGGAAGGAAACACACACACACACGCTGGGTTTGTATTACATGAATTTGCTGTAGTCATCTTGCCTCCTGAGCCTATTATTGTGATTTTCTGCTCCAATAAAATTAGCATCAACCCCCTCTCTTTATGCTCCTTGTCTTTTCAAAGCACGGCCAAGCAGGGGAATGTTGAAAATGCAGAGGGTGATGCAGAGTTCAGCATCATATTTAAATGGTTCAGTTTCATACCATCTGTGCTAGCCTACCCACACAAAAGGCATTGGAGATTAAAATGTATACAAATAGATCGCATATGCTAACCTTCATGTATAAAATGGACTAATAATGTGATTTTTTTTTTTTTTGCTGCCCATGCAAATGTCATGTCGCATTTAATACTACCTCCATTTTAACAGAGAAATCCTAAATAGTTAATTACATTCTCTTCTTTACCAATTGTTACAGGTAAACGGCAATTTCGGAATCGTATAAAAATAAAACAAAATTTTCATCCATGTTGAGATCTTATATATAAAATGATGTGGCACCTAACAATCATTTTCCCATTTGTGCATTGTGTATAATGCCTTTACCCATGATCAAAGGAATATCACATTTTTATTGCCGACTCTTTTCCTCTTTTCCCCAACTCAATAGGCAATTTAAAAGAATACTCCAAGCACCATAACCACTACAACTCTCTGTAGGGGTTATTTTGATTGGAGTGTTCAGTGTTTACTGGGGTGAGGTATGCAGCAGACATAAGTATAACACACCTTTTGCTGTACTTCTAGGTAATAATGCTAAGATATTACAGAGACACACGTGCAGGGTTATGCACTCAACCGACCGGCAAAATTTTGTGACAATGCTTTAATTCCAACTGGAACAGTAAGTCTCATATTTACTAAAGCGAATTGTGGTTAAAAATTCAGTCAGTCCAAGCAAATTTGCAACATTCAGCCAGATGTGAAAAGTACTGATGTTATACAAAAAAAAATGTATAATCCGGAATATTTACAAAGCACTGATTTTGAACTAAAATTGGGACCAAATGCATCCAGTAGCATGCACATTTCCAAATTATAGTAAACTTGCTTTTTTACAAGTGAATGTTACTTCGCAGTAGTATCTGGATTCTAACAGCACTAGCAATAGTAAAAAAACAAACAAAAAAAAACCCCTTGAATAACACTAGACAACCGCCACAATATAAAAAGGGGTAGGGAGGAGGAAGCGGGAGTTCCTTTTCCCCTTGCTGTGCCACTATGAGGTCATATCTACTTAATCCGGGGGCTGCTCACCAATTAAATCTAGCATCTGCCAGCTATTGGACCTATCACACGTCAATCACCCGTTGGCATCAGGTGGTGCTTAAAATTAAATTATGAGGATGGACAGGTCATTGTCCTCCCTCCAACCCCCACCTGTGGTTAGCAAGTGGAAGCGCTATTAAAATAAACATGGGGGGGACATTTTAATAACAGAATGACCACCCTACCCACCCACAACATTTGTTTTAGTAACCACCTCTTCTCTAATGGGCTTCAGTTGCATGTTGTATTGATAAAATACATAACCAGTGCCGGGTTCTATATCTAGGACAGAATTGTTGGACTCAATCAAGCGGATTAAAATTATCCTTAATTAGAAAACAAAATCAAATTAGGACACAATGTGGGGGCACAAATAAGGGGCATGTTAACACGTTTCGGCACTTTTTCTGAGGTTTTGAGCCTACGTGTGCCAAATGGCTAAATCTAGCACCAAAATCCATGGGCATGACTGCTTAAAATGGCAGAGAACAATTCATAGTGCCGTTTGGAAATGCATATTTTCTGATCTAATTTTAAAAATGTTTAAACTTTTACTTTGTAAATAGCCTGTATGAATTAATTACTGCATTATGCAATACAGGATATTAAAACAGTACTTTGTCCATGACTTGTACAATTCATTATTTTGTAACCTTTCCAAACCATTTGGTATTGCATGAGCTGTTTTGATCTGTTACTCATTTAATGGTCTCTTGATCAAGAGATGCATTTTTTTGCTTGAAAATTTCCCAATATAAATAAAACATTTTTTTAAATGTTTAAAGCGGCACTGTCATGCCAAACTTTGGCCCAAGCGTAGAAAAAATACATAAGACAAAATAGTCTTTGTCTTATGTTTTAAAAAAACTAGAGCTGATAGGAAGAAATGAAGAACAGATCCTGACAGAGGGAGAGAAGAGGAAGCGATTGGGGAAAGCAGGGCCGTCTTTAAGGAGGGGCAAACGGGGCAGCTGCCCTGGGCCCAGTTACTCATGGGGGGCCCAAAGCAGCTGCCCTGTGGGCCCCGTCGCCTGCAATAAAAATTATTATTTTTTAAATATTTCCCTACCTAATGGGCCCGCGGTGCTAGTATTGCGGCTGCACCGGGGACCGCACACTAAGGAGGCCCACCGGGTGGCCCATACCTTTAGGGCCACCCAGTGAGCATGTTCCAGCAGGGGTCCGGTCGGCGCTGTGGCCCTTTAACAGCGCGACCGGGTCCTTGCTTAACGGCTGCATGGGAGGAAGTGACGTCCGCGAATCACTTCCTCCCACCTCAAAGACATCGGGCCTTCCGGGAGGCTGCTGAGCCAGCATCCAGTGAGGAGGGGGAGCAAGAAGAGCCAGACCCCAACTACCCCAGCCAGCACACTGGACCCCAGGGAAGGATGCCTCTTTCAAAGGTAGGAAACTGAAGAGTGTCTGTCTGTGTGTCAGTATGTACGTCTGTCTGTGTGTCAGTATGTATGTCTGTGTGTGTGTCAGTATGTATGTCTGTGTGTATCTGTATGTTGTTAGTATGTATGTATCTGTGTGTGTGTATACCTGTGCATGTATCTGTATGTAGCCAATGTGTGTATCTGCATTTGTCAGGTTATGTATCTGTGTGTCTGTATGTTTGTATGTTGTCAGTGTATCTGCATCTGTGTGTCTGCATGTGTGTGTCAGTGTGTGTAAATGTGTCTGTATAGCTGCATCTGTATGATTGTGTATATCTGTGTATCTGCAAGTGTTTCTTTGTGTGTATGTGTATCAGTGTGTGTGTTTGTGACAGTGCATGTGTATTTGTGCATACATCTCAGCATTCAACACTACACACCTGCATTCAAACTTCAACACTACATATAAACACACCTTTTTTTTAAACAACAAAATTATATATAAACACACCAGTGTATTCATAAACCAACACTACACATAAATGCATACTTGCATTTAAATGCCATCTCCACATACAAACACACCCCTACATTCACACAAACATACTCCATACAAAAACATGCTTACACTCAAACACACAAATGCTGCTCAGTGCTAAATATAACCCTGCATGCATGGGAAAATGGTAGCGCCCCAGCTGTCAAAGCATTGTTGGAGTTGCATGACAGATGGGGATCTACCTTTTGCCCCCTCTTGCCCAAAATAATTCATGCACCAGAGCCCTCTCTACTTTACGTCCGCCTCTGCGTTGGGGTGGGGGGCATGATTGCATGCCAGTGAGGGGACGACCGGGTTCAGGGGGCACAAGCAAATGTTTGCCCAGGGTCCAATCCATATTAAAGACGGCCCTGGGGGAAAGGTAAGTTCGGCATGAAAGTGCCGCTTTAAATTTAAAGGTTGCTGAATCTGAACAAAATGCTCAAGACAGAAACCTACAAAATGTCCACATTAGCAAAGGATTTTATTTTATATTGCATTATCTTTTAGTCAGATTAGTATACATATGATATTGCCATGTAGAAATTACAATGACAAAAGCATTAGGAGAAAAACAAAAAATCTGTGAAGACCAGTCAGTGCTGCAGATAATATGTACAGAAAACCCCCCACAAAAACCATGTGCTTTGGAACAAAAAACTCCAAATATATGTATTCGTAATTCTTTGCCAAAAAATAGTGATGTTTCTCACATTTGATAAATCATCCTAAAAAAAACATTAAAGTCAAATGGTAACTTTGGAAACAACCATTGGTAACTTTGTAATTATAAAAATAAATTTATTAAGTGATCAGTGATGTTAACCATCTGAATGGGTGAAGCCTTCAAAATGGTTCCCACTCCCCCGAGAAGGTCTGACTGTACCTTCCAATAAAGAAGTAAATTTGTAATCAAGTGTTTATTCCACCTGAAGGTACCGTATCGATGTGCATTAAGGAATGTGAAAGGGTGGTTCATCCCATTTTGCAATCCCTTGTACTATCCTCTGGCACTCAAAGTTACAAATTTGTGTGAGCTCACCTTACAGTGAGGTCCGTTTTCAAATAGCCATCATACTGGGTGTTCTTCTGGAGTGCGAGCATATCTAACTCAGGACTTCCACAAACAAGAATCTCCACTTCTTCAGGGCGCAGTAGCTTAAAAAAAATCGGAAATACTTATTTATTTAAACTTTATTTTCATTTAGTTAAAAAAAAAAAAACAATAGAAGTTAAGCCTATGTGCCAAAAAAAAGCGGAAGGGTCCATATGTGGAAACTTATCTATGCTTAAAGGAACATTCCAAGTACCATAACCATTACAGCCTGCTGGAAACTCATTTGAGTCTCATTAGGCTCCATGGGTCCAGACTCTGCTTCCAGATTCTCCCTGCAGAAGAATCCCCTTAACTCTACTGTACTAAGCAGGGTCATGCTCATTGACTTAGATTGTCAGTTGAGTACTCTCAGCTAGTAAGCGAGGTCCTGTATTGGCTGTGGTTAGGCTGCAGAGAGATATTTGCCTTGTAAGGATGAAGAATATGGAATGCAACATGGGGGACCCAGGTAAGTTGTCACCCCATTTTAGAACAAATTGACAAATTACAGTGGGTCAGAACCAGGACACTCCTGACAGGTTTTGGCTTTAAATTAATACTTGTTTGTCCCTGTATATCCATTTAGTTTTTAGTTTTTCAAAATGTAACTTTTTTTTTTTTTTTTTTTTAGGTATGCATATGAAAAACCTCATGCAAACCTCATGAGGAGCAAGTAAAAAAAATAAAAAAAACAGCCGGAGAAAGCGCCTATTTGGACCACCACCAGGGAACCTCATCAACACCTCAAAAAGGAAGGTGTGCAGGGTGTGAAATAAATGTTTTAAATATGTATGCAATCTGGTTGTCATTCACAAGGAAGCTTTGACTGGTTGGTAAAGTGAAGTACCACAGGAGGGTGGTGAGGGGGAGGGAACAACAAAATAAAAGTTAATATGTAGGCAATCTGTTTTTGTGGCAATGGTTCTAGGGGGCAAACTGGTGCTGTGGAAGCAATGTGGGGCTAAGTAGGCACTTTGGCAAATGATATGGGATAAATATGTCACTGTGAAAAGCTGGAGCATGCATGGCACTGGTAGTTTTGTGTGGTTTTGTGTTAAGTGGTGGGATAGTGGGGCACAAGGGCAATTTTCCCACAGGGGCCTGCTATACCATCCCCAGGGTCTGGATTACTATATAATGATAGGAGTCCTGCTGTACAACCCTCAATGTCTGGATTGCTATATAATGATAGGAGTCAGGCTGTACCACCCTCGTTGTCTGGCTCGCTATATAATGATAGGAGTCATGCTGTACCACCCTCAAGGTCTGGATCAATATATAATGATAGGAGTCATGCTTTACCACCCTCAAGGTCCGGATCAATATATAAAAATCCACACTAAGTCTTCATTGAGTACTATTCTACCAATCTACTTCCCTAATACTTCCCTTAACTTTTGTGTCATTTTACCCCACTCCCTCTAGCATGTAAGCTCATTGAGCGGGGCCCTCAACCCTTCTGTTTGTGTGCATCAAACTTGTCTGGTTACAATTACATGTTTGTTAGTCCACCCATACAGCACTACGGAATATGTTGGCACTATATAAATATAATAAAAATCAAGTCTGGATCAATATAAAATGATAATAGTCATGCTGTACCACCTTTGATGTCTGGCTCAATGTATAAATGATAGGAGTCATGCTGTACCACCCTCACTGTCTAGATCAATATATAATGATAGGAGTCCTGCAGCACCACCCTAATTATTTTGTTGCTAATTATTCATGTTTATTTACTGGCTAAGAGTGTCAGCTGTGCATTCTTTGCCATTTAATGAGTGCATGTGCAAGGAATGTGTACAGAATTTAGACACAATTCACATGATAATTCTAGGCTGGATAATGAAGGTTACCGAGTTGCACTTCTTCAGTAACATAACATTCCTAAGTTCAAACAATCTTTAACCCAATTTCAAATATTTTCTGTTTTACAAGAAACCTCAGTCTGTCTGCTGTTTGTTTATTCGGCCGTCTTAAAACACTTTTTTTGTACAGTCCCTCAGTTCACTCTAAGCATGATGGCAGAGGAAGGAGTGAGTCACTAAAGCAATCCTGTATTAAATATTGCCTCCAGATCTCTGATTAAACATTTAACCAAACGTGTTAACAATTGTCAAGTCAAGAGTGCTGACTTGTAAAAACAACCCATTGTACTAACTAAAATAAGCCCATATAACTCTCTAAATTCCACAGCTCTTAATGCCCCTCTGCCAGCGCAGTTTGATACCATTTATGGTTGATGCTCATTGTATCCATAATGCTATAGGTTCCAAATAAGGAGTTAATAGTAGTATAATTTAAAAACATATTTACAGAATTTTACAACTGACATTGGCAGTGGCTGTTGAATTGTTAGTGTAGTTCAGGGGTTCCCAAATCATTTTTCCAATGGAACCCCTTGACATAGTGTACCAACACACGTAGTGCCATAGCACAAACCTTTTAATTAACAGAGCGTAAATGTTTTCTTTATCAAATTTCTAAAGAGTAGTAAACAGATTGCAGTACTTAGGAGCAGGTGTGGCTCTGTGTGTAGAGTTGGGGTTTGTATATAATTTTAGCATTTTAATGGTTGTATGTTATGCTTGCATTTACGTGTAGTGGTGTGTTTAGATGTAATGTTGGATTTTAAATGCACATTTACATTTGTGTGTAGAATTGGTGTTTGAGTGAAGGATGTGTTTTGAGTGTTTGTATATAACTTTAGAGTTGGAGTTCAGTGGTGTCTTTGTATGTCGTGTTTGCATGTTGTGTTTTATTGCTGGGATGTATGCACATACACACTTACACAGATATACATCCACATTAACAAACAAAAAGATACATAGAAACACACTGATGCATGCCATCATATACACACTGACACATTATTATTTATAAAGCGCCAAGTTCTGTAGCACTGTACAATGGGTGGACTAACAGATACGTATTTGTAACCAGACAAGTTGGACACACAGTAACAGAGGGATTGAGGGCCGTGCTCAATGAGCTTACATGCTAGAGGGAGTGGGTTGTAGTGACACAAAATGTAAGGGTAGTGTAGAAAAGTAGGTTGCTAGGATAGTATTCATTGAGGGCTTAGAGTTTTATTTTGATGACCGTTTCTATATCTTATGGGAAGCCAATATAGGGTCTGACAAAGGGGGAGGCGTGGGCGGACATTAAGATGACCCTTGCCGTCGCATTCATTATAGACTGTAACGAGGCAAATTGGGAACACTTAAGATCACTGAGAAGCAGATTACAGTAGTCAAGGAGAGAGAGAAGAGCGGCACGGACAAGCACCTTTGCCGTATCACGCGTTAAATAGGGTCACATACACTTGCACAGATACACACAGATATACACGCACACAGATATACACACTCAGATACCCTGGCACAAAGATATACACACACACTGGTATACACAGAGATACACACTGGCACAAAGATAGACACACACTCACAATCACACTCTGATACATACACTGACCGATAAACACACTGTGTGTATATCTGTGTATTAGTGTGTGTATCTGAGAGTGTGCATCGGAGTGGCACATTGTCACAGACACTGACACTCAAATACACACGGTGATAGATGCACATCTTGACAAACCGAGACATACACACACAAGTCACATTTTTTCTAATTGCAGTCACCCTCCTGTTAGGTTACTTTTTTTCCTGCAAGAGGGTGTCTTGCTTGGAGTGCTGCTGGCTGCTGCCTCTCTCCATCCTGCTCGGCGCGGTCTATGTCTGGGAGGAAGTAACAGGCTGACACTTCCTCCCAGCATCCGATACCATAGGGGCCCGGCCGTGCTATTAACCTTGGCCCAAAAGTATTAGGGCCACCCAATGGGCAAATCGCAGTGGAACCTCCAACACTAATTGGGAAATGCTGGTCTAGTTTGCCAGTCTGAAGCAATACTAATCTGTTGTATTCATGCTTTCTGGAATAGATATAGGAGAATAGGTGCCCCAAGAAGGTGGTGTAATCTTATAAAAACAGGTATTAAATGGGGTACACTGGCATTGTGGAAGACTTATGCAATCTATGTTCATATGCTGAAGCTATATTCATAAAAAATGAAAATGCACCATAATCACTACAAGTTTCTATAGTGCAAGGCAATGACAACTTATCTTGGATCCACCAGGCACCAGTTACCTAATCTTTGAGAGCTAGAATATCTCTACATTGAGTTAAGCCCGGTGATGCTCATTGGTTGAGAGTTAGAGGTGTTAAGCCAATGAGCTGCCCCTATAGGCCAACTGAAGTTCCTTTCTTCTGGCTCAATGAAGAAGATGAATGGTGCCTGGCCCACTTCAGACATGTTGTCAAACTGTTAAATAGCTTGAATATGTAGAATATTTGAGCACCAAGGCAGGTCTACAATCATAACCACTACAAAACGCTTTAAAAGGGAGGGAGGTTGAGTGTGCATGATATATATATATATATATAAAAAAAAAAAAAATGATTTCTTATATAGAATATAATCTTGAATATTTTACATTGACTAAAAATTATATAATGAATGAAAATAATAATACAGTCATAGAGTTGCTATATAGTTACGTATAATACTTTCAGGATAAATCATGTTAAACCATGGCACTTCAGACTACATCTCCCAAAATAATATTACAGCCATAATGCTGGCAAAGCATCAAGGTAAATGTAGTCCACAACGTCTGGATTCCCAAAGGTTGCCTATTCTTGTGTTAGACTAAAGAAAAATCACTGTAAACTATTTAACAAACCATTGACAACAAAGTTTAATTGAACAATGATATATATTTATCCTCAACAAAACTGATAAGGTGACTAATAGGGGAGTTAGTGCATTCAGATGGAATCAGGTCAGATGAACTGAGGGATGACAACCGGAGTAATGAGTTCTTGAGGATCTGAGACAATTTTAGCATAGAGTATATATGTATCTCTCTATATGTATCCTTACAAAGTTCAAAAGCAGACAACGTTTATGTACTTAACTGGATAAACATTTCTCCCTCAAAACAACTTACCATTAATGCATTTGATGAACAAACACTGTGGAAACCATAGTAAAATGCTGAGAACTGTTTGTAGATTGATTTATTGAGGAGGAAGTCAACATACAGTTGCACGTATTCTAGAAGAAGAAAACAAATGCATTCTGGGTCACAATAAATTAATACAACACCATTAGGAATGAAACGTGATGTTGAATGATTGCAGAGAAAAGATAAATGATGGGTTATTCTTTACCTTTTCTATTCTGATTGGTCACTGGAATTTTATCACCTCCTGGTTTTAGGTTGTATGATTTAATCAGCCCAAATTCTTCTTGAAATACCTAAGAAACCAGTTGATACATAACAAATAAGAAATTTGGTTTTAAAGTAAATGTATTGGGTTAGCAAAACCTATTTTATATAATTCAACATGTGATGGTAACTGACCTGAAAAGTTGAATAAAAGTCTTCTTCCACGTTGCCTTCATAAGTCAGAAGTTCATTTAGTCCATGTGCAAGCTCCTAGGATGTGAACATTTATTTACAAATTTATTATTTTTTTATACTATAAGTGGCCTTATAGTTACCCTGTTATAACTTCTCTTAAAACAACACACCATACACCATTACCACTGCAGACAACTGGTGCCAGCCTCCCATAGTAAGAAGTCTCTTTAAGAACAGTTTGGCAACTTACCTTGACTCCTCTAGGGCAGCAGTTGCCTCCCCAACTGCAGCCTCTCAGCTGTTACTTGAGCGCTTTCAGTTAATGAGCTAAGTCATGTACTGCAGTTTCATAGAAACATAGAATGTGACGGCAGATAAGAACCATTCGGCCCATCTAGTCTGCCCACTTTTCTAAATAATCTCATTAATCCCTGGCCTTATCTTATAGTTAGGATAGCCTTATGCCTATCCCACGCATGCTTAAACTCCTTTACTGTGTTAACCGCTACCACTTCAGCTGGAAGGCTATTCCATGCATCCACTACCCTCTCAGTAAAGTAATACTTCCTGATATTATTTTTAAACCTTTGCCCCTCTAATTTGAGATCACAATGCCTGAAAGCAGCCTAACGAAGGCGTTAAGCATAATTCAATTTAGTAAATATTACATTATAAATCATGGATAGGTCACGGAGCTAATTTTACAACTGAAAAATTAATTCCCAAGCTATTGACACGTACGCAATTTATGTTACTTTTAATAGAGGTGTATATGAGAGCTATACAGAATAGAAGTAAACATGCATTTAAAGATGTAAAAAGACCACAGACTTCTTTGCATTAAAGTATTCCTGGGACATTAAAGCTCTTATGTTATTGGCTTGATTGAGAGTAGAGAGCTTCTGGTGACTATGGCCACCTTGACCTAGAACACAGATTACATTGTCAAACTCCCACCACTTCCCTTTGTTTTCATTTGTAATGTATCTCTCTGCTACCCTTTATCTTTCTATGTAGTAAATTGAGTAAGATATGAGTTGTGAGTGTAAAATAAAAAGAAAGTAAGATGCTCACTATAACAAAGTTTCATTCTAACCCAAACGGCAGCAGCAAAACAACAAAAACAACCTGTGAATAATGCAAGACCAAAAGATTAAAGAAACTGAAAAGTATCTATTTTGTTAAAGTTGGAGCCTATGCTATGTAAATCCCCCTCACCTCACCCCCCAGTTTAGCCTAAAATTTGAATGAATAACCCTGTAAGTGCCACTTAAAAACTCTGCAGTGGAATTTGGTATTGAACCATTTACCTGTTACCCATGTTTAGGTACATTCATACACACAGCCTAAACAGTCCTGTGCGTAGTTGCCATGTTGTCCTACATAATGTGTCTGTCTTTCTTTCCACTGAATGGGCCTCGATATGTGTGATAATGAGATAAGCGAGATAAATGAGTTGTCCAGATAGTCAACATGAAGGTGCATACGTTAACGCTACCAAGGCTCTTATTTTTGTAAAGACTAGACAAAATAGTAGCTTTATAAGTCTAGTGATGCAGATAACAACATATTAAATAACCACTGTACCTTTAAATGCCTTTTCTATTGGACTAACAGAATTTTTGAAATTACAAACATTTTGGAAATCATGAACTTGAAGCACTTGATAAAATGGAGGATCTCCCAAATGCTTACCATGCCAAAATTTGTTTAGTCCAATAAAAACATTTGGCATAAATGTTAATTCACCTACTCTATTTGGACCAATTGCAGTGCTCTCAAGTCACTCATCATAGTGGAGATAAAATAGAGCTAATACTCACAGGCATGATCTGATAGAGATCGTCTAAAGTGACAGATCCAATTCCTACAGGGATGTTCTGGTCACAAGGAACGATTGGTGGGCTCAACAGCTTCTTATAACAGCATGGTGGGAAGCGAATGTCCAACGTGATGCTATTGTATACAGCAAGCCCCATCAACTTGGAATGTTAAGTATAAACAGTTATGTTTTGCAATACAATATACGGAGCAACCACAAAGACTACTTTATTTATTTCTCTAAAAATATGATGTTGAATTCATGGTTCCTATACAAGTTATATAGCAACAGCATATGAGCGATTACACGTTTTCAGGCAATGTAAAAGGATACAGTTCCAACCAGCCGAAACTCTGAATAGTTGTCACATTTAAAGCTGCTAAACCAATGGAAGTTTGAGTCCTTGTGGTACGTAAACATACCTGTTAAAGAAAAGTACACTTAATAAAAATGGTACTTATACTGTCTAGTGGTGTAATTATCATACAGGATGCATCAGTAGTAGCCATTTGTAAATATAAAATGCAAGGCTTCCAGGACTGCAGAAATAAATCTGTTGTTCAGTGGACATTTATTGGAATTGTTTAGAAAATTTAGGTTGTTTTACATTGTATTCTAGATGATGTGAGATCATATGTATACACTGGAGGCCAAGAAAGGACCTTAACTGTGGATGTAAAATGCAATCCGAATCTAAAATAATCCTATGTTAATAAATATTGTGATCGGGTTTTAGCGGTGTTCCCTTTAAGCATGTCTTTATGAATGGCCATGCTCTGAAACAGAAAAGGAACATTTAAGAAGTCAACACTTGCCAGTTTATGTAGGAACAGCAGGTTTTTTTATGATTCCCTTCATAACCGTTTCAGTTCTAACACTCTCTTTCTTAGTGGGAACTTTGGTATCTGGCCCTACACATTAAAGCCACAATTCAATATTTTTAAGATGAGCTTTTCAAATGTATTACATAATTTTGGATACAGTTTTAAAATATTTTTTTTTCAAAATTTAAGTTTTTTTTAATATTTGGAAAAAATAATGTTAAAACTTTATTGAAAAATACTAAATCAATAGAACAACTTGTCCAAAATTAATTAAATCAGGGCCTAAGTCTTTAGATTGCACTGACGCGACCATTAAAAGAAATATAATATATTCCTCTTTTATGCAGCTTGGCTATAGAAATATTCCCTGTAAAGTTACTCTAGACTCACCGTAGTCCGGATGGAAAATTTGTCTGATTAGGAGAAGAAACCATTCCTTTGTCAGACCCCCCATGTCAAGACCAGCTTCACCTACGAATGTCACCTTCAACTTTTTTTTCAAATCTGTTCTTTTCCTTGTAAGCTGAAGAAATAAACACCATGTCAATTAACAAGTGTTAAAGATTAGCAGAGTTTTATAAAAATGACAAGCTTTACAGTGATAAATGGGGTGATCTGTAAAACTCAGAATTAAGGTGAAAATGAGTAAAATGTCATTAAAGCATTGGGTATAATCTTAAACATAAATTATTCACTAATTCTAACAATAACTCTAGGTAATTGTAACCCCCTGAAGGACCAAGGCATATGTAACATGTCTGTGACCAAGGCATTTATGGCACTTTTGACATGCATTCATTCTACCACAATTTCCATTTTTCTGTTTAGGTTCACCCAAACAGATTATATATACACATCATTGTTTTAAAGGAGATACAGGGCTTTTTTTTTTTTTATACCCTATTTGTATACATATGGTAATATTAAATCGGAATAACTAAAAATATTAAAAATAGAGTATTAAAAATAGAAGACAAATTAGAAAAAAAATATTCTTAGTTTTACATTTAATAATTTATACACACCAAGTGCAATTAAAGAAGACTAACTCGAAATTGATTCACCAATTATTCCGGATTGTTAAAACTCCTAATAAGTCTAGGATTTCAATAAAGTTTTAGACGATATAAAAAAAAAAAATATTGCATGTAGTGAATTACAGTTTTAAAACTAAAACCTTGCTAAATTTGGCATTCTGAGATTACAATTTTAATAGTAGTCACAGAATCCAAATCTGCTACACAAAAGCATATATCTATAGAAAGTGCATTCCTCAGCTGTGGCCTCAACTGACCGATACCTGAGGTTCCTTTGTACCAGCAAATATTTAACCCCTGCTGGTACCTTTAGTGCATGATGGTCTATGCTATCAACGGGCATTAAATTCCTGAGCACTGAGTGATCAGAACTACAAAGCAACCTGCATTAGAATTAGACATAAGGATTTCACTACCTTTTGTAGTCTGGCTACAAACAGTTAAGGAAGCTACAGACATTTTGTAAATTAAAAGCAGCTCAATTAATTCCTACGTGATCTGACATTAAACAAGAGAAAGCATCACTACACACTAGAGAACATAACGAGCACAGTGGACAGCAGTGATAGGCTGCAAACACTGGAATTAGCCATTTGTTTAAGGGATCATGCCCTAAAATGGAGTTATTGCTCCTAGCAATTTATAGATAAGACTCTCTATTGTGTATGTTTACCTCATCAAGCGAATCGCTGACCAACTGCAGCCTTCGGACTTTAATGTTGAGAAATAACATATTCATGTCGGGTTTTTGCCTTCGAGACACTTTATCCACAAGGCTTTGCTGTAAGGATGAAAATGTATTTAATAAATAGAGCAAATCATTTTTCAACTCTAGTTCCGGGCTGGTTGGTGACAAACCTATGACGCCACTAGAGTTGGAGTTACACCTTCGGCAGCTAAGAGGTTATTCTCTGTATGTGCAGCATTTCGAAGTAAAACACTGGAAATACAGACTGCATGCACCATGACCACTTCAAGTCACTGAAGTGGTGATGGTGCTTGGAGAAACCCTTTAAAATATAATTTAGACTGTTATACACCTACAAACGTATAGTGAGTGTGTGTATGTATATATACACATCCACACACACATACACACACACTATATTTGAAACGTGCTGCAGAAAATATTTTAGATCTCTGTGTGTGGGTGTGTGTGTGTATATATACATATACACACACACACACACACACACACACCCCCACACAAAACTGTCTGGCCAAAAGACAGTTTGTGCTTCCTTGGACGGCCTTTAGCTTTGATTACGGCACACATTCGCTGTGGCATTGTTTTAATAAGCTTCTGCAATGTCATAAGATTTATTTCCGTCCAGTGTTGCATACATTTTTCACCAAGCCGCCATTTTGTACTCTGCATCCATGTTCTTGTTTAATTCTTCAAAGCTGTTTACTCATTTATATAAAGACAGTATTCAAATTTATCTTATTACTAACTTTTTTTTTGCGCAAATAACCTTGTACCAGATGTTTCCCAGTAGATGTTTAGTAAATATTTTAGGGAACAAACAAACAAAACTGCAATTCGGTCAAGCTGACCCTTCTCTCACTACTAATGTGTACCATACAAGATACTCTATTTGCAAGACTCCCTCCGATGGCTGATACACCTGCAAAAGTCCTTCTACTGTATCATTTTTTCTCACCCGTGCAATGCTGATCATCTGCTGTTCTGAATCCTTTTGAATGATTACTTTTTTTGCAGCAATGGATATGATGAAGGGAAACTGACAAAATGAGAATCTACAAGTAAGAAAAAGAAATAATCTAAATCTGTATACAAGATTGCACCCATTTATATAACTAAATATGAAGTGAATCTAATAATTAAGAATCACAATTATTAAGCATCATGGGAAACGTAGAGTGAAAAGTTTGCCAGCACTTCTCTAATATCTGGATGAACCGAACTACTGCTACAATTTTTGATGGTTTTGTTGTTTTTTTAGGAATTATTTTATGTGATATTATTTTTTAGATGATTATTCAGTATCAAGATATGAAACGTGGCATTGTCCTAAATATATAGGTTACGCAATTTTTTTCAAAATGTATTTTGTAACTAATACTAGCTTATATTGCACCGAAATTCCCCCCCAAAAATGGAATTTGCTTAAACGATAAGCTGAATTCTTAAAATGTGCATGGTTTTCAGTTAATGCCACACAAGAGATCATAAAACATTAAATCTGAACGGTTGAACGCTATAAATGATCTGCCTAATAACAGTTTCCTTTCTGCAATGCTACCTTTTGATTACAAAACTCAATAAACACAGAATGTTTAAAAAACATTCAATCTGAAAGTCATTTCCTGAGAACCCAGCAATCCGTTCATTTGTCATATGATGCCACCTTGTGGCCAATGCACTTACATACAGTGTGGTGAGTGGAGAGGTTTGTCTGATTACATATAGTAATATATATCTTGATACTCCAAAAAGAACAGAAGTATAGCTGCATGCAACTAGGCATTAGGCTAAAGCAGTCTATTGTTAACTGACCCTACAGAAATGGGAGCTGGAAATCTGAAATTGCAATACTCATTTGAATATTTTGCCTTGCACCCTGGAAGTGTCTTGGAGACACAATCTTTAACCAAACGCTACACTGCAAATGTCACTTATTTGTTTTACCAAAATGTTGAGCCTGATTGTTTCAGGTCCAGCCATGGACCAGTAAAGTTTGGATTAGAATCCTGGGCATCACTCACATAGCATATCTAGAATTTAGACATTTCACAATTTTGTTCCAATGAGGACACAGACAAAACCTGGACTGCTGGTATGCCTTGAAGACTGAGTAGGGAATTTCTGTTATGCTATTTTATGATATATTAGGACAGAATAAAATAACACAGTCTCTTTAATTTTACCTGCTACAATTTTATTATTTTGGCATGTATGGCGCTATTTGTAAATATTAATTTCGTATCCATGGCGATTGCGCTTTACTTTTGGGCCAGAATTGATCTATACATATGATCCATAGACACAAATATTCACACAAAGTAAATAAATCCAACCTGTGAGAGTTTCCATAAAATTGCCAGGTTTGATATTCTTCCATGAGATCAATATGATCCAAAGTGGAATTGTAGAAATCCGTGTAAGCAATTAAAGGTGGATTACAGAGAGTGTTTGCAGCATCTGTGAAGATACGGTGAGACATTATGTATTTATCCAACCAAATATTTATACTACCAACTGTGTATGGAAGTATATCAAGAACATTTTAGAGAAATAACAGGATTCTGAATCTCTGCTTAGGTAGTAAAGTAAATATACTAAAAGTGAAATCGTTCAAAAGTTCAGCATGTATAATTCCAGGAAGGTGCCACACAATAACAGCATAGTACTTGAAGTGTTTCTTTAAATCCAAATGTTAGAAGCTTTGTACAAAAGAAAATTTAGGGGTAAATAAAACAGCATTTTGTCTATAATTATGCATAGATAAAGGTGAGGGCTCACTTCTTGTTTTTAGGAATTTTAAATCTCCCCATAGTTCACAGCACTACTTGCATTCTGCCTTAAACATATTGTATTAGGAGATTAGGCATATTTGCTCAGCTCAGACAGGCCCTGGACCATACATAGGCACACCAAAGCACCATTGATGTTTTATAATATATATTTTTAAGTTTTGCATTGGCACACATCCATTATGTTAGTGTGCAAAAAAAAAAAAAGGATATGAATAAGAAAAAAAAAAAATTATATATATATATATATATATATATATATATATATATATAGAGAGAGAGAGAGAGAGAGAGAGAGAGAGAGAGAGAGAGAGAGAGAGAGAGAGAGAGAGTGTGTGTGTTTGAAAAATGTCCTTATATTCCATCTAACATATAAGGAGAAAATATGAATTCATTTTGATAATAGTATGCACTCAAACAAAAAACTTGTTGTATGCATGATCTACTTAGTTCAACTCGTGTGATTTAGGAATGTATAGAACTACGCCTCAGCAATAATTGTCGAGGCTTGATCATATTTATGATATTTTAAAAAGTATCTGTGCATTATCGTTGCTCTGGTGAACAGGATAACACTTCCATTTTCAATATAGATGAAGTAGAAAAAAAGCTTAAATCTCTACTAATTGGCCAAAAGCGTAAAGGCCTTTTACCAGAGGGAGTGGTGAGAAAAATATTTTTAACGTGACATCCTGAGAACGCTCGATGACTACATTATGACCAGAGGCAACATTGCTGTTGATTGAAGCAAATAGATGCCAGATGCTGATATGGGTTGGATTTACATGAGAGATAGATAGAGAAAGACTGGCTTATTCATCATTAAAGTGACACTCTAAGCACCATAACCACTGTTGTGTGCTGTTCTTGAACAGTTTGATATGCAATTGGTTCTCGCTGGAGTCTGCACTCCTTACATTCTTCTGTGACACTCGCAGCCAGTAAAGGATGTCCTTATAGGGACATTGCTGAAAAAGAATGGGAACGTCCATATTTGCTATATCACATAAGATAGGAAAGGAACACTCTGTGCCTGTGGCACTCAGACAAGTATTAAACCATTTAATAATGGTTTAACTTCTTACTGTAGGAACTGCTTTAGGTGACTTGTGGCACCATAACCACAACAGAAACGTGGTGATAACGGTGCTTAGAGTGTTCCTATGGATGTCACCTAAGTGTTTTCTTTTGAACCAATTCTGTATAAGTCACGTCACATAGATCATCAGGCATACAAAATAAAGTTTCAAATATTCGCAGTTAATTTTCCAGTATTCGGATCTGATTTAATTTGTAACCTTGAATATTTTGTACAGCATCAACTCTTTGTGTTGCTAAACGAAAGACAAAAACTCATTGTGTTATGTGAAACGTACTTAGTAATGCTAGAACTTTGGTTGCTGATGGAATCCACCAAGTGCATTTTGCCAAAGGTGGAAAGTCTTCAGGTTTTGCAGGAAACAGCCGTAAAGAGATAAACTGCAGAAGTCTGTCAACCAACTGCTTGAACCTCTTCTGTGCCATCCTTATAAAAGAGAATATGCTTTATTCACAAGACATCCCGTATTTTATTTAACACTTTACTGGCTCTCTGTATGGGAGGCTTTACATGGTAAAAATGTGAAAGTTAATGTTAAACACGCCAAATGTACTGGTTCTACAATCTTTAGGCTGATGATGACAAACTATATATATATTTTTAAGTATAATTTTTTATTTTATTTATTTAGCTTTTTCAATGAGCTCTTGCTAAGTCAGTCTCACTCATCTTTCTAGTTGTATTTATAGAAAAAAGAAAAAGAAAAACTTGTTTTCAAATCCCAAGGGATAGGGAGAGAGGAAAAGGAATAAATGTTCTAAATATCATCCTCAACCAGTAAAAAACGCCCCCTTTCAAGGTTCAAAAAAATTACAAATAAATAAGCAAAATAATCTAATGTAATTACCATGGAGTGTGGGTATTGAGAGAAATAAAAAATAAAAAAAAGAGAAAGAAAAATAAACGTATAACCAATAGATAATGCTAGTGACCAAATACAAAAATATATTTTCCAATAGGTCCTTGATTATAATAATGAAATATGAAAGGGATTGATTGTTCAACTCTACTCACACACAATGAATCACTCCTCTTTCTGTAACACTGCTGAGCATATCTAAATAGCTAACCTCTGATCTAGGCAGAGATTTGGGGATTCTCAGTTCCCCAAAAACTGCCTTGACAGCAAATGAGGCAATATTTTTGAGCAAAAACTTTAAAAAAAAGTTGGAAGGAAGGGGCTGAAATGATGGGCTTCAGAAGCAAAACTAAATTTTTTTCCCACAACAAACCAGACACTAATAATAAATAAATAAATAAATAACTAAATAAACACAAACATGGCTATCTGTAACCTAAGTACACAATGCATTTAAGAATCAATAAAAGCCAATGTAATCTTAACAAATTATCGTTCAAGGACTTTATACAGATATGAAACGCTCTGAGAATGCAAAATGAGTTGGAGAAAGTATACAAGTAATACATTTATTACTGGCTAAGATTGTCATTGTACTGAAGTGACTAATATGCCATATTAACTACAAACAAGAAGGGACAGCTTACAGTGATTTACAATTATTGTAGCATTGTTTTGAAATTGGCTCAGTTATATTTCGCCAACAAATTACACTGCTCTGAACACTTAAACGGCTGTTACTATAGTAAGTGAAGTGCGGATTACTGGCAAGTATGGGTATGTGTATGTGTGGCTCTTGTTTACACCACATGCGTCCAACGTGACACTTATCAGGTTCGTCTCTGAGCCAAACTACAGACTGGAAATATGGGAGTATAACTGGGGCGTTGGAGAGAGAAACTTTGTATATTGCAAAATAGGCACACAATAAGGGACAGGAGATAACACTACAAGGGCTGTAAAGTTCTGTTGTTGTTGACCTTGTGATTAATGTTGCAATACATTTTCACCTTTGTCAACAGCAGCTATCAGTTAAAAATAACTATTGGATCATGACATACCAATTTAAACATTAAGCTTGTTACATGTAACCGAGGGGTTAGAAATATATGCAGAACTAGGGACCAAGAACAGTTGCATTTTCGATCGTACTGCTCAATGCATTTAACATATTTCAGCTTTGCAGTTTACTTATTCCATGGCCGTGATGATGCTAGGGGCAGAACAGAACTCTCACCCTCTGATTCTCTATGTGGCAAACGGCAAGAGAACAAAGGATCCGTTACACAAAAGCTTTAGGAAACAACTTTGGTAAGAGAGGTTTGGGCATATGGGCTATACTTGTAAATGCAGGCTGCTGTTATGAATAGATATGAATAGGTATTCATAGCGCCACCCTGCATTTAGAAGTATAGCCCAGATTACCAAACCTCTCTTACCAATCGGTTTCCCAAAGCTTTTATCAATTACAATTTAAACGTAAAGGGGGTTTGAGAAACCAAACAAACAGTCATACTTTTCCTCTCTCATTAGTTCATGCTCCCGCAATACCAGGTGTCTGTTTGACACCTTTAACTCTCTTCTTCGCCCTGCTGTGGCCACTCCTCAAACTAACCTTACAGCCGATAGCTTTGCATGCTACTTTACCGACAAGATTGAACAGCCAAGGAAAGAATTCTCCCCACCCTGCCTTTCTCTTTCTCAACCAAACGTAGATACAAAAAAAATATATTGATAATAGTGTTTCTTCTATTTGGATTATATGATCTCTGTATTGGGTGCCACCACCGACTGGTAACTTAATTTACAATAATCTGTATCACTGAGGGTGGTGGGGCATCTCTTTCAAATATTGCTCCACTTCTTGTTTGATTTTACACGTAGATCATGCCTTTTATTGGGCAGACTAGATGGGCCGAATGGTTCTTATCTGCCGTCACATTCTATGTTTCTATGTTTCTTTCCTACCCTTCTGACTTTCTCCCCACCTACTGAACAAGAGGTGGCTGCGCTTTTCCTTTCCTCTCACCCTATCACTTGCCCGCTTGATCCTGTCCCATCTCACCTTATCAGATCTCTCTCCCCTTGTCTTGTGCCTTCCTTAACACTCATCTTCAACTTCTCACTCTCTTTTAGCATTGTCCCTGCTGGCCTTAAACATGTCACTGTAGTACCCATCCTGAAAAAAATCTCTCTCAACCCGTACTCCCCCTCTATCATCCTATATCTCTGCTTCCTTTTTCCTCAAAGCTTCTGGAAAAAGACTTGTCTTGACCAGTATGCCTCACTTCCTCAATTCCAACTCTCTGCTTGACCCTCTTCAATCTGGCTTTCGCCCCCTCCACTCTACTGAGACTGCTCTTATCAAAGTTACTAATGACCTAATCGCAGCTAAATCCAAAGGCCACTACGCCATACTAATTCTTCTTGACCTCTCTGCTGCCTTTGACACCGTTGAGCTTTCTCTACTCCCTCAAACTCTTCAATCACTCTGTCTCTGTGACTCTGTCCTTTCGTGGTTTTCCGCTTATTTCTCCCAGCGCTCATTCAGTGTCTCCTTTTCTAATGATACCTCCTCCCTTCGTCCTGTCTTAGTTGGAGTCCTCCAATGCTTTGTCCTTGGTCCCCTTATATTTTTTCTTTATACTGCCTCTCTTGGCAAACGTATTACCTCATTTAGATTCCACTACCACCTGTACACCGATGACACCCAGATATCTCTCTCCTCTCCGGAACTCTCCCCTGCCGTCCTAAAACGTGTCACTGCTGGACTTTCTTCAGTCTCTGACTGGATGTCTTCCTGCTTTCTGAAACTCAATCTCTCTAAAATTGAGCTCCTTGTCTTTCCTCCTCCTAATACTGATCCTCCTCTTTTGCTCTCCCTTCAAGTGAGTGGTACCCACATCAGTCCATCCTTGCAAGCGCGTCTTGGTGTCATACTTGATTCTGGCCTCACCTTTGAGTCTCACATCCAGTTACCAAGTCCTGTAGATTCCATCATAAAAACACAGCCCGCATCTGCCTCTTTCTTACGCAAGATGCTACTAAGGAGCTTGTCTATGCTCTAGTAATTTCCTGCATGGATTATTGTAACATTGTCCTAACTGGTCTTCCCAAAAACCGTATTGCCCAGCCACAGTCTGTAATGACAGTCCTCTCACACCTCACCCCTCTGTCAGTCCTTACATCTGCTTTCTGTATCATACAGGAGTCAATTCAAAGTGCTAACCCATACCTATAAAGCATTGACCAATTCTAGCCCCTATTATATCTCTTCACAGATCTGTAGGTATGCCCCTTTTCCATCTCTCCACTCTGCCTGTGACTTTCTCCTGTCCGCTGCTTGCACATGTACAGCCAAATCGCACTTGCAGGACTTCTTGTGGGTGGCTCCCCTCCTGTGGAATAGCCTGCCTTTCTCCATCAGACTCTCCCCTAGTCTTCAATCATTTAAGAAGTGCCTTAAAACTCATCATTTTAGGAAACTTATGGCCTTCCAGAGTAACCTCTACCTCACATACCTGTCTCCTGCTGTCTCCTAAAGGAAGGCACTCTACTCACTCCTCCAGGTCTGATTCACTCCCATCTTATTTGATTGCTATTTCTGGTCCTATTGTGTTTTAAACCCCACCTCCTATAGACTGTAAGCTCGTTTGAGCAGGGTCCTCAACTACCTATCGTTCCTGTAAGTTTTCTTGTGATTGTCCTATTTATAGTTAAATCCCCCCTCTTATAATATTGTAAAGCACTACGGAATCTGTTGGCACTATATAAATGACAATAATAATAATAAATTAAAGCCATTAACTGTGTCAAGGTTAAAGAGTTATTCTTACTTTTTAAACCAGTGAATTAGTAAATGGTGATCTGTATCGGTAAGCGTAGCGATCTGCCTGAGTAAATGAGCATAAATAACATAGGTTGTCGTACTGCTGAATTGTGGATTCTAAGAAAGGAAAAAAAGCTGAATTAATATAAATGTATATATTTTGTAAATAAAATATATATAATTGCATGATCTGTTAGCTTTATTAAATGTGTAAGTGTGACGTATGTATAGCATAATAAATCACTATTAGCCACATCTCCGCAAGATATTAATCATACAGCCTCTCTACATACTTCCTGAAAAGATATATCAAGGTTGTACCAGAGTGTTTACTTTAGGAATTGCAATGGTGTTCTTTTTATTTCTCTGCTTTAAAGGAAGTGTTCACAACTGTTAATTGCCAGTTCATGCTAACAGCATGTCCACTGCCAGCAGCCTCCTGTGTGAGAAAAGTATCTCACAAGAAAATTGAAGAATTAATTCAATTGCAGTAGATAGAAAGAAGGATTCTTTAGGGCCTGTAGGCCTCATCTGGACAGCTAAGAAAATATAGGAATAGGCAGTTGGGAAGGGAATTTTGAAGGACTAATATGTATATTCTTGTTAAAGGAATTGTTCAAATTAAAAATATGCATTTTGTAACCTATATATTCCTTTTAATAAGTTAATTTAACTGGGCACTGATTACAAACTACAACAAATAAAGGGGAGTATGTATTTTTAAAAAAAAATGTCTATTGGAAAAAATTATGCAGACATGGAAATGGCACCAATGCAAAGTGCCTAATATGTCCATTAGTCTCCATGGTGACTGTACCACTTTTAATACTTTAGACCACTTTTCAAAACATGCATAACCCCAAAATGTATGTATTTATATTTGTTTTATTTTTTTGTTGCAATGCTTTATGCTGTGGTATGTTATGAGACTGTATTGGTATGTTGCTGTAATGTTTTTTTTTTCATGTTCCATGTGCAAACCATATCGTGATTTCTATCTGGTAAATGGAGAATTCACCCCCTTTCGGAGTGCATACCTTGCACTTCAGCAGTCAAATGCCCTTTTCTTCAGTATGAGGGAAAATTAGAGCAAAACGGTCTTTTTATATATCATTGTAATCATGTATTAAAAATGCAAAACAGTTAAAAGTACATAAGAGAAAGTAAAGCCATCTCAGGGTTCAGAAAATAGCAATATTCAGCATTTATGATGTGTAGAGAACCCCACAATAACCATTAATACCAAGTTCACATTATGCATTTTATAAAGTAATGAAATAATAGACAATTTTCTTCAAACATATATTCAGGTTAGCAGACAAAAACCAAACCCACAAATTGTGTTACCTGTGTTAAGATAAAGTAGGCTCTGAGGTCATCTTTTGTTCTGGGTCTAGATAAAAGACAGTTAGAAAATAAATATATTTAATAATATATAATCCACCTATTGAGTTGAGTCAGCTTAACATGTTATATATGAAGATTTTACATTTAAATTTTACAGGGATTAATTGAGCTGGGTGACCTGTAAGCTCACATGGTTATTACGTATATCATGAACAGTGGAGAACGGACATGGAAATTGCACATTTTAGGCCATAATAAAGTGTGTGTTGGGAGGAGGGAGGAAAAGATGCCCCCTTTTCCCAGTTCAGCTGTTCTGGCTTTATTTAGCAAATCTCACCTGAATTCTTTAAACTTTCTGGGCTACTGAATACCCTTGTTAACATTTTGGAAACCTAATGGACATTCATCACATGAGTATTAGGAGAAGAGGGGAAAACATTAATGCTTCCCTTTTACAAACAGACATATATCCAAAACACAACTATGTGTTTGACTGCAATCACAAAATACTATAACAGATTTATTTTCTTGCATAAAAATATAGTAAAAAAGTAACTTTGCTTCACCGTGTTGATGAGCTGATAGATCACCTGCAGTCAAACTCTCACAGTAAGTTTTGTCATTTATTAAGGTTGGCAAAGCACCACAGGAGATGTAGTTCTGGGGTCTACCTTTTGGCCTCCGAAGTTAAACTAAAGTAATGTCACAAACCAAATAATCATGAAAACAGTTTACATGTTGTGTTCATTTTTTAATTTTACAATAGACGGCAACAACGAAAGTTGAGTGGTTTAGACGTTTATAAATGTCTCCAGAACATCAAGTTAGCATTATTTCCCCCTTATAGAAGCTTAACCATTTTGTATATTTTATATTACACAAATCAATCCTTTTAATTAAATAATACTACACTTACCCTTTCCATTCTCTTAAGAGACTGTTAATAATTCCTTTAAGTACGGTTTTTTGGATATCTTGAGCCTGAAACAAAACAAAACTATGTAAACAATTGGCTTGATTGGCTTGAAGAAAAAACATGTCAGCAGACTGCTTGTTTTTCCTGAGTCTAACAGCATGCATATTTACAGCTTCTGGCTTGAATACAGTAATAATTTTACTATATTTATGGAGGTATGAGGGGCCCAGGGGGGGCTAGATGGTCGTATTAACACTATAGGGTCAGTAATACATGTAGTTGCACTGGTGACTATAGTGTCCCTTTAATTTAAATGGATTTCCTAGTATTTATTTATTTTTTAAAGTTGGTTTGGCACATTTTACACCCCGGTAGAGTGCTTACTCAAAAGCAGTGATTATTGATTATTAAGTACCCTACGGTAGTGTAAAATGTCTCATATCATAATATATGACTTCAAATATGGATTAATAAATATGGATTTTAACTTAGAGGGTAATCGGATGTTTGTTTTGGCTTTGAGACTATGCCTGTCCTTATCAAGTTACTGGTGTATCTCAACTGAACTAAAGAGCAGTGGATTCTATGCATATTCAAATTCTCTGCTGATGCTCAAAGGCTGAGAAACATCTCTTTTACTGGCGCTACTGCTCATAAGACATGTCCAAATATATGAATAAAATGTTAGTCTGATTTATCTGATGTGGAGAAACAAATTTTCTTACATATGTCAATTTGGATTGTTTGAATAGTGATAGAATGATTTGTTTCACAAAACCAATTCAGACAAACTGTTTTACTACACAAACACATTGTATTAGTAAATGCAATAAAATGTAACATTAAAAGAAAATATGCATTAGCAACTAGCAAGTGCCATCAATGGATCAAATCAAACCCCAATTTTGAGAAACACGGGCAACGTGGTTTATTTGTTAAAATATGGATTGTAGTTTTCTGGTTTCAAGTCAAGAATGTTAACTATAACACCCTACTTGAATTTGCAATTTACTAAATAAACTCCCTTGTGCATGTTGCTCCAACTCTGTGTCTCTTTGTTTGCAAATGCAATAGATTTGATGCATGGCAATCTGTTAAAGGATCACTCCAAGCACCAAGTAGTGGTTCTAGTGCCAGGAGTGTCCTGGCGGCTCCCACAATTTGACTTCTTATCTGATGCCAATCGCCATTCTCAATCTCCGCTACAATCACATGGAGCCATAAAAGTATCTTAACCCCTTAAGGACACATGACATGTGTCACATGTCATGATTCCCTTTTATTCCAGAAGTTTGGTCCTTAAGGGGTTAAACAATGTAATCAGAATCTTCCAGTTCGCTAAGCATAGTAGTGGAGGCGCGGAGTGTTCGCTCATCAGATTTTATGAAGTCAAACCGTTTAACTCCATCTGATGGGTGGGCACCAGGGCACTCCTGGTATATAGTTATGGTACTTGGAGTATTCCTTAAATGCTTTATGTAGTGCCTGCCTAGTCTTTCATATTAAATACTATATAGAAATTGTATCAGCTGTCTATCCTTTTAATTGTGCTGGTGTAACTATATATATATATATGTGACATTTCTATTGTTTCTACAACACATTAAACAGGTGAGTAATGCATATTAATGTACCTTATTTAAAATATAGAGAAGAATACAGATTCACATATATGCAATACAGCACCATTGTTTTTTTTATAAAATACACTTACAGTGTTTAATAAAGCATCATAAACAGCATTCAGAAATTTCGTATTGATTCTGGAATCTTCAATGGTGTTAACAGAAGCATTTACATCTCTCTGTGAATATCAATAGACAAGTAGGAAATAATGAGTTCACACAACAAGACGTATGAAAATGTAACTGAGCTTGTACGCTCTCCTATGCAGATACCGCACATTACAGTTAATACACATATAATATTATCAGAATTTATACAGAGCCAACATATTTTGCGGTGTTCTACAATAATACATTTGAAATATAAAGTATTGGTAAAAACCTTCTTTATGATGGCTTTACTACTGTTACACTCTATCATTAAACACATATATATATATATATATATATGTTTTAAATGAAAACTCCAGCGTTGGAAAGGAATGCATTTCTTTCTAACTTTGGAAGGTTCCTGTTTATCTTTGGAGTACTGGGCAACCCTCCAGACTCCTTAAATGATATAAAATAAAAAGTTAGATCACCACTAATGATGATGTCCTGGCTAATCCAAATTCTCTCAAGGAGCAGATATTGGAGGCAGGGTTCCACAATGTTCCAGCAAGTCTTCTCAAAGTAATGCTTCTCTGAGTGCTCAAGGCGAATGATGAAGGGAAGCCTCCTAGATGCAAAATGAGGATGGGAACTATGCTGGCTGTCAGGTGATAGTTGGGAGATTCCTCCTCTTCTGAGACCATCCTGATTTATAATCTCTGGTGCAAACCAATGCTTCTCATACAGAAGCACTTTGGACCTACTCGGCCAACAAGAGTCTTCTCACAGAAAAGCAATAATTTCAATGCTACTTTATTAGATGCATTCAAAGCATTTGATAACAATGAAAATGGAGAATTTCCATTATTGTAAGTCTTCACTGACTGATTCATTTAAACATGACAATTTCTGAGAAATACCAATGCTTATATGTCAGACTGCATGCACCGGGTTTTTAGGCACCAAAATCACTACTATTATTAGATGTAATGGTTAAGCACGTAGAGTGTCCCATTCTAAGTAAACATGTCATCCGCAAATTGTGTTGGAAGTTAAAAGTTCACATTCAATGTTAGATATATAAAGTCTGCACATGTTGAAATGTAGTTCAGCACTGTTCCACACGTACCAAACTGTGAATAACACTGCTGCTCAAGCTGTTAAAAGTCATCCTGAACTTACAGATAAGCTCCATTAATGGAACTATAGATATGACCACTCACTAAAGGGTGTAAAATACTCCGGGAGGTGAACTTGTATCGTGTATACCCACCATGCAGTTACATGCTATACAAGTACTTGTATGGCTAGGAGGAAGCATATATAGAAAGGATTAATCCTCATATTCTGATAAATTAAGTCATTTTGTATCCCAGTATTCTATATTTTAAGTAATCTGTAAAACGCCAGAAAAGTTACAGATTAAAAGACATATTTACCTTTTGTGTACATGCAATTCATCTACGACAGCAGAAAGATGAATATAGATTGATGCAGAAATAGTTTGATTTTGGTTGCTCAGAAGACAAGGTATGTATTTAAAAAGAACTACATACCACAATTTTTTAGCTATTCAATTGAACATTTTAACATATCTAAAAATAAAAATAATTATTCATTGCTCTCCATAGGATGTTTTAGAATACTACCTTAAAAGCAGTGTTTAACTCCACGAATGAATCAAACGTCGTTAAATAAAAATCATGCACGGCTTTCCATTCTCCTGTTGATTTTGCTTTATCCAAATCTGTCCTACAAAGAGAACAAAAATAAAGAATGAAGAAATTGTGTGCAGCCAATGAATATTCACACCACACTGCACGCCTAATCAAGCTTTAAAGTGAGTGCTGCTTTCATGATCAGTAATTTCAGAGGGTTTGCTTATAACTATGCATGCTTTTTGGCAGCACTCACTTAAATCAGAACAAACCTATAACTTCGCAATACAGCTAGATGTTTGTATATTAAATACATTTATTTCACAACCCGAGCAAGTTCTGCAAAAAAGGTTACTCTGTTTGCTTAATCATGATGCTGTTTTGACACAACCAGAGCTTCTATCTTCTAAAAGGATGTCCTACAAAATTAGGGGCTGTCCCCTTTGTGGGTCTTTGCATGTTATGCAAAGACATCAGAAGGTAACATTTATAGTCGGTTGACTGTGGCACGGAAGCACCACTAAAGGAAGTTATACTTAAATGAGCGGACCACCTGTGGACACCACCCGTGGGATCCTCCATAGCATAACTCTCATTGTAAGTGAGACGTAGCCCTTTTTTGTCATAGCTGTATCGAGTCATGGCTGTTGCAAGTGACAAACGTGGATTGTGAAAGTTATCAGTGTCATATTCTATTTTATCATTTTTAGAGTTATATCTGATTATGCCTGTATCATTATCTCTGTCCATGTTAAATAAGGGTTATTAAAACAATAAAAATAAAAAGGGATATTATAGGGACCCAGATTACTTAATGAAGTGGTCTGGGTGCCATGTTACCCCCGTTTTAGCCCTGAAGCTAAAAACATTGATGCTCTATAGGAACACCAGTGTTTGCTTTGCATAACCTGCCTCGTGTGGATATCATACTACCTTTGGAAGAGCACTGGATTGGCTGAGATCATCAATGGGTGGGGCCAAATACCAGCTTGGCCAATCGGCATTTCCTCATAGAGAAGCACTGAATCAACGCATTTCTATGGGGAGCCTTCAGCAAAAAGGCTGACTATACTCACCGGAACAACTACATTAAGCTGTTGTTCTGGTGGCTACAGTGCCCCTTTAAGAACCACTTTCATAGACTATCATTGTTTTTCCATTACATTAACCTCCAACAAACAGCCACTGCGACTGCTGACCCTTTGCCTAACTGGATTCTATTTATAGATCGTCCTTTCTTGTGCTTCTGATTAGTTAATAAGTCAAGAACCAGCAGGTACAGAGGTAAAACTTCAATGTCTGGCTGTCCTATTCTCCTCTTTATGGACCTGAATACGAATTCTGTTCCTAAGTTGTTGGGTTTTTTTTGTTTCCTCTGCATACTTTGTTCTTGTATAACGTGTCTAGATGTTTATGGAGGAAATCGTACAAAATTAAATTTGTAAAGAAAATCCAGACTCATCTAAATGAATGTTATAACATGAGTTATGTAATACTTTCTTAATACTTTTGCATAACTCTGGAGAGTGTACTTCAAAAACATCTGTGACTATACAGATTAGAGTAGAGTAATGCAACTGTTTGCTCATCTGCAGCACATCATAGGTGGATACAGTGTGTCATCAAAAGCAATACAATTTAATGTCAATACGTAATGCTACTTAATATCAATACTTAATGCAGTGCGGACTATTGACATTTCAAAAATATAAACCCCAAGGTATTTAAATTATACCATTTCTGCACACAAGTAAAAAATGATAGTGATTACCAGGTACAAACGTTACGGTACGGCTGGTTTTATGAACATTAAAATGCTGATAAGAGCGTCTGGGGAAAAATACAGAAAACTTTAAAACCATTCAAGTTTTTGGTTTTTTATTTATTTATTTTTTAAGTCCAGCTTGTTTATGCCAATATTCACAAAATATTAAACTATACAAGGCCTGCTGTTGGACGTATGAACAATATTGCCATTGAACCCATTCAATGGCAATGATGTGTACTGTATACATGTTTGGACACACTGCAGAGAAAGTTTCTTTATTGCAAAAGATTTTCAAAATATGCACATACTACACAAAACAGGTCACTCATCAGCATTCGGTGCTGCAGCAAGATACCCAGGCAATATTTCCAGCACCTGTTTGAGTGTGTCACTCACAAAATATGGATGCAACAAGATCCCAAAAGCAGATTACAGATTTCTTCTAAACAAAGATCTTTATAGATACATTTTATCATTACCAACTCGATGAAGTTATTATAAATATATATTATAAAAGTCCACATTATCCCAGCATAGACTAACTCCACACTTTGAGAATTTATGTACATGTACTAGACATAGGTCACAAACACTTAGTATCTTGCTTTTTAAGGATCACCAGATATGTTTTGAAGCTAATGCCGATGCAGATTATTGGTCCCCTTTTGGGACAATTTGCCGATAACCAGTTCTGTACACCTAAAGGAACACTCCACACTCAAAATAAATAAAAAGTATCATTTAGTAGAAATAACCCAAATAAAAACTTGCTTGCATTTAATTATGCATTTTCCATTGGGGGTATGTATAAAACCAACTTAAAAAACTGCAGTTCTCGTCTGAATCCTTTGCAAGCCCTCCCAATCTATCCCTGCCAACTCTCTGTGACTGTCAAATCAAAAAAAGTGCTTTAGGGGTCTGTAAAGGTTTTTGGAAAAAGTAACACAATTTTTACACAAATCTGGCGTTGACTGAACATGTTGACAGTAATCACACTCCTATAATTCTCAGGCAGCCAGTACATGCATGGATCCATGAAATACCAGCATGTACAGTGCTGTTACTAAAGGAATATGATTGCGGGCAGAATTCACACTCCTATCAATTTGTCAGCCAGCCCAGTACAGTAATTATGAACTGTTCAGCTCCCAGCATTTAGCCGAGCTGTGCATGCAGTAACTCACAGGGAGGAGTAATGTGAAGTTGTGACATAGCACCTCATTGGTTGGTGGCCGGAGTTCCCAGATGCAGAGGACAGCATGCAGTGATTGGGAGAGGTGACAAAGTTATCGGTAATATCGGTAAATAAGACTCAGACAGATTACTAGAAATATGCCAAAAAGCTCAAATAATTGGCAGAACCGATTACTGGTCTATCCCTAATGCTTATATTAAAAACCATAAAAAATGCAATCAGCTAGTCTGGGCCCTTAACCTGCATTTATACACTAAATTACAAATCAACTGTAATATACAATTGCTTCCCTTCCAATGACATTCATTTCTAATGCTTATTCACCATAGCACGGCCGGTAACTAGGTACCAAGAAGTAAATTGTATTTGTAAAAAAATAAAATAATTTAAATAGTAAATTAAAAGGCATTCTAGACGTGCCAGGAATACAAAACTGTATTCCTGGCACTATAGCTCCCACTTGACACAAAAATGGAGACTCCTCTAGCACCCAAACCTGGCTCATCTGCACCCATCTGGCTAACAGAGACATGTCACTTCTGCTATATGTGGGGGAGGGGATAAATATTGTTGTAAAATTTCATATTAGGTGTATTATATGGCTGTGTTATATTTTATTTTAAATTACAAAATAGTTTTACTCTTGCATCCTACAATCTCTTCTAGGTGGTACTGTACAAACAAAAGTGGCCACTAGATGGGAGTCTTGTACAGTTTTGTGCTTTCAGGTGATCATATGAGACAAGAATTAGACCATGCAGTTTTCAAGTATTCTAGAGATATCGATGTATTGCAATTCTGAATATTTGCTATGGCTTCTACTTTAAAGCAGAACTGTATATGTAAAGTGTAAACAACATGCAAGATTGATTTCCAAACAAATCAATTGAGGTATATAATTTACTTAAAGGGGTAATCCAGTCAGTTAAAAAAAAATATATATATAGTGTTGTTATTCACACTTAACTTATTTTGTACTTGTTCATAAAATGTTATAATGTATTAAAACGTACGATTTCTAAAATGCACACCCAAATCATGAGCAATGTGTTATACCAAACAAAGAAACGCCAGTCACCCACACAAATTAGGTGCAATGTGTAAGTTATGTTACAATTAGTTGTGCACAGTGGTTGCTACTCTTTCATTTTCCTCCGAAACTACGATGTTTCCACTTTGCTAAAAAATAGTTGAAATTCGCAGTTTTCTTTCTACACAAGAAAAATGGCAATTGAACTACAAGTCCCATTAACCCTTACAGGGCACATAAAGCACTGCTTATGGGAAAGTTCAACTGTGCTGTAGAAAAATAGACATGTCTGATTGGCGGAGTCATTATCTAGTTTAATATGCTGCAAACTCTGCACATCCTAGGGTTTTGCAGCAAATGCAGGATCTTCCAACCTCGAGTACCTGCTTACTAGGTCAAATAGCTTGCTTCAATAAAGGGACATGCATCACTTTAAGACAACAGTCTCCTTGAAAAGCTTTAGATTTGAAGGAGGCAGTTGCCTTACTCTGCTCTGGTGTCTGGTTTCGCTCACCTGCTTCTGGAAATTGATGCCCTGTTTTCTGTCATTAGTGGACGGGTCTGAAACGGATTTAGGTACTGGGGGGAAGGCTGAAAACTCCTCTAGCTGAGAGGCATGTCCAACAATGTAGTCTAACTTTACAGTGGGTTTATAAAACATCTATTACATACTTCTCAAAGTTTGCATTGTCTTCATTTTGGTTTGTATATTTGTTCAAAAGTGTTTGCTTGCTGGGTTAAAAAAAATAATTATTGTCAAGTGATGCATGTCCCTTTAATGCTTCCAGTTCTTCACCATTCACACACCTTGGCCCTCCGAACACCCAATCAAAATATTTCTTGGAAGATTCTCCCATTGCTTGCACATATTATGTGATGCATGCAACATAGGTCTTTGCAAAACTAGTGCCTGGCCACTTGTCATATGCTGTTAGACAGTTACCAAAACCTCTTTCTAGACTACTACACATACTGTTCACTTTAAACTAGCCAACTTTCAAGTTATTTCAAACCTCTATAAAGGTTTCTGCATTACTACAGCTTTTCTTAATAAATTATTCGAAGAAAAAAAAAGTCTACAAAACAGTAATTTTCATAATTTTTGTTATTTGCGTGAGTTTGAATAAATTCAAGACAGTTGGCTATTATTCCAGAATATCCGTACTGCATATTAATTTTGCCAAACACCACAATTTGTTCCCCAAGACATTATTTGCAACGTGCACATACTCACACAGAGAAAAATACAGTAGCTGTCCTTTCATACTGGAGTCGTGTATGGCATTGAACCACACTGCAATTGTCTGCAATTAGGCCCCTAATGTCCGATGTATTGAATTGCAATTTTAAAGGTTTTAGAAAAATAACCCCTAAGGGTATAATGTTCTTCTCGTGAATTTCTACTTTCCATCTTAAAAAGTATGATGATACCTTTGGTGGAAGAAACAGGAATGAGTACAGTTTAGTAGCTAGGTGATTATCATAAATGACAGAGCCATTACATTTCTAAAAGGCTTATTAGAAACGTGAAAATGTTATTTGAATTTGTGGTTCAGTCTACTTTAGAGTAACCTAACGTGGCTCTAAGTCAACAAATAACATGAGGTCACACATTGAATGACTTCAGTCTGTGTCCTTAAATTGGCAGCAAAACACCAATAACGTATAGTTTTTTTATGACACCATTAACTCCTGTGGATACAGGCATGTCAGGTTCGTGGGCTTGGTCAGTTCTTGACCAGTAAGTGATGGAATGTTGTGGGTGCTGAAGACACTGGCAGTGGAACAAGAGCTTTGAAACGTGGTACTTTTTTCAACATAATAGTGGTGACAGTAATATCTGGCATGGCATTAATAAGGTGTTTAACTCAAAACACGTAACAAATTTGCATCAAAAGAGGTATACCGATAAGTGAGGTTTGTATGCTCTATAATGCACAAATTGTAATACGGAGTAAACTCATCCCTGGAGTTGCACCACAAAAGAACCATCCTAGAACCTTTAATCCCTTAAGGACCAAACTTCTGTAATAAAAGGGAATTATGACATGTCACACATGTCATGTGTCCTTAAGGGGTTAAAGGTGTTGGTTTGTTTGTCTATTAACCCCTTTTAAAGTTTGCTGTGTGTTTTGTCACAATATTGTAAAGCGCTACGGAATTTGTTGGCGCTATATAATTGATCTCTCTAGAAAACTGATCTCTGAATTGGGCAGGTAAAAAAAGTAAATAATTTTTAAAATATCAGGTTAGATTTACTAATGACACATTAATAGAACAAGGTATCTAAGCAACCCTGTCCCAATATTGTGCCTTCCTGCACTTTATTAGACCTGACCAAAAGGCAGGTATTACGTATGTGCTAAACTGAAATTTTCTCAAGTATCAAGACATTTAAGGTTCAGAATGATAGGTTCTACACGTGCAGTAAGGTGCAATAAACGTCATTTACAAAATAGCTATGTTAGATAGATTTTTGGATTGAATGGTTTAATCCCACACTGACCTGATATGCGATTATTCTTAGATTTTCGCTAAAGGATTACCACGTCAGATATTCCTAAAAATAACCTTGGGCCCGAATAAGAAACTAAACCCAGCTGGGTCCTTTTCATGGATCCTGCCAAGGTGATAACTTATCAGTTGCTTGGCTTGGAGGAAATTCAAAGTCAACTGATCATGTAGAGTTAATGGAGAAAAACATGGGAGGAATTTAGAAAAAGTGAGTGATTCCAAATATAGTTCACAAGCCTAATCTGGATCTCAGGAAAGAGTCTGCAAGTGTAATTAGGTGGACAACATAATATCACCAAAAATATTAAGAATCAGTAAATTAGAAAGAAAGAAAGAAAAAACACCCCTAGCAAAACGTAGTGCAAGACTTTATTTTTTTATTTTATTTTTTATATGATGTATGAATGAAGTTCGGGTTAAATAGACTCAGAAACCCAAAAATGACATCACTGCAAGAGGTGAGTAAACTGGTAAAGTGTGCACTGCAATCACACATCAATAAATAGAAACACATGTCTCTGAATAAGCAGACCACAAGTATTCAAAAATACTAAAATGCTGGGCAGCTAACTGGGTCAGCTGAGAGGCCTATCTTACATAACCCAGATTTAAATTGATTAAAAATAAGAGAATCTACAAATTCCCACTGATATAGTAAAAACATTTTAAAAATTCTGAACCCACGTTTTTTTTATTTTTTTTATTTTTTTTTATGTTATTGGACGGTTGTGCTAAGAAATTGTAATTATGTATTTGTGTAGAAACATAATTTCTATTTAAATGGAAAATGGAGATATCAAAACGGTCAAAAAAATAAGACAAATTGATATCAGGAGCATAAGTAACAGAGTGCAGCAAGTGATTGCAAGTACCGCAAAGGGATAATGCGTCTCAAGAGTCTAGGCTTATATTGTTCAATAGACATAAGTTAAACAGCAAATCAGAATAAAAGTAGTATGCCCAGCAGAGGGCAGTGTAACATGCTCTGCTGACAGAATGAGAAGACAGTGACGGAACATACTGCTGCCCGAGGCTCGAGTGGCAGAGTGAGTAGACTTTACTCATGCATTGGAATGTGACAAAGGTAGTATTCTGTGGTATTGAATTTTAAAACTTAATAACAATTACATCGAAGTAGATTTCTCATTTTATCTCATTTTTATGTAGAAGACTTGAGAATTGTACCACAATATTAAAAGCTTCAATACAGTACCAGGTATCACTGTTCACTCCTGCTCAACAAAATGGAAATCCACATTCATGGAAAATTCAATGCGCGCACAGCTCTGACTTGGCCTGGGGGTGGAGAGTTCCCCAGCACAGAGGGAGCCCGGCGCTGGAGAAAGGTAAGTGGCTGAAGGGGTTTTAACCCCTTCTGCCCAGCGGGAAGGGGGTGACCTAATGACACTATAGTGTCAGGAAAACAAGTTGTTTTCCTGGCACTATAGTGCTCCTTTAAGTAAATCTGTGCACAAGTATAGTGAAGTGTAATTGCAGGTCTAAGATCATTCAATTCACAATTAAAATAAATGTATATATACTAAAAAACCATCCAAACAAACAGAACACTGATCATCGTACAACTTAAAGTGAACATGTGATAGGTATACATTGCTGGTGATAGCCCTTAACATGAACTTAATATATAAATAAGTTATGTATACACCCTCTCTAGTGTTCATGTGAGCATCAAGATATCACGTTTGTTGGTGTTACGCTAGTTTAAAAAAAAACAACAACTGCCTGTCTCCTCTTATTGCAAAGGCTTCCTAAAGCTCTTCCATATGTCCCAAACACTATAGCTTCATTGGCATTGTATCAGTGTCTGTCACTCTATTAATTATAATTCTATGGCCATCTAAAGGGACCCAGTTAAGTTGTAAAACTATACAAAAATGTTTTACTTGCCATGAAGGGCACTAATGGTACCATAACTACAACAGCAGGCTTTGGTAGTTATGGTGTTTTTTAAATCAGAAGCCAAGTGGCGACCTCTATTAACTTGAAAATAAAATTTAACTCACTGGAAGTCTTTTAGCGTTCGGCCACGTATAGGATTCGTCGGTTCAGGAAGGATGGCAGCTTTCATCTCAGGTGGCAACGTATCAATCGAGATGCGCTGTTTTTGTCGGACATCAAGGCAAATTGGTGGAAGGTCTCTTACTTTGAAGCAAAAACATGAGAATATTTGACATTAAGTTACATTTATTTATAAATATTATTAGACAAAATCACAGCAAATAGTATACACGCACACAAAATTTTGATTAAAAACACCTAATCTAGGCTAAAAAAATATAATGGGGGTTTAGTTACAGTATATGATCATACATTGCATAAGCCTGCCACAAAAAAATACAAAAGAAACAAAACCGGAAAAGTGGGGTTTTTGGTCAAACTAAATTAAGATTTAGGGATTAAACATTTTAGACGAAATGCATTCTGCCTCTACTTTTCATTCTTATCAAGCAGAGCACTTGTCTTGCACCTTAACTTGACATCTCCATTGCAGAACAGGGATTGGCCATGTTGTATTCTAGAATAGGCATCTTTGGAAACAACATCTTGCAAAGTAACTTATAAACAAGACAAGTCGTTATTCCAGATAACGTATTATGTGTATGAGTATTATTGCTTATAATGATCAGAATAGTTCAAAAAGAGACTTCAACTTCCAGACCAGAACAGACACCATGATTAGGAGACCCACAAGGTCGAACCTGCAGTCCATGGCTGGTTTCTGGTTACTGGTTCTTTTGGATCATAACCAATGCTATGGTTTAAAAAGTGGTGTTTAAAAAGGAATCCATTGCTAAGGATACCTGTAAAAATTCAGCATGAAGTCTAAAACACAATGCCTCTCTGTGCTCATTTGCATATCAACCTAGGAACTCTGGGAAACTGCAATTTTTTCATGTTTTGGGGCCCAAGGAGTACTTTCCAAAGTCCAACTTGAGATATGCAGGTGAAGCACAACAAAAGGTCTTCAGAATAGTTCAAACTTCTGTTTTGTATATCATCCTTTAGCAACATGCTTTATAACTGTGTGACTATAATCAACATTTTAAATTGCGAAGGATGGATCCGTCTGGCATCTACAGCAATAAAACACGTAATATCATATCTAGGAACAGTACCCACTACACATTTGTTTTGGTTTGCGTAACATTATGAAGGCAGATGGCCCAGACGTGTTTTAAGAGCTAGAATTACTCTGGTGGCCTGAGTGGGAGATAAGGATGGCGGTGTAGCCCAATTTGCGTGTGCTGAATTTGTCAATGAGGAAAGCAATGCATTTGGGACACCGTCAGCTGCTGAGCGTATAAAATGAATCACACCAGCCCACACACAAACAGCCATCAGTAGCATTGATTTTAGAAAAACGTTCATCTGTTTTCACAGCTAGAAATTGGAAAGGCATCACAGGGATTCAGGTTTAACAAAAAACCTGAAGAAAAGGTGCTCTAGAGTAAACACAGTTTTATTAGAATTTTAACTTGCTGCTGCTTTCTGGGAAATGCAAGCTGTAACAAAGACAAATGTATCGAATCTGATAAATATGAATACTCCATTAAAAAGGAAAAAAAAATAGAATTATTTACTAAACAGTGAACTGCAATGACCTGAAAACAGAATTGCCAAAATTTAGCCCAAATAAGGGCATTGGAAAATCCCTCCAACATTTTGTTCAGTGACTGGAGAAGGATGGGCAGCAAATTTATTTTGGCAGTTGCCTACGGCCTGATTAATATGATGGGCCTGTTCTAAACAGCGGAGGCCCAATAAAACAGCAAGAGGACCTAATTTTAGGTTCCATCACATGTTAAGAGCCACTAGTTCAGTGAATCAAAACTCGGGTTTAGAAAGATTTTTAAATCTGTATTTAGCAGACTTTCATAACAGTATTAATCTAAGAAGTAACAACAGCAGCTATACTTTAATTTCACGTAAAATGCTTGATAAACTACATATTTCAGAATCAATTCATTTAAGATAACTGAACACTGAGAAAGGAACATTTTAGGCCAAATTGGCTGAAATGGCCTATAAATATCAATTAACCTATCAATTAAATACAATTACTGAACTGCAATGCAATGCATTAAAACAGGTAGCTTGGGCAATTCTTATAAGAATGTGACACCCAGATATTAAGTGTAGCCACCAGGAATGCCAGCCACCATTTCCTTTATAAATATAAAAGTGTCACGACAGTGACCAATGTCACAACAGTGACCCCTTCACACAGCGTGAAACCCACAGAAAGATGGTTACCGGACCTTAGAATGGCCGGACTAGCGTCTGAGAATAGTCAAAGGAATAGCCAGAGGTCAAGGGAATACGGAAGACGGGCACACGATTATCCAAGCCAAGTAACGGGAAACCAGAACACAGAATAGTCAGAGAGATAGCAAAGGGTCAATTACCAAGAAGGACAAACAGATAAGATAGCACCAGGGGACTTTAAACAAGAACCACACTAGGGCATCTGACAAGTGTCATGATAGCCCTTTTATAGTGGGTTCTTTGGCTTTAATTTTGTAGCCACGCCCCCAAAAAGTCCGGGAGCGTGGCCACGTTTGAATTTTGGCAGCATTTTCTGACGTTGGCGCGCATGCGCCGTGTCATAAATGTGGGCGTGTTCCGAGCGGCCGGCGTCAGAAGAACTGAGCCGCCCCCTGGAAGTATCGGAGGAGGACCCGGCGCTGCGCGGGACCGGCGGGGAACGGTAAGCGCTCATTACAAAAAGGGCCAGTTATGGCAAACATAAAATAACCAACTCTAAACTGTGGCTTTAATTTGTATAGGAATAGAAAAGTTGGAATGTGAATCCACTAAATCCAGAGATGTGCTGAATGGATTCTTCAATGTTCACTTATTAAAAAGAAATAGACCGCTTTCAACTGTTGAAGTAACTAAAGTTAAAGCTGTTGCAGCTCTATTGGCCTCCTCAGACAAACTTAATACGACACATGCTAATATCCTTTTATCACTAGTAATGCCATACTGATACAGTATTAGGAGTTTAACAATTCACAGAAACAATAAACACACAATAGATCAGTCCTTTCTCAAGATGGTAAGAGACTTTATTCAGTCAAAAGTCTAGCTTGCCAACTTTCCAACCTAAAAAAGGGTCTTTGCTAAGTCTTTTCAAAGTCATCTTCAAGCAGGACATACATAAAAAGGAGAGAAATCTCAATGTATCCTTCCTGGTAAAATACTTTATAGTATTATTGTAAAGCTCTCTGTGGAGATTGATGTATTTATTTATAGTCACCAGAACAACTACAGCTTATTGTTCTTGTGAGTTTAAACAGTCCCTTCAGGCCTTTTGCTGTAAACACGTATTTTTTCGAAGAAAATGCAGTGTTTACATTACAGCCTATGGGCAGCTCTAGAGGTCAATTCCTGGGGCAGTGCTACACACTGTGCAGTACGAACATTCATTGTCTCAACCCTCTGCATGGAGACACTGAACTTTCATCATAGAATTGCAATGATACAATGCATCTCTATGAAGAGATGCTTATTGACCAGGGCTGTGTTTGGTTTGTGCTGGCTCTGCCCCCGATCTGCCTTCTTGACAGTCTCAGCCAATCCATTGCTTTCAATGGGATAGCATTGTGATTGGCTTAGAGTATCACTTCTGACGATGTCAGCCAAGAAGACAGATCAGGGTCAGAGTCAGCAGCGGCAGGCTGGAATAGAGATACAATTTTACTATATTTAGGGGGAAAAGGGGAGGGGGGAGGCTAGATGGTGTTTTTAACACTATAGGGATTGGAATACATACATACAATACTCAGCGCAATGTAATAGAATAAGCAATGGTCCAGGTACTCAAGGTGAAACCAAAGTTGGCAGTTTTATTGGAGCAACAAACCGCAACGTTTCGACCCAGGTTCAGGTAAGTATAACGCACCCTTACTTCCACCCTGTGCCCACTGGACGTCAGCAGAGATCCCAGATGGTGACAGAACCACTTAAATTACTTTGGAAAAAATATGCAAGTATGCCACATATGTAAGATTGCCCATAGGCACCATTAAATGGCATAAGTAAAAATACGTTCACTTTGCACTAAAAGAAAAAAAAGAATGTATTTATGACACAACATGGTAATGTAGTTATACTCAACACATTTTTATGAATATAAAAATGAACAGTTTTCTCTGTCTCTTTAAACCTTACTTCAGTTTAATCTTGCTAAAAAGCAGATTTACTACTTCATTAATTCTTCAAATTGTTCCTGAGATCTATTTAGCGCTTATGTCATATGATGATTTTAGCAGGTTATTATTGCAGTCACCAAGGGGAGAGTTTAAATATAACATTATAATAAGAATATCATCCCACATTTTACAAACACATGCAGATTTTTTGCACAGAGTAGCAGAAGACACACGTATATAGACTATTTAAACAAAAAAAGCCAAATTCCAAGGAGAATAATAATGGTCTCCTAAAACCAATCTCTACTCTGTTACAGCTTCTCAGTTAACTGAAGTGATGTGGCAGATATTAAATCTAAATTTCACAGCAATTTCTAGTGCGACAGTCAGCCCTGACTAGTCAGTCAATTCCAGAGCACAGTTATGCAATATTTTCTTCTTGTTCATTAGCTACTGTTTTCCTTTGTTAGAAAGGCTGAATATTAAGACACAAAAAAAGTCCATCATAGTTCTTATAGAACCTCGCAATTTTTAGATAAACGCACGGATCTAACATCATATCATTACATTCTGTGTGCTTCCCTTAAAAGTGTAATATATCTCTCACACACCCGAATAAAACCACTTTTATTTTTTGCTTTGTTGATTGTTTAAAGGAAAATCAATAAATGTTAACAAGTTAAGATAGCAATGTCACTTTAATTAGAATGTTCATATAGTATAGAGCTGATATGTGATATGCATTGTGAGTATATACATCAAAGCACTATTCACTTTAATTGTTTAGTTTTGACACTGCATTATTTGAATTGCATTTTATCACATTCATTTTGCATTATATATTATTTAAATACACTTAGGTTCATATAGCACTAGCACTATTTAATGTGTCTCCCACATTTGAATTAGTGTGGGATCCACCGATATCGGGGTACTGTGGTGTAGTGATGGACTTAACACGATATGGCCATATGGTGGAACTGAATCTCCATATTTGTTTGCGGAGATAGGGGATTTTAAATATCCCTGTAAAATGTAAAACTGTATTTTTATGTGTGCGTTGTTCCTTTATCGGCATTATAAACAGAGTTTATAACAGTCTTTGCTTGTCATAGGCATCAATCATGTGCTGTATGAGTTTATTAGCACAATGCTGAAATGCTTGGTAAGCTTTGCTGGAAATTTAGGTAAAGAGGTGAGTAGATTGAGTTGTCACCTTATAAACCATTATAGTTTACAAGTTGAACATTTGGACTTTGGCAATCACTGGAACTTTGTGGATGGTGGACAAGTCTGCGACTTGTGGTAGAGCCAGTCTTGACACAGCTAACCTAAAGGGTACTTGTCATGTCAATAACAAATTATAATTATTTGTTTTTTTAAGAGTATAACATTCTATCTACGATGCATAGTGCTAGCAGATTTGCTAGCAAGTGTATACATTGGTATAAAAATAAAAACCCATTTAAAATATGTCTTTCTTCCACCTGTCAGTCAATTCTACAAATTGCTATCTGCACATTCACTGTTGTTGCTAAGGTAACTCCCTAACACACTCTGATGTGATGCCCATAGGCGTGCGCACGGGGTGTGCCGGGTGCGCCGGGTGCGCCTGGGCACAACCTAATCCCCGCGGCACACCTGTGAGTCCTGCAGGCACTCTGCTGCCTCCAAATGCCCTCCTCCTCCCCCCGTGTTTCCCCTGTCATGGGGGGGGCCAAGAGGTGATGGACCCCACGGGTGCTTGTCTCCATATCAGGCGCGGCGAGGGAGCTGTGTGCTCTCTGCTCCCTCTCGCCACATGCTAGAGTTCACTCTCCACTGGACCACCAGGGATGGCACTTGGCAGCAAGGATCCCCTCTTCCTACATAAGGTAAGAATGGAGGGGGGAGATTTACTAATCTCCCCCCACCTTCACAATCCCTACAAACATACAGCACCCACACACATACAGCACCCTGACACAAATAGCACACACAGAGCACTCACACACAGAGTATTCTCATACACACACACACACACACAGCACACTCACACACACAGTACACTAACAGCACCCTCATAAACACACACAGCACCCTTACAAACATACAACACCCTCACACACAGCACACTAACAGCACCCTCACAAACACACACAGCGCACACACACAGCACACTACCAGCACACTCACAAATACACAACACAAACAGCACCCTCACACACACAAACACAACACCCTCACACACACACACACACACACTCACAAATACACAACACAAACAGCACCCACACACACACACACACACACACACACACACAACACCCATCACACAAACAGCACCCTCACACAGCACACTAACAGGACCCTAACACACATATACACAAAAACGCTCACACAGCACACAAACAGCACCCTCACACAATAAACCGCACCCTCACACACAGCACACTACCAGCACCCTCAAACACACATCACACTAACAGCACCCTCACACACACACACACATCATACTAACAGCACCCTCACACAGCGCACTAACAGCACACACAGCAGTGTATGTGTGTGTGTGTGTGTGTATATATATATATATATATATATATATACACACATACATACATATACATGCGGCGTGTGTTTGTGCTTTAGGGTGCACACCCTAATGCAATAGGCTGCTCACGCCTATGGTGGTGCCGGCTCCAAGATGTTTATAAAAAAGAAACTGGGTGGAGGGAGTAAAGGGCAGACTGGAGGTAGGTGCTACAGAACAGTAACACCCAAGAAGCGGAGGAAATGGTGGCGCTGAATCAACAGCAAGGTGAGTATATCTCAAAATTTTACAATGAATATACCATATATCTGTGTGATAAATCATATATTCAAGGTACTTTAAGCCAATTTATGGTCAGTTAAACTAATGACAGATTGATTTTAGGCAGAAAATGGATGTTGGAAAGGCTGATCAGTAAGTAACACACAAGTTTGAAGGTACACGTTAGGGTGCAACAAGAGGCAACAAGTGGAGCAATGCAGGTCAGTAACTGTGTAACTTTATAATACGATACGAACAGACTTGGTCAAACGAATGCAATACTCAAACAGGCAAAGCAAATACTGAAGACTCTGGCAAGGACAGGCCAGCCATGCACAGCCAAATGTAGTAACATTAGAATACAAATACACCAGAGACGTAATCAGGAACAGGCTGGGTCAAACACTGTATAACTGTACAGCAGACTAGATACAGGAAAGCGGGCTGACTCAGAAGCCAACTGGAACAGACTGTAGGACAGAATGTGCCCAAACTCTAAATGCTTCCGTATTCTGAGAAGGCCTGCAAGGCATAATGAATGATGTATTCTGAAGAGAATGAGTAAAATGAATCATTAAAGGAGCACTACAAAGTTAGGAATACATATTTATCCCTGTTCCTATATAGTTTATTGGCCCATCCCATGTTCATAAAATTAAGAATGATTTAACTCACCTTTTCCAGCACCAACACTTCCTTGGGAAGTGATCATTCTCCGCATCTCACAAGGAGCATTGGGGACCTGATGTTCATGTGCAGCGAGTACCGTGAGAGATTCCCTATAGGAAAGCATTGTTTTCCTATGATCTTCTGCGTCACGTGACTGAGTTTTACCCGGTGAGTGCAGCAGAGGCACCTGAAGCAGCTGTTATTATGGCAGCCACTAGAGGTGGATTTACCCTGCACATGGTCGCCTTTAAAGCAGGGTTAACAGGGTAGCTGTCCCAAGTCCCAGCTGTCCCATTTGCCCTCTGTCCCCAGCTATTTCTTTTAGGACCACTGACGTTGTTACAGGCAGTGGGCCCGCAAACTAAGGGTGGCCCATGCACTTAAAGCTACCTGGTGGGCATTCGTCATGAGGAGCCCAGGTGGGTGCTGTGGCCTTTCAACAGCACGGTCAACCCTCCTTCTTATCAGCATAAGCGGGAGAAAGTGACAGAGAGAATGGAGCCATGTGTGAGACTGGGGCCACGAGGAGGCAGAGGAGAGGGGACTCTGACCAGGAGTGCAGAGGCCTAACTCCCAACAGCCACAGCCAGTAAACTCCTCCTGTACCTAAAAGGTAGGAACCTGGAGAGTGGCTTTACAAGTGTAAATTTTGAATGTGTGTGACAGTGTGTCTGTCAGTTTAAGTGTCAGCATCTGTATGTTATCAATGTGTGAATCTGCATGTATGTCAGGTTGTGTATCTATCGGTATGTTGTCACTGTGTTTATAATAGGGTTAATCCTTCCTCCAATTCATCTAGCGGCTGTCTCATTGACAACCGCTAGAGGCGCTTGCGTGATTCTCACTGTGAAAATTACAGTGAGAGCACGCAAGCGTCCATAGGAAAGCATTGTAAATGCTTTCCTATGAGACCGGCTGAATGCGCGCGCAGCTCTTGCCGCGCGTGCACATTCAGCCGAAGGGGAGGAGAAGAGGAGGATCGGAGGAGGAGAGCTCCCCGCCCAGCGCTGGAAAAAGGTACGTTTTTACCCCTTTCCTCTCCCCAGAGCCGGGCGGGAGGGGGACCCTGAGGGTGGGGGCACCCTCAGGGCACTATAGTGCCAGGAAAACGAGTATATAGTGGTCCTTTAAGTGCTAAACACAATCCTGCAAGCATGGGAAATTGGAAGAGCCCCAGCTTTCAAAGCATTGTTAGAGTTGCAGAACAGGCAGGGATCTACCTTTTGGCCACCCTTGCAATAAGGGGGACCAAAACATTCTTGCACCATGGTCCTCTACTTTAGTTGCACCATTGCGTTGGGGTGGAGGGCGTGATTGAATGCCTGGGAGTGCAGGGTCTGGGCAGAGTCCAGGGGGCCCAAGCAAGTGCTTGCCCAGGGTCCAAACAATATTTAAAAATGGTGCTGATCATGCATTGTAAATATTTCTAAAAAAAATTAAAAAGCACTGTGTCCAGACCACTTCATTATGGTCTGAGTGACTTTATAGATCCTTTAAACACATACTCTTACATTACAAGAAGCAAGGAAACAGTTTTTCTAGTCCTCATAAAATAAGATAACAGATTTTGCTCCAAGCTGTGAATATTTCTTTAACTCTGGAGTTAATTAGTGTCTGAAATGCGACCGGTACATTATTGCAATGGTAAATGACTAAGAACTCAAACACAAACACCACATATTTTAAAAAATTTTTGAGTTCTATTAAAAACAGCTATTAGAAAAGCTTGTGTCTGCCCAGTCTCCCAATCTCAGCTGGTAAAGCTTCACACTATTTTTAATAATATGTAATATAAATATAGTAATAGCAATAATTTGTGAATATTGACCATAAGGAATCGGGTGTTGTGCCCATGCAGGGCCGCCATCAGAAATTTTGGGGCCCCTGACAAAGCACAAGGTTTGTGCCCCCCCTCCCGGGCCCGCACTCGCCCTACCTGGTCCGCTGACAATGATGCAGGACTGAATGTGGTGTGTATAGTGGAAGTGAATTAGAATGTGTGTAATGGATGTAGTGTTTGTGTGTATTAGATACTGTTTGTACAGTGAATGCAGAGTGTGTGTTTGTGTAGCGGATGCATTGTGTGTACAGTTAATGCAGAGTGTATGTTAGTGTAGTGAATGCAGAGTGTGTGTCAGTATAGTGAATACAGAGTATGTCAGTGTAATGAACGTAGTGTGTGTGTTAATGCAGTGAATGCAGAGTGTGTGTAAATTTGTAGTGAATGCAGAGTGTGTGTTAATGTGTAGTGAATGCAGAGTGTGTTAATGTGTAGTGAATGCAGAGTGTGTTAGTGTAGTGAATGCAGAGTGTGTTAATGTGTAGTGAATGCAGAGTGTGTTAATGTGTAGTGAATGCAGAGTGTGTTAGTGTAGTGAATGCAGAGTGTGTTAGTGTAGTGAATGCAGAGTGTGTGTTAGTGTAGTGAATGCAGAGAGTGTGTTAATGTGTAGCCTAATGGTGTGTGTGTTGTGTTAGTGGATGGCCGGGTGCGGTGGGCAAGCTATGTTGAAGTGTATTTGCGCGTGTTGGGGTTGAAGTGTGCAAATGTGTGTTGTGTTAGTGTATGCAGTGTGTGTTGTGTTAGTGCATGCTGTGTGTGTGTTGTTTTAGTGTATGCAGCGCAAAAGCCGGGCGCGGTGTATGTAGTGCGTGTGTTGTTTTTAGTGTATGCGTGTAAGTAAGTGTGTTAGTGTATGCAGTGTGTGTGTTGTGTTAGTGTATGCAGTGTGTGTTGTGTTAGTGTATGTAGTGTGTGTTGTGTTAGTGTATGCAGTGTGTGTGTTGTGTTAGTGTATGCAGTGTGTGTTGTTTTAGTGTATGCAGTGTGTGTGTTGTGTTAGTGTATGCAGTGTGTGTGTTGTTTTAGTGTATGCAGTGTGTGTGTTGTTTTAGTGTATGCAGTGTGTTCTGTGTTAGTGTATGCAGTGTGTGTTGTGTTAGTGTGTGTTGTGTTAGTGTATGCAGTGTGTGTTGTGTTAGTGTATGCAGTGTGTGTGTTGTTTTAGTGTATGCAGTGTGTGTTGTGTTAGTGTATGCAGTGTGTGTTGTGTTAGTGTATGTAGTGTGTGTGTTGTGTTAGTGTATGCAGTGTGTGTTGTGTTAGTGTATGCAGTGTGTGTGTTGTGTTAGTGTATGCAGTGTGTGTGTGTTGTGTTAGTGTATGTAGTGTGTCTGTTGTGTTAGTGTATGTAGTGTGTGTGTTGTGTTAGTGTATGTAGTGTGTGTGTTGTGTTAGTGTATGCAGTGTGTGTGTTGTGTTAGTGTATGCAGTGTGTGTTGTGTTAGTGTATGCAGTGTGTGTGTGTAAATGTGTGATCTGGGGGGGAGGGGGAGGAAGGGGCATTTTAACATTAATTTTTAATTAATTTAATTAAATGTTTCTCCCCCCTCCCTGCTTACCTGTGTCCATGGAGGGGGGAGATTCCATCTGTGGTGGTCCAGTGGGGGCCCCCCGGCTCCCTGTTACCGTCCGCAGAGGGGGCCCAGGCAGCACACAGCTTCTCCCCTTCTAATAACTCTTGCGAGACCCGCGGAGCGTTGCCATGGTAACCGGATCTCGCGAGAGTTAATAGAAGAAAGAAGAGAGGAGGAGAAGCTGTGTGCTGCCTGGGTCTCCCCCCTCTGCGGTAACAGGGAGCCAGGGGCCCGCAGCTGCACACATAGATAGCGAGATTCGCTATGTATCTGTGCAGAGAAACAAAGTGGGGCCCAGGACTGCCAGAGCAGTCCGGGCCCCCCAGGGCCGCCGGGCCCGTGACAACTGTCACGGTTGTCACCCCCTGATGGCGGCCCTGTGCCCATGTGCTGACAAGCTTTTAAATTGAAGGAAAACAAATGGATTAACATTGTGTTATTTAACAATTGTTAAAAATAGAACTGTATCGTAAGCCAAGAAAATACAAGAGACAAAAGAAAAACACGACTCTCCACGGATCACTAATTGGCAACAATCACACATATATACAGGGTGGACAGAATATGACAACGTGGAGAGTCCTACTTCTTTAAAGATTTGCTCACAAATATGTTTTAAGAATTAAATATTTAATGCTGCTATGAAAATGTGCTTTACATTAATTGTGCAAATGACATCTAAATAAGGTTTCGGTTTGTAAAACAGACGAATAAAGTAACCAATCTTTGACAAAAGCAAGTATTCTAAAGGGGGTGTCAGGCTCATCCAAACAAAGAGCAGGGGATGTGTAGTACTGTCTTATATATGTAGAGAGTGTATCATAGCAAACATCTGCATGCATGCAATTAGAAAGTTCTACTTTTACTATTAGTAAACTAACAATAATAAACAGCACATTCAAACGCAAACACCCAGACACAGGATGGCCCATAGATGCCAGCTCCCAACACATTGCATGCAGAGTAAAACCAGCCATCTAAGGGTTTAAAAAAGGTCTTTAATTGTGGGTTCGGGATGAATGCCCCTTTCCCTCCCTGAGTGCCTGGTAAATGTGACAATATTATTAATAACCCGACTATCCAGCCTTTTTCTCTGATGTCCTTGAAGAAGTGTGAATATTGGGATAATGAGACATGGATCCCTGGTCGATACTATTCTGGCAAACCCAAGACACTTGGGAAACATGCAATACCACACTAAATTAAAATAGAGCAACAAAGGGTAGAAAGCATGCTGAGCTTAAATACAGCAACTGAGGAAAGAGAGCATTCGGTGTTAAAACGCAGCAAATAAAAGCAGAGAGATATTCCAGAAAGAACAAAACACATCCAACAGTCTTCTAAAAGTAATAAATAACAGTGATATTCCTAAAGCACTGGCAGGTAAATGATGAAATCTAAGGAGAACTGGAACAGACATAGTAGGGTGTTGGCAGGCAAACATGAGTCAAACTCTTATCTAAACAGTGATATACTCTAATTTCCATTGTTATATCTGCATGACAGCCAAGACAAATTACATTGTCAGTGCACTGGAGTGATTCGATCTGACCTAATTAACTAATTATAGTGCATGGCATAATACCTGTATACAGAATTACTATCTAAATGCACTGATTGAGCTAGTTTATTTGGTTGCCATAATCAGTGATGCCTGGAATCGATTAGACATCATTCTTTGTCATTTAGAGGGGAGCTAAGAAGCTCTTCTAAAACCTTCATGAGTTTAACAATATAACAGGTATGAATTCTACATAATTGGCTCATTACTAATGCTTATATGGATATCACAATAGGAATGTTAAACAACCGCACTTCAGTTATAGAACAAAACGGTTTCATTCGTAAACTCAAGCAGAGAGCAAAACTCCTTGTCACTTTCTATTTAGAATCAGACTGCGGCTAGTGGTTGTCCTTATCAGACCTATTATTAGTGAGAGTATGGAAGAGATTTGTGGACGTGTGGGTGAATTATCTGTGCCTTTTCTAAAATTGCAGAATAGTCACACATAAGGAGAGCTTTATTAAAGTGTTGTGTTCTGAAAAATGGTGCATGGTACTAGAAATGAGTGTCAAGGTTAACCTCCCCAACACGCAAACTAAGGGGCTCAAAAGATACACAAAGCCAGACGTATTACCTGTCCTTCGAATGGCCGGATTAACGTGTGAAAGTACAGCGATGAGAACAGAATGGTCAAATGAGCCAAGATCAGGATAGAAGACGGAAGAAAAAACAAAAAACAAAGCCAAGGGTCAAGGATGCCAGAAGTACGGATAACCAGGAAACAAGCCGAAGTCAGATACCAGAAAAGACAAACCAACAGAACGCACTCTCGGGCTAAAAGAGACCACAACAGGGCAAGGAAGAGATGAAAGAGGGTGGTATAAATAGGGTTAAGTGAGAGCTGATAGGCTAGGGTACCCAATAGGGCAGTAATTAAATAGATATAGAGTGCCAGTTCAAAAGTAAAAAATGGTACTTCCATTTTAAGAAGCCTGAGACAAGGCACACGCACCCCTAGCTAGTAATAGCGAGCACGATGTCGGCCAGGCGTCTGCACAGGGTGGAGGGACAGGACGGATGCCGTGAGGAGGTATGACAGTGAGGCAATTACCATGGAAACCAATGGAATCAACCAGTTCCATTGTTGACTCTTCTATTTTACATATTTGCACCACTTTTCAGACCACGACACTATGATACATCTCACCCAGTATTTTTCATTAATGGGTCATAATGGTTGGGAAGCCAAAATCTGTCAGAATATACATGGAAGGAAAGTGACATACTTTTAACCCCTTAAGGACACATGACATGATTCCCTTTTATTCCAGAAGTTTGGTCCTTAAGGGGTTAAAATGCTTTAATCAATTGAAACTTATTTTTAATCAACACTCCTACAAAAAGGACACATTTCAGAACACTTTGAGAATTCTACACCAGCTGTTTTTTCATTGGCTGTTTCAAACAGAACTATGGCTGGTGTAACAAACATCAGCCAGTCATATTGCTGCACAAGGCATAACGCAACAATACCAAACCTGGTTTTGTTTACATCAGAATGAAATGGTGTATGTGATACTTTCTTAATCACCGTAACTCTGAATATTATCATTATTATTAATAAAGTCGTCACTTCTCACATTTTACGTACCTTCTGCACAGCTTAAACTGACACTATAGTCACCAAATCAACTTTATCTTAAAGAAGCAGTTTTGTTGTATAGATCATGCCCTGCAGTCTCACTGCTTAATTCCCTGCCATTTAGGAGAAATCACTGTTCATGCAGCCCTAGTCACACCTCCCTACATGTCACTTACACAGCCTTCAAAACACATCTTGCAAAGAGCCCACCGACTATGGTCCATTCCCATTCGGGGGTTACCCCACACAGCCGCCATTAGCAGCTTTCCCTCAGTGCCACTAGTTCGGCACTTTCCCTTCATTCGAATGGAACCGGACGTTAGCTCCCTGGAGGCCGTTCGCATGAACAAAACCCACCAACGGTTCTCAGCGGTACTTAGCCGCAACCGCTATGGAACTAATTTTGGCATGAGGACTTTGTGGTTCCCCGTTCACCTCAGTGGTACTTAGTCGGGATTGTTATGGAACTGTTTTCGGCATGAGGTGACCTTGAGGTTCTCAGACAACTTGGTCCAGGGTTTTGAACAACTTTGCGCGACCCGCCAGGAAAACGCTTTTTGGAGGGAAGGTGTCTGAGACTAAAGGAAACAAATGCTACCCCTTATTTCGGACACAGGAGCTCAAAAAAAGGTTGACCAGCAAAAGCACCAGACATTCTCCCAGATACAGAGATCTTTGGAAGGGACTTGTATTGCATTCTTTGGAGACCCCCTGCTGGGGGTTGTGTATATAAGCAGGCAACTTTCCATAATAAACCAGTTCCTTTTCACCCTTCACTCAGTCTGGATTGGTGTATGGGTGAACCAGCTATACTCTCTGCAGGAGAGCTTAATCACTTAAAGCTGTACCCAGGACCCTGTTTCAGGGCGGTAAGCGTCGTTGAGACACAAGCCATGCTGCGGCAGCAAGGGTCTGAAGCACTCCTGTGTCCCAGAGGAGAGCTAAAAAGCGAGCTTGACAGAGGTACCCAGTCGGGGTGCAAGGTAGTCCGTCACATACACTTCCTTTATTGCAAATTCTTTTTAGTTTAGAATTTCTTATCTCCTGCTCTGCTAATAGCCTTCTAGACCCTGCAGGAGCCTCCTGTGTGTGATTAAAGTTCAATTTACAGAACTGAGATAAAAACAAAAAAAAATTCTTCATGCAAGCTGTGTCATTCACAGCCAGGGGAGGTGTGGCTAGGGCTGTATAAACAGAAATACAAGTGATTTTACTCATAAATGGCAGATAATTGAGCAGTGAGACTGCAGAGGCATGATCTAAACTGCTTCATAAAATAAAGTTGTTTTGGTGACTATAGTGTTCCTTTAAAGGGCCGCTTTGGGCACCCAGACTACTTCAGCTTGTTGAAGTGGTATAGGCACAGGGTCCCTATGGCACTTAATGCTGCAATGTAAAACATTGCAGGTTTGGAGAAACTAAAACAGCCTCTAGTGGCTCTTCATGAGGACATCCAGCGTCAGCTATATCCCCATAGGAAAGCATTGATTTAATGCTTAGCTATGTGGAGTCCTCCGGGCATTAGCGCCCCCCCTCGTCAAGTGACATCGGAAGAGGCGGAGCAGCAACCGAAGGGCACTGGCGCTGGGATCCAGTATGTAAATAAAAGGTTTTTAACCCCTTATTCACCAGGGAGAGGTGGCGCGAGGGAGGGGAGAGGCAGACGGAGCTATAGTGCCAGGAATACAGCTTTGTATTCATGACACTATAGTACCCCTTTAAACACATGCAAACCACCACTTAATTCCAATGCCCTTATACAATTTTGGTTAAAATGTGTAACACATTTTATTTAGAAAATTGGGCAGACTAGATGGGCCGAATGGTTCTTATCTGCCGTCACATTCTATGTTTCTATGTTTAACACAGAGTATCTGTATAAATGTCAACACATAGGTCAGCCACCATGCAATGGCTTGTAACAAGGGCTCATCAAAGAGAAATGGTATACTGGACAGTCTGAAACATACCCACTCAGCCCTAGAACAACATATCAGCTACTTGACCTACTATTTGCACTTTCCTTATCAATTCTCCATAATCCCTGGTTTAGTAAATAAGCCCCACTAAATGCATCAGGCAGTACACAATTATTCCGGTTCTGTATAATCAAGTATACCACGATCATGCCTGCGTGGAACAGCTGTGTACATGACAGATCTGTATTTACCATTTTTGTTGTTGGGTATAACAAGTTGTGTAGGTGAGCTTCTGTTCCCGGATGCTTCTTTTTTCTGGTTTATTGTTGAAATGAAACTGCTGAACGAGGCAAACTGGCCTTTAGCTCCTCTTTCCATCCCCTGTAATTAAAGGAAGCAATCAGTGCAAAATTTGCTTTACAACTAATTTCCCACATGTGAATTGTACTATCATAAGAACATTCGGGAACACAATGTCTCAGTACCCTTCTGAAGAGATGATAATGAGGTCACTTTGTTCAACGCAGAAAAAAATAAAAAAAATAAAATAAAATTATATATATATATATATGTACACACATAGAAGGAAATTAAATAAAAATACATAACATGAAGGTGACAAAGAATTCGAACCAAAATACCAGCGGGTGCAGTGAACCACAAATTTGATCAGTTTCATTCCATAATTATGGTTGTTAGCATAATGCTACAATCATTTTGTACAGGGTAACTACAGTGCATTTGTTAAGAGAAAAGAGGCTACATTTCATTGAATATATGGAATTGTATGGAATACAAGCAAAGTAATACCTCTCTCTGTATTAACTAATAACTTTTGCATTTTTTACATTGCTATATATGTTTATTTTGTCAATCTTTGTTTTATTGTGGCATAGATTGAATGTGAAATATAGCGGTACATCCATGACATTGACAAGATGAGTCATAGTGAGACAACATGCATACGGGGACTAGCTAGCGTCCGCATGGTGACAGGTTATGCACAACTTTAATATTCAGTCAAAGTCGCAGTGTGAGTAAACATGCCACTTTTGTAAATAGACAAAACAAAATATATGCCTGGAGTAACAATCTGCACTAAACGATGTTAGATTAACTGGCACAGTATAGGCTTCATTACAGGCTACTTGTACAAGATAATAGTACCAGTGGATCCACACAATAACGAGTTGCAACAACGCACAAAACAAAAATATTGGCGCTACAAGATAGAAATTAAATTAAGTACAGATTTTTTTTGTTGGTTGACACGGCCTTTGGACAGGCTAATAAGTGATAAAACAAAATATATGCTTGGAGTAAGTACCTCGGCTAGGTAATGGTATATTAGCTACTATATAATGTATGGGCATCCTATCTAGCTACACAATCAGACTACTGAAGCTTCATGTTATCGTATAGTAACATAGCAGAATATAAAAGCCCCATCACATCAAGATATAAACATATAACAAAGTTTCCTTTTATTTTTTTGTTTGTTTGTTTTTATGTGATACTTGATTCATTATGACAATAGAATTTTGGTTGCCATTCATCTTTGGAAGAGGGCATACTATAATGAAAGAAAAATGTAATTACAGTCACCAGCTTATAAATGTCAAATTTACTTGAAGTCATAAAATATTTTAATTTTTTATTTTTTTTAAACACAAACTTCTAGCCAAATTGGTTTATGCATTTGAATTACCTGCCAGATGGGAATTCAATTTTATTTAATATTTCATATAAAAACATTTAAAGCAACACTATAGGGTCAGGAACACAAACATGTATTCCTGACCCTACAATGTTAAAAACGCTATCTAGTCCCACTTTCCCCCCTAAATATAGTAAAATCTTTATTTCAGCCTGCTGGTGCTGGCTCTGCCCCTGATCTGCCTCCTTCGCTGACATTAAGTGATGATCTCAGTCAATCACAATGCTTCCCCATAGTAAAGTATTGGATTGGATAAGATTGTGAATTCTGATGATCTCAGCAAAGAAGGCGGGCCGGGGGGCAGAGACAAACGCCTCCCTGGCCAATCAGCATCTCCTCACAAAGATGCTTCGAATCAATGCATCTCTAAGAGGAAAGTTCAGTATCTACATGCAGAGGAGAAGTGGACACTGTAAGTGTCCCTGACTGAAAAGTCAGTGTTTACAACAAAGAACTTGCAGGGACTGACTTTATTCACCAGAACAGCGACATTAAGCTGTAGTTGTTCTAGTGACTCGTGTCCCTTTAAAGGTCTGCATGTGTCCTATTGCAGTCCTGAAGTCAATGTATTTATGGCACACTAGTTGAAACCATTACCCTAGACTTAACATACCAGAGTGCTGGTTTTACCATGAACATTACTTAAACACTCAAAATAAACAAAACAAGCCCTACTTTTCTTAATGTTTTAAATGTTCTTCCTTTCTTTAATCCCTCTGTTTTATTGCATTTTAAAACCACATAAAATAGAAAATGCATGCATCCCTTAATATGGTCATCTCTTTTATGGAACCATGACTGAAGATTCTACCACATAACTATAAATAAAACGATTGTTCAATAGGTGCTAGAAGATATTTTAAGAGCCTTTATTTAATCCTTTATTAGCTTTGCAGATGTATGCAGTACAGACAATATGTAGATTTCCCATAGCATCATGTGTCTTTGGATTTCTATATCTATTTTATGTTAACACAATCCCTTCCACCATGTTAAAACACAATACAAAAAAGAAAAAAAGCTCAAGAAGAACAGCAAATAAAATAGAGCTTTTATAGGAAAAAGTTCCTAAAGAGGGTTTATAACTCCAAGCAGCATGATCACGCTGTAGTGGTTACAGACCCTGAAGTACCCTATCGCCATCCCAGGATAAGTAAACAGTTTGCAATTGATTTGACAACTTGTCAGAGGTCTGCAGAGCACCAGCCACCTTCTCTGAAATACCGTAGTAAGCCCAGGAAGGCACGGCTTAGCTCATTTACTGAGAGTGCATTGCTGATGTTCTCAGTCAACGAGCCAGTCCTGTACTGCAAGGATTAACTAATGGGAGCATGATGTAGTGGTTATAGTGATTGGAGTGCTCCTTTAATCTGAAAACTGAAAATCATTTCTGGGAGATATTTCACTCTATATTTCCTGGTAAATATGGCCTTTGAGCTGGGGAGCAGAGGCGCCTTTCTAATTAGGCGATTTAGGCGGCCGCCTAAGGCTGACCAGACACAGGAGGGGGCCCGGCGGCTAACCCATTATGCTGCCGGGTGTAAGGCCCCTCCTGTCAGTCCGCCCGGGGAGAGAGCCAGCCTCAGTCTGCAGCTCCGCTGGGTGTGAGCTGCAGACTGAAGTGTCTCTCGATCTCCAGCCAATCAGAGCTCTGACTGGAGATCGCGAGACATTCACCATGTGGTCTGCGGCTCTGCATCCGGCGGAGCTGCAGACCAGAAAACCCTCTGGACCACCAGGGAATCCTGCAAAAAACAAAAAAGATAAATTTCAACCCCCCATCACCCTGTCACCCCACTTACACTATGACACCCCCCTTCACATCCTGTCACTCACCCTGTCACCCCCTCTCACCCCACCTCTCACCCGACTAGCACTATGACCCCCCCGTTACCCCCTGTCACCACTCTGTCACCCCCTCTTACTCTGTTACCACCTTGTCACCCCCTTTACCCTGCCACCCCACTAACATTATGACACTCACCCTGTCACCACCTCCCCTCACCCTGTCACCCCCTCTAACCTCATAATCCCCTTATTTTGTTACCCCCTCTCACCCTGTCACGCACCCTTATGGTCATCTCACCCTGTCACTCCCCACACACTATGTCACCCCCCTTCTCACCCTGTCACCCCACCTCACCCAGTAACCCCCCCTTACTCTTTCACCACCCTAACACTATGTTACCCCCTATGACCCTGTCACCTTCCCACACTATGTTACCCCCCTCAGACTGTCACCCTCCCTCTTACTTTGTCACCCCATTACACTGTCACCCCCTTTTACTCTGTCACCCCACTTTCACCCAGTCACCCCCTCTTATTTGTCACCTCCCTCTCACACTCTGTCACCCCCCTCATACTATGTCACCCACCCTCACACTGTCACACCCCTCTCATTCCTGTCACCCCACTGTTACCTCCCTCTTACTGGGTCACCCCGCTCTTACTCTGTCACCTCCTCTCACCTTGTCACTCGCCCTCTCACCCCACCTTTCACTCTGTCACCCTCCCCACACACTGTCACCTCTCTTCTCACACACTGTCACCACTCTCTAAACACAATGTCACCACACTCTAAACACAATGTCACCACTCTCCGCACACAATGACACCCCCTCCATACACGTTGTCACTCCCCGCGCACACGAGCACCACTCTGCGCACTCTGGCAATGCAACAATGTATACAGTGACTAGCTCTCTATATCCAGTGCTGCAAGCTCCCTCTTCAATATATCTACAGCTTCTTATACACACACAAGTCAACTGCTATTTTTTTTCAATAATGGTGTTAGCGGGGGCCTCATGTATGAGTTTCGCCTAAGGCGTCGCCAAGTCTAGAGCCGCCACTGCTGGGGAGGTTATTACCATTCCCTGGGTTGAGGAAAAACTGTTTTAATGTGATGGGAAGTGCAGTAGAGGTAGCACAAGACAGGCTTTACCAGCAATACTGATGTCATCTTCTCCATGTGTGCATGTATACTGGGGCATCGTCCTTCAACATACCTTAAACATGTGTACTCTCTCTGGCATTGCTTCCATGATGCTATATTTCTGAAAGCATTCTTGCAGGATTACTAGCATAGCAACATAGAATTACTATAATTTAAATAGTATCCCAGGCTATGCCTTGACAGCATTGAGGTGTAGCACAATTTAATTAACAAAAATGGTTCCTAAAAGTGAACTGAGTTTTAGTCACCATGGGTGTTATTGGTTATCATGCTCAAGTTGTCTAACAGAGGATTTCTTCATTCAAGACACCATAAAACATCCACATTTCAAGCGACTCGTGTGGGACGTGCATTGTGAGTTCTCATGAGGTAGAATTTTGTTAAGTTATGAAGGAAGGGCAATATATTGTTTTTGGACAGAGCGAACAATAGCCAGCCCTTCAGTTTCTGGTCACATATGCCAAAGAAGATTTAGAGCGGAGTTCCACCGTAGAGCAAGAGTAAGCCAGGGGATGCATTTAAAATATATATTTATTTTAAAGCACATATGCACGCCTTCATTACAAAATAGTCCACATCAAGACTATAAAGGAAAATAACCTTTTCCTTTAATGAGCATGGTATGCAAAAGGACAGCATTTCTATGTGAAATAACATTTCACAATTACAATGATCCATTGACAGTGAAGCAATTCAAGCAAACCAAGGTTTGGTTGACTAATTCCTAGGATAATGATTGTTCTCCACTGTCCCTTTAATGTAACTTAATTATCTCCATTTAAAGACAATAACTCGCTGTTATTAGTTCTGTGGACCATTATTTTCCATCATGTAAAAAGACTTCCTGTTTTCTTCTTGTGGTTGTAGGAAGCCACAACAGATGCTATTGCAGCTTCTCGACAAACAAAGCAAGATGATCCTCTGCTGTGCCTTTCTACTAATAGTCTGGAAGCGATTTTCTAGCTAGAACAGAAAACGCTTACACCATGACTACACGACTGCAAATATATTGCAAATTACAGTACTAAATATGTTGACCACTGAGAGTTCCAGAGTACAGGCCAACAAATATTGGTAGTATTGAAAAACTATTGGAACAATGTAATTTAAAATTTTTTTTTTTTTTGCCAGGTTCGATCCACCTCTACTTCCCCTTCAAAATATGAAATGATTTAGAACGTATTTTCTTTTGCAGCAATTGATATATTTAGTGCCAATTTCAATTATCTATGAGGTAGGCAATATAGAGGACTATCTAGACACCAGGATGCACTTGGCTGCTCTGCATATTTCCTTTTCCAGATACCTTAAAAAATATAGAAAGAAAAGAAGAGAATAAAATGCAACTAAATAAACAGACCCCACCTTGTATTCCATCTCCAAAAGTAAGGAAAGCAAATAGTCGGTTCTATGAGAATATTCACAAAAGCCACAAGCACAAATAAAAAGCACTTGCGCATCTCATTTAACCATGGATGGAAAAAATCACATGAACAAACAAGATGCACATGCATAAAATTAACGGAAACAAGACTGGCTGATATATCTGGCATTTCCATTTTTTGTGTATATTTCTTGTACGGAAGTCCATGGATTCCTTTCAGTGTTGGAAAACTGGGGCGAGAGCATAGGTATATTTTAAATAAAAAAATTTAAAAAAATCCAAATTTAAAAATTGTAGTGCAAGATTACAGAGGATAGTTCAAAGCTTGGGTCTCACAGCTGATCAAGTTTAGAGATTATTTTTTGCTTTCCAACTGTAAGCATAGTTGCAATATTTAAGGTATTTAAAAATCCCATTATCTCCTTGTTATAAGGTTTTTTATTTATTTTATTTCAACCAGTAGACCCATTTATTTATTTAGGACATTTAATTGCCTAGGAAGTGCTGAACAAAAAAAAAATCCATGAAATTTGTTCTCAATCCTGCTTCTGAAAAATTCCCACAATACTAAAAATCTCTGGCCAACATGGCTTACTTTTCAAAAGCCCAAAATTGCCTTGTCTCAAATATGAAAATTTGGGATCAACACCTGGCTTTGTATACAGAATCAATACATTTGGATATTAGCAGATACAATTCATGGATATAAACAAATCAAACATACAGAGACAAATATTTTCTAGAACACTGAACATGATCAGGGCTCAGAAAATTGTACTAATCATATGGTTATGTAAAGAACAAGGGATTAAAGCAAAATACATCAATCAGCTATTTTTCTTTAACGTCATTGAATTTCAAAACAAAGAATGAGAGCGTGTACAAAAAAAAAAATCTCTAGACACATTTTGCCTTATGTTTAGATTACACAGCTTCCCCTTTCGTCAGATTTTACTATTGGTGAGGAGTATGGTGAAAAATTATTTTAGATTTGCTTTCATTTTATTATATATATATTTTTTCAACCAAGTGATAAACTATATTATAATAAAATGCATAAATACATTTATTTAGCAACGCATATGGGATTCTTGACATAACTGCTAAAAAGTCAGAAAGGTAATAAGGAAAAAAAAAAAATCAACCTATGAGAAAAGTATGCAGGTGGAAGTGAGCAGCGCATTGAAAGAGTCTTCAGATCCAGGTCAGTAAGAAACGAAAAGAGAGGATAAAAAAATAAAATATAGTGCAGTACTTTAATTATTGATTGAATAAAGAAGGAGGTATGGCACTGTTTTACATTGTAGCACTAAGTGCAATAGGAACACAGTACCCAGACCACTTCAATGACCTGAAGTGGTCTCGATGCCTATAGTGTCCCTTTAAGTTTAAATTCCTTGAGATATTTTGGTCCTCAAAAGTCTACATCCAGTTTAAGATATTGTATATCACAGTACAACCGAACAGACCAAAGAGTATAGCCACTAAAAAACATCACATTTTTATGAACTTTGTCACATTTTTTCCCTTGTGTCTTGCTTCTTGGAATACCAGAGAAAAAGTTACAAAAAGTAAGTATCCATTCCCAATTCTAGTTTCCTCTCGTGTACCTCTAGGGACACTAAAAAGGACCCCAAAAAGCAACTGTATAGTTAAACATATGTATACGCTGTTGAAGGGCAAAGCAATCCCACAGTAAGATCTTGCTCATTGTTGAATGAGAGCCAAGTTTGACTGGTGTGCAGAGCTGTCCCAGTTTCACTCAAAGTGTGTAAAGGATACAAACCTCTAACTTTTGGTGCACTCATATCTCCAAGCATTGGGAAACCCCTTTATGGCAGTCATTCTTCACCAATGCCACACAATCTTTTATTTGTATGGCACTCCCCCCCCACTGGTTTCATACCCTCCAGTGTTGCTATGAGCAAGTGCAAAATTCCACCTTAGAACTGGCTTTTAATAGTAAACGTGTGGTGTCAATAAATACATGGGAGTAACCGACTGCCTATATAGATTTGTATAACAAGCTTGTTACACTTGAATTCCTTTGTTCTGCATATCATATAATATATTTTGACATTACTGATTTAGTTAGCTTTAGGTTCTTCCATAATTTCACACTATTTGCATTCGTATTGTATAATGCTAGACTGATTTTTTCATCTGCTTGTACAAGTTATAGTTTTGTTATACTAACATGATTTATACTTAAAAAGAACACTATAAGTACCCAGACCACTTCATCTCAATGAAGTAGTCTGGGTGCCATGTGTCCCCACTTTTAACCATGCAGTTGAAAACAGACTTTAGTGCAGGGGTAGGCATCCTTCAGCACTCCAGATGTTTTGAACTACATCCCCAATAATTCTCTTACGTGCATAATGCTGGCAAGGCATCATGGGAGGTTAAGTTCAAAACATCCGGAGTGCCGAAGGTTGCCTATGCCTGCTCTAGTGCTTCAGAAAATCATCAGTGCTTTCATAAAGTTTGTCAAGGCTGGCAACCTTGACAATACCTCTAAATACAGTGGGTGGCAAGCCTGATTATTCTTGCCTTAGGATTGACTGTTTTGAGTACCTGTGTCAGCACATGTATGGAGTCTGTACTTCATGTTCAGAAAGGAATGATATTGGCACAGTTATCCCTATAAGACAGCCTTTATTGAAGGGTAAATCTGAGCCATACAACCTCAGTGGTCTGTTTTTAAATGGTTTGGCACTTAACTGGGTTCCATGGGTGCCTGCCACCGTACCCTCTCCAACTATAGCTAAAGTTCCACTTACAAAATTAAATATATAAATTCCATTTCTATCTGGACAGAATTGATTGTCCAAACTTCAATTTCCAAATGTCTTAAGAAGACTTCCTACTTAAAAGCTGTAAAAATCTAATGTCATCAAGCTAAGCATCAACTTAATGATGTGGTTTTGCTGCATAGATGATGTCCATATTTATAGGACAGCGTGAAACACTACAATTTCCAAGAAATGGTAAGGTTTACATTTGACAGAGAACACACCTGCACTGGCCGTCATAGTGAAGAGTAAAGTTCTTCAAAAATGGATTCACTACTTTGCCTGAGAACATGCGCCATATGTCCCCAAGGAAAAGCACTGGATTGGCAAGAAGTCATCATTTCTGATGAGTTCACTGGAGTACTCTTTTTAAACATTACGCGGGTCCAATGGAATAGGCAGGAGTCAGCACAAAATTGAGAAAGAGAAAAAAATACTATTACAAAGAGTTCATAAAGGCAACAGTTTCCAACGTATCCCTGTTCTCTTTTGGAGCAATGGATTTTAAGACTATCCATACCTTTTGATCTTGAAAAAGTGTCTTAAGCTGAATAAAATGCATTAGTTTCATTGAATTTTGATGCCTGTTGGGAAAAATCAATGTTATTTTAAGACTGCTGCATACAGCATGACCCAACTTAACAATAACTGAACAGGCCTTTTATTTGCCATATTTTCTTGAAATGTGAAATATATTGAAGGTTAACCTGCCCTGTGTAGTACTTCCCATGGTGAAGCGTGAAGCACATTAAGTAAAACACAAAAGCATTCTGTTGAGTAGGCTATAACTTAAAAAAAAAAAAAAACTATTAAGGGAATCTACTGCTAATTCGTTCTGTAATCAGGTTTACGTTTAAGTGTAGTGTAACATTTTTGTGTTGGTGTACATTTTTCATAAACATATTGGGGGGACATGTCTAAATTGTCAGTGTGAGAAGCGTGCCATGCAATTAATACCTGCAGGTATGTAGAAAGTGACAGCTCCACCACAGTTTTAAAGCGATCTAATTATTAAAGAATTTTGTCGCAGTCGCGTATAAAAAGAAAAATGTAAGAAGCAATAAAAAAAGTCACAGTGGGATTAATATTTCTGCATTTTCCCTCAGAGTGAGAAAGTAGTGAAACTGCCGTGGACCAGTTACCTCCTCCGTGAAAAAAAGAAGTTCTCCATATTGAGCTAAACCCGGCTTAGCTCATAGGCTAAGAGTGATAATCTGACACTCAGTGAGTGACCTGGTCCAGCACAGGAGTTTCCAGTTCTCAACTGAGGAAGTGAGGGGTGACTGGAGAACCCATGTAAGTTGTCAAACCTTCTTACATTGGGGGCAGTGGATCAGGGCAAGATGACATCTATACAAGGGAGAGCTGGCAGCCTTAGGCCTGGGGGTCAAATGCCTCCCTGCCCCCAGTCCCAGCCCACCCCTGCCAGGGAGGGGGAAGGTCACATTCCCTGGTGGTCTGGTGGCATGCTGTGGGCCCCCGGCTACCTGTACAGCACAGTCCATCCATACTTCCCAGCTGCTCTGCTCTAAGTCTTGTGAGCCGCAGAGCGTGTTGCCATGGTAAACCGTGGCAACTTTCTGACAAACGCGGCGCTCGCGAGACTTCGTCTCGCAGTCTACACAGACTTAGTCTTGCGGTCATCAGAGCATTGCCGCGGGTTGCCATGGCAATGCTCAGCATGGCTCGCAAGACTTAGAGCAGAGCAGCTGGGAAGTGAGGATGTACAGGTAGCCAGGCAGTCCAAAGATGCACATATATATATATATATATATATATATATATATATATATATATATATATCAATCATCGCTATATATATGTGCATGTGGGGCACAGGACTCCCCGAGCAGTCCAGACCCATTACAACCGTTATGGTTGTCATGCCCTGATGGCAGCACTGGAGACAGCGAAAGTTTTTACATGATTTAGGTCGAAAAAGAGATACAAAAAATGTTTTTAGATTTATTGAGGATTACTGGTAATCTCTAGTTTTACTGCATCAGACCAATATATGTAACAAACATGGAAACAAAAAGGAAAGTCATTACAGAGTCATTACAGAGCAATTCAAAGAAACAAATTACAGTACAACTTTACAAATTCATGTTCACATTGAGATTTGTGATTAGCATTGAGAGATTTGTGCGGTTATGAGAAGGTTTACGTTAGATAACCTTATCTAAAAAATGGCATAGCAATACTTTATGCTAATATTCTTAAAAAAACATTTCCATATCACCCTGCAATAATTATGCAGTTTATTAATGTCCGTTTACATCTAACATCTATTTTCCCATCACAAAAATATTTTAGTAAAGTGCAATCTTCGTATTATTTGATAACATTAATTCTCATGGATTTTCTTTCTAAATGTTGCTGATGAACTAACTGTATTGAAAACACAGAACTCTCCCATCAATCAGTACTGACTACAGAAACATTCCAAAACTGTTCTCTATAGCAACACACCAAAACTTTTCCAACTTCACTTAGGTAAACTGTTTTTCTTCCTGAATTCAAGCCTATGTTTCTGCTCTGATATGTTTAATAGTATTTCATACATTTTATTGGTGTAGTCTAGTATAAAAAGGGAGAGGGGTGACTGTGGTTATGGAGATTGGTAAATAAGTGCAATATAGAGTTCACTGTACTTGTCGTAATCATCACATATTCAAAAGCTTAAATGTATATCACTTTAACATTTTAGTACTTTCAATATTGGAATCTAACTGCCTTTAGCGGTCCACCAGAAACAGTACCTGAACATGTGTGAGGATATTAAGAATAAAAAATAAAAACATGCATCGTAAAGAGACACTATAGTCACCAGAACCACGACAGCTTAATGTAGTGGTTCTGGTGCCTATAGCCTGTCCCTGCAGCCTTAGCACTGTAAACTCTCCCTTTTCAGAGAAAAGGCAGCGTTTACATTGCTGGCTAGTTACACTTCTGGTGTCAGGCACTAAGCCAGCCACTAGAGTTGCTTCCTGTGTATGCATGGAGGCGCTGAACGTTCCCCATAGATATGCATTGATTCAACGCATCTCTATGACATTTTGTTGTATTTCAATACAAAAGCATTGGATTGGTTGAGATCGTCAAAATTGGACCCAGGAGGGGCCAGCTGTGGCAAGACCGGCACAACTTGAGAGAAAAAGGGAGTAAAAACATCTCTAATCTCCGGAGAGAAGGGGCCATGGATCTAATGCTGCATTCCAGCACTATATTGTTCCTATAAAGAAGAATTAAAAGGAACCCAGACCACTACAGCATTTTATAGATATGGCATTGTTTTCATTGTAAGGTAATCATGCCTCTAGTGGCTGTCTTCCTGACAGCCACTAGAGAGGCTTCCACACATATAACAGAGTTTGACATTGTCATGTGACGTTCGACGTCAAACCCCAGTTCATGACGGTCATAAGAGATGTATTTGATTGCATGTGGGCAGCATGAGCATCTTGTCCCCAATGCTTCTCTGTGAGTGAAAAAAGTAAATTCCCTTTTCATTATTTTTTAAAACTCAAAAGGGAGGGTACTGTTTTTCTGAAAATCGTTGGTTTCTCACACTCCCCAAGGGTCCAAGCTTTAGTATAAGATAAACATAGAGTCCAAGCATATAGTATAAGATAAATAAATAAGTCTTATGTTATGCAATATTTTTTACAAGTGCATCCCATTTTCAGAATTTATTTTGCATAAACATAATGGCTAAATAAACTTATAGGATTCTTTCAGAAGACTCTACACGTTCGTACTCCCACCTCTGATGCTCGCCTTCAAGACTTGTCTAGGGCTGCACTGTTCCTGTGGAACTCCCTTCCCTCCTCAGTTAGATGCTCACCCAATATCTACTCCTTCAAAAATCGTTTTAAAAAAAAAAAATCACTATTTCATGAAAGCATATCAATTCAACTGTTAATAGCTCCCAACTGATTCCTCTCCTGCAACTGTAAAAAAAAAAACAAAAAAAAAAAAAAACACTGTCTTCAGTGAATACTATTCTACCAATCTACTTCCATAATACCATCCTTACCCCACTCCCTCTAGAATGTAAGCTCTTTGAGAAGGAACCTCAACCCCTTTGTTCCTGTGCGTCCAACTTGTATGGTTACAATTACGTTTGTTAGTCCACACATTGTAAAGAGCTGCGGAATTTGTTGACGCTATATAAAAATAATAACAATAATATTAATATATATTTTTTTTTAAATAGATCATGGTCTGTGCACCAAAACCATTTTCCTTTCAGGGAAACATCAATTTTTACATTTGTCTGAAACTATCCCTCCAGTGACTGGCAAATCCAGATAATTGCCATGGGTGAGCCCTATGTTCCCACTGCTTTTTTAGGTAAAACACTGGGTGGAACAAAAGTAATCATAACTGATGACGTCACATGAGACAGAGAATCTGCTCCGGGAAAACTATCCAAGTACTAGAATGAAGGGGAGTTTAAAATCAAATTTTTTTACTTTACTTACTAATTTATTTTTTAAACGGAAGGCGCCAATAAGCAAAACTCTAACAGAAATGCTAATTTTAAAAAGAAATTACTTTATTATGTGATTGGTAATATTGGCCTCTATTTAATATTTTGGGATAAATTTTTCAATTTATTTAATAATTTTAGATAAAGTTTTAAAATAATTTCATATTTTGGAAAATATTTTGATATTTTTCATGCACGGTATAATTATTTATATTAAAAAAAAAAATACTTTAAAAGTTTATCTAAAAATATTAAATCAGTAGAAACGCTTATCAAAAATCTTAAAATGGAGGCCACTATAAGTGGTATTGTGTAGTGATCGTGATTAATGTAGGCGTTAAACGGAGCTTTTACTTTAAGAGCAGCAATGGGAGCAGTGCTGCCTCAGATTAGCAGGGGTTTCAGGCCCTGGTGGCAACTGAGAGAGAGAGAGAGAGAGAGATATAAGCGAATAATCCTTTTAATGGGAACTGCTAAAGTTTTCTTCTGCTACAATTGAATGAAAACACACTGTTAGTGGCTGTCCGCGCAGCATGATGTTGCTCAACGTGGAAAGAGAATCATTGTGTTCCACAGTTTTCTACAAGAATCATTAGATTGGCCGACTGTGGGAACCACCATGGGCCACAGGTCCTTAAAGATGCACTAGAAGAATCATCTAATTGGACCAGAGATCACCGTGATTGAGGATTTCATCTTGGGCAAATCAGGTTCAGAGTCTGACTTGTCCCAGGAGTACAAGTTGTTTTTTTGTTTTTGTTTTTTATAAATTGGGGTATAATTAAAACTAAAAAAAAAGAAACATTTGACAAAAATAAATATAATTATTTACAAAAGTTAAAATGTATGTTAAAATAAGTGACTTGGCTAAATAAGCAAGGACAAAGTTGTCCAGTTTCTGTATTAAAAAGGCTACGTTTCTTGAGGATGCGCAATGAGGCTATCAGCAGCCTATCATGGATTGAAAATAAATATGTGTGTATATATAAAACAAAAATAGTAATGCACTCCACCTTCCTTGATGTACTTGCCCGGTGCTTATCAGCAAACAGATACAGCCAAAAGTACAAGATAGCACTCCAGGGACTTCCAAGTTGAATTAATAAAACTTAGCTTTTATTAGCTCAAAATAAAAATCAACGTTGCAGTCTGTATCACAGACTTTCATCAGGATGAGCTTGCAAATCAAATCCATAAGAATATATACCCTCAATATTCCCTTAACTTACCCAGTGTGTATATATATATACACACACACACATATACATATATACAGGGACGTATTAGCCGCGAGGCAAACAAAAAACCTGCCCCCAAATGCCCAGGGCAAATGTCTTGTTGGCCTTGCGGCTAACTAAAAATCCGGGGAGGGCTGCTGGGCGGGCGAGCCACAGAGCGATGCCGGGAGCCGGAATATGACGTTATATTCCGGCTCCCAGCATCACTCCACGGCTCGCGAGGGAGCTGAGCAGAGAGCTCACTAATCAGTGCTCCCTCGCCAGCACTGCCCTCCCAGCAGCCACTGGACCCCAGGGAAAGGGAGAATATTCCCCCCCAGCATTCCCAAAGGTAAGGAGGCTGGGTGGGTTGAATTGAAAAATAAAAAAAAGTGAGTGTGTTAATGTGAGTATGTGTCTGTTAGTGTGTGTGTGTGTTAGTGCGTGTGAGTGTGTGTCTGTTAGTCAGTGTGTGTATGTCAGGGAGTGTGTCTGTTAGGGAGTGTGTTACTATGTGTGTGTCTGTATGCGTGTCTGTTAGTGAATGTGTGTGTCTGCTAGTGACTGTCTGTTAGTGAGTGTGTATGTCTGTTAGCTAGTGTATGCGTGTGTCAGTGAATGTGTGTGTATTTAGAAGGCGGGGCAGGGTGGGGTGGCGCGCCTGAGTTTTGTCATGCCTAGGGCAGCACAAAACCAGGATACACCACTGCATATATATATATATATATATATATATACACACACACACACACACACACACACACAATTCCATTGAAGTACTATCGCCTCAAATTATCACCCAACTCACAATTGTTTACATGAAACTTAACCCCTTAAAGACGGAGCCAAATGTACACGTTGTAAACAAAACAAAATGTAAACAAAACCTGGCATTTGCGCTACATGTCTGTCCAACCGTAATTCAACTCTTTCATATTAAATGCACCCACACTTATTATATATCATTTTATTCAGGGGAAACAGGGCTTTCATTTAATATCAAATATTTAGCTATGAAACATAATTTAATATGAAAAAAATGGGAGAAAATAAGATTTTGTTTGATTTTTTTAGTTCTACGTGACATTTTAACTGTCAATGTCATAATAATGTTTGCTTTTACTGCAATAAAATGCACATATTTGTATTCAGCAAAGTCTCACGTGTAAAACAGTACCCCCTATGTACAGGTTTTATGGCGTTTTGGGAAGTTACAGGGTCAAATATAGCACGTTACATTTGAAATTGAAATTCGCCAGATTGGTTACATTGCCTTTGGGACTTTATAGTAGCCAGGAATGAAATTTACACCCATAATGACATACCATTTGCAATAGTAGACAACCCAAGGTATTGCAAATGGGGTATGTCCAGTCTTTTTTAGTAGCCATTTGGTCACAAACACTTGCCAAAGTTAGCGTTAGTATTTGTTTGTGTGAAAAATGCAAAAAACGCCAATTTTGGCCAGTGTTTGTGACTAAGTGGCTACTAAAAAAGACTGGACATACCCTGCTTGCAATACCTTGGGTTGTCTACTATTGCAAATAGTATGCCATCATAGGGGTAATTTTAATTCTTGGGCTACCATATGGTCTTAAAGGCATCGTAACCAATCTGGCGAATTTTAATGTGAAAAAAATGAAACGCAAGCCTTATATTTGACGCTGTAACTTTTGAAAACACCATAAAACCTGTACATGAGGGGTACTGTTGTACTCGGGAGACTTCGCTGAACGTAAAAAGTATTACAGCAATAATATCGTCCGTGTAAGTGCTGTTTGTGCATGAAAAAGGCAAAAAAAGTCACTTTTACTGTCAGGCAGGTCCCGCTAATTGTAATTAATTAAGATACCTAATTATGTAAAAATATTACATAAATATATATGTAGAATTAATATATATATATATATATATATATATATATATATATATATATATATATATATATATACACACACACACACGTATGTGAATCTATATGTGTATTTATATATATATATATAATTTTTTTCAAAATATTTTTATTTATATATAGGTATATATATAGTGATATATACGTATATATTTATGTATGTAGATATATATATTATTTCGTTCTACGTGTATTTTGATATAAATATATATATATTAATATCACAATACAGTTAGAACGAAATAACACACATCTATATATTTTTTAATTATTTTTTTAATTTTATTTAACGTATTTACATATATATATTTATATATAATATAAAAAATTAAATAACAATTATATATATATTTAATCAGTATCAGTCTACGTGTAATTTGATATTAATATATATATATATATATATAATTATATACATATTAATAGTAAAATACACCTAGACAGTGTGTATATATTATAGAGAGAGAGAGAGAGAGAGAGAGAGAGAGAGAGAGATCATATATATATATGATCTAAGTATACATTTTTATTTTTATTTTATTTTTTACACTTTTAAATTTATTTTATTTTTATTTTCAGCCAGTCATTACAGGCAGCCCCCCTGCTGTCAATGCTGCAGCCAGCTATCCCCGCCATGTGATTGTGAGGTCCTCGCAACGACCTCACTCTCACATGGCCGGGGGGGGGCTCCCTGTGGATCCCCCCACCGCGATTGCCGGTGTGGGACCGCCGGCGACCGGGTAAATAAAGACCGGAGGGCGTACAATTACGCCCGACGGCGTTTAGCGCCACCTAAAATAGGGCGTAATTGTACGCCCTCCGGTCTTAAGGGGTTAATTGACGTAATACTTCCATATTCGGTTATCATTTATCTAAATAAATCTTTCCAAGGCAGTCATTTTTTTGGTTTGATACAACACAACCATTGGTCTATGCAGACTGCTATTGTTTTCATTTCGGTATATGACTTTGTTACCTTGAATTATTATTTTTAATCTGTAAAAAAAAAAAGCCAATGTTACATTTTGGAAAGGAATTTGGCTTTCTTTTCAAGATCTTTTCATTAAGGGTCATCTGAGGAAAATATATATATATCCAGATTAAGAGCCCAGTGGGCCTGGTGCTGACAATTATGATGGGGCCTAATTACAGAATCTTATCGACCAAAAACACAAACAGTACTACCTCCCAAGCGTCATGTATCTGATGGAGATGATGGTGTTGGAGGGAAACTCAAAGGATGCAGCTATAAGAAAACACATGCTCTATGCTAATCTCTTTCTAATTTATGCTTCCATCTTTCAAGTAAATCCATACCCCCTAATAGCAGTGTCCAGTGAAGCAGGAAGTCAAGGGGCTGGGTAAAAGGGTGGGCCACTGACGCGAATCACGTGACCAGAACTGCCAAAAGGGGCGAACATGCCCAAAAAGGGGGAATGTCTGTCCAAAAAATTGGAAGGCTAGCCTGGCATCAGTGTCCCCATGTCGCCCAGTCCCCATGTCACTAGGATACTAGGGGACACAGAGACATGGGGACACAGACACTTGGGGACACTGGAAGACATGGGGGCACTTGTGGATACAGACATGGGGACACTGGGAGACATGGAGACACTGGGAGATATGGGGACACAGACACAAGGGACACTAGCTGGGAGGCATGGGGATACTGAGACACTTGGGGACACTAGGAGACATGGGGACACAGACACTAGGGATACTGGCTGGGAGACATATGGACACTGTGAGACAGATATTTGGGGACACTGTGAGACCTAGGGACACTGAGACACTAGGGACACTGGGAGCGTGGGGACACAGACACTTGGGACATTGGCTGGGAGACATGTGGACACTGGGAGACAGATATTAGAGGACCCTGGGAGGCATGGGGACACAGACACTAGGAGACATGGGGACACTGGGCACACTGAGACACTAGGGACATTGGCTGGGAGACATGGAGACACTGTGTCCCTAGTGTCTCCAAGTACCAATGTGTCTCACAATGTCCCTATGTCTCACAGCATCCCCATGTGTCTCAGCATCCCCAAGTGTCTCAGTGTGTCCATGTTTCCCTGCTGCCTTTCCCCCCCATCCTTCACTTCCCTGAGCTGTAGTCTCTGCAGACTGGGAGCTGCTGTCTGAACTCTCTGTGCTGTGTAGCTGCTTCCCCGCGGATCAGTGAGTAGAGAGAGGCAGGAGGAATACGCTGTAACGTCCTGTCCCTGCATCTCTCCACACAGTGACCCCTACTGGCTGGTGTTAGTATTGCAGAGTAATCTCCGTTTATACTGAGAGAAATATCTGCATTTGTATACCGGCACGGCCAGGCAGCCTCAAATACCAGCTGTGCTGGTAAAATACCAGTCAGGTGGCAAACCCAAGAGTAGTGTGTAAAAAAAAAATTCTTTTTTCAAATGGGCCTATTCCATGGGCCTGAGCCTGGAGCTGCAGCTCCATCAGCCCCTATGTTAATCCGGCCCTGTGCATATAGTGTTTGTATACAATTTCATCTTGGACAATATATTATTCATTTAATATAGCTTTATTTTTTTTCAATGATGCACTCTAAATGTTTAAGAGGTACACCTTAATGTTGTGAATAAATCCTTTGCTTTTTTTCCCTCTTCCAAAGTAAAGCATTGGCATTTGTGAGAAATACAGACAGATAGGCACCTCTTTACAAATCTGTACAATTTTTACATTTGGCATCATGACGCACAAATGACAAATGCAGGTAAGAAGCATCTAATTGGAGATGCGTGGCTACTGTCCACATGCGTCATACGTTCTCAATGTTTTTCTCTATGATGAGCATTCAATTGGACCAGATATCATCAGGATCATCACACCTTGGTGAGCGGACTGTCTCTGGTGCTGGATTACAAGTACACTTAAAGGGACACTCCAGTCACTATAACAACTTAATCTAAATTAAGTTGTTATGGTACCAGGAGGCCGCTGTGCATACTCTTACCATAAGGGATTAAACTGTTCTCAAACTGTTTCACCCCAAAAGTTGTCTCCAGCGCCAATCTCTAGGCACCCTAGAGGGCATATGACTTCTAAAACTCAGTTACAGCAAGCGCGGACTGCCGCCGGGCAGGGGCATCACTGATTGATCGCTAACCCAATCAGTAGCGCCCCCATTGATTTAAAAAAAAAAAAAAAAAGGTAAGTTTCTTTACAGTTTAACCCCTTAAGATAAGAATATGCCCAGGTGCCTGCTGGCACCATAGCAACTTTATTTAGATGATAATGCTATGGTAACCAGAGTTTTCTTTCAATGACTTTGTTAAAAAAAAAAAAAAAAAAAGGTTGAAACAAGGGGCGGCCCTAAGTATAAACCTCCTAAGGAACAATCACATTGGTTCACATTTATTTTTAACATTAAAGGGATATTTTAAGCGCCATAACAATCACAGCATGCTGTACTAATTATGTTGTCAGGAGTCCTCTGGCACTGTACCCTGCATAAGAGTGAAGAACATATTGAGAACACAACAATATAAACAGCCTTGGTTGCACAGTGATGTCAAAGAGGTTTTAAACTTCTCCAAAATCCTCAATTCTTTGGTACTGAAATGCACCCCAAATTATACAAATTGCTATTCTCGATATTTTCTTTACCACTTGATAAATAATTCAACATTTTTCTTGTGGTTGCAGACAAAACAAAAATATATATGATATGATATAGCGTAAATAATTATAATAGTAATAACATTTGGATAGTTTATATAAGCAACTAGAACGATTTAAATATACTACACAACAAACAAACCCTGAGGATATTGCAAACAAATGTGCCGGCGGCATCTGTCAAAACATGACATAAGTAGTATTTTATTTCATACCACAAAACGGTAGAATGGTAGACAGGAAAAGAGACATCACGACAAACGCAGACAACAAGATCAAAGCAATAACAAGAGAACGTTAAAGACAACTTGGCTAAATAGATTGCAAGGCTACCCTTTTTTAATTCTCAATCTAATCTGAAATGTATGTCATCATAAAAAGAGATATTTTTCAGTAATTTTACCAGAGGCAGTTAATATAACGAGAAGTTCTATTTTATCCGTAGATTTATTGCAATAGAATGATATCATTTTATATATAGTATTTCATTGCTTAGCCTTCCTGCATGCACACATTGATTAAAGCATTAATATCTTTGAACCGATGGGTATTATTATTATAAAGAGCTATAATTTTATTTTTTTTCAAGTTTTTTTTTTTTTTTATTTCCTGCATGAGATCCATCTCAAATAAGTGCAATTATAATTAAAAATGTATAATTTAATAAAAAATATTCCCACATGTGCCTGTATTGCTCCCCATGGTTAATTAAGAAATCACGCAAATTACACTTTAACAATTCACAGAACACTACTGTGTTCGGTTGAGTTACTAGTTTCTACAACCTGCTGTAAAGTTATACCCATTAATAGAAACATTTAATTTAATTAATAACATTTTAAAGATGTGTCTGCTACAGCAATAAAGATACAACACAATAAATGAAAACAAATGCATGCAAGCCTGGTTTATGACAGAAGCAAATTACTCCTGTGGAATCAGTACTGTGAGGTTTCCCCATTGGAAGGCACTCCAGCTGTTATGGACTACTTTTCCCATCATGCTGTGAGTGAAAATCTGTAAAGGCAATTCAGAGCAGCTGGGTAGCCAAACATTTACCATCACTGGACTAGTGCAATAGCCCTATATCTTCTGAATCTAGATCTCACAATAAAAAAAGTAAACAGAACACAAGTCTACTGCAGACCTCTTGGATACAGACAGAAGTAAATCAATATTCTGCTTCCTGAGAATACTCAATGCCTTTTAGTTCTAGTGAGAATCCAAGAGGTTCTGCAGCACATGGGGATTTCCAGCCATGAGCAAATAAAAAGTATCAATAGCTCCTGATTGAAATTAAATCAAAATATTGCTGCTACTGTTCCTTAGAGCATCAGTCAGTGCAATGATGACTAGCCTTGGCATCCCAGATGTTTTAAGACTAAAATTCCCATGAGGCTTAGCCATTCTCCAGCCTCACATTTGGGGTGCCAAGGTTAGAGGGGTGCTCTGTGTGGGTTAGTAGAGCAAAGATGGAGATGGTACACATGACCCAAGCAAAAGAGAAACATAATTACCCCAGAGGCTGCACTGGCTGCACACAGGATGGGTGGCAGCTTGTCTCTCTGTCTCTCCTTCTCATCATGGCAGCCCAGCTGCTCATCGTCCATCTGGCACTCACTGGAGAGAGCCTCACACCCGCCTGAGTGTGAGCTCTGCACAGACATGGTGAGCTAGCAAAGCTTGATGGCAATAAAGGAGACCTGCCTGCCTGCTCGCCCTCCCTCCCTCCCCACCCAGGAGAAAGAGGAGGATGGAGGGAGCTCTCTCACACACCAATCCCCCAGCTGCTGCACTCTACCCTCCAAAAGCAGAGTGCCTGTCCCTCCTGTGCCACCCAGCACCACCAGCCAGCCAGCCCACCACCCAGCATGTCATCCAGTGCCCCCAGATCCCAGCTCAGTACACTGCTTCTGCAGCCAGAGCAGGCGCCATGTTGTTTATAAGATGTTCCTAGAGACCGGCTTGGAGACAGGGGGCGTCCTTTTTTTGTTTGGGGGCCCCTAATACGCAGTTAACGCAGAGGGCCAATGAAGGCTATTCCTACGCTGCTGTCGTAGACGTCGTTGATGGATAGCAGAGTGTGCGTAGCGTAGAGCGGAGGCGGCCGTGTCAACTGAGTAGAGTGTGTTCCCTCCTGGCAGCTGTGCTGCTTCCAGCTAGTGATACCACATACACACATACACACACTGCTGGGTGCTGGGTGGGTGCCAGCTGCTCTCCCCCCACATGCACACACTGCTCTCTAAACCATACATAAGTGGTCTGCATTTTTTTTCCTTCCCCAAAAATAGGGGTGGTAAGGTTTGCACAGACAGAGGGATGACATAGTTTTAGACTGTGATCATATCCTGATCAGCCAATATATAACAATTTTAGCTCCACACAGGGCTACAGAGAGAGGGGAGGTTTATTGACTTGAATAAGAATTGTGAAGGAATTGAAAAGAAGATAGCAAATGTTAAGGGATTGCACATGTTATGGAATACCAGAGCTGGGAACTTTTCCTGTTCTCCGCAATTTTTAGTTTAGTAAATACGTTTAAATACTAGAGTTATTTTTATTTTTTTTCCCCATTTTTTTTTTCTTAAACCAAAAATTAAAAAGGATATTAATATTTTATTTCCCCCCTTTACTTTTTGCCGCAAGTGGAAACAGTTTTATTTTATAAAAATGTCAGTGATGCCAGGGATAAAAAAAATATTACTGCGACTGTATTTTCCTTATGGAAAGTGTTATTCAGATGTCTTACTGTGCTGATGGAAGTAAAGGAAGTAAAAAAAAATTTAAAAAAATAAAAAAGTCTACACTGGTGTATTACTTCATCTAGTTTACAGAAGTGATACAGTTTAAGACACATTTATTTTAACACAATTAAAAAAAAGAAAAATAAATGGAGTTCTTTCTTGGGAGAGTCAAGAAAGAATCATTCAGTGCACAAAAATAAAAACCGTGGACATTCGTATTAAAATATTTTGATGTAGAAATAAATAAATCTACATCAAACGAATGCAAATGAGGAAGTTTGTTTTTTTAATTTTTTTTTTTAATTTAATTTTTGGGCATTACTGAAAAGCTCAGCGGTCACATTACTTGCAGTGCTTGCCAACTTTCTATAATAATTTTATAATGTCCTATCTGTCACTGGTAGCCCGTTTCCATTATATTGTAAAAAGACTTGTGCTTTATAGATAAAGGTCCATGCTTTTAAATTAGCATAATTTCTATCAGTGTTCCATCTAATTGCTTTTTGTGTATGTGCATAGGCAATGCCTAAGGCACATATTCAGGTTATTGTAAAAGAATTCTGTTTTTTCCTATCAGTATGTTGAGGTCCGGTGGGTCACTGAAAGTATATAGCACTCAACACAAGAAGTAACAATGTGCCTTTTGGATAGTGAAGTGTCACCCTTGAACATTTTTGCGGTGTTTATATTAGTATAACTCGTCTTTAAATGTGGGTTGACACGCACAATTCAAAAGAAAAATGTTGACGGCAAAATTTTTTTCATGCTATTTTACCGGCAAAGGAAAGAATTCTCACCACCTTGCCCCTCTCTTTCTCAACCACACCTAGGTCATGCTTTTCCGACCCTTCAGACTTTCTCCCAGGCTACTGAACAAGAGGTGGCTGCGCTTCTCCTTTCCTCTCGACCCACCACTTGTCCACTTGATCCTATCCCGTCTCACCTTATCAGATCTCTCTCCTCGTCTTGTGCTTCCTTAACACACATCTTCAACTGCTCTCTCTCTGCTGATGTTGTCCCTGCTGTCCTTAAACATTCTACTGTAGTACCCACCTAAAAAAAAACCACAAAAAAAAACCACAACATCTCCTGACCCATCCTCCCCTTCTAACTATAATCCCATATCCCTGCCCCCTTTTTTCTTCAAAGCTTCTGGAAAGACTTGTCTTTACCCATCTGACTTGCTTCCTCAATTCCAACTCTCTCCTTGACCCTCTTCAGTCTGGCATCCGCCCCCTCCACTCTACTGAGACTGCTCTTATCAAAGTTACTAATGACCTAATTGCAGCTAAATCCAAAGGGCACTACTCTATATTAATTCTTCTTGACCTCTCTGTTACCTTTGACACTGTTGACCATGTTCTCCTTCTCCAAACTCTTCAATCACTCTGTCTCTGTGACACTGTCCTCTCTTGGTTTTCCTCCTATCTCTCCCAACGCTCATTCAGTGTCTCCTTTTCTAATGATACCTCCTCAATTCATCCTGTCTCTGTTGGAGTCCCCCAAGGCTCTGTACTTGGTCCCCTTCTATTTTCTCTTTATACTGTCTCTCTTGGCAAACTGAAAAATGTTTTTGCTGGTAAATGCAAGGTGCATTTATACAAGAAGATACTACTATACAACATTGTGCTACAATGGAAAAGTTTATTGCCATTTACCATAGTAACACGGATGGTATCTCAATTTTAGTCTTTCATGTTAAGTCTATTCTTTCTGAAGCCCTCTTTCAGGAACAAAATTTGCCTGTGTGAATTCACCAGTTTGAATTTGTCTGAAAATTTTGAATTGTGCCCCGAATGTAATGCCCCATCGAATCTAATGAGCATTCAAATTTTGGAAACTTTATTTTCAAAAAAAGGTGAGCATTAGATTCAAGTAAATACGGTATATTATATATGCAGCCCAAGACAATTCCTCTTAGCTCATTGTGGCCTGGGCAAGCCAAAAGCTTGGACAGCTATGCTGAGGCACAGTAGCATGGGGTCCATGTCTACATTACTTTTTTAACTTGGGATGAACCTAAACAATGGCATTGATGCAAAACCAAGCATAATATATGAAAACGCAGAGGATTAGCAAAAACCTAATAGCTTCTGTTATTTCCTGTTTGTGAGCAAAATCTTGTTTGAGACCTGAGAGAGGATTAACCAAGGGGCAAGCCATTAAATGAATACTCCAGACCAATATGTGTAAAGAATAAGTCCTCTTTTTTTCAATTTACAAAATTTACAAAAACAGGCAGATTTCAATAGGAATGGCACTTTAATAAATTAATCGTATTACACCCCTTGGCTTTCAGTCAGACGTGTTCTGTTACTTCTTGTTTGTTTTGCTCAGTGGAGCTTTGCAAAGACTTCTCATTGAACTGCATTGGGAAATCTGTGATTGGACAGTCATAGAAAGTCTGGGCGGGTTTAGAAGAGGAGGGCTTGCAAAGGCTGCAGACAAGAGATTGGCAGTTTTTGCATACCATTTCTAGATATACACCTTCCCCCCCAAAAAGACATCATAAAGCATAATTAAATGCGTTATGTTTTCACTGTGGTATGTAACGGAAACTCCCACGTCACAACTTTTGGAGAGGCTTGAAAGGCAACCTCCTACCTACGGACTATGGGCCTGGTAGCAATAGCAAGTAAAAGGGGTATTGTCACTTTAGGTAGGTGTTTGGGGCCCCCGGATGCTTTCTGTACTTCCCATCTGGACTTGAGGACCTCTGTGGATTGCTGCTGAGGTACACAGAAATTTAATGCACTCCTTCATATGAGGCACTACGGAAGCTTTTGTCACAGTGTATAAAACAGTGATTTTTTATTATTTCGGAAGTAGACTGTTCCTTTAAGTGTAACCAACTGTGTATAACAGATGATCCTGTTAACTATACACATGTTAAACCTTACAGGTTACTGAATTTGCTAGCATTTCAAATCACCTTAATATTATTCTTTACAGCATTATAGAAACAAAGAATAAATACATTTTAAACAAAATCAATGTTAAAACATATCATTAACACAGATGACATACCTCTATGGATTACATGAAACTCAGAAATAAAGGAACACTATAGTGTCAGGAATATTAACTTGTATTCTGGACACTAGAGTCCTAGACCGGATGTTTAGGTGAACACTCAAGTGAAAAGGTGTAATACAGGTGGTACAAGACCCTTAGATAAATTGCATCAGTCCCATTGCTAAATTCTCTGCCATTTAATCGTAAAAACACTTGTTTCGGTTATGCAGCTCTTGCCACATCTTCCATGAGTCACACAGCTTGCTTGGGAAAAAAAGGTTTCATTTTCAGTCAGATGTTAACTTACGTTGGAGGTTTTTATCGCCTGTAAATTTAACTTTTTTTTCACACACAGGAGCTCCTACAGGGTCTAGAAGGTTATTAAAGCAGGATAAATTTTAAATAAACAAAACTTGCAAAAAAGTTACTTTAAACATGAGCTCTCTCTTTACAGGAAGTGTGTGGAAGGCTGTGGAAGTCACATGCAATGAAGAATGACAGAGAATTGAGCAGTGAGACCGCAGGGACATTATCTATTCACTAAAACTGCTTCATTGAGCTAAAGCTGTTTTGGTGCCTATAGTGTCCCTTTAATTGTGCTTCAATTAACATATTACAGATAGCAAAACTACTATAACATATAGGGTTTGACTGTACACTGCTATAGGAATATTGGAAGGGGACATTAATCAAATGATATCACCACTCTGGAGTACACCCAAATTGGCAAAAGTACAAATATTTCTGTATCATGAGGTAAAGGATATCAAACATTACTAAAAAAATAAAAAAAAATAAAAAATGTAGACAGCATGCTTTAATAAATATACTGACAATAGCTAAATTCCGATCCCAAAAATCACTGGAAAATTATGTATAAACAGTAATAGGAGTGATATACACAGTCAAATATGTAAACTTTGTGGAAGAACCCTGCTCTGTTCTAACATAACATTTCTTGCTAGATCTCTAGATAGGTATCAAAAAGGAAAATGGCAGATAGAATAGGTAAATATAACTTTATTTAAAAAATAGATTTTTATCACAGACCGCCATAAGACATGGGCAATAGCTTCCTGATCCAAGGAGAGATCTGACTGCCATTCTGGGGTCAAAAAGCAATTTTTCCTAGTTTGTTGCAAAATTGTAAAGCGCTTCAAAACATATTTGTTTGCCTTATTTTGGATCAACAGCAAAAAATGAGGTTTGAAAGGCTTAACTTGATGGATCTTTTCAGCCTATGTAAATTTTTCAGAACTTTATGTCACTTTTCAGCCTAATGCAACTATATAAGAGGATAACAGGCCTGGTAAATGTGTTGTTTTTTTTTTTGTTCTACACTATTTTTTATCCCAGTCGGGTTTCGGGATTGAATCTTTGCTGCAAGCCATTTCCTCTTTTGTGCGCAAAGGAGCCCAGTGAGAACCTGTCTCATAATTTAATGATTTGCAAATGTATCCTTTGTGGTTGTCAATTTCTTACTACATTCAGAAGAATTCTGCTACATTAGAGTGCCAGTCATAAGAGTGTTCTTTATAATGGGCTATATGGGGTAGGGGGCTACTTGAGGTTAACAAAAGAATTCTGCAATTCATGATGGAATGCCCTATACCAACCTATCAGTCTTTTCTCTTCCTCTCTCTTTAAAAAAAAATATATAAATCTACTTACTTTTTCCTACCCCTGTTAGTTACAGATAACACAACACCTGGCGATCTCTTTACCTTTCTGGACCTGAGATTTACTTGTACCCCACATCATCTAGATTGCAAAAATCATCTAAGCACATCCCTCTTCTTCAGTTTTAAAAGCACAGAGGAGTATGTTGGAGCTAAATAATAATCTAGAATTCATATGTCCACATTACATGTAGAGCAGGCTGTAATGTTGGGTCCACAAACAGCGTTAACAGTGCATTTAAAAGCACCCTGAATGAATATGCAGTTTTCAATTCAAACATTTTTTGTAACTAAAAATACAAACAAGCACGCTTTAGATTTAGCCGCCTTCCTCTGTAAGCAGTTTGGCTCCCTGTCTGTCTCAGCTTGCATAAGTTCTTGCTCAGTGTCAGACAGCTCACACATATCACTTGCAGACAGAGGCTCTACGAGGGCGAGTTTGCTGTTTATAGTGGAAATTGACATGGAATATGTTACACACAAACCCTGGCATCATCCACTATTACTTAGTACAAAATCACCCTGGCACGAGTCCTGGGATTGCCTCAGATGTGTAGGGATGTGGGCACTGTAAGCAAGATGGGATTGTGGGAGTCTTTAAAGACTGGAAATCAGTGCGTCAATAATTCCATAGGAAGATGATACTGTCCTATAATGTGACTTAGAATTTAAAGGGACACTGTAGGCACTGTAACTGCTTAATCTCATTGAAGGGGTTATAGTGTTTGCAGTGGCGTACTAACAGGGGGAGGAGGATCAGTCCGCTGGGTGACCGGCACAGCGCCCTCCTCCTGCCGGTCACTGCATGTAGTGTAGCCGAGCATGCAGAACACGGTAGAGGAGCCTCTGTTTTCGCTACCCGGTAGGACAGGAAGTGCTCAGTGAGAGCAATACACTGCTTCCTGCCAATGTGTTTGCTTACATGGAATCTAGAATATGCATAGGGGATCCAGAGTGTGTATGTCAGAAATGCAGTGTGTCTTGGTGGTGCAGCGTATGTGTAGGGGATCTATTGTGTGTTTGAAGGACCCAGAGTATGTATAGGAGATCTAGTGAGTGTGTGTAGAGGATTCTTAGTGTATATAGAGATCTTGGGTGTGTATATATGTTGATGATCCAGAGATGGGTAAGGGATCTAGTGTTTGTCTGGAATGCAGTATGTGTGTGAGGGGTTCTGTAGTACTGGCGTACATACCGCGGTCGCAGGGGTTGCAGCTGTGACCGGGCCCATCTCTCAAGGGGACCTGGCTGCCCTGCGGACTCCTGCGACCTGGTGCCTGCCATCATCATTTGCGGCCCCAGCCCCGGTCCGCGCGACAAACCGCCGGGGCCGCATGTTAAGGTGCCCATCGAGTGGCCCATGCTGTCAGGGCCACCCAATGGAGATGGATTGTCAGGGGGCCTGGTCAGCGCTAGGCGCTTTAACAGCACGACCGAGTCCCCTGTGATGAGCTAACACACAAAGACCGCGCGGGAGAAAGAACAAGGAGTCAGAGCAGGAACTCTGACTCCCATCAACCTGAACCACCACTTGACCCCATGGAAAGTCACCCTCCTGCACTTAAAAGGTAGGTAACAGGAGGGTGACTTAAATATTACATGTGTGTGTTTGTTTGTATGTGTGTGTCTGTGTCTGTCGGTATGTATGTGTGCCTGTCTGTTTGTATGCATGTCTTGTGTGTCTGTCTGTATGTATCTTTCTGTCTGTATGTGTCTTTGTATGTATGTGTGTCTTGTGCATGTCTGTCTGTATGTGTCTGCCTGTCTGTGTGCCTATCTGTTCTTATGTATGTCTTTGTATGTTTGTCTTGTGTGTGTGTGAATGTATGTGTGCCTGTTTGTATGTGTTTCTGTCTGTGTCTTGTCTGTCTGTGTCTTGTCTGTCTGTGTCTTGTCTGTTTGTATGTGTGTTTGTCGTATGTGTGTCTGTCTCTGTCTGTATGTATGTGTGTGTGCCTGTCTGTTTTTATGTATGTATGTGTCTTTGTATGTATGTGTGTCTTGTGTGTGAGTGTGCCTGTCTGTATGTGTCTTTGTATGTATGTGCCGTGTGTGTGTATGTATGTATCTGTCTGTGTGTGTCTCTCTGTATGTATGTGTGTGCCTGTCTGTCGGGGGTAGTTAGAGGGAAGGAGAGGGGGGCCCCATGGATCAGTTTTGCACCGGGGCCCCATGGGTTATGTGTACGCCACTGTTCTGTAGTATATATACATATGTTTATATGTTTGGAAGTATTGTGTGTGTATGTGGGGCAGCATGTTTGGGGGCTGCTGTGTGTATGTGTGAGGTGTGCAGTGTGTGTGTGAAGGGTGTAGTGTGCGTTTGTGAGGAGTATAGTGTGTGTGTGTGTGTGAGTGGTGGGTGTTGTGCCTAATCATTAAATTCATGAAGCACCAATATCCAAAAAGTAACAATCAATACCTAATAAGGTTTATAGCGACACAACCCAGTTTGGGATGAGTATCTTGAACTATAGGTAAGAGAAATCACACAGAGACCAAGTTGAAGATAAAAATTCACACCACACTTTATTGTCCACAAGGGGACCCAATACAAAGTAAGCTTAATTCTCATTAAGTTGTTGCATATGGTTTAGCTTGTATATTGGGTGCAATCATTCTAGTGAGGGGAGTGTCATGGACTGAGAGTGGCCTATTGTTCAATATGTTCACAGCTGTAGGCAAGTTATCTCTCCATTTGTGCATGGTCCCTTCACCAAGTTTTCTCAATTGTTTTTTCAATAACCCATTAATTCTTTCAATCAGACCAGCTGCTTGAGGATAGTAGGGTATGTGAAATATCCATTCAACATCGTTTTCATCACAAAAGTCTTGTACCAGTTTTCCTTTAAAGTGACTTCCATTGTCATTCTGAATCTGTAATTGGAGACCATAGTACTGTATTATGGTTTCCAACATTTTAATAGTATTTATTTCAGTAGCCCTCTTGCGAGGGTGAACCAATAAATATCTTGAATATGTATGACAATTTTTACTCATATGAAGTGGACCTATGTAATCCACCTGCCATATTTGCCCTGGTGTTGTTCCTCTTTTTATTTGACCTCATACCATCCCTGGTACATGTCTATTCTGCTCATGCTGACACACTGGACATTGCAGAATTACTGTTTTAATTAAATCAAGCGGCACTAAAATGCCTCGCTGTTGTGCCCACCTGTGAGTGGCTTTCTCTCCCAAGTGTCCACATTTCTGATGGGCCCAAGTAGCCAATCCCAAAAGTGAGTTAAGATTTTCAACAGACGCTTCTGAGATCTTGGCTTTCTCGTCTGCAACAGAGTTAAACAGACGATCCAATGAGTCAGTTTTACAGTGAGCATCGACATGAAAGACTGTTACCTCATTTTGATGTACTATCTCCCATATCTGCTCCCACAAATCTGTACCCCAGACTTCTTTTGTATGAATCATAAAATGATGTGACTGCCATGTAGGCAACCATGTAGCCAATCCAGAAACCAAGATTTTCTTGGTTTCTGGATTGTAAGACACTGCTTTCCATTGTCTCTCATTACCAATGTATTTTGCTGAACCATCAGTAAACCAAGCATGTTTTGCTTGATCCGGTGTTAGTTGCGCAAAAGACTTTCCCCACTTTACTGGAGATTCCCCTGGCTTGTCTGCTTCTGGCAGATAACCAGGTTCTTGTAATGGTGCATCTGCAATTTTCTCATGTACTACAGCCGTACCACTATTTCCTCTTTTAGCCCTTCTCCTGTATGTACCACTTCCATTTTATAATACTGGATTCTTGTGCATGACCTATCCTATGTGTCTTTGGGGAACTAAGTACCCATTGCATGATAGGTATCTCTGGGCGTAAGAACACTGTATGTCCTGTTTGGACATGTGCAATTCGTTTCGGTCCGAATGTGAATTCGGACGAATTTTGGGCCATTCGGGTACCTCCGAGTGTCCGAATAGATGAATTGCCGAATGGTTGAAGTCCCGAAATTCCAACATTACCGAATTTTCGAAGTGCTGAAGTTCCGAAGTTGCCGAAGTGCCGAAGCACAGTATTGCCTAAGAACTAATATACTTACCCAGTGGAAGAATGAAGAATGTTACACTGTATACAATTTTAAATAAAAAGTATACAAGCATTTGCAACACTTACAACAATGAAGTAACATACATTCATATAAAATGTAAGTTACTTAGCCAGTCAGTGTAATGACAGGAATGAATAAGTAGATAACTCCCTAATTCCCACGGTATTAGGGAGCTATCTACTAATAAAGGGGGGGGGCCTAATGTCCTCCCCCCTGGCCCCCACCCCTGAGTGGCGGGTGAGGGCCCTCAATTGGAATTAGGGGGGACCTAATGTCCTCCCCCTTACTCCCACCCCTGAGCAGCAGGTGGGGGCCCTAAATACTAATAAGGGGGGACCTAATGTCCTCCCCCTTGGCCCCCACCCCGAGCGGTGGGTGGGGGCCCTAAGGGGGGGACCTATTGTCCTCCCCCCCGGCCCCCACCCCTGAGCGGCGGGAGGGTCCTAAATAAAAATGTTACCCCCACAGGTGACTAGGGGTCCCCAAACCCCTAGTCACCCCCTGCCCCCCAAAAAACAATTAACCCCCTACCTATCCCCATCACCCTAAAAATAATGAGGGGGGGACCTTTAACTAAGTACCTGTAAAAAAAATAAAACTTACCATTCAATGTTTTCTTTCTTCTAAAATCATATTTTTTCAGCCCCAAAAAAGGCCAAATAAAAAATCCGGTTTGTTCTTCTACCCAAAATCATGTTTTCTCCTGGTTACTTTGTACAAAGGGGAGAGTAACTAAATCAGGTGTGGTATGCGTGGTCTCCAAAAACCAAAGAGTTCTATAAAGCTTTGATCTTGTTTCTTGCTTTTAGGAGTTTGAAACTCTAGCACTTTTTGCTTAGCTTTTGGAAGGATTTCCCTGTGTCCTTTGTTCCACTGTATTCCTAAGAATTTTACTGTTTGAGCAGGTCCCTGTATTTTATTGGGATTTATCTCCCACCCTTTGCTCTTCATGTGCTCAATGATCTCTTCAAGAATCTGCTGACACTGTTCTTCACTCTTTCCCTGAATCATAATGTCATCGTCGATATAATGGGATATTTTCACCTCTGACTGTATTTTTACCCCATCAAGATGTTCTGCCACCAGGCGATGACAGATGGTGGGACTATGCAAGTATCCCTGTGGCAACCTTGTGAATGTGTATTGCCTCCCTAACCATGTGAAAGCAAACTGCTCTTGATTTTCTTCAGCTATTGGAATAGTGAAGAAGGCATTAGCCAAATCTGGGGGAACTCAGGCAGTCAGACTTGGAGGGGCCCTCTTTCTGGGAACAGCAGAGACCAGCAACACGTGTCTGCATTACAGGTGGGTAGTTCTCCAAGTGAGTGCCAAGTTTCTTTGTCTTTTATACCTTTTACCAAGTATGTAACTTTTCCAAGATTTCTTTTTTTTTTTTAAATATCGTTTTATTAAAGTGTTTGCGAGGTGAATAATTTGCAGTGAGGTTATGAGCAGTGCGAAACACGCAGGTTTCAATCAGTTAGAATCTCGTTTGAGGTCTTGAGATGCGCAGATCTCTGAGGATGCAAAAGTGATTGAGACTCGCAGGTCTCCTGACACAATAAATCTCTATTTACGATATTCACTTAACATGTTGTAGATTGATTAATTACAGTCTGTCAGGTGCGTTAGCTATGGTCCTGTGGTTTGAGATCGCTCACTCTGCGTTGTGATATTATTTGTTGTTTTAGGTCTTGTCGTTCGCTTGTCCTTGCAGGCTGTAATCATCTCTCAGTCTTTAATGTCGTTCGTCTGTAATGTGTCTAGAGTGTGGATGATGGGATGGGTGGGGGGTGGTCGGTGAGCCTGTTGTGTCTTTCAGTCACCTTCTTCCCGCCTGTATCTTCTATGGCCCCGTCTCACAGTGCCTATTGGTATGAGTGTGGGGTTGTGGGGGGGTGTCCTTGCGTCTTAGTGTAGTCCTGTTTAGGGTTTGATCCCTAGTGTCAGTGTGTCTGTTAGTTCGTTTGATAAGTTCCCCTCTCAGTCTCCTCCATCCTCTATATGCATTAATGTTTCAGTGTCGCTGGGGTGGGTGCAGTGTGTTGTTTCCTCCTAGCGTGGCTCCCCCAACCTCTGGTTCTTGTTTAGCGTGCCCCCTGGCCATGTAGATTTCATTTGTAACTAGTGTGATTCTGCCACTCAGGGGTCCCAGTGTGATTCCCCGGGTATTAGGCTCATCCGCAGGAGCTCTGAGGCAGGGTGGGGATGTGGGAGGGCTGGAGGGGGGGGTTTTACTTGAGTTTTGGGACGTCGTGCGTATCTCGGTTCCCTATGTGTCTTGTTCCAAGATTTCTTATCAGTGCAGCCCAGCATGTATATCTCATGCGCATTAAGTAATCGTTATGATTGATCAGGCCAGTCATGACCACCCAAGGCCCATGCCAAACACATGCGGTACCTTTTTCTATAAAACTATGTCCCTATACTCTTATCTTTCTAAACATTGCTGACAAATCCCACTTTTTAGCACGTGGGCCTTATTGAATATTGGCCAGATATGTTATAGAACATTTTATGCTATGTCATCTTAGTTGAATTTCTTAGTGCGACACAGTTTAAGACAAGTGCCATCTTAGCCATCTATAATAGTTTCATTTGCTCAATGGTGATCAATCATGCTTAATAAAAATGGAATATTATCACAAGGAGTGTAGTATGTGTGTGTGTGTGTGAGTGTGCTGTGTATGTGAGGGATATGTATTTGTGAGTGTGTGAGGTGCTGTGTGTGAGGTGTACAGTGTGTGTGAGGGTGCTGTGTGTGTGAGGGAGGGTGCTGTGAGTTAGGATGCTGTGTGAGGGTGATGTGTGTGTGTGTGGGTGCTGTGTGAGGGTGCTGTGTGTGATAGAATGCGCTGTGTGTTAGGGTGCTGTGTGTGTTAGGGTGCGGTGTGTGTGAGTGAGGGTGCGCCGGCTCTGCATGGACCGGCCCACGGTGGTCAGACCTCAAGGTTTCTTCCCCCACCGGGTTTCTGCCTCTGTAACATGGCACATACAGAGCCAGAAGTCATGTAGCTCACTTCAGGCATCAACAAGACTTACTATTCAATGATAGGGTTTCGCCTTACATTTGGCCAGTAAGAGATCATTGTGGGCTGAACTGATAACATGACTGTGCCCTACAGCCAATGACTCTCCTCTCATTATCTACCTCTTATTAGATCAAGAGTAAGCACACTATTGTATGCTACCTAAGGTAGCTCAGTGATTACAGACTTGCACTGGGAATCTTCCTCCATGAGTTCAAATCCCATGTACAGCAAGAGTCTAAGCACTACAGTCACAAGTATCTGCTGTGTATTTAGACGCTTGCTAGAGAAACACGTGGATCATGTTCCCATATCCTTTGGTTGGATTGATATGATACTTTGAAGCCTTTATGTTGCACTATTATGCGTAGGTTCCAACCCCTATGCTTCAGTATTATGTACCTAGTCCATCCCTGGAGTAAGAAACAGATATAACAAGAGCACAGGTTTTAGAATATGCTGCGCTATATCAAACAGACAATTTCATTCTGTTTGAGATATCCGGACCATTGCGAACAAACTACGCTGATAGTTTTTCCCATGTCAAGATGACATGAGATACTGAGACTTTCATGGAGCAAACGGGCACTGCCTTGCTCGAGTACCAAGGCTAGGGAACGCCCACTACCCAGTCTGCAGGTACACGGTACGCATGGAAAGACCGGAAATCCAGATTGACTTGAGTTCTCTGGTCATTACAATCTTAGGATAAGATGACAGAACTGCCCTACTCCACTGAGCACATATCTGGAGAACATGGTTAAGAGATGGAGGGCCCTCCGTCTATACTCTATATCCCTCACGGGAGCCGTCTTGGTTCGGGTTCTCGCTAATCCACTTCTTCAACTACCATCAAGGAGACCTATGAGACTCTATGGAGGAACCCGGGGTGCCCCGACTCCTACACGGACGTCAAACTCTGGTCGCAATCTACCACTGAAGTACTGCTCAGGATGTGTAGCAGACTCAGATAAGGGCTGCCGATATTCTCAAATGGGACAACACATGATTCGGACGGTTGAAGCTAGACCCTTGTTTTTTCGTTATATCTGCTCTCTGAAGTCACCTGTCGTGAGCGAAGGGACTTTACGCCTTGCCTGCGTATTGGTAGGTGGCGTGTAGACCAGGAATCCCTACACAAATTTTGACAGATCAGGCATGGAACAGGATCGTACTACGGGTAATCGGATTGGTTCACTCTCTCACTACAGCAAGTGAGAACTCTTCGTTGTTATACAGGTCCCAACCACCATTGGATCCATACATCTTATCTCTTAGACAAGGACGTATCTGGATGGAAATCTCAAACCTGGTTTACTTTTCTTATCCCTTTGAATATTTCCAGGATTCACTATCCCCAGAATAGTCGACCACCGTTCCACCACACAAGTTCACTTTGGGGCCCTGATTGGACGTCCCTTTGGAGTACTTTCTCTACCGCAGCTGAGGATTACACAGTGCATTTGGAATACTGGAATCACTTAGGATACGGCTAGTTTGACCACACTCTTGCCTGCATAATAAATGTATTCTCGGATGAGACATCTCACCGGGTAGGTCTTGAGGGAACGAAAGATCCTACTCTGTTCTATTACGGAATTGGTGGTGGACTTAGATGCATTCCTGGAGATTGGATATCTACCTGCAAGGCCACATTGCCGGGTGACCCTGGCACGATCGGAGGAGCCACCTTACACATCAAGAGTTGTGACATGGTGCCAGTTTCTTTTCGCGGCCCTAGGTCCGCAAATGACCTTCGACATTTTACAACTACAGGAGAATGGCTAATAGGTCAGCTTCGCAGCTCATGGACCAGCGGCTAGGAAACAGGTTGCAACCCCACGTACAAATTTTAATAGTTTGGATTAATCAGGTACGTATGCAACTCTGCTTGTTGTCTCTGCTACCTGTCACCTGTCGTTATGTCTATTTTTCATAAGTAGGGTTGGGATATCTACATATTAAGGTAATTTTGGTTGCTACATTGGGTACCTACATGTTTGTTCAGAGTACATTTCATTGGCTAACCAACTTGTTAGATTCTGTTTTTCTCTCGTTTCAGTTTACAGTCCATCAACATTATCTGGTTTGGCAGTTCTTCTCGGATGGTGGACATTGTTGTATTCATTGTATCTAGGACTTCGTTTCTTCCCCATTAGATTTTCTGCCTTTTACTTTGTTTTGTCGCAGCTTGAAAGAGGCACTGATGCATGGGGAGGGGAGTTTTATAGTACCTAACTTTTTTCTGATTGGTTGTTTTATCTGTGCTGCTGTGGAGTTCTAGTAAAGAGAGATTTAAGCAAATACTCACCTCCTGTCATTAATAAAATTAAGATTATAGGTACACTAAAACTAGCATAATCTACAATTACACAGCTTTGATACCTTACTATTTGATACAATCGTACTTTGCCCCAGTTCCTGGTCTCAGTTAGGTACAATTTCCACTTATTGATACCGTTACATTGTATCATAGTGAGCTTCTGCATTCACAATCTATTCCGACTATTCAGTCTCAGACGGATTTGGTGGGGATTTTTTCACCCACTCATATATATTGGGTTTATACTTGGTGTAGGTTTAGCTCATTTATATTTACTACTATTAAAAGTTAAGATTTCTCTTTTTTGAGGACTGGCAGTGTTTTATACTGCAAGACAAAATCAATGTACCAAAAACATTATATTAAGATGTAGAGGTTTCGGTGCATAGAGTGTCATTTAAAGTTACTTTATTCAGCCTCACTCATATTTTTTTAAATAGAATTTCACACACAAAGTCCCTACTTAGAAAATGTTCAACAGCTTGTCCAGATTGCCTTACCTTCAATAAAAAAATTAATAAAATGACATAAAATTCAATAATTCCCTTGTTTTATTTCTTCATTCATCCACTGCAGTAATGTTGGATAGGTATAATGCAATACAGATTTTATGGTATCCTTTGCCTTCAGTTCTTCATAAAGAATCTGAAATCTGAAATTAACAGTTTAGACACCATAACAACTTCATTTCAATTAAGTTGTGACGGTGTCAATAGGTCACATTAAGGGGTTAAACCGTTCAAGAAACTAGCTTGAGAAGAAACGTACCTCTCAGTGAATCAGCGGCACGACTGCCCAATTCTGCAAGAGCCTTCCGGTTTCCCGATTTTGAGAAAACAGGACAGAGTGACAGGGAGATTCTGTGCTGGAACACAGACTTTGGGGTTAAATCATTCGAGAATGGTTAAACTGCTTAATGTGAGTCAGTGCCAGGGAACTCCTGGCACCATTACAACGTCATGTGAATGAAGTTGTTATGGTGCCCAGAGTAATCCTTTAATGTAAAAGTATAAAATACTTATTTTGTTACATGTAGTGAATAATTGTATTAGAAATGTTTATTACTGGCCCTTATAAATGGCCAAACTTATGGAAATACATCATATGAGGAGATTAGAGTAGTAAAATTCAGACCGGCGACAGAGAACAACAAATGTCACAGAAATAAGGAAACAAAATAAGTGAGTGAAACCAGATAACAGTATAATCCATACACTAGCTGGGTCAATACACAAATTGCAGATAGACGATTTAATGTGCTCATTTGAAAATAATGTACACAGAGTCATTGTCTGTTTAGAGCTGGTAATTTATAGGATGGTGAGAGAATACATCATAAGCCTCCACCATCCTGACAACCCACCACTAATTAGCCATTAGAATAAGGAGTGCTGGAATGATAAACAAAGCAGACAGGACAAGCAGAAGGGAAACAAAATCTGGTGCTAAAATCAATGGCGGCAAAACGCAAAGTGTCATCTCTGCTAAGCATGGGAGGGATTCTAGACAGAGATTCTTACTGTGGACTACCACCTTCTACCAGTGATGTATTTACCACAAGGCATTTGCCTAGGGTGGCACTTTCAGGGGGGCGCCAAAAAATGCCACCCCAAGCTCCCAGACAAATGCCTAGTTTGCCTCATGTTCTGGGGCTGTCCACCTTACTGTGAGTGAGTGTAGCTGTCAGTGTGTGTCAGTGAGGGTCAGTGAGTGAGTGAAAGGGTGTGTTTTTCAGTGAGAATGGGTGTGCCTGTGAGTGTGTGTATGTCATTTTATGTGTATCTGAGTGTGTGTCTGTCAGTAAAAGTGTGTGTTGGTTAAACAGTGGGTGCCAATGACTGTATGTGAGTGCCAATGACTGTATCTGTCAGTGAGTGTATATCAGTGCATGTATCAATGAGGGCATGAGGGCATGTGTCTGTCTGTCAAAAAAGGGGCCTTGAAACTAATTGGGGGGGGCAAATGTAGATTTTGGGGGTGCCCGAATTTAGTCATGCCTAGTGCAGCACAAATCCAAAATACACCACTGCCTTCTACCGAAAAGGCTGACACTGTTGAACTTTGCACAAAGTTATTAATTTGATTATGTATAGGTCAATATGTGGGTTTATAACAGATACCAAAACAATAAGAGAAAATTGGAGCCTGATCTTTATATCTCCTGCTCATTAACAATAAACCCCAGCAATTGCAAAGAAAAATGGTAAACTCCTTAACTTCTCTTTTGGTTGTATTCAAATTTAGATTAAAATTCTGAAATTAATTCTAGATACCTAGAAGTGAAAATATACATTTTAAGATTAAACTGTAGAATAATGACATTATATAAAACCCGGCAGAGAGTGTTTTGCAAGCACTGTTCAGACACGTTCCCATATAACAGCTGGATATGGGAGGTGCTCATATCTCCTAAACCACAGAGATTTTTTCTGTCCCTCCCTCCCAAGATGCACTCAAAAAACCTTTATGTATGTGGAGAGGAGAGAAGAATGTCTGTGTTTTCTCCAAAAGGACATAGAAATTATAACTACCCCAGCATAAAATTAAGATGAATTTGTGAGGAACACTGCTAACTTAACGTGTGCAGCCATAGGCCTTTAAGCTACCTGTGCAAGAAATCTTTACGGCACCCCTTCCCTGAACACACATATATTCAATACTTCACCACCCTGCAAAAAGCCATAAGCATACCATCAAATAGTTATGTAGTAATGCAATTTCTTGGCATATTATGCATATACATAGGTATATTAATAAATGTGTAAATATTATAGGCATAATACATATATTAATAATACACACATTAATATATATACAGTGAGGGGAAAAATATTTGATCCCCTGCTAATTTTGAACATTTGCCCACTGACAAAGAAATGATCAGTCTACAATTTTAATGGTAGGTGTGTTTTAACAGTGAGAGACAGAATAACAAAAAAAATAATCCAGAAAAAGGCATGTCAAAAAAGTTATAAGACATTTGCATGTCAATGAGTAAAATAAGCATTTGATCCCTTATCAATCAGCAAGATTTCTGGCTCCTAGGTGCCTTTTATACAGGTAAGGATCTGAGATTAGGAGCACTCTCTTGAAGGGAGTGCTCCTAATCTAAGCTCGTTACCTCTATAAAAGACACCTGTCCACAGAAGCAATCAAATACCAAGTTCTCCACCATGGCAAAGACCAAAGAACTGTCCAAGGATGTCAGGGACCAAGATTGCAGACCTACACAAGGCTGGAATGGGCTATAAAACCATCACCAAGCAGCTTGGTGAGAAGGTGACAACAGTTGGTGCGATTATTCGCAAATGGAAGAAACACAAAATAACTGTCAATCTCCCTCGGTCTGGTGCTCCATGCAAGATCTCCCCTCGTGGAGTTTCAGAGATCATGAGAATGGTGGGAAATCAGCCCTGAACTACATAGGAGGATCTTGTTAATTATCTGAGGCAGCTGGGACTATCGTCACCAAGAAAACAATTGGTAACATACTACGCTGTGAAGGACTGAAATCCTGCAGCACCCGCAAGGTCCCCATGCTCAAGAAAGTACATGTACAGGCCCATCTGAAGTTTGCCAGTGAACATCTGAATGATTCAGAAGAGAACTGGGTGAAAGTGTTGCGATCAGATGAGACCAAAATCAAGCTCTTTGGCATAAACTCAACTCGCCGTGTTTGGAGGAGGAGGAATGCTGCCCATGACCCCAAGAACACCATCCCCACCTTGGGGACAGGACAACTGCACCTCATCAAAAGGACGAAGTACAGTCAAATCTTGGGTGAGAACCTCCTTCCCTCAGCCAGGGTATTGAAAATTGTCGTGGATGGGTATTCTAGCATGACAATGACCCAAAACACACAGCCAAGGCAACAAAGGAGTGGCTCAAGAAGAAACACAGGAAGTGGACTGGAAGTGGCCTAGCCAAAGAGGAGCAAAGAGAAGTGGGACAAAATCCCTCCTGAGCTGTGTGCAAATCTGTTTTGATCTCTGATTGCCAACAAGGGTTATGTCACCAAGTACTAAATTGAAGGGGTCAAATACTTATTTAACTCATTGACATGCAAATCAATTTATAACTTTTTTTTTTTTATTCTTTATTTTTGCTGTGCAGATGATTACAGCATATTAACGGACGCCACAACAGCGTATTTCAAGATTCACAACATTTTGACAGTAGCATGAGGATTCACACAATTTTACATTTTTTAAGCATGCTTAACTAAACAGCTAAATTGAGTAAGATTAACTAACATACAATGAAATAAAGTAATGGTTACTTATCAATACTGAATTTACTATGCTATCGTAGTCATAATGTATAAACACGTTTTGCAGTGTAGCAATAGCTAATTAAAATAAAATACATAAGAGTTATGAGTGTGTGTGTATAAGCTAGGAGATATTATTTAGCAGATAACATTGCTAAAGTTTCGCCTACGTTGTATAGACACATCGCTATTCTCTCTATGCATAGCAATGCTCTGCAGTGTCGTCGCCTGAGTATTAAATCGCTAGAAGCAGGTTTCAGCTTAAATAACATTATAATAGCAGGTTAGTGCTGGCATGGGAGCTTAGTCTGTGTGGCACAGGCCTGAGGTGGCTGAGGCTGGGTATTTAACTGTGAGGAGAGCTCGGGTCAGTCCGTGCTACAAATACCCATGTGAAGCAGTGTAATGGGTGTATCATCCAATACCCAGCATTGGTACATCTCGGATGTTGTCATCCTCATTCTTTCTATTGTGGCCCCTGAGTTTGCAGTCTCTGCTTCAGGGGTCGGCTCTTGTCGTGCCCTGTGGAGTGTGCAGCCACACAGTCACTTGTGTTGCAGGGAAGTCCAGCAGCATGGCTGCGGGGGAGGGGGTAGAGACTGTGTGGGGTAGTCGGAGGAGGCTTGGAGTGTGCCGCCTAAGTCTCTTTGGTAGTGCCGATTTCCGTCACTGGGCTGGGAGTAGAGCCCGGAGGGTCCCCTTTGCTTGCCAGGGTTGGAGTGTTGGAGTGTTTAGGGTGGCTGTTCTGGCGGTGCTCCGTTTGTGGCAAGGTTAGTCCTTTGGGTTTGCGGGGAGCCCCATCCATGTTGGAGCCAGTTTATGGCTCTGGCTGTGGAGGGGGGGGGGGATGTATGAGTCTGCAATGGGGGTTTGTTGGCTGTACCTTGGGTGAGCTCATGGCCCTTCTGTGTGCCTCTGCTGGTTGCTCTTTAGCCGCCATTTTCTCCCAGAACACAGCCAGTATAGCTTCTAGCTTGGTCATAAGGTCGGGTCTTTCCTCGTTTTGAGCGCACGTGGCGACAGCCATTTTGCAGGACCATGCCTCGTCTCTCTGTCGCATGCTTCCCTCTTTAGATTCATTGCTCGAGTGTGTTCTCTTAAAGTTGGACCGAGATAACCCCCTCTGGTCCGGGGGGGTGGAGTGGGGGGGGGGAGACACGGCGCCCATGGGTCTGTTTCTCCGGTTCGTCGACTGGGAGAGTGGCCGTCTCTCCCGGTCTTCGTCGCTTGCAGGCCCCAGCTAGCCATCCTGGGCTCCCGATCACCAAAACGCTCGGGAAAAGTGTCAAACGTGTCACCAGGTCTTCCTTTATGCAGGTAGCGAATCCCGGTTTAGTATCTGACACGGTTTTAGCGATTTATAGGCGATAATCGGTGATTCACACATGAGCTCAGCTTTCAGGCGTCTGCTCCGCTTGCTGGCTTAGCCCCGGCCCCCATTTATAACTTTTTTGACATGTATTTTTCTGGATTTGGATTTTTTTTTTTGTTATTCTGCCTCGCACTGTTAAAATACACCTACCATTAAAATTATAGACTGATCATTTCTTTGTCAGTGGGTAAACATTCAAAATCAGCAGGGGATCAAATACTTTTTCTCCCTCGCTGTATATTTATATTCTACTCTAAGAAATCAAATTTAAATGTACTGCTGGTCTTTGTAACACCTTAAGGACAGCAAGGAGACAGTCCTAAAGGCCGCCAGGTGGCATAGCATGTCCCTTCCATCCTTTCAACTTACCCAATCACTCGCATTCCCACACTGGAGAGACTTGCCAGACATCCTAGGCAGTCCCATTCTGGCAAGTTGCAATCACATTGTCAGTATTATAGTTGATCCAGCACGCAGAATAGTATCGCACCTAGGACTAAGGATAACATCTAACTGGACCTTAGAATGGCTGGACTTAACATACCAGAGAACAGTCAAAATACTTGCCAAGGTCAGGGACACAGAATGATACACAATGATGAAGAAAGCCAGAAGTCAAGGATACCAGAAATCAGTGAAGTCGAAACAAAGCCAAAGTCAAATACCAGAAAAAAAACACGATCAGGAACACAATCTCAGGTAACCAGCTAGAGGAAACCAGGCCCTGATTGTTGTGGGCAGGTCCAGTGCAAGGATTTTTGGCTACACAGGCAAAGATGCATTTTGCCACCCCCGCCCCCCTTGTTCCCTACACAATAATGACATCTGCAGCTGTGTGTCCCTTAATAGCTCTCTTGGTGCCTCTTCCTCCTTCCCCCAATTTTTATATTTTATTCCTCTATGTCTTTCTCCCCTCAGCCACTTTAGTGCATCTCTTTTTCCCCCAGCTCCTCTATGTGTCACTTCACCCAGCACCTTGTCTCTTTATTCCCACTTTGCCCCCCACCCCCAAGCCATATGGTTGTCTCCTCCCAACCCATGTCTGTCTCATTTACCCCTTTCCCAGCCCCTCTGTCTCTTTTTGACACCCAGCCCCATTGTGTGTCTCTTTTCCACAACACCTTGTCTCTTTCTCCCCCAGCCTCTCTAGGTCTGTGTGTCCCCCAGGCCCTCCATGTGTCTCACCCCTCTCCCCTCCCCCCGATCGTCCACATCTCTCATAGGGACTGCAAATGTTAAGGATAGGGAAATGTGTTATACCCCTCGATTTTGCCACTCTGCAAATGGATAGACTGTATTTACACTTTTTTTTATGATAATGGAGAATTATTGCTATCCCATTTAGAAACAGCTCTTAGAGTAATTAAAAAAAAAATAAAGAGTACGGCAGCAATTTAAAAACATTCTTTTGCAACAATATCTATAACAAATGTCTGCCTTAAATGAACACACACTGCTTTTATATTTTATATAGATACAATTTATTTTTTAGGCTAGAGTGTTATTTTCCTCGTGCAGAATATTGAGGCTTTTTTGTTAGTAAAAGCTGTTAAAATTGCCTTTGGTGCGGTTACTGGTGATTTACCTTGCAGTTATGTAAATATGAAAAAAATAAAATAAATCTCATTTCATCGGCATACCCTTTCTTGGAATCTCTTAGTTCTTTAATCAGTTAATGTATTAACAATGCTAAATTGGAACCTTCTACATTTCTTTAGATTAACAAATTTGCATATGCCCACCCAGAATCCTTTGTGGTAGTAACATCACTGCAAATTTGTGATTTCTATGGGAAAAGCAAGTCTTATGGCTTGACAGGTGTGCAGATTTTTGTTTAACGTTGTATTGACTATCCACAGATTTCTGTAGATTTCTAGATAGCAACGAAAACAAAGAAGTGTGTCTGGAGAGCACTTAATGACAGCAGACAAAAGAAGGCTGTGAGCGGAAATCTACTCACAATTGTAAAAGAATATGTAAAATAATTACAGCTTTCGAATGAAGCGGTTACATATTTTGACAAGACCATATTAACAGAATAAATTATTGAACTAATGTAATACTGTAAAAAAGAACAACAGATTATCCAATTAACAGCCACATTTTAGCTGTTAAGGATTTAAAAGGAAGACTTCCACCCCATAACTTAAAGAGACACTGCAGAACCATAAAGCACTTCAGCATGTCTCATTGAGCTGCATTGGGAAGTTTGTGATTGGACAGCCACAGAAAGTCTGGGCGGGGTTAGAAGGGGAGGGCCTGCAAATGCTGCAGACAAGAAATCTGCTACTGTTACAAGCTGTTTTTAGACATACCACCAAATGAAGTGATTCATGTATTTAATTATGCATTATTTCATTCGGGAGATATCTACTAAACAGTGTTTTCTTTTGTATTTGGGCAGTGGAGTGTCCCTTTAAGTTCATTTAAATTCTTATAGGGAAAGGTGTGTTCAGATATGGGCTTTCCTTCAGGGGTTAAACCATTTTACAACAGTTTTATGCCAAGGTTGGGTCTCCAGTGTGAAGTACCTCTGACAGGATATCACTTGGTGCCCATTGGGAGACATAGTATTTTGAGTGCGGAGAGGAAGGAAGACAGAGGCAGAAGTAAGACAGCATTCAGACAATTGTGTGCCAATAATCATTTAAATGAGTTTAAGAGTATGTAATGTTTGTGCCAGACAATGTGCTAGGATGATTTAGGTCTGTGAACAAGTTCAATATAATGTCTATTTTGTGCTGTAGTATCATGGATATTGGTTAAGATTTAGGCAAACAAATTACAGACTTAAAGTGGATCTGTCATATTATATCATTGCATCTGTACCCCTAGTTACCCTCCCACCCATTTTCAGACTCTGGGGCCGGCTTTACTTACTGCTATTAACAGATTGCTGGTTCCCCCATTCTTCTTTCGAGGGACAGCCATCTTTATTTTAAAATATGGTGGCAAGCGGGTATGTCAACCATTGCCTATAGCTGTGTGTGCGTGAGAGTCAATATTGAGAACAGTGATGTGCTGCAAGAGGATGTGACACGGCACTGGAGGGTGGTGAGTACTTGAATCAGGGGCCATTGATAAAGTTGACAAAGGCAGTGGAAGTTAGACAATAACTGAATTAATGTGGAGAGGTCCCTGGTGTAAGAATTTTACTCGGCCTCCTTCAAGCGCAGGAATGGTAGATTCCCATCTGTCATATAATTCCCACAATGCTACGCCAGCTGGGGATGTACCATTTACCCATTGCTGCAGAGGTGTATTTGTAATTGTGCGTTTGAATGCAAGCATGTTTTTATATAGAGTATGTGTGTGCATGTAGGAGTTTATTTGTATGTACTGTTGTCATTTGAATGTGGTGGTTTACTTGTGTGTAGTGTTTGCATTTAAATGCAGCTGTTTGTGTGTGTAGTGTTGATCTTTGAATGAAGGGGTATTTGTATTTTCATGAGGCTGATAAGAGCGTGGGGTCTGCATCAGATCTTTACTTCTCTCCCTCTTGCCATATGTGCCGCTGTGGCCTTCTCCTACTCCCACACAGCACTCTTTATATGAAGCAGAGAGGAAGTGACTGGCACTGACGTTGTCCCACTGCTGCCCTTTTAGCAATACCCATTGAGTGGCCCTAAGTGGCCTCCTGGCATGTGGGCCCAAGTGCAGTCACACCGGTGGTAGTTTCGCTGCTGATCTTGAGTAAAGCTCCTCCCTTTGTAAACCTGCTTACTCTACACAAGGAAAAGTAGTCCCTAGTCCATACTTTTCCGTGTGTTAAAAAAACCATAAACCCCCCCCCCAAAAAAAAACCCTTAAAATTAAAGTTAAAGGAAGGGCAAACTAAGAAGGGATCTGAAAAATAAGGTTAACCTCTTAAGAACACAGCTTCAGGAGCTGGACATACACTTAAGGTGTTCAACCGCAATTTTCATTTTTGTTATTTATTGCACTAACATATATACCATTTTTTAAAGGACAAAAGGGGCTCTAATTTGATGTGACCTATACATATATAAATTCTCATTTATTATGAAATAAAAAAACAAACCTATTTTTTCCCCCCAGTTTTGTGCATAATATGTGCAAATTAGGAAAAACAATTTAAAGTAAATTCATTTAGGAGTCTTAATTTACAGAGTACAGAGGATTTCAGTTTATTTTGAAAGCTACAGGTCACAAAATACAAGGAGTAAAATAAAATTTCCATGTGTAACTGTCACGGGAGTCTACCCCAACACGCAGGAAAGAGGAAACCCACAAAAGATCGATCTGAAAGACATTACCAAGCCTTACATTAGCCATAATTAACGTAATATACAACAAGAAACAGGGTCAAGATAAATCAAGGACAGGAATACTCAGAGTCAAGACAAAGCTGGGTCAGGATATCAGAAATCACAAGTGAAATACGAAGCAGAGGTCAGTATTAGAGTTGAGCGGACACCTGGATGTTCGGGTCCGGCGGATTTGGCCGAACTTTGATAAAAAGTCCGGGATGTAGGCTCTAACTTGACCCCGAACCCCATTGAAGTCAATGGGGACCCGAACTTTTGGCCACAATAATGCCTCTAAAAACCTCCTGTAAAAAAGACTAGAGAGCTGCAAAAGGAAGTAAAATGGGGGTAAGAGTAGGACAAGTGCATTGCAAACAAATGTGGATAGGGAAATTACTTAAAATAACAAAAATTAAAAATACAGGGGAGCCATAAAATGGCACTAGATGGAATCTTAGAATTTAGCTTCGGAAGAACATAAATCAAAATCTAAAGCATGGCTGTCAGGAGGATCAACAGAATTATCCATTTGAGAGAGGGTTGGAGTGCAGGGTATTCTCTTTCATTGTTCAAACTGAGCTCAGCTCCTGATGCATGGAGAAAAGGCCTTCACAAGCCTCTGCTATTGTGTACCTAGTTTATACTAAGTGACCCAAAGGTTGAGGAGGCAGTGACCATGGCGGTAGAGGAGGAGGATGAGGTAGCCAACACTGTATTTTAATGTTTTGGGTTTTTTTTGTTTGTTTTTTAATTGTGGTAACCCACAAAATATTGGGACATACAAATAAAGAAACATTTGCGGCCTGCAGTGCATTTCTTGCAGTCCTGATGCATGGAGAAAATGCCTTCACACGCCTCTGCTAATGTGTACCTAGTTTATACTAAGTGACCCATAGGATGAGGAGGCGGTGACCGTGGCGGTGGAGGAGGAAGCAGTGGTGGAGGAGGATGAGGTAGCCAACACTGTATTTTATGTTTTGTTTTTTATTTTTAATTGTGGTAGCCCACAAAATATTGGGACATACAAATAAAGAAACACTTGCAGCCTGCGGTGCATTTCTTCCAGTCCTGATGCATGGAGAAAAAGTCTTCACAAGCCTCTGCTAATCTGTACCTAGTTTATACTAAGTGACCCATAGGTTGAGGAGGTGGTGACCGTGGCGGTGGAGGAGGAAGGAGGAAGATGAGGTAGCCAACACTGTATATATATATATATATATATATATATAAAACAAAAATAGTAATGCACTCCACCTTCCTTGATGTACTTGCCCGGTGCTTATCAGCAAACAGATACAGCCAAAAATACAAGATAGCACTCCAGGGACTTCCAAGTTGAATAAAACTTAGCTTTTATTAGCTCAAAATAAAAATGAACGTTTCAGTCTGTATCACAGACTTTCATCAGGATTTTTATTTATTGATTTATTGATTTTTATTTTGAGCTAATAAAAGCTAAGTTTTATTTATTCAACTTGGAAGTCCCTGGAGTGCTATCTTGTACTTTTGGCTATAATATATATATATATATATATATATATAAAACGAAACGCCTTTTGTCACCGGATTTTCCCCTGGCTGTTGGAGGAGCCTGATTGCCAGCCTCTTGCCTCATGACTATGGCCCTGGGTTATTTGGCCCTTCAAGTACAATATTTGGGCATATTGGATTTGTATGGTGCTGCTGCTGGCCCTTTAAAAACCATCCCTGGACATATTATGACTTTTAGGAACAATGTCCCTTTAAGACTATGTAGCAGATTGCATTCAGGCGGTCTGCAATATTATATATGCTATTATGTGTTCGGTAAATTGGAAATGTGTAGGTTCTATGTGATAAATGTAACAGTATGTATTTTTATGTCTTTTGTTGTCCTTTGTCTGCCATGTGGCTAATGGAGTTTTGCCTCTGTCCTTGGAGATAATTGCATTACTTCTCAATTATCTCCAGAATAGAAGACTCTGAAACCAGTTTGGGCCAGATATCCATGCTGCCAGCCAGGCCCCAAAAGATACTTGTGCTAACTTCTGAACCCCTGGTCTGATTCAGGCCATTTTTTAATATGTTGTTCCCCTGAATGGATTGATTGTGAATATGTAGTTTTATGTGAATGTGATGTATAGTTTTAGAGTTATGAAAGTTGGGTAAAAAGTGTGTTTTAAAATGTATGGATAATTGGGTTACCTCTCAGGCTAAGGGGAGGAGATGTGTGGGATGTAACCATTGTGTGATTGGTTGTACTGTGTCCCACCCAGTGGGATGTCCCCTTGCATGGGGACCTGCATAAAAGAAGGTTCTTTGTGTGCCAATAAACAGATCATCTTGTACCTTCATGAAGTTTCGGCTCATGTTTGGGGGATTGGAGAAACTACACTCTGGGGATTGCTATAAATCACTATACTCCCCAGGGTATATTCACTAAGCTCTGCTAAGAGCTTGTTCCTGTTCCTGCTCTCTGGAATTTGGAGAGAGGTCGACCTGCTGGAAGCTGGACCCTGGTCCTGGGTCCAGAGTGGGTGGAGACGGCGAGATCCCAACCAAGCTGCGGCGGTTCGTGGGATCTGCAGTGGTTATGGTGTCAGGCAGAGTGCTTGGAGTCCTCGGAAAGCACTAGGAGCATCCGTCGGCGAAGGTACCGTCAAAAGAAGGGTTGTTAAAATATATATATATATATATATATTTTTTTATTTATTTTATTTTTTTTAAATTGGGGTAGCCCCCAAAATACTGTATTACTATAAAAAAGACAACTCTGTTCTGCAGAGTAGCTGTTGACATTATAGTTGCGTTGGAACTTTGTTGACTCTAGAGAACCTCGGGCAAATCACACATCCCTGTGGCGGCGATTTGCATGCAGATGTCATCCATATCAACTTTCGATGCCAGTTTCTGCGCCTACCATGGTGACCACGGGTAACGGGGAATCAGGGTTCCATTCCGTACAGGGACCCTGAGAAACGGCTACCACATGCAAGGAAGGCAGCAGGCGCGCAAATGACCCACTCCCGACGCGGGAAGGTGGTGACGACAAATAACAACACAGGACTCTTTAGAGGCCCTGTAATTGTAACGAGTCCACTTGAAATCCTTTAACTCTGATCAATTGGAGGGAAGTCTGGTGCAGAGCCACTGACCCGTGCGTGCTGCAGCTGAAACTCCACTATCGCCTGCTGCTGCTCGCAAAGTATCATGAGGCGGTGAGCGGGAAGGCCGAAGTTACTCACTGTGAAACTACGAATGGATCGTTAAATCTGGTACGAACCCAAACTTTGCAGTTCGGGTTCGCTCAAGTCTATTATGGATCCTTTGATCGCTACATGTATTACTTGGATAACTGGTAATTCTCTAGCTAATACATGACAACGAGCGCTAGGGGACGGCCGCTCCGCTTTGCACCCTGCTCCCTCTTATGCTGTGCTGGTGCCTCTGTGCCACAGCGCCTCTTCCTCCAAACTGCACACGTCACTCGCATGGCCTTGATTCCATGTGGGGTCTAGGACCTCATCATCCTCCACATCATCTTCCACCCACTCCTCAACCCTGCCCTCCTTGCCGGTATGCATACTGCAGAAAGCCACAGCAGTTGGCACCTGTGTTTTTCCACAAAGTCTGCAAAGGACATATGGAAATTGTTTTAGAATTTCTTCCAGGCAACAGTTTTCCATATAAACTGACCTCTCAAATTGACTTGTGAGGGTATTGCCCCAGAATTACAATATTGTTGAAGTACCTCTTAGCTATTAATAACTGGTTTAAATATAGCAGCTTGTTATCTGGTAGTTTCTAGTGTAGAAAATATCAATCTGTTTTCTATCACTTAGATCTGTGTAACAAATGTTGTAGGTGTGAAACAATATTACAAGTGACCGATGTAGTAAATGCGAATCAAAGTTCCATTTGCAAAAAAAATAAAAAATTCTCGCCCATCTACTGTGGGTTATTGCATTTTTAAGATGTAGACTTATCGTTTCACACTAGCCATGCACAGGTAGATTGTCTGGCACGTTGCTTTGGTGTTTGGTTTTTAACTTTGTAGTTGTGTCTTTACACAATATAGAAATGTATATTAATGCTTCTGTATAGGAAGCGATCACAATAACACTTATTTTTCACTTAGAAAAAAAAAAACTGTGGCTACTACGTACCTGGTAATTCACAATATGACATCTAAAAAAGCACATTAAAATGATGTTGTAGGATTTTTAAAAGAAGACACTACATGAAGGTCCTGTTCACTAGAGTTTGTAGTCATGAATGTAACCAGTAAAACTTTGTTGTTTACAGGTACTGGTTGGCCCATACATATTTTAAATCTTGTTTAATTTTGTTGTAGCATGACTTGTAGATATTAAGAGCAGGCCCCAAAATTTACAATTTAGCAGTTTAGCACCAAAACAATTAGAATGTTTACAATTGCGCTTTAACCACAGTATTAGATGCTTCTATTTGACGCTCAGATATTAAGAACAGGCCCCAAAATGTACTATTTCACAGATTAGCAGCAAAACAATTAGAATGTTTACAATTGCGCTGTCACTTCGGTATTTGAAGCTTCTATTTGACTCTCAGATATGAAGTGCACCCCACCCCACTAATGTACTAGTTTGCAGAATTCTTTCCTAAGCTGTCCCTATCAGCGGCAGCATCCTCTCCTTACACTAATAAGACCACATGTGCGTGTGGCGCTACGCGACTCCAGCTTATATATAGAGGCTGAGTCACATGCTGCACTGTAGGCATGGCTGTGATGGCTTCTAAGTGCACATGAGTCAAACGCTTGTTGATTGGCTGCCCTGCAGCCTTTCAAAACGCACCATTAAATCGCCAAACACTGAACTCCAACCCGAACATACAGTAATATGTCCGGGTCCGGGGTCCAAAAAACCTAATGTTCAGTACAAACCCGAACTTTTTCGTTTGGGTTTGCTCAACTCTAGTCAGGATACCGAAAAAGACAAGTCAAATACGAAGCCGAGGTCAAACACAGGAAATCACAACGGAATCTCTAGGAGCACTAGACGAGGATCTAACAGAAACCACGATAGGGCAACGAATGGAGGCTTAAAGAAGACTTAAATTGGCTTACCTATGTTCTGATAGGTCTGTGATACAAAACAAATTAGGATTGCAATGATGACGTGGTTACTTTAAGAGTGGGCGTGACGTCACGTCCACATCTATATATAGATGTCCAACTGTGCGGCCGCGTAGTTCGGTCAGACGGTGTGGCAAGAGGAGGTCTGCATGGATTGAGGGAGGCAAGTCTCCCTCAGTGTGCTGTGCGGTTGCTTGGAGCTGTCGGACAGCACGGCAGGAGGGGGTCTGCGCGACTCGGTGGAATGAAAGTAATGCCACAGTAACAATTTTTAGAAGTTGGTATGTATGTCTAATGAGTTTAATAGCCAACACCGAAATCAAAATTGGCACACAAAATGTATATAAAAAGTAAGCATCATACCTAAAAGGTATTTTGGCATTTGTCACATAACCATTTCACCACAAATCTCTGATAAATATTGTAGTAAAATAGTTTTTTTGACAGACATATCAAGTTTTTTTTTTTGTGTATTTTGTAAAGCTGATACATACTATTCCTGTACAAAACAACATATTAAGTTCAGCATCATCTGCGGAGTACAATAATATCCCTCTTTCCTTTTCCACTATTCTGTAAAGCTACATAAGAGACCAGACTATTTCAGTTTCTATGGTTAGAATTTGCATTTATGTATTTGATGGTCCTATGTCTCATTTGTGGGCATTATAGCAGCTTGATTGTTCAAATAACCCCACAAAGGCCTTCCATTTTAGGAAGCAGACACTTCAGGGTATCTTATATGACATATATTGTACATTAACTGGTCACCATTTTTTCACAAATTTCTCAAACTTTGTTGAAATCATATTTTACATACATTTGATATGTATTATAATAAAATCTCCCACATTTTGATCTGTTACACTGGGTACATTGTTTTACTCAGAAGATATATGACCTATTTTGTGAAATATTTCAGTTTTTTTAAGTGTGAATTTTCATAGATGGTGTTGATTGGTCAATGTTCCATTTTGGAGCATTTTAGCAGGCTGCTTATTCAAACTACCCCACAAAGGCATACCATTTCTAAAAGAATACACCCCAGGGTATTTAACTCCTTAAGGACCACAGAAGTGTATCTAGTATGTCTGCAGTATTCCTTAGTACTTACCCGATAGCCGGCATTCCCCCAACAACGATCGGTGTTGCTCCCAACCTGGGGGGACTGCCTTACAGCCCAGACAGTGCCCCCTCAGCAAATTAGGCACCCGCGGGCCATGTGATCGATCTGAAAGAGCAGTCACATGGCCGCAATAGGCGTCCATAGTGCTGCCTGAACTGATAGGCAGTCTCCCTGCATCTGTAAAAAAATAAAAATAAATAAAATATATATATATATATATATATATATAAAACCAAGAGGGCTGTACTCACCTGAACATGCATACATTACAGGGTGTAATACCCAATCCAGGGCACGTGCTTATTCACTAAACAATGATTTCAAATCTTAGAAATTGTAATAGTTTTATTTAAAAACGCCTCACCTAGGCAAAAAAATAATGGAGGTTTAGTTACATTATATGATCGTATATTGCATAAGCCTACCACACAATGTACCCCATTCTAGGCAGGTCCTACCCTAGCAACCTAATGCTTGCTCTTAGGAGATTAATCTAATATTTGTGTTCAAAGAAGTCTCCCATGTACAGGTTTGAGAGTGTTTTTGACAGTTACAGGGTCAAATAAAAGGCTTGATTTTCATTTTTTTCACATTGAAATTTGCCAGATTGGTTATGTTGCCTTTAAGAGTATATGGTAGCCCAGGAATGAGAACTACCCCCATGATGCAAATGGGGTATGTTCAGACTTTTTTTAGTAGCCACTTAGTTACAAACACTGGCCAAAGTTAGCGCTCATAATTGTTTTTTTGCATTTTTAACACACAAACAAATATAAATGCTAATTTTGGCCAGTGTCTGTGACTAAGTGGCTACTAAAAAAGACTGGAAATACCCCATTGGATGCCGCTCTATGAACTCCGCTCCTCTACCGCGCATGTGCGCGGAATGCGCATTCGCGAGCTGAGCTGTCTGACTGACAACTCAGCTCGCTTTCTATACCCACCCCCCCTCCTCAGCCAAACTGTGTGTTTGCACAGAAACACTATATAGAGATAGCTCTATATATAGTGTTTCTATGCAAACACACAAGTAGTAAAAAATTAAAGACATATACACTCTCTCTCACCATCCACTCCCATCATCCATATCCATCCCCAAATCCATCCACTCCCATCATCCATATCCATCCCCAAATCCAGCCACTCCCATCATCCATATCCATCCCCAAATCCCCCAAGACATACACACACACTCTCTCTCCATCCATCCCCATCCATATCCATCATCCATCCACTCCCATCATCCATATCCATCCCCAAATCCATCCACTCCCATCATCCATATCCATCTCCAAATCCAGCCACTCCCATCATCCAAAGCCATCCACTCCTATCATCCATATCCATCCCCATATCCATTCACTCCCACCATCCATATCCATCCACCCTCAGTCACCCACCCACACTCACTAAATAAGTTTACTTAGTTTGAATCCTCCCCTCCTCCTCTTCGGTCTTCAGCCTGTCAGACCTGTCAGCTCAAGCCACTCCCACGCAGTGCTGACAGCCTCAGCACACAAAGCGCGTTCACAGTGCTCTGTGTGCTGATAGCAGGGCTCGAGTCCTGCAGGAACGCATGGGAACGGCGTTCCTGCACTTTTTCCAAAGCAGGAACGCCGTTCCAGTTACCTGTCCTGCAGGACCGGCCCTGCTACCTGCACAGAGGGGCCAGCACACGCTGTGTTCTCTCTCCAGCTATAACTCTCGCGAGACCCGCGGCTGTTACCATGGCAACGCTCCGCACAGGCGAGTCTTGCGAGAGTTAGAGCTGGAGAGGGAACACAGCGTGTGATGGCCCCTCTGTGCCGCGGGTGGCTCCCTCCACCGGACCACCAGGCGATCTCCCCCCTCCCTGACAAGGTAAGAAGCAGGGAGGGGGGAATAAAATAAAAATTATACATAAAGTAAGAAAAAAATGCTTTCCCCCCACACACACACACACACACACACACCCATCATCCAGCACTCACACACAACCATCATCCAGCACACACACACACCCATCATCCAGCACACACACACAACCATCATCCAGCACACACACACAACCATCATCCAGCACACACACACACCCATCATCCAGCACACACACACACACACCATCCAGCACTCCACACACACACACCAGCCAGCACTCCCACACACACACATCATCCAGCACTCACACACACACACACACAGACACATCATCAGCACTCACACACACACAATCATCCAGCACTCTCACACACACATCATCCAGCACTCACACACACACACACACACACACACACCCAGCACTCACACACACACACACACACACACACACACACACACACACACACATCATCCAGCACACACACACACATCATCCAGCACACACACACACACACACACACACACATCATCCAGCACACACACACACACATCATCCAGCACACACACACACACACACATCATCCAGCACTCACACACACATCATCAGCACTCACACACACACACATCATCCAGCACTCACACACACACACATCATCCAGCACACACACACACACACACACTATCCAGCACTCACACACACACATCATCCAGGACACGCACACTCTTCACTCACTACAAACACACTACATTCACTATACACCCTCTGCATTCATTATACACATTCTGCACTCACTACACACTACATTCACTATACACACTCTGCATTCACTACAAACACACTACATACACTGCATTCATTGTACACACTCTGCACTCACTACAAACACACTAAATTCATTATACACAATTTGCACTTACTACAAACACACTACATTCATTATACACACTCTGCACTCACTACACACTCTGCATTCATTATACACACTCTGCACTCACTACAAAAACACTACATTCACTATACACACTGCACTCACTACACACACTGCACTCACTACAAACACACTACATTTATTATACACACTGCACTCACTACAAATACACTACATTCATTATACACACTCTGCACTCACTACAAATACACTACAATTATTATTCACACTCACTACAAATACACTACAATTATTATTCACACTGCACTCACTACAAACACACTACATTTATTATTCATACTCTGCATTCACTACAAACACACTACATTCATTATACACACCCTGCACTGCACTATATGCATAAATTTTTTATTTATTTTTTAAGGGGAGGGGGAGAGAGAGGCGGGAATCTTGGGTGAGTTCCCACACTTTTTTCCACAAGACTTGACCCCTGGCTGATAGCACGTCTTAAGTATTCACCCATGCGTGAATACGTCAGACGTGAATGAAGCCTTTTTAGGGCTTCTGAACTCGGAAGTCCCTCTGGTGGCCGTCTGATTGACTGCAACTGGAGGTGTTCCAAGCTTCCAAAATACAGTGCTTACAAGAAAAAGGCTGCAGGGAGCTGTAGGACTCACTTGAACAACCTCATTAAGCTGAAGTTGTTCAGGTGACTATAGTGTCCCTTTAAATTTTACTGGAAAAAAATGTAAAGTGGGTCTCACTCACCAGACCTTTGTTTCCCTAGGTGACTATGGTAGATTCCTTGCCCCCCTCCCCCCTCCAATGCTAGGCCATCCAGTGTGGATTGTTGGCACTCCCATAACCAGTAGGATAGCAGTACTTATATTGCAGGAAAAAAATAAATAAAAAATCTTCAGGCACTCACTGAATTAAAGCCACAGGCAGATTTATTGGTTTAAAAAGGCAAAGCAACGTTTCCACCCACTAAGAGGTCTTTATCATGCTTGATAAAGACCTCTTAGTAGGCGGAAACATTGCTTTGCTTTTTTGATCCAATAATTCTGCCTGTGGCTTTAATTCCCTGAGTGCCTGAAGGTTTTTGTTCGGTTTTATTATACCTGTTTTGGATTTGCTGGTCCTGCTTCGGTGCACCAGGTTTAAGTAGTGATGTACCGAGCGGTTCGCCGGCGAACGGTTCCTGGCGAACATAGCATGTTCGCGTTCGCCACGGCGGGCGAACATATGCGCGGTTCGACCCGCCCCCTATTCGTCATCATTGAGTAAACTTTGACCCTGTACCTCACAGTCAGCAGACACATTCCAGCCAATTAGCAGCACAGCCTCCCTAGCAGACCCTCCCACCTACTGGACAGCATCCATTTTAGATTCATTCTCAAGCTGCATGCTTAGTAAGAGGAGGGAAAGTGTAGCTGCTGTTCATAAGATAGGGAAAAGCATAGCTAGGTTAGGGATAAGGGTATGCTTTTTTTGGGTTTTTTTTTTCTATCTAATGTAAATGCACTTAGTTGTCTGCCACTGCTGCCAGCTTCTGTGTCAGGCTCACAGTGCCCATTTCCCCAGTCAGTGCACCAATTACATCTGGTGTCACAATAGCTTGGATTTAAAAACAAAAAACTTTTTTCACTGTTATAGATTGAATAGCAGTC